>CM076681.1:52865130-54100130 GCA_038501925.1 Xenopus petersii
AGGCTATATACAGTATAGACTTACAAAGACTAAAAAGGCTAAACTTGATGGATGTCTTTTTTTCAACCAAACTTATAATGTAATTATGTAACTATCTGGGTCTGCTCAACATTTTAATAAATAACCCTAAGTATTACTAACTACTTAATTAACACAGGAACCAAACCTTTGTACTTTCCATATAGCATGTACAACTCATTTACCTTTTCTTTATATAGTCCATATTTCAAATGTCATAAGCTGTTCACTTTGTACAGGTATGGAACCTGTTATACAGAAAGCTTGGAACCTGGGGTTTTCCGGTTATGGGATATTTCCGTAATTTTGATCTCCATACCGTAAGCCTTCTAAAAATAATTTGAACATTAACTAAACTTAATAGAATTATTTTGCCTCCTACAATCATTAATTATATCTTAGTTGGGTAAAGAACAAGGTACTGTTTTATTATAACCGAGAAAAAGCAAATATTTTATAAAACGTTCAATTATTTTATTAAAATGGAGTCCATGGGAGACGGCCATCCTGTAATTCGGAGCTTTCTTGATAACGGGTTTCTGGAAATGGATCATATACCTGTATAGTATTGCATTAAACTTTATTTGTCTCATGTGAACAAATTCACTTATTTGCCCAACTAGAATAATTTATCTTTTCATATGAGGATGTGTTTTTCTTTACAGTAGATGGTCTACTAGCCAAATGGTGCTACAAGTCTAGCCTGAGCATCACTAGAATTAATTTTGCAGACTTTAGGTAATGCTTGATTCAAGAGCCTATAGTGTCATGAAATGATAGTGCTTGACATGGAATTGTAAAAAGACACTAAATAGTAGGGATGCACCGAATCCAGGATTCGGTTCGGGATTCGTCCTTTTTCAGCAGGATTCGGATTTGGCTGAATCTTTCTGCCAGGCCGAACCGAATCCTAATTTGCATATGCAAGCTAGGGGAGGGGACAGAGATCACGGGACTTTTTGTCACAAAAAAAGGAAGTAAAAAAAATGTTTTCCCCTTCCCGCCCCTAATTTGCATATGCAAATTAGGATTTAGGTATTCGGCCAAATCTTTCGCAAAGGATTCGGGGGTTCGGCCGAATCCAAAATAGTGGATTTGGTGCATTCCTACTAAATAGGCAGTGATATCTGCTGGCATCGGCCAAAAGCCTGGGCAACCGACATTTCCTATGGGCTTATTGGTTTTAGATGAAACAGGTTTTACTGTAGAGCTTGTCACTGAATCAAAATGGGACAGATTTGCTCATCACTAGTAAAAACTACTGGTCCAGGAATAATAGAACAGGGTCTGGGAGGTATAACTGTGGAAAATATAGATAAGTATATAGGCAGCTGTTGAGAGCGTCGCCTCTGTGCAGCTTTGGTCTCTTACAGAGAAAGAAGCAAATGATTCTTGGGTGCAAGAAAATCCATCTTTAGTGGATGGCAGATTAGACTAGCATTTCATACTTCTCTAGCAAAAACATACAAATGCATCTGTGGCTGAAATTAGCTCAGGGATCATGCTGCAAAATGTGTTTTTGTTTTTGGAGTTTAAGTTTATGACCCAGCACATTGACTTCATTCATTGAAGCTTTTGCAGTCAAGTCATTTTGATCATTTTGTAACCTGTTTTATTTGTTTTGTCTTATCACTGGTCTGTGAATGCTTGCTCTGTTGTGCAATAGTGCAGAATCTGTTACGATGGGACAATACTCCCAAAGGCAGTTCCATTGCTAACTGTATGTGTGGGCAGATGAGTCCTAATGTAATTTAGAGACCTGCATTTGATCTGCACCCAGTCCCATAACCAGCATTTTCACCAGCCGGCGCCCAACCTACTGCAGAACTGAAGCATGAACAGCAACAAGTGGTCTAAAATAGCTTATAGTTCAACTTTTATTTAAAACATCTTATCCTGTCATTGTAAAGTCAGCAAGAATTGCATCCATGTGAATTTTTCAAATGTTGCCACAAGGAAGTGCTTATTAGACAATGGGGAGTACAGGCAATATACAGGCATGCAGAAGGAATGGATTGCTTGTGTCAAAGATGGGTTGCAGCTGTGCTTTCCATTCTCTTAAGAAAACCCTCTCCTAATTCACAGAACTTTTTAGGCAATGCTTCTGAAACAATGTTAAATTGTGATTAATACAATTTATTGAATCTGACACTTTTTAAACTTATTTTAGGCAATATAGAACGTAAGTAAGTATGTGGTGGGACATATAAGAATGGGTAGAATTTGTTAAACTTGAGCCTTTTTCCATGTCACTTAATGACCAAATACGTTATGTAGGGTCTTTACTGGTAAGGTGATATACTGAACTGGCTATTCGTTGGTAACACAATGTAACAAAGGATCTAGGAGAAAGACTTAAATGTAGACAGTGAGGGTCAGTTAAAAGATTAAAGCTGTGAGTTGTGTTAAATGTCCTCATTTGTGTTATTTTTTCATGTTTACAGGCCATTGCTTATTAAAATGTTTGCATAATAAAAACATCTATAAAGCTTCTTGGCCCACAAATAAGGTCCCTATCATGGGTATGTTTGCAGCAAATTCTGCTGGAAATGCCTCTGACAAAATGGATCAACTGCACAGAAGTTTTTAAAATGGTAAAATTTATGGATGCACCGAATCCTGTATTTTTCAGCAGGAATCCAAATCCTAATTTGCATATGTAAATTAGGGGTGGGGAGGGAAATCACGTGACTTTTTCTCACAAAACAAGGAAGTAAAAAATTTTGCCCCTTCTCACCCCTAGTTTGCATATGCAAATTAGGGCTCGGTATTCAGCCGAATCTTTCGCAAAGTGTTCAGGGGTTTGGCAGAATCCAAAAAAGTGGATTCGCTGCATCCGTAGTAAAATTATAGCAACTCTGTCTTGTACATACATGCAGGTTTTCCGCATTTCTGATCTTAATACTGTTTCTTAATCAGGCTGAACTTGGGTGTAACTTAGAAATTGATCTGATACGCATCAAAATTCCAGAAAAAGTGAAAGTGCAAATAAGGCCTAATTGTGTTTTCCTTTATGATACATATATAGTATATGTATGTATTTGAAGAGTTGAATAGTGAAGTTGAAAAGCGAGGTCATGTCTGATGCTCCAACTGGCTTCTTCAGAGGCTTATTGGAGCAAATTGCATCAGGCATGATGTCACTTCTGGTCGACGTCTGGCAGATGCATGAGAGTAGGAAACACCATCCAACCTGTGCTCCCCTGGGAATTAAACTCATTGTTCTATTTATATAGGAGCCGTGATCAGCTCCATGTTGTAGCCCCACCCTTCCCAACTATAGTCAGGTGATCCCACTGGTGTCTAATAAAAGGGCAACCAAGTTTGGGAGTTTTACTTTGAAAGCAGCCAGTAAGTTGCAGGTAAAACTTTAACCCCTTTGTAAAATGTATAATGAAGCAATAGAATTCTTAATGAATCAGATGAAAATTGAGCATAGGACTGGCCAGATATGGGATGACTTTGACATAGTTGACCAGCTTAAATATATTGCAATATATGGACAAACAATCCCTGTTTTGTTTAAAGGGTAAGGCATTTTTCAGTAGCAGTATGCACAAAATGTCTCTTAAATATATTGATAATGAGTGCAGAGGACTCTTGTATTTGTCTATATTTATTTTGTGGTCACAGCCTGATTGCACCCCCTGCCTAATGGTTTTAAAAATTAGTGGTCAGCACAACTTTTCCTTGTTTGTTATAATTAAACTCATTTCACACTGCAAAAACGGAGTGGCTATTAAGTGCTTATTTACGTACATTACTTTTAGGGGCAGATTTATCAAAGGTCGAGTGATACCAGTTTTTATTAATACCACATGACCTCGAAACTCTGATACTATCTCATTTAAGAAGAAACTCTTAACAACTAAAACAATAACAAATATTACCAAAGCGAAAACGTAATCGAATTTGACTAAACTCCAATCTAGTTTTTGTTCTCCAAAAAAACTTGAATGTCAGGTTTTATGTGGTGTACTATCGAATTCAAGTTGTTCTCAGGGTGGAGGTATGATAAATTTTGAATACAAGTTTGGATTTCAACTCGAATTTATGTGTTTTGACCAAAAATCGAAAATTCTAATTCGAATGATAATAAATCTGCCCCTTAGTTTTTGTGGCTAAATTACCACTATTTTAACAGTGAAACTACCAAGAAAGGAAGAGCTTTTTTACTACTAGTGGTTTGCAAGTAGGCATTTTTAACATAAAAAAGAGCAAAGTAAATTCTTGTCTGGCTAGTCTGAACCATAACATCTGCCCATCCTGAGAACCTTTTTTATCAAGTGATTGTATCCTTGTACGGTGTTCATGACCCTGTATCCATCTGCTTTGGGGACTGTTTGTCATAATGGATTTCCATCATCTTCAACCACTGACTGACTGATATTTGGCACAGGGCTTTATTTCTGAACTGTCAAGTCTCTTTAATCAGCAATGTCAGTGAGAAGAATAAATGGCTATTGCAAGTAAAACTCTTTTTATATAACCAACTTCCAAATATATAGAAAGTCTTTTTCATCATCTATATTTAGATTTATTTCATACTCATTTTTTACTTTTTCACTATAGTGTTCAATACTCAGATTTATGCAAGAAGCAAGGTTGTTTTGTACATCTGACTCAATATATCGTTGTATACGATATGTCTTTGTCATTTATCTTGCAAAGATGCGTCACGTTGTCCGAATTGAAGGAAGAGCTTCTCATGTTAAATGGGAACTAAGCACCCAATTACATGTATGTAAAATTCTTCAATTCTTGTTAAGTACGTCTTTAAATTTAATTTTTTTTCTTTTCAATTTAAAATGGGTGCCTTGCTGTCTCCAGAGTATTTAAAGAGTGTTTGGCCTTTATTTATAAATATATGCAGTGCAAAAAATAAAGGGAAGGGGAGGTCAGAGTGAAGCAACCATTCTGAGATACCTGGAAATGTACTAATACTAATGTACTCAACTCTTGGGTATCCATGAGTCTTTTTTTATCTGCATTTGTCATGTGAAATATGTGTGTTACCGCAGGGCAATGCAAACGTTTGTCGACTTCAGTCAGCCTGAAACCCTAAAAAATTATTGTAATATCAATAGAATGCCCAAATGGGGCAGACATACTCTGATGGAGTCACGCTATTGATAAAAGAATATTAGGCCCTTACCAAACAACATGTATCGTCAGTGATTTCATTTTAAATATAAATTAATACACTTAACTGTGGTTAAAAACAAACATTGGCCTAATTCTGAAATTAAGAGGAAAACTAACATGGCAAATTATGCCAGTGGAAGATTGCTGTGTCACAGTACTTCAGAACTGCTTCAAAACTTTTGTTCAGTTATTCTCTCCAATATTTTTTGTAGAAATTATATTTCTACATGGCAAAATTTTTTCTAGTAGGTGTAGTAGAGTAATAGAAAAGTTATGACATGCATACTGCTGATTCTGTGTAATTGAATCATTAATTGAGGCTTGTTCAAAATCATAATAGTTTGTTCCAAATAATAGCAGTGTGGAGTTAAATTAGTGAGGTCATTCATTCTGTGAAAAAACAACCCCTATTTAAGGAAGGAAGGCAGCAAATGTTGTGCATGCTGGTTATAGTCCATTTCTCTCTGAAAATCTGAGTACAATAGGCCAGACATTGTTCAGCTTACTTTGATTTAAAAGTTGATTGGAGAGGGGAAAACATATAAAAAAGTGCAGAAACAATAGACTGCTCAGCTAAAATTATCTCATGCTTTAAAATGGCAACCAAAACCTGAAAGACGTGGAAAAAACCCCCAGAAAACTATGATTCAAATGTATAAAAGAATAGCCAAAATGGCAAAGACTCGGCCAATAATCAGCTCCAGGCAGATCAAAGAAGGAGTAAAGTTACCTGTGATACTGTTACAATTAGAAGACACCTATGTGAAGCCAAGCTATCGGCAAGAAGCTCCAGCAAAGTCCCATTGTTGAAAAAAAGATTTGCTGAAGAGGTTCCAATTTGCCAAAGAACATATTGACTGGCCTAAAGAGAAATGGCGCACATTTTGTGGACTGATGAAAGCAAGATTGTTCTTTTTAGGTCTAGGGGCCTTAATCCAATAGAAAACTTGTGGGGTGACATCAAAAATGCTGTGTCTGAGGCAAAACCAAGAAATGCAGAAGAATTGTGGGATGTGACAGGTGCCAGTTGGTCGACTCCATGCAATACAGATGTGCAGCAGTTCTCAGAAACACTGAATATACAACTAAATATTAGTTCAGTGATTCAAAGGAAAGCAAAATCTTGAAACACTTTTCAGTTTATACTGTGAAGGTTTTATTTGTAATGCAGACATTTCTAATATTATCTTTTCTTCAATTTCTGTAAAGGAATAACACAAAGTTGATACATTTTTCTTCATGTTTTGATTTGGAATAAACTGTGCAGTATTCCCAATGCATTTGCGTGTATGGAAATATACCGTAAGCTTTTAGAAGGATTTTGAGCTTTACTCACTTTTCTGAACACGTATGTTCAAATTAAAACAAATCAACCCTCTTGTTGAATGAATAGGGCTTGGTCTGAACATACTATTTGCCTATTGTTAATTATTAATCTGTGTTTTTTGTTATTTGTAAGGCTAAATAGGTCAAATGGGTAAACTGAAGCTACCCCATGTTTGGTCCTTGCAAGGTACTGGTATGGGGTCTGTTATTCAGAAACCTGTTATCCAGAAAGCTCTGATTACAGTCCCATAGACTGCATTCTAATCAAATAATCCAAAATTTTAAAAACGTATTTCCTTTTTCCTTGTATTTTGGAAAATTGCTTAGAACTCTATTTTCTTTAGTTTTGTAGATATATGTGCCCTTTTGTTCTTAGCTGAGTATACTACTGTACTTCATATAACATTATTTAGTATATAACTTTATATAACAGATTTTGTTAGGTTACATCACTTATTGCTTTTTTTTTTACAGTATGCAGAGATTTTGCAGTGCTGGAGGATCATTCTCTTGCCCACAACCTGCAGGAACAGGAGAGTAAGTATCAAGCTTTTCTTTTGTAATATGACATACATGTTACAGAGCTTCTTCACCATTTAGATCTATCCCTGACAATCTAAGATCCCTATTACAGTTGTATGACAAAAATGTCCCCAGGAAAACAGATCCTTTGGATAACTCCCAAATTGTTTCAATGTGTTTGTAGACTTTTTAAGCTACAGGAACCTCCACGCTGCATGCTGCGGTGGACCATTCTATTAGATTTTAGCAATAAAAAAAGCAGTGGCATTAAGCAGTCCATATGACCAATCATTAGGCTGAGGGCACATAAAGCTCTGATCCACAACTCTCAACCTGTGTTTTTCTCAGAGCTGAGGGAAGCAGATCTGTCGTTTTGCCCAGCTCTGTTTATGGGCACACTGCGTATGGGCACACGGAGCAGAGGTCGGCTCGAAAATGCCTGCTTCTGTGTTTTGGGCCAACCTCCTCTTGGCTTCAAGTACCTGCACTCAAGTGGAAGCAAAAAGATATGAAACATATGTTCCATGCATCAACACCATCTAAACCCTAGCCTGATCACTGTCTATGCAATATTGTGCACAAACAAGCAAATACTTTTAAAGTGATACTGTCCTAAAAGGATAGGGACTTTATCTGTAATGGTAAAATCAATGACCAACAGTGGTATAAAATAAAAATAAAATCTAAAAAGCTATTTGTCATAATAAATGGAAACATTAAACTAAAGTAGCATCACATGTATCTCATATTAATGGTTAAGGAAAGTATCTAACTACTATGACTTACAATTTTCGAAGGATCTGTTCTTTGCGTCAGTGCTGGTCTTAATGGAGACTGTGCAGAATTCATTGTAACATTAATGACACTTGCACAGTAAATCAGTCCATTATATGGCTGTACATTTCAAGGACTTTAGTATTGCAGAAATCCAGGCCCTGTGAAACTGCATTGTGTTTAGTAATGTAGATTCTGTAAAACCAAAGTGGATTGCTAACCAGACTATCAATTTATACCATAAGCCTATGAAATGTATTAAGATGTAAACAATATATCCACAAGCTTGAGCTATGACAGCAGCTTTAACGTTTTGCACATTGCCATTTTTATTGTCGTTTTATTGGCACAGAGCATAAGCTGCAGGCATATAAATGTTTGCAAATCATGGTCTAGAAATTCTTATTTACTGAAAAAAATCTTCATGCTATGTCATGGTTTAAAAGCTCTAGTTCTGAAATGAGAATTGAAGCCTTACATAGTTAGATACACGCCATACACTCACAGAAACTATATATACTCATACACTAACTATAGATTTTAGTATCACAATAGCTTTGGATATTATGCTTGTCCAAGAAATCATCCAAGCCACTCTTAAAGGCATTAATAGAATCGACCATCACAACAACATCTCTGTTGTGCATTCCACAACCTCACTGTCCTCGCTGTGAAGAACCATCAACACTGCTTCAAATTAAAGTTTTTTTCCTCTAGTTTGAAGGGGTAGTGATCCTCTTTATGGGTTAAAAGTTCCCCTGCTTTTTGTCTACAATGTCCTCTAAAATACTTGTAAATTGTAATCATGTGCCCTCGCAAGCGCCTTTTTTCCAGAAAAAAACAACCCCAACCTTGACAGTCTACCCTCATAAATTAATCTTCCATCCCTCTAATCAGTTTAGTCTGCACTCTCTCCAGCTCATTTATACCCCTCTTAAGGACTAGAGCCGAAAACTGCACTGCATACTCCAGATGAGGCCTCACCAGGGACCAATAAAGAGGCAAAATTATGTTTTCATTCCTTGAGTTTATGCCCTTTTTTATGCAAGACAGAACTTTTTTTGCTTTAGTAGCCACAAAATGACACTGCCTGGAGTTAGACAAGTTTGTTATCTACAAAACCCCCTAGATCCTTCTCAGTTAAGGAAAATCCCAACACACTGCCATTTAGTTTATAACTTGCATTTATATTATTTTTGCCAAAGTGCATAACCTTGCATTTATCAACATTGAACCTCATTTTCCAGTTTGCTGCCCAGTTTTCCAATTTATACAAATCACTCTGCAAAGTGGCAGCATCCTACATGGAACCTATAGTTCTGCACAATTTAGTATCATCTGCAAAAATAGAAACAGTATTTTCAATGCCCACCTCCAGGTCATTAATAAACAAGTTGAAAAGCAAAGGGCCAAGTACAGAGCCCTGCGGTACTCCACTAACAACACTGGTCCAATTAGAAAATATTCCATTTACCACCACTCTTTGTAGTCTATCTTTTAGCCAGTTCTCTATCCAGGTACAAATACTATGTTCCAGGCCAACATTCCTTAATTTAACCAGTAACTTTCTGTGTACCACTGTATCAAATGCTTTAGCAAAGTCTAAGTAGTTTACATCCACTGCCGAGGTGCCTACTCACCTTCTCATAAAACAAATTAATTTAGTCTGGCAACATCTATTACGCATAAAACCATGCTGGCACAAACTCATAGTATTATGATTTGCAATTACGTAAGTCCTGTATCTTGTCACTTAATACCTTTTCGAAAAGCTTTCTTACCACTGACAGACTAATCGGCCTATAGTTTTGAGGCTGAGAACGGGATTCCTTTTTTGAATAGCGGCACCACATTAGAAATTCACCATATATGTTATATGATTACATATTACAGAGGCATTCTCTGGTTTGTAGGGATGCACCGAATCTACTTTTTTGGATTCGGCCGAACCCCCGAATCCTTTGTGAAAGATTCGGCCGAATACCGAACCAAATCCTAATTTGCATATTAAGGGTGGAAAGGGGAAATATTTTCTACTTCCTTGTTTTGTGACAAACAGTCACGCAATTTCCCTCCTGCCCCTAATTTGCATATGCAAACTAGGATTCGGTTCGGCCGGGCAGAAGGATTCGGCCGAATCCTGCTGAAAAAGGCAGAATCCCGACCCGAATCCTGGATTCGGTGCATCCCTACTGGTTTCCCTGTATATTTCCACAGTCTTATGTTAGGGCTGGACTGAAACCAGTGGGACGTGCAACTTTTTGCAGACATGCACATCACTACTGACTACTGTGATGTATTCAAGAGTTGATTCTGAACACACAATGTATTGTGTTGATTTTCCTCAGTTGAGCATCACTTGACAACAAATATACTGAGGAATCATTTGGTAAAGAATGATTTACACGTAGCCAAGCAACTCCAAGAACAAGAAGATCTCAGAACACAAGCCCGGATGAAAAATCGTCACAATGAGCTGTGAGTACCAACATTATGAAACAATCTGGTTATATGTACAATTCTTGTACAGGTTTGGGACCTTTTATCCAGAGTACTCAGGCCCTGAGACCAGATTTCCATAATTCTGATCTCTTAAGTCTACTAAAAAATCATATAACCATTAAACCCAATAGGCTGATTTTCCTTCCAATAAGGTTTAATTATATTGTTGTATCATGTACAAGGTACTGTATTATTATTATTATTAATATTATTATTATTATTATGTAACACATTTTGGACTATCCAGGCCAATGGGATTAACAACCAGCTAGTATACTAGAGCATGGGTTACACTGGAGCACAAAGCTGTTCTCTGTCTTCCCTCACTATCTTACTCTCCTAGAGCAGGGCCAGACCAGTCGGGCAACCCAACTGGTAAAGTCGCCCCCTCCACCGTGCCCACGCATACGTAAGAGAGAGCGTGCACCCTAACCGGTTGTCTCACTGCGCACACCATCCTCCCATAGGTGCGTTTGAATGTGCATAGCGCAGTATTATTTAGGCTGGACTGGGGTAGACAGCAGTTAAAGCCGGGCGCCCCCCAAGCTTTGCATCCTAGGCACGTGCCTACTCTGCCTACCCCTAGTTCTGGCCCTGTCCTAGAGGGTACTATAACAATTATATTCCTGCCACTCACTAGCCTTATTCACGTTAAACACTAGAGGTTCAGATCCCTCTAGGGCAACGTGGCTTTACTAGGCCTTGTACCCAAGCTCAATGGAAACATCCAGCTGGATCAGCAACCAGAAGCCAAAGAGGAAGATCCACCCCTTCTCAATTACTATACCAAAGTGTGTCAGGATGTGGTCACAACACCTCTTGGCCAATACCATACTAAAATTAAGTTAATAACCCCTTCAAAATGTACTTCAGGCCAGAGCCAGAAGGATCTTCATGGTATGGGGAATGGTGTGGCTCTGCAAACCACCCTAAAATCTCAGCATTTATGTCACAGGATTTTATTACGGTAGATTAGATTCATTATTAAAGATAAGGCATTTTTCTTGTAAGCGCTAACCGTGTTAATTCAGTAACGTGCAGTTACTGACACTCTTCTGCTGTACTGGCTCTTTGAAAGCTGGCCCTGGCTACTCCATTTTTTGTTCTTATCAGGGTTTTTTTGCATCATAAGGTTTCTTAGAATTTAGAAGAGTGGCTACTTTGTCTTACATAAGTCATTAGAGTCCATTCAACAATAAAAATTGTGTCCTCTAATCCTATTATTTATTGGACCCTTGTGGTAAAACTTGAAAACCTGAGCATGAATCTTTGCCTGTCCCAGTATCATAGTGGCTGTCTGTATTAAAAGGTGGATGAAATTCCAGTAATGTACCGTATATACTCGTGTATAAGCCGACCCGTGTATAAGCCGAGGTACCTAATTTACCTAAGAAAACTGGAAAAATGTATTGACTCGTGTATAAGCCTAGGGGCCCCATGTCAGATTTCAAAATGTGAATGTGACCCAGCCGCAACAATTGGGGGACACTGGGCAGGTACCTGTTACTGTCTGTGACTGACTGTGTCGCCGCCCGGATTTCATGTTTGCTTCCCTCTGCCACCCCTATTTCATGTTTGCTTCCCTCTGCCACTTCCCCCCCATCTGTCGCTCTCCCCACCCTGGCTGCTCTTCCCTCTGTCCTTCCCTCTGTCACCTCTGCTCTTCCCTCTGTCACCTCTGCCCCAGCATCGCTCTCCCCACCCTGGCTGCTCTTCCCTCTGTCCTTCCCTCTGTCACCTCTGCTCTTCCCTCTGTCCTTCCCTCTGTCACCTCTGCCCCAGCAGGACTGCCTGTGTCGCCGCCCGGAGCAGGTCCAGGAGCTCCGGGCGGCGCGTCCTTCCCTGCCGGCGTTCGCTTTCAAAATGGCGGCGGCCATGGGCGCCGCCATTTTGAAAGCGAACGCCGGCAGGGAAGGACGCGCCGCCCGGAGCTCCTGGACCTGCTCCGGGCGGCGACACAGGCAGTCCTGCTGGGGCAGAGGTGACAGAGGGAAGGACAGAGGGAAGAGCAGAGGTGACAGAGGGAAGGACAGAGGTATGACCCGCGTATAAGCCGAGTTTGAGTTTTTCAGCACATTTTGGGTGCTGAAAAACTTGGCTTATACGCGAGTATATACGGTAGTAGAAAAGTTTGTGCATAAGTCAGACTGAGTCACTGACCCTTTCTGACACTCTCATCAACAGTACTTTTAGTATAACTCTGATGGTATTATAATGGAATTCAGAACAGGAGAGGAGCACATAATGCAGCGACTTAACTTGAATTATAGAGACCCAGGAGTTTGTTTCAAGTTTTCATGTTTTACTGGATCTCAAATCGCAGAATGTGTAAGTAAAAATATTTTTTTTTATTATTTCAGGGAAGTTTTAGACTCTGAAATAGCTCAGGAAATTCAAGATAAATTGGTAATTGAAGCAGAACACAGGCGCCAGCAAGAGGAGAAAGATGAGGTAAGTTCCCGCCACCTAACAATTTATCCATATTTATTATGACTGCCCCACATTTACAAAACTCAAGCAGGTGTTTTAGAGACATAGATAGAATCTAGAAAAAAATAATAATGAATAAAATAGCATAAAGAAAATCCTATAGATTTGTTTCTACAGTTTCTTTTTAATATTCCCACTAAAGTGGCTTTTAAGCCTGTTTGTAACTTTGGGTCACCAGATGTTGCCGGATGGCAGCATTCTTTCCTAAAGGGCAAAAGATTGCTGATGGTGGTTGTTCAGCAAAATCTGGTGACCCATGGTTAAACATGGTCCTATAGCACCCTTTTCAATGTCCCATTAAGGTAGACCGTGCTCATGCACTGTTCAGTCACTTCCCAATGGATGGTCATCCTCCCACTAAAGGACCAGTAAAGCAAAGAATAAATCACAATAATAATAATATGCAACAATAAGGGGGTTAGTTACTGAAATCCAAAAACTTTCTCAGTATTTCCTTAAAACCACTTCGTCCAAATTCCTGCTGACGCTACAAAATAAAATCCTAAAAAAAAAAATCCAAATTGTGAGCTTTTTTTCGCATTTGATGCCCAAAAAACTTTTTAGGATTATTGACCATAAGGGCTCTTACACATGAGCGTTCCGACCTGCGCTCCCCTGCGTTCCGTTTTTTGGCGTTCAGCCGCAGGGGAGCGCAGGAATAGACGCAAGTCATTATTTTAAATGGGGCTGTACTCACTCACGCAGGGGAGCGCAGATCGGAACGCTCATGTGTAAGAGCCCTAAACAATGAAATCTTTGGATAATTGTACAAAACCCAGCGCAGATCAAGATATCTTCAAATTGGAAACTGGACATCTGCCATTGACTTCTACATGACCTAGCCAGGTTTGAGTTGGCGTTCTTTTTTATTCAGACTTTTAAAAGCCTCAGGGTTTAAAAAATCTCAAAAAATTCAAGTTTTTTTTCTGCAAAAATAGTGTTTACCCCTTTAAAAGTCCAACCAGATATATATATATATATATATATATATATATATATATATATATATATATATATATATATATATATATATATATATATATATATACACACTTTACAATGAGTATCCACACTCCAAGGCTGTTGCTAATGGGTGCATGATCAGTGCCCTCATTCAATCAGAATTTGAAACACATGATTCTCATTGAAATGCTGATTGAATGAGGGCACTGATTGGTTTGCAATGGAGCACTTTTTTATTTAATGTGGTTTTTAGAAAGTTTTTGTATCATCCTTGAAAAAGGTCCAAATGTGGACCGAAAACGTTGGGCATTTGATACTACGACAATAAAATTATCAAGTTTTTAAAGGGAGTGCTGGTTTGCTGATAATACATTCATACATACATTCATACATACATACATACATACATACATACATACATACATATTTATATATAACTATACAAAACAACCTAAACATGCAGGATCATGCTTTTACACTGGATTTTCTGCATGTTTTATTAAAAGGAGGGGCGCAGTGTATTAACTTTGTTTTTTAACTTTTGTTTTTTTTGAGATACTAGCACGTCTATTTTGATTTTTTTTTCCTGACCACAGACTACACCAACAAAAAAGCTAATTTTTGTAAGCCTTATTTTATTGCTATTCTTATGAATTTATTACTATATATTTTTATGAATTTTTTTATATATTTTTATTTCCTAATCTATTCTTATTCCTTACTGCTTTTAGGTTTCTAGAGTAATTAAGAACTAGGAACTAGTTTAAACCCCAGTGGCTAAAAGCAAAAACATTCAAATAATACAACATATAAAAACTAAAGACAAATTACAAATAGCTTCAGAATACTGCAATCTACATTATACTAACATGTGGTTTTAAGGTGAATGACCCTTGATCTCCTCATCTGTTGCTAAGTTTTGGAGTTTATAGTTGTGGTGGTGCAGATGATGGAATGATCTGGAATAAATTAAAGCTGGTGACCTAGTTTGAGGGACAATCATAATTGATTTGCTCAGTAAATAGAAGTTTGTAAATTGTGAGCCCAGCAGAGTAGGGATCAGAATTCAACATACACGTGACAGACTTCAATATTTGACGTCTGCAATGCAGATACCCTTTACAACATGAAATAAGATGCATTTGTGTGAAAATATAAGTCATTAAAGGAATTGTTCAGTGTAAAAATAAAAACTGGGTAAATAGGCTGTGCAAAATAAAAGATGTTTCTAATATAGTTAGTTAGCCAAAAATGTAATGTATAAAGGCTGGAGTGACTGGATGTATAACATGTCAGTCAGAACACTACTTCCTGCTTTTCAGCTCTCTTGGTTTACACTGACTGGTTACCAGGCAGTAACCAATCAGTGACTTGAGGGGGGGGGCCACATGGGTCATATCTGTTGCTTTTGAATCTGAGCTGAATGCTGAGGATCAATTACAAACTCACTGAACAGATATGTACCATGTGGCCCCTTTCAAGTCGCTGACTAACTCAGAGTTATAGAGCTGAAAAGTAGGAGGTTGGATTCTGGCTGTTTTATTAGACATCTGTTCACTCCAGTCTTTATACATTACATTTTCGGCTAACTAACTATATTGGATACATTTTTTATTTTGCACAGTCTATCTATTTACCCAATTTTTATTTTCACACTGAACTATTCCTTTAAAGTCTTGCCAGTAATGCTGTGGTTGTTGGCATAGCTGCCTTCATCTACCTGGAAACACAAATCTTTTTAGAAAAATGAATGCTGCTTGGTGGAAACCTGCTGCCAGCTTGCGTTTCCTCATAGATAGGAATTCAATTTTTCTTATGTTCAACTATTAAATTGAAGCATTGCCCTTTCTGGCATCACATAGTCTTAGTATATTACAGCAGGTTTTCGTCAGAATCATATTTCACTGCAATACGTTTCGTGGAAATAAGTCCTATGACAGTATCCCTGCCTGGAGCTTTTTCTGAAGCTTGAGAATCTCTTATCTGACCTATATAGAAAGTATGTACTCAGCAATATAAAGTAATGAGATGTCACCTCTTCCCTTAAATAGCTATTTTAGTATTTGTATGGGCTAGTAGTGGAAACATATTTTCAAGCAGTAAAAGAAAGTGCTCTTCTGATTAACCCAGGGTTTGAGAAGCAGAACAGGAACCACAAGCAATCAGTCCAGCATTCAGAGCACACTGCGGCTTTACATTATTTATTGAAATTAGTTTTTGTAAAGCTTGCAATGCAATGACCCTTTTGCTAAATGTAATATGGTTTTCCATCTCAGCTGTATAGTATGTATAAGGGTATTATTATTTATTTTTAACATTCATTTATAGAGTGCCAACATATTGTGCAGCGCTGAGGGTAAGTGGATTCAGAGGTAACACATTTCATGGTTAAAAAATAAACTAACTATTAATCTAAAATGATTTACAGTCTACAAATAACATGTACAGTAAATTACAGACTTGTTCTAGCAATCCAGTAATTTTTGCATTGATACACTTATACTTATCAAGTGTTAGGGACCTACTGATTTTTGATTAAGCCTTACTGAACGATTTAAGGGTGCTAAAAATGTTGCCTTAAACCTTTTCCTAAACAGTTCCCAGTGTTGGTAATTATGGAGAGTGAAATATCAGATAATAATAGTAAGGATGATTATTATTTTATTTCTTTTTGTTCTGTCGCTCTCCTAGTCTTCAAGTCAATCATTTAAACCATGCACGGCTCTACACTTAGAGGCACATTTATCAAAGGTCGAATTTCAAATTCATGTGGGTTAAACTGAGGGGTTATTTAATAAAAAAACGAATATCTAAAACTCGCACAAATTTTATTATATTTAAGGCTGCAAATATTTTACAAAATGTGAAGTGCAAACTACCATAATTATGTTAATTTTGAAATGAATACCCACTTTAAAATTATTGGGAAAGCAGGAAAAGGACAGGTATGAAAATACAGGTATAGAATCTATTATCTGGATGCTTAGGACCTGGAGTTTTCCAAATAAGGGATCTTTCCAGAATTTGGATCACCATACCTTGTCATCTATAGATAATCTAAACATAAACCCAATAGGTTTGTTTTGCCATCAATATTAATTTAGTCAGTTAAAATCAAGTACAAAGTACTGTTTTATGATTACAGAGAAAAAGGAAAGAAACAGAATGCTTTGTGACAAAAGCACTGTTGTATTGACGGATTTTAATGAAGCCTCTTCAGACAAAATCATATGTACACCTTCCTTCACCTCAGAAGTGGATTAGTTCCATAATTTTATTTTAAATCTGAACAACTATTCAGGAAGCAAGGCTGACACTGTAGAATCAGTTTGGGTGAATTAGAGGTGGCGGCGTTAGGAGGGAAATGGAAAAAAGCTGTTGCACTCTCAGGATTTGAAAAATAGCAAACTTATTAAATTAAGATTTATTTAAAAAGAAAATACATGCAGGAGCATATAAGCAAGTAACAAACAGGTGTAGTGAGTCTCCAGAATATGAATCGTTGCCTGAAAATAGCGCCAAAATGGTTGCTAGGCAACCAATAACCATGTAATTACACACATAAAACCCTGCCACAGGTTAAGCCAAGTTATAAAAAGCCTTTGTTGGTGAGGGCAGGTACAAAAAAAAACATTGGTGGCCAGCGTATAGGACTGAAACGTTGAGTATTCTGCATGTATTTTCTTCCTGAGAGTGCAGCAACTTTGTATGTGTAACGAGGAGTTTCATGACCATATAAAAACACAAGGCTGAAGGCCTAATATCCTCATATTTTGCAACTTGGGGGTACTTTATTATAATACACAAGTTTCAGTGAGTCATGTGACAAAAATGACATCAGAACTCACCGTTTATCCCACTGTGATCCCACTGGTGTCTAATAAAAGGGCAGCCAAGTTTTGAAGTTTTACTTTGAAAGCAGCTGGTAAAACTTAGTCCCTTTGTAAAATGTATAATGAAGCAATAGAATTCTTAATGAATCAGATGAAAATTGAGCATAGGACTGGCCAGATATGGGATGACTTTGACGTAGTTGGCCAGCTTAAATATATTGCAATATATGGACAAACAATCCCTGTTTTGTTTAAAGGGTAAGGCATTTTTCAGTAGCAGTATGCACAAAATGTCTCTTAAATATATTGATAATGAGTGCAGAGGACTCTTGTATCTGTCTATATATATATATATAGATAGATATATGGAAGCACATGATGCTAATACAGTTGATGGGCTTGTGTACAGTACTGTTTGTAGCATGTCGTCATCATAATCAGAATAAAAATATTCTCAACGTATTAACCTTTATTGTGTGTGTGTGTGTGTGTGTGTGTGTGTTGCAGAGAATAAATTTAGTGAAATATATTTTTATCTGAGTTGTACAGAGTAACAGACCTCTTGCTTTACACATGTGGGGGCAAATTGGTAATTTACTCTGTCATTAGCATTCCTCAAACCATTAGGAAATGATTTCAATGGGCTGCTTGCACGGCAGCTGCTATTTACCTTTTAGTCAGACCATTACTTTTATTCATCTTTTTACAAGCTTCTGTAATATGCCCACTGCATGCATCATATCCTGAATTAAAGAACAGAATGACTTGTCAGCTTCTCTTTAGCTTGCATCAGCAAGAGCCATAATGTGATTGCTGAACTCCAGAGAAGATCTTTCTTATCTAGAAATAAAACATGGGTGGAGGTCATTCTATCTCCGACATGGAATAGATTAGCAGCTGTAACAGAGATTTCTAAGGCGATGCAGTAATCGTTTTAAAAGGAACCTGGCTATTTATAGCACTGGGCAGTTTCAATAAGTCAAAGCTAGGGCCTAAAAAGTAATCATAATATATGTTGTGAAATCTGGCATCCCTGCTAAACAAAATCAAAATAGCCCTAGTCTCAGACTGTTGACATTGTTTGAATAAAGTGTTGCTAATATTCTTTAATTGGGAAGAAGCATTTTTGTTTTTTGACAAAATACAGTATATAAATGAGGACAGGCAACCATATAGTGTTACAGGGGGTCCTGGGACCCTTAAGCCAACACATGAAAGCATTCAGTGTGCCAAGGGGGGTTGGGTTTTTATTTTTTTATGGTGTCTCAGATGACAAGTGGTAATTTACAGGTGCACATGTAAATTTCCCTCCAGTCAGTTGCAAGAAAAATCCCATTCATAGGTACTTTAGTCTCTCCTTACAATTCCACCTAAATCTCCACAGTGAGGGAATATATCAATCTCAAACGGTAATTCTACTAGGCAGAATTTTCAGTGCAGGTGCATCTTCCTTGGGGGATAATGCTGCTTTGTGGATGAAAAGTATGGCAGTTTTGCCAGAAATTGCACTTTGTACATTGCAGTAAGATGCCTATTACAACCTGTGGCTCATTGCTAGGTCTGTAACCAAGCATACCAGTAACTAACATGGCCTAGAAAATATATATTTGTTTTGTATTAGGACATTGCTCGGCTGTTGCAAGAAAGAGAGGAAAGACGAAGAAAGAAGTATTATCCACCTTCCCAGGAGGAACCTTATCACAAAGACAGAGAAGGTACAGTGTAATTGGATGTAGGCATGTTCAAGTGTGAGGAGGTATTTTCCATGTGTTAGTGATTGCCTGTGTTCCAATTTTTATAAAGCCATTATGCCAATTTCTAGGGAAGGTTATACAAAAGGTAGATCTGAAGTAAAGTTTTTAAAAACTACATTTACAAGTGAAGGGTTTGGAGTTAATTTCATTTGGTGTGAAGCACCGTTCAGGAAAATGTGGCTTATTTTTCCAGACAGATTTGCTCCAGTTTGTTCATAATAGTCAGATGACACTTGTGCGCCTCAATTTTCATAGATTGCCACAGATTCCAGTTGGGTTAAGATTTGGTTTAATAACCTGTTACAGGAGTTCTTTTGTTCTGAAGCCACTTTTGTATTACTTTGGCTAAAAGGTGAATTTTTGCCAATGATTTCTGTTCTTTAGCAGATTTACACTTTGATGGGTGAAAATCAGTTTTTGCAGCTAGTGCATCTGTACTCCAAAAAGCTTACAGTGACAGTATAACCTCTTGTTCAATGAATACCGCTTGTGCTGAACATACTTTTTGCCTATTGTTTTAAAGGAACAGTAACAACAAGTTATTTTTTAAGTAATTCATTTAAAATAAATTGTTACCCTGCACTGGTAAAAATGTTGTGTTTGAAACACTATTATAGTTTATATGAAAAAGCTGTTGTAGCCATGGGGGCAACCATTCAAAGATGAAAAGCTTAGAGTTACATAACAGATAACTCTGTAGAATACAATGGGAATGTTTCTTACCTACTGAATAATCTGTGCCTTTTTTCTATAGTAAACTATAGTAGTGTTTCTGACACAGAAAAATTGATATAAAAAAAATGATATAAGTCCCAAAGCTTTCTTCAAGTAAAAAATATTAATTTATTGAAGTATATTTAAAAGAGTTATAGCTGGTACATACTACCTCCCATATCCCACCTTACGCGTTTCGCACCCTCCGGCGCTTAGTCATAGGTGTGTCTATCAGTAGGGGGTCGTTAACAGAATTTAAACCCAAGTAATCCCACCCCTTTCTTGTTTAAAACCAATCATGGGTCACAGGCAATTATCCCTGCTCAATACTCTTTAACCCATAATGTTTCTTGAGGGATGTATGTACCAGCTCAGTAATATAACAATTTATACCTCACATTGTGTACAAAACTTTCTTTAACTTCACAATTTATATATTTAGTTATTACACAATGTTATTTTTAACAGTATTTTTCACATAAGTCAGTTAATATCTAGCCTTGCACAAATTCCATTCTTGTCAGCCTTATATCACATGTATATATTATCTCCATTATAGCCATTTTCATAATAAATCTCATAAAACAAGTGTATTCCTTTTCATTATACATATTTAGATATAACATGTGTTTCTGACACAAACACATCCGTTTTAGCAGTGCAGGACAGCACTACATTGTATTTTAATTACTTTAAAACACTTATTTTTTTTGGTCCTTTGGGAAGTAGGTAATTACCAGCTTCCTCGTGCTGATGCATTCCCTCAATTAGTAGGCAATTTATTTTTTACCCTAATGTAAGTGTATGGAGGGGTCAGTGTGTGTATGTATGGATGCTGGGTTTCATTTGGAGGGCTTGAACTTGATGGAATTCAGTCTTTTTTTCAACCCGATCTAACTCTGGATGAGGAAACCCAGGACTTAGCAAATATTTCATAGATTAATTTATATTTCTGCATCTCAAGAATTCTTCTTCTATTTTTCTCTCTTATTTTCCATCCCTGCATGGTTCACATGATCGGCTCTTTTTTTTAGAAGACTGTCCGCAAATAAACGTTGTTTTTGTCGAGCATGGCTCTTGCAATCTTATCTCTTTGATTAGAATGCCTAACTGCAGTGTGTTATATACACATACGTATGCTCACATTTTACAACCTAGACTGAAAATGTTTAAAATGTTTCTCACTGACAAGAAGAATCACAACCGCTAGTTTTAACTTTAAAGGAGATTTCAACCCCTTTGGCGCTAAAATCCCTCCCCTGTGTTGCCCCCCTCCCTCGTCCCCCCCACCCCCGGGCAAATGCCCCTAACTTGTTACTGACCCCTCCGTGCAGTTCCTCTCCTGTTGAGTTCACGGCAGCCATGTTCGCCCATGCATTCTTCTCCCCATGTTAGGTGGCGCATGCGCAGTAGAGAAATTTATCGGTAAGGATCTACTGCGCATGCACCGAAAGTCACAAAGTTTCCGAAAAAAGAAATCGGAAACTTTGTGACTTTCGGGCGCATGCACAGCAGATCCTCACCGGTAAATCCCTCTACTGCGCGTGCACCACCAAATGCTGCCGTGTACTCAACAGGAGAGGAACTGCACGGAGGGGTCAGTAATAAGTTAGGGGGGGAGATAGGGCGGCGGGGGCAACACGGGGGGGAGGGATTTTAGCGCCGAAGGGGTTGAATTCTCCTTTAAGCAAATCGTATTTGCTTAGTATTTATCAGATCACGTTAAATTAATGCAGAAATCGAGTTAAACCAAAGTGTGAAGCTTCTTGCAATTGCACAAACTTATTAAAGTAAATGGAAAGAACAACTTACAGAGTTTTCTTTTTTTCTCATGCCCATTTCTTTCTTCCATTGTAGGCACCTGGCCACAACCTAATTTTCCTCCTGCATATCAGACTAATGTAAATGCAAGGCTCATTTATAAACACTGGGCAAATTTGCACTTGAGCAGTTATCCATTCCAATTTATGATTAGCTTTTTTCAGCCAGCTGTAGTTTAAGCACTAAAAGCAATCATCTCATTGATTGCCATGGTTTACTGCCCAGGTGCAAATTTGCCCAGTATTTATAAATCAGCTGCTCATTGCCATCAGAAAAACTTGTGCTGCTAATAAGTGCCATGTGCTTGTGTTCAGTCACCATGGAAATGTGGTACCATGTTTCCAATTGGCAGCGCAAAAACATGGGCCTTTCATTGTCACTGATTACATGTGACGTGTGATCTCTAGGAAGGAAAAAATACATGAGCCGGGGAGCATGCTACCAAAACTATCAAGAACATCTTTTAAAAGTAACTATCATTTGGGCAGCTAGTGAATTTATTTCAACAGGAAGTCAGCAAAGTGAATATAGTGTAATAACCGACTTGTTTTGCGTTCTAAAAGGCAATAAACTATATACTATAAATTGGGGATGCACCGAATCCATTATTTTGGATTCGGCCGAACCCCCGAATTGCTCGCAAAAGATTCGGCCAAATACCGAACTGGATCAGAATTCTAATTTGCATATGCAAATTAGGGGTGGGAAGGGGAAAACATTTTTTACTTCCTTGTTTTGTGACAAATAGTCACGCAATTCCCTTCTCACCCATTATTTACATATGCAAAATAGGATTTGGATTTGTTTCGGCCAGGCAGACGGATTTGGGCGAATCCGAATCCTACTGAAAAAGGCCGAATCCGAACCGAATCCTGGATTCGGTGCATCTCTACTATATGTACTATATTAAAGAGGTTAGACAAATTAGTCATTAACAATGCGCTGGTGCTTTTTGGAGATCAGCATGCATTAACATGTTTGTGCAGCGCTATTGTTGGCATTACAACCAGTCCAACTGAATTTCACCATAATGGCAGGGCCCATCTTTCATAACTTTGAAGAAAAACCCTGTCATATTTTATTAATTCGTATGAAACAGAACATTGCAGACATATGCAATTTTGGGCTGGTTGGTTTTTTAGTGTATTTTGTGTCACTAAAAAACAGGAAAGAAAGGATAATAGAAGATAATTGGTAATTTCTTCAATGGTACTGTTATATATTCACCACCACCTCCCATAAATGTAAGGAACAAAATAGTATAATCCCCTTGTTTTTGCAATGGTAAATTGTAATGTTCTGCTTATGGTATTCCTTCATTGTTCAGGCCACTGTAAAGGTAGGCATAAGGAAAATGTGTCTGAATATGATAGACCTCATAGACATGAGAGGCCTGAAAAAAACAGATTTGAAAGAAATGACGCAGAGTTTGAATCAACTTCATCAAAATGTGTTCGACAACGTGGCCGGTCAGTAGAATCAAGGTCATCTAACAAGGAGGAGGAGGATAGCTATAGAAGGCATTATGATAGGCCCATATCTAGAAAAGAAAAACCACAAAGACCACCACCACCCAGGACAAGTAGACAAGAAGATGATTTCAATATTGAAAGGACAAATGGAGAACACAATGAATACTTGCATAGAAAGGGGAGGTCTCACAGTCAGGACCTTCTCTCTACAAAGAATTCTGATTCTGATAAATGGCAGCGGGACTGTTCTGATGCAAAATCGCACAGAAGTTGCAAGGAAAGTGATTTTGACATTGAGCGACGCAGAAGGAGAACACCTTCTCCATGCCAAGAAAGGAATCCCAGGGATTCAGGTAATGTACATTAAAGGGTGATGGTACTATCTGTGGTGGCATCTTCATAAAATGGCTCATTGGTTAATGAATCTTCAGATCACATGTAATTTTTTTTTTTGTTTTGAAAATCTGTTCCTTGATTCATTCAATCATTTCATCCTTATTTTACATGAATGCTCTGCTTCTTCTGCTGAATTGTGTGCCACTGATTTTGTCTTTGGTTGTTTGTGGGTGTTTTGTCTTGGTGCTCTATCTTAAAACGGGTTCTTTTAGTTTCAATGTGAAACTGTTGTACAGGTATGGGTTCCCTTATCTGGAAACCCGTTATCCAGAAAGCTTCCAATTACAGAATGTCCATTTCCTGTAGACTAAATTTTATTCAAAGAATTTATATTTTTTAAAAAAGATTTCATTTTTCTCTGTATAAATAAAACAGTTCTGCACCTGTTTCAATTTAAGATATAATAAATCCTTATACGATCCAATTTACGGAAAGATCCGTTATTCTGAAAACCCCAGGTCCCGAGCATTCTGGATAACACTTTTGCATTTAAACTATAGTTGTTAATTGAACACTGTGTCTGAATATTGGAATCCACATATTAACTATGCAAACTCATAGAATCTTGTTCGATTTTCTTGATATCTGTGGTTTTGATCATGAACATCAGACCTAGTAGAGTGTGATGTTTAAAAGCAATTAACATCTTAATGGATCCAGTTCTAAATACTTCTTTAAATCAAGAAGTGACACAGAATGACTACAGAAGCTGTACTGTTGCAGCTGAAGTTGAAGGCCACCAACTGAGCTGTGCAACATAGTTGCAGTGAAGGTTGGGTAACTAGTTAAAAATGGGGGTGGGTTTAATTCAAGCAATGCAAATGTATCTGCCGCATTTTATATTTATTGTTACATTCTTACAGATTAGGAAACACAAGGATTAGTATACATTGGATTTCTATACAATTGAATGATATGAAGCCATTTTGGGCTGTGGTTAAATATGCAACTAGGATGGGGTTAAATGGATAACATGTTTGTATCACATGGGTTGTAAGGTATTGAAACTGGGTTCATATTCACTAGTGTGAGGAAGGGGTTGGCCCCCGAAAGCTTGTGCTACAACTTCTGCAATAAAATGACAATAAAATGACAAAGATTTAAGCCAGTACAAGTTGCTATGTTTCGTCCCTATATACAGCTTGGTGGGTTTCATTCTCCCTTAAAACTATTAAAACTTTGGACAAGCAAATGTTAAACACAATTGCCTTAATCTGATAACATGTTTGAATCTTTTTTTTTTATACTTAGATTTTCGATCAAAGGGGGCACGAGATGCACCTATATCTAAACATATGTCGGGCTTAAGAAATCAAGAGGAACATGATGCGCACCTAGCCCGGAGGCTTCAGGAAAAAGAGTTGAGGGTTAAGTGAATATTTTGCACTCGCATCCTTCCTTTTGTAACTAGAAAATATTATTTTGTTGAGAGCTACAACAGCTGTACCTGCTCAAGCAAATGTTACGTAATACATTTAAAGCTGAAGTTTGCACTGCTTTTTTGTTGTTTTTCCTCCAGATCTATTTTAAAGGTTTAGGATTTACACAGTGGCCTATGTAGAGTCATCGTCCCAAATGCATACTTTAGCCTCTTTGTGCTACAGTTGTCTAAAATTAACATAGCATCATGTAACTCCTACTGTATATACAGTGTGCCTGTACAGTAGACAATGCTTGGACGCATTAAAGAAGTGGTTCACCGTTAAGTTAATTTTTAGTATGTTATAGAATGGCTAATTCTAAGAAACTCTTCCATTGGCCTTCTTCTTCTGACTCTTTCTAGCTTTCAAATGGGGTTCACTGACCCTTTTTAAATACAAATGCTCTGTAAGGCTACACATGTTTAGTCATTGCTACTTTTTATTACTCATCTTTATATTCAGCCCTCTTCTATTCATATTCCAGTCTCTTATGCAAATCAATTCATGTTTGCTAGGGTAATTTGAACCCTAGCAACTAGGGATGCACCGAATCCAGGATTCGGTTCGGGATTCGGCCTTTTTCAGCAGGATTCGGATTCGCCCGAATCCTTCTACCCGGCTGAACCGAATCCGAATCCTAATTTGCATAAACAAATTAGGAGCGGGAGGGAAATTGCGTGACTTTTTGTCAGCGAACAAGGAAGTATAAAATGTTTTCCCCTTCCTGCCCGTTCGGGTTCGGTATTCGGCCGAATCTTTCACGAAGGATTCGGGGGTTCGGCAGAATCCAAAAAAGTGCATTCGGTGCATCCCTACTAGCAACCAGAGTGCTGAAATTGCAAACTGGAGAGCTGCTGAATACAAAGTCTAATAACTCAAAAACTACAAATAAAAAATGAAAACCAATTGCAAATTGTCTCAGAATATCCCTCTCTACATCATAATAAAGTTAATTTAAAAGTTATCAACCCATTTAATGTTCAATGTAGCAGAAGCCAGTTCTCCTGTAGCCGAGACGTCTATACATGTTTTTTTACAGGTTTGTTAAATTACCTGGATTCTGCTATATTATTTGTTATTGACTAACATTGCAGAAAAAAACAAGTAACATTACACTGCTTTTAAGATTGGTTAGTAACTTTAAATTCATCGCTTTGAATTAACATTTACTAGGCAAAATTTATATAAAGGTCTATAACCTCTTTAGTATTTATGAAATTCTATTTGACTTTACTGAAATCTTTCTTTTCTTTATAATTTTAGGTAAACATTGTGGATAAACGAGCAGCTCAGATGGCTCAGGATGAGGTCAGCTTAGCTAGAATTAAATTGTCCATCACTAATATTGATTAGTCTCCTGCTATGGTTTTGGTCGCACTGTATATTTAAGAAATATATATTTGTAATGCTAATTAGCAAAATGTTAATGTTGTTGACTGCCTCTTTTGCCTTTTAATGAACACAAGAAACTACTAATACCAGATGCAGTTCTATAAGCAATGATTAAGAAGTACATTCATTTTATACAGTATGTTATGTTAAGAGAGGCAGCAAAGAATCACAAACATATGTTAAAGTACTTACCATTTGCTGATAAATTACAACAAAAATTCTTATCTGAAAAAAGGTATTGTAATATCTAGCAGAAAAGTTAATGTGAAAAAAATAAACCAGAAAAATGTAACAGCCATCATGATGCCCTTTGCTCAAGTCCTCTGTTTTTCAGGAAATTGCCCACTACATTATGGACAAAGAAGAAAAAGCATATAAGAAGTCAAAAGGAGGTGGAAAAATGGCAGATGCAAAGCGACCAGAAGAATTGGAGGTAGTTGTGTATTCAGTACCTAGAAAGCTTCCGAATAAATCCTTCCCTAACTTGATTTTGTTTCATTTTTTATTGCCCATTGCAAAGAATCAGATTAATCAAAATGTCAGCTTTTCATAAACATGTTTTTAAAATTCTTTCTTGCTTATTTTAGGCATCTGATCATGTCAGGCAAAGGTCAAGAGAAGGTCATGACCATCATCACCGCTCCAGAAGTGATAAACCATACAGGTAATTATTACAGGTAAACTGTAACCTGTTACTGATAACATCACCACTAACATGACACTATTACATGCAGAGAAAATGTCTTTATTTAAAAAATACATATATTTTACATATGCATGGTAAATATATATTTATCATGCAGTGTAAAAAGTGGAGAGAAACATTACTGGCAATGTTGCTCATAGCAGCCAATCAGATCTTTGTTTTTGTTTCCTAACTGTTGAAATCTAATTGCTGATTGGTAGCTATGGACAACATCACCAGTAATGTATGTTTCTGCTTTTTGCACAGCATGATTGTGCTTTTTATTTGTTTAAAAAAAAAAAAGTTAGTAATTGCAGCTGACCTCCAGTGCCTAATACAGCAGGATGTTAACACAGTTGGCTTTGCTAAGGGGTTCTGTCAGAGGTGCAGGAGTGAAATGTTGAACCATGTTATCAAAATGACAAAAAAAGGGGGAAACTTCCCAATCTTAATTCAGTGGGTGTTAACATTAACCCATAGACACCCCAAGACACATAACTACGAATGCGCAATATGTGACTATTAGGTGAGAATAGCACTAACATAAAAATATGTATACGTTGCTGCTACAGTACAGTATATATTTGCAACTAATACATACAAAGCAGGTTTTTTTAAAAAACCTTAAAAAAAAATTGTAAATCCCCCAGTATGAACACCCCCCGTATTTGTCTATAACAGAATAACAATTTGTAGTTTCTGTAATAGGATTATACTTCTAGCATATAGACCGTTTAATACAATATGCACTTCTTTGAGTATCCTGTTACAGAGGTAATTTATGGTTATTGTGGGCCACCCTTACTTGATCACAACTGCAACATACATTGTTTCCCTATTTTGTTGACACATTATTTGGATTTGCAATGTCAAACTCGGAGACTATATACTTAATTTAAAAATCAAGCTGTTTGGATTGTGTACCCTGTGACCTGTTTTTATTGGTTGGTATTTTTTTTTTTATGCTTTTTAAAGAGATACTGATACCAGTATTTAAGTATTGATTACTTACCAAATCATAATTATCGTCAAAAAACTATCAACATACATGACCTATATGTAACTTTCAATGTAGATTAATATTTTGAAAAGAAATTTAAGTGTCCGTATCACTTTAACTGCAAATATATCATAATATTTTAGTTCCCCACTTATTCATCTTTTATATAGTGGTGGTTGTTGAATGAAAAATAAATTTCACATATTTGTAGCTGCTATTTCTATAAACTGTAGAATTAGCTATTTTTATTTTTTCTACACCAGAGACATTGGTGAAGTAGTATGTACTTATAAGGGGTGTATTTACTATTGATATTGTATTCATTTATTTGCAGAAAATGTAAAGTGTTAGATACAACTCTTCATATCTGTATTTTAATGATATGCCATTGATTTGATTTGTATCCTTCTTAATATCTTTATGGTTGCACAGGCCCCTTCATCCACCTCCAGATACTGCTGAAGATGACGATTACGATGATGACTATACCAACATAAAACAGCACAACTCTCCGAGGTCTAGTTCTAAGTCACAGTCCTCTCTCAAAGGTAATCACCTAAGAATGGCTGTATTTGTATCTATATACATATATAAAGACCAACACTGATTCACCTCAGTTGCTTAAATGGGAAACCCATGACAGTGCCATTAGTGGCTCTTTAGTCCCGTCCCCCCCCCCCAAAAAAAAAATCTACTTGCTAGAACATTTTTGGACTAATAGGCACACGTACCAGCACTGTCACATGTTTCACAGCAATTCTGTTTTTACTGAGCTTCTGTGAAAGGCATCAGTTAAATATCACCTTATTTGATACATACAGTAGAGGATAAAATTCCTATTTTTTTTTTTTTCTCATGGAACAATTTAGGGAACTTTGTATAGCAAATTTGCTATTTCTTGTAATATTTGCTATTCAGGATGACCTGGCCAGCATGAGCCAGATGGTATTCTGGACTGAGAGAAGCCCCAAACAATGGGGGTCATTTACATACAATGAGCAATTTGCACCTTGGCAATAACCCATGGCAATGACATCTATTAACACAGATATTTGTTTTCCTTGCACTACTTGCAGCTCATTGCTGGTTGGTTGCTGTGAGTTACTGGCATCTTTTATACCTTCACTATGGAGCTGACTTGTATTGTAGTGCATATAACTGCTTAATTATTTGAATGTTGCTGTAATATGGAGTTTATTTTCCTCTCTTTTCAAGGCGCATACTACAGGCCATGAGAAATCAACTCATGCAGGAAGTGATGTCGAGAATCATGTATCAAACTCTGAAAAGTACGTTGGTTGCAAAATGAAAGAACCTTAATTTTTCTCCTATCAGCCTGCAATAAGGAAATCTCTTCTAATTAGCAAGAAACAGTGCAGCGCTATGTGTGCATTTTTCCACAAACATGACCCCAAATGTTACGTGTTCTGACATTATTTAGATAACTTAACAGTTATTCTAAGAGTCCAAGGACACCCTGATTTTGAGCTCATTGGAAGTATACAGCAGAGGGCAACTGTATTACAAATATATTCTGGTTCACTTTAGACAAGGATACCAGAGTGTTCCATCAATATGCTTCATCCTGCTTGTTTCTTGAAAAAAAGTTCCCTTTTCAGATGTAAAGCACAAAGAATACCGTTTTTAGTAGTCATGGTTTCTTTGGGTGAAACTGTGATGTTTTATATCTACTGCCTAAATTTTTTAAATGCACCTTGCTGTAATATGATGATAGGGGGATATTTCTATATGTATGCATGTACCTCATAACATGTTTGCTCACAAGCTTAAAAATGTAAGTGCCAAAAAATGCTTGCTAATGGGTTTTGTAGACTTCCTAGTGCACAAAACTTGGATGCTTGAGACTGCAAGTCCAGTCAAGGGATTCCATTCCTATCTCCTCAGGAACTGACTGTGCATACCATTGGGTGAAATCTGAGTAGTGATTATCGTTTCTCAGTAACCAGTGAACTGCGCAATCTTCCTACAGGTGGTCGAAATTTGTGCCATTTTCTGTTTATTTTATATTCTCATAATTGTGTGTATTATAGTACAATTTTTTTAATGAATGAATTTGCCATTTTTTAGATTTTCATTCATATTTATTATAATAGTTAAATTTAATCCAGCCAGTTTTGATAAAACTTTTTAATAAACATGACTTTTAATTATTTTCATTGACTACTTCCGCTTAGATGCTGCAATATTCCTCGCTCTAAAATAACAAGGTTGTGCTTTCCTTTTTTTTTTTTTTTTTAAATAAATTTTTCATGTTTTTCTAGTGCTTTTTTATGGTTGTAGTTACACTCTAATCTGTATGCCAAATAAAGTCATTCCAAAGGAAAAGTGGTAAATGTGTATTTAGAACTTGATCTCCGGGCATTCACATTGACCTGTACAATCAGTGACCTATTATATTTTGATGTTTTTGGGGAGAGAGGCACAAAAGCTTTGCTCCTTAGATCTAAAAAGATCCGTAATACAAACATTTTGATTTTAACTTACGTTAATCTTATATTTGACTAAATGTCATTGTTGGGTCAAAGGCTAATAAATATCAAACTAAAAAAGTTTTTGTTTTTTTTGGAATCAATATGTTTCTGATATTTATTTCCTTTTATATGATATTTTTCCTTTCTGATTTTGCTGTTGTTTATTGTGCCATATTTCTGTGCCCAGTCTATTAGCCACTCTTGTATATCTGTTTGTATTCAAGAAACCCTTAATAAAAAAAACCCTACCCTACATAGACCCCCCTTCCCCCAGCCTAGCTCCCCCCCCCCCGGGCAAATGCCCCTAACTATTTACTTACCCCTCCGTGCAGATTCTGTCCAGCAGAGTTCATGGACGCCATCTTCAGCTGCTTTGGCAATCTTTGGGATGTGACTGGCGCTTTGGCAATTTTCGTGAGTTTTGCCGCAGTTGTCGTGAAACAGAAAATTGCTCCAACTGCGCATGTGCTTCGCCGTCTCATTCCTAAGATTACCGAAGAGAAGAAGCTAGCGCCCGTCAATTCCGCTGGAAAGGAAAAAGTGGGGACATTTTTTTTTTTACTTCCTTGTTTCGTGATGAAAAGTCATGTGATTTCCTTTCTCAGCCCTAATTTACATATGCAAATTAGGATTTGGTTCAGTCAGGCACAAGGATTTGGCTGAATCCTGGATTTGGTGCTTCCCTAACACAGATGCAAGTCTGGCCTGTTGGTTATGGACCCAGTTGGAAGCATGTTGGATTCTAGGGAGAAAGCTTGCTTTGAACCTGCAAGGATATTATCAGTGATGTCTGCTGACAAAAGGTACATACTGTTTTTTAAAGAGCAGTCAACTCTGCATTTCATCTGTTACGGGAATTTTTTTTTCTTGCACTGCAAATATACAGTATGGAATTTCATTCATTACTGTGACCAAGCTTTTAATATCAACCAAATTCCAAAAGAATTGTTTTTTCATTAAACCATTCATTGAATGTGTTAATTGCTACTGAAATGTATTTTCAAATGGGATTATAATGGACTTTCTGGTCGTAGCTGTCCCCTAAAAGCAGTTGGTTTTCAGGGAATTACTGGTATCCAGACAGTTTTCAAATTCAGGTACATATACTGTATGTATTAATTCTTCAGTTGCACGCAGAGTCACATATGCAATTGATTTTTGTTTTGACAATTTGTGCTTCCTCGTAAATCTGTCCACATTATTTTTACCAAAGCATCATGTTTTTGAATGTAGCCATTTATTTATCTTGAAGCCATGGATGTTAATTGAATGTTACCTGTTGCTTGTCATCATCATCATCATCATTTATTTATATAGCGCTGTCAAGATACGCAGTCAAGATACGCAGTCATGTCTAATAAAATGTATTGTCAAAGAAGGTCTAAAGTTACCTGTGAATTCTGTTACAATTATAAGATGCCTATGTGCAGCCAAGCTATCGGCAAGAAGCCCTGCAAAGTCCCATTGTTAAAAAAAGACTGGTGAAGGGGTTGCAATTTGCCAAAGAACACACTGACTGGCCTATAGAGAAATGGCACAACATTTTTTAGACTGATGAAATTAAGATTTTTTTTGGGTCTAGGGGCCGAAAACAGTTAAAGCCACAGTACACAGTGAAGACCGTGAAGCATGGTGGCACAAGCATCAGGATATGGGGATGTTTCTCATACTATGGCGTTGGGCCTATTTATCACATACCAGGGATCATGGATTCAATACATCAAAATACTTGAAGAGGTCATGTTGCCTTATGCCGAAGAGCAAATGTCCTTGAAATGGGAGTTTCAACAAGACAACGACCCCGAACACACCAGCAACAACTTGGTTCCAGACCAACAAGATTGACATTTCGGAGTGACCAACCGAATCCCTGGACCTTAATCCAACAAAAATGTTGTTTCTGAGGCAAAAACAAGAAATGCAGAAAAATTGTGGAATGTGAGAGGTGCAAGTTGGTTGACTCCATGCAACACAGATGTGCAACAGTTCTCAGAAACACTGCTTATATAACTTTTTCGTTCAGATTCAAAGAAAAGGGAAATCTTGAAACATCTTTCAGTTTATACAGTAAATGTTTGAGTTTGTAAAGGAAAATGTAGACACTGCTCTTTTTTTGGAGCAGCCTAATATTCCCTTTTCTTCACTTTCTGTAAAGAAATAAAACTAATTTGATTATATTTTCTTCATGTCTTGGAATAGAATGTGCAGTATTCCCAATGCATTGCATGCACGTAAATAAAAGCTATTGCAAGGGTTTTGAGCTTTATTCACTTTTTTAAACACACTGCTATTATTCTGAACACAAATCTAGATAGGGACCCTGTCAGTAGGAGGTTGGCTTTGTTTGTATTATAAGCAAGGTTCAGAAAGATTGTGGTGTCCGTTAATTCGCTCCAAACTCCTTTAAAGAGAATAAAAATATACATAGCAGAAAAGTTTCCACTTACCCAACATCCTGAAAAAAATGTTATGGTTAAAACTAAAATCAACAGTTCCTAGAATCTAAAAACACTTTGGTTCCCAGAAAAACTTGTGAGTAATTGTATTATACAAAGGAAACAGAAGAATGTATTAAGAAGGAAAAGATAAGGGGGGGGGGCAGATGGGGAGCTTGCAATCCTTGGGTTTGCACTGATTCCACATAAGTAAAGTCTACCAAAAAGGAGCTAATAATACTGTGTTTTCAGGTGTCTGTACAGGGATTCTGTATATTATTATTAGAGACTTTAAGTTTTTATCCTATGGGTCTTATGTCTTTTGCACTGGGGTATATTTCACCTTCCAGTGTTGGTCTTTACAGGGGGTAAGACAGGGTCAATTGTTCTAATTTTAATTATACAACTCTTACCACAAAGATATTGATCTATAGGATGCAACTAGTGATGTGCAGGTTTTTCTGGGGCCCAAGGGTTGGCTCAACTCGGGCCAACATCCACACAAGTGTTGTGGGTGGGTTTGCCCTCTGAAATATTGCTTACATCTACCCACGACCTTGCTATACACCACTTCGGCCTCTGGCAGCCTATAATTATAGACGTGCCTGCACCACCCAACTCCCGTTGTGACGTCAGGGGTGGCTTTGGGTCTATAATCAAAGGCGGGTTGGGTTGGGAGTGGGCCTGGGCCTGGTTAAGGTTCGACTTTTCGTTGACACACACATAACTTGATGCAACCTCTGATCCCTGCCACATGGGGGGAAGGATACAGTAATTCACAGGAACTCTGTGATAATGTGTGGTTGGGAAGACTGGTGGAGCAGTGGTTATTGTCCCTTTAAGCCTCAATGCCATTCAATTGCTAATTTATGTTTACTTATTTTTTTTTTTTTTCACTAAAGACTAAGCAGGCTTGAGTAGTACCTGGTTTGTTTTACCTGGGCTAAATCTTGTCATCAACTTTTTTTTATGTTATAAACGTTATTAGCTGTTCTCTGTAATTTACTTAGATGGTATACAAGTTCTCTTTTGGCCATGTACTAATGATGGTTGGTTGTTTGTAGGGATGCACCAAATCCACTATTTGGGATTCGGCTGAATCCTCGATGAAAGATTTGTCTGAATACCGAACCAAATCCTAATTTGCATATGCAAATTAGGGTCAGGGAAGGAAAAAGTGGAAAAAAATAATATTTTTTTTTACTAAGTCACGTGATTTCCCTGCCCCTAATTTACATATGCAAATTCGGATTCGGTTTGGCCAGGCACATGGATTTGGCCGAATCCGAATCCTGCTGAAAAAGGCCGAATCCCGAACCGAATCCTGGATTCGGTGCATCCCTAGTTGTTTGCCAGAACAGAACTGGGTTGTGAAAGGAAAGCCCTGGAGCTATAAGCACAGGGGCTGCATGACAAGGGATCTGAATGACCAGCAGCCAAATTATACTGGTCTAGGTCAGAGATGTGCAGAATCACATGTAACTGTGTTTAGGTTAGAAGGAATGAGTTAAAGCAGGAGATGGCCAGGCCCAGGGGTGGAGTAAGAGAGGGATGTGATATCAGGGGAAGAAGCAGTTTACTTCCTTATCTTTTGTGCAGGTAGAAACATCCCACCGACCCTCCCTCATTTTGCAAACTTTATGAAATGTCAGGAGTTTTCTACTTTATGTTCTCATATTTTCTATTAATAACTGAATATGGATGTTTTCATGAAAGTGCTGTTATATTGTAGTTTCTATATCTTTACACATTATAATTGTGAGAGTCTGTATTGTATTTATCTATGTTAAATTAATGTGAATCGCTTGATCCAGGGAATGTTTCTGATCGCCATTGGGGTCAGGAAGGATTTTTTTCCCTCTTAAAGTATAATTGGCACTGGCTTTGGGCTGGGTTTTTTGCCTTCCTTTGGATCAAAACAGTGCACATATGATATTATATTTTAAGTTTTATTTGTCACAGCAGCAGTAGGACCTTGCCAGTGTAAGCCAGAGTAAGTTTAGAAGAGGGAGAAAGGAGGTTCTCTCCTGTGACTGCACAGTGGATTGATTGATACAGATGCTACTACTGCTTGTGCCAGGGGGCAGCCTGCTTGGATTTCCTATCATCGACACACTGCAGATGCAGGTCCGGCAGCAGGGCTGCTGAACTTCTCTCATGTTGGCGGCAGAGCATAGTAGCGATCTCTTGTTAAATTCTGGCTTTAGAATATTGCCTTGGGTTAAGCTAGCAAGGTGCTATTTATTTAAAGGAAAGCTATACCCCCCAAACAATGTAGGTCTCTATTAAAAGATACTGAGTAAAACAGCTCATGTGTAAAACCCTGCTTCATGTAAATGAACCATTATCATAATAATATACTTTTTTAGTAGTATGTGCCATTGGGTAATCATAAATAGAAAATTGCCATTTTAAAAAATAAGGGCCGCCCCCTGAGATCGTAAGATTCACTGTTCACACATACAAACCACATGTAAGGTCACATGAGCCAATTAACAGACAGAGTTCTGCCTTTTGCTTCAACACTTCTTCCTGTTACAGTTAGTGTTGTAGTATTTCTGGTCAGGTGATCTCTGAGGCAGCACAGATAGTCATCTGTTGCTTAAGTATTCATTTTGGGGGTATAGTTTTCCTTTAATAAAATGTGAATAAACGCGGTGGCCATTTCACACCCATCTCTGTCGCCTGGTTTCATTAAGGTATATAATAATGGGGTCCAGTGGGATAGCTCAAGGTGAAGGGTCAAATGGAGGAGTCCCCTTGTCATGTGTTTCTTATTATTACATTGGTATTGCTCCCATTATACAAGTGGTTTTTGAATCCTGTAAATTAGGCAGAAAGTTAGGCATCCTCCACACAAAAGGATTTTGTGTTTTAATCAGCCTTTTCCATTATACTGTATTCCAAAAATAGGAGAGCCATGTAGCCTGCATTTTATTCCTCCCATTTATCTTTAAATGTATTCCTTAAGCATGTTCCAGAATATCTCACTATGATTCTAAGCATTCCTTGCCATATGATCACTTTTCATGCAAGACACACACACACCTCTACATACAAGCTAGTTCTTGAAATGTTTAAATGAAATCAACTTAAAATATACAGTCATTTTGGTGCTAGTAGAATTGCAGAATTTTACCGACAATTCATAAATGTTATACTTAAGGTAAATGTTTATATGTGTTTGATTTATTTAAAAGATTACGTAATGATGTAAATATATATGTAAGCTATTCAGAATTGAAATAAATTTAGAAAAATCTTTTTAGAAAATAAAAAGGTGGGTTCAAATATGTGTTTTTAGCACAAGAAACTCAGTACTTGTAGGTCCTTAACACTTTTTACCTTTTTTATGTTTCATCCTTCTAGAAGGAAATATTATATTCAAACTGAATGTGGTTCATACATTTTATTTTCAGTTAAGCAACACTGAGCAAATAAGAATAGGAAAGAAAACTTATCACCCCCACCTAAAATTGCATTGCACCACTCTAAATCTGTAATGCATTCCTGTCCTACAATTAGCAATGAGCAGGGATCCTGCAGTGTTTCACTTCTATATATGAGCATTGGCACTTTTTTCAGATAATTTACCAATTAGTCTAAAATAAATTGATCTCCTGAAAAACAAGATTGAAGCTGAATAAACCGTGTGTCCAAAATTCCTTTTTTCCTTTAGGATCATAGAATGTTGTTGTTCCATCATGACGCACCTTTAGAATTCTGAAGCGCGCCCTTTGGAAAGGATAACTGAGATCAAACAGTTACTTGCATTTTTCTGCTGACAGTTGGAACCATTCTCCTTTTGCGACCTGATAAGTTTCCCCCAGATTGAAGGACACCGTCTATTATCTGCAGTCTTTAGAAGTCTTCTATCCAGAAATGTTCAATGGGATTTAGATCTGGGCTCATTGCTAGTCATTTCACAACAGTCCAGCATTTTGTCTTTAACCATTCCTGGGTGCTTTATGAAGTGTGCTTCTGTTCGTTGTTCTATTGAAAGACCTACTGTATCTGTGATGGTGACCCAGCTTTCTCAGACTAGGTTTTATATTTCTTTTCAAAATGCATTGATAAACTCGTAATTTCATGATTCCATAAACACTCAATGCACTCTTGAGTATATAGGGCATCACAACAACTACAAAATATGAAGTTACCTACTGCATGTTTAAATGTAAGGATGATGTTTTCTTCTTTGAAGACTCTATTTTTTCTCCTGAAAAAAATGATCTGCCTCATGACATATTCCCAAAATGATTTTGGCTTGGCTTGTTGGCAGGTGTATTTTTATTTTATGTTTCTTTGTCAGCAGTGGGGTCTTCCCATGTCTCCAGAGGGGTAACTGCATGGGCCTAGACCTGGGGGATTCATCATTTTGTTCCCGATGCAGGTCACTTGTGATTACATTACGTCATGGCAGGGGTTTTCCTGCTATGAGGCAAGGAGAGAACCTTGCCTTAGGTGGCATCTCCCTACAAGTTACCAGGGGAGGCAAAGTGCCACTCCTGGTGACTTTGAGGGGCAGATTTATCAAAGGTGGAATATTATAGTTTTTAAAATTCAAATGAACTTGAAATTTTTATATTTTTAAATTATTTAATAAAGAAATATTAGCAACATGAAAAATCGAATCGAATTCAACTAAACTCAAATCGATTTTGCCTATTCAAATATGCATGAGGTTGCATTTTGAGCTGAAAACTGCTAATTGTGTCTGCATCCAGGAAAACACAGTGCCTGTCAGGGCAGAAGGATGAATAAGATGGACTTATAGCCTTGAGATTGCCCATGCTTTCTTACAATTTTCTTACCTGACCGTTCTTTTCTTCTTTTACTTTTTTTTCATGTTCAGTGTGGTGCTCACAGACTATTCAAACTGGTTGAATGTGCTCTTTTCATATTGCAGGTACTCATCACAGGTGAGTTTATGAATTAAAGGAAAATCACCCTCTTTTGAGCCAAATATTTCTTACCATATCAAACAGGTGCCACCATCAATTTTCTATGTAAGACATATTTGGTCATTGTTTCCATCTTTTCTCTGGTTGTTCCACTGCAAATATAAGAAATACAATTATAGCATCTTAATTTCAACAATCTTCTGGCAGAATTGGTGCATTATAATAAAAAAGCACAATGATGCCAATAATTTGGGATGGATTTTATGTCTGTCATGCACAGGTAGTCTTTCTTTAATTCAAGGCTAAAACTTACAAAATCTAGACCTTTACTTGCCAAAGCAGAATGTGTTCTCTGATCCTACAACATCTTATAATCTCAACTATATACACCTTTGCAAACAAACAGGTTCAGTGGTTTGATCCTAATGTCAAATGAACAAATAAAATGTCTACAGTATATACCAGCACACACTGGAGCCTATTTATAAAGCTGTGGGGGAAAAACAGTGAATAAAGGGGTTATTCACCTTTGAGATAAATTTTAGTAAGATGTAGAGAGTGAGATTCTGAGAAAATTTGCAATTTATTTTCATTTTTTATTATTTGTGGTTTTTGTTATTTTAGCTTTTTATTCATCAGCACTTCAATTTGCATCTTAAGCAATCTGGTAACTAGGGTCCGAATTACCCTAGCAACCATGCATTGATTTGCATAAGAGACTGAAATATGAATAGGAGAAGCCTGCATAGAAGGATCAGTAATAAAAAGTAACAATAACAATATATTTGTAGCCTTACAGAGCATTTGTTTTTAGAAGGGAGTCAGCGATGCCCATTTGAAAGCTGCAAAGAGTTAGAAGAAAAGGGCAAATAACTATAAAAAATAAATATTGAAAACCAAATGAAAGGTTGCTTAGAACTGGCCCTTCTATAACATAATAAAAGTTACCTTAAAGGTGAACCACCCCTTTAAATAAACCACTTATCATCTGAGTGCCAGGCACACTGTATTTGTGTAGGGAGTATAAGCTACTGTGAAGTTCAGTGTAGAGATTGCTTTTATAAGCACCACAAATTAAATTAAAAAAAAAACAATTCATGTCGTGAATAAACAGTGGGCAATACAGAGTTGCTAGGGTCCCCATAGAATGCCCCCCCCCCTCCTGTAACAACATGAGAAACAATATAACTAAAACTGACTGGCTTTACAGGGCTTAAAGGAACATCAAGTTTGCATTAATTGTAAGTGTGACTTGTGTCTTGGCTTTGACCAGCTGTTGTTGTATAGTGTATATTCTAATGCTTGTATTACTTTCACCTAGAGGCAGTCTTACCTGGAAACATTTTCTCCCATCTTTCCAAAATTTATCAAGTAACTTCAACATGTAAGGGACAATTTACTGCATTGCATAAGGTTTGTTTTTTTGTTTTTTTTTGCTGAGACTAATTTAAAGGAAAGCCCCCTCCAAGCACCTTCTCTGCAACATCTATTCCATTCAAATGTTTCCCTGCATGTGGAACTGGAATAAAACCAGCGTTATATAGTGGAATTCAGAAGCACCATCTTCCCCTGTTTTCAGGCCCTCTTCTGTCAGTTTGTTCATGTTGATCTTTCAGAAAAATGCTTAGTTGGATCTATGTTCAAAACCAGCTGTGACTGTACATGCTCCTGAAAGATCCGTATCGGATCTAAAGACAGAGGAAAATGGCTCTTGTGAACTCCACTACACGACTTTCACCTTATCTTGCTCTTCATATAGCTATATTTCTTAATCAGATATTGCTATCATTCACTTTAGGAACTGATGTTGCTGCAGATATGACTGGCATTTTTCCTTGCTGGCATAAATGCAATTACTTTGGTTATTCTATGGATGCCTGGCATCAAACTGTTGAGGGTCCTTGGCATTCATTTTTAGAATGGGTTCCTAATGACGTGAAAGATAGGATACTGCAGAATGAAAGTTTTGAAATGCTTTGTTAGAATGTGTACTTTATAAAAATAGTTTCTTCAGGTAAATCTAGGTATCACCCACAGCCTTTTGTGGGATTCTGCCTTTTTTATTTGTAATTTCCTGGTGTTTTGTCAATGCCTTTCAACGATTTCCAACCCACAAACATTTCTTACAGTGATTAATCTTGTTCAAAGCAATTATTTTTGTAGGACCTTACCAAAAAACAAAAACAACAGTATGACTTGCCAAAATATATACTCTAAATATGAAGACACTTACTCAAATATTCATGCAAACAAGAGGGATGGGTGATTTTGTCACCATACTACATCTAGAGAAGAGTAACATAAGCCCAACAATGTTCATTGTAAATAATCATGTAGAAAGGGGGAAAAAAAGGTTATGAAATAAGAACTATATTATCCGATTTAAAAAAAAAATATGCTATTAAAAGGGTTGTTCACCTTCCAAACACTTTTTTCAATTCAGCTGCCTGTAATGAAACCCAGAGATTCTGCTCAGCACGGACAAAGATAAGAAATGTATCAACTAAATGTATCCATTTAGAACAGATTACAGGGTCGGCGACCCCCCTCCCTTCAATTTACACTTAAATATAAGAAAAATTAGTCACGCATAGAAAATAGAAAGTCATTGGAAAAAGTCGTTATTTCAGGTGATCTATCTGAAACCAACTAGTTGTTTGAAGGTGAACAACCCCTTTAAAGGCTATTGTGATACTAAAATCTATAATAAGTATACTGTGTAGATATTGGTATATAGTTATATATGTGAGTGTAAAGATGTGTGTACAGTATGTATGTGCATTGGGGTTCATTTGGAAAGGGCTGAACTTGATCTTTTTCTAAACCCAACGTGTAACTATGTTGCGGTGGTATGATAACTATGTATAAATATATACGGGGATCATACAATAATCTCTTGAATGATTTATTTACCAGTAGGTTTTTCCAGCTGACATGAGGTCACCCATTCCGATTAGAAGAAAAGAGGTTCCGCCTAAATATTCAAAAGGGTTTTTTACAGTGAAAGCTGTGAAGATGTGGAATTCTCTCCCTGAATCAGTGGTACAGGCTGATACATTAGATAGCTTTAAGAAGGTGTTGGATGGCTTTTTAGCAAGTGAGAGAATACAGGGTTATGGAAGATAGCTCATAGTACAAGTTGATCCAGGGACTGATTCAATTGCCATTTTGGAGTCAGGAAGGAAATTTTCCCCTTCTGAGGCAAATTGGAGAGGCTTCAGTTGCGTTTTTTTTGCCTTCCTCTGGATCAACTGGCAGTTAGGCAGGTTATATATTGATTTAAAAGGTTGAACTTGATGTACATGTGCCTTTTTTCAACCTAATTTACTATGTTAATGTAATATAGAAGCAGCATATGAAATGGTCATTAGAAAGCTTGATAGTACAATAGTCAGATATATGCCCCGTTCAATGTAGGGAAAAGCACAGTAATGCACAGTAATGCACAGTAACTCATTTGCCCCCTGTGTGTCACTCTGCTTCTCACTGTACAGGATAGGGAAGATCACAGAGTTACAGTTCATAGATTGCTTCTTGGTCTGTTGCTGAGAGATTCACACTCCACAAAAAACCATGACTGAAATGCTACTTTTCACAACAAGCACAGTTTCAAGTGGAACGTAAAACCCTCTGAAGCTATGCAGCGCATTTGGTTCAGTGGCTGCTGCACCTGAGGTGTCCCCTAAGGAATAAATTGAAGAGCAAATATGTTGAAAAGATAAAAGCAAATACACTTCATTTTGTATTATTAAATGAGAATAGCAGAATAGTAGTCAGCACAACTGCAACTCACTTCTTTTTGCTGAGTGCACGTCCTCCAATGGCCACCTTCCAGTGGCAATATTAGCGAAAAAAGTTAGTCCAGCACCCACTGTTTCTTGAATAAAACGGCCTTTATTGGACCAAGGGCATTACAGCAACGTTTCAGACCAACTGGTCTTTTATCAAGCTAACCAACATGTGATTCATTAGTGCTATTTATACACTCACACACCATCTAGTGGTCATTAGTGACAATTAGCATATAGAAAAAATTGGACCAATCATTACATTATCACTTTGCATATAACAATATATCATTATAACAGTATAAAAAATCAGTGCCAAATATTAATAAGAAGACGACCAAATGTGAAAATATCTGTAAGACAAAAAAAATACAAAAAGTATAAAAATCAGTATAAAAACAGATAAAAGTATCAATAAAATCATCGGAAGATAGGGCTCAGATCATACTCTTTGTTTAGGCCCCCAGGTTCCAGAGTTTCCAGTTTTCTGATCCAATAGGCCTCTTTGTACAGAAGCTCCTTTAGCCTATCCCCTCCCCGACGCTTAGGTTCAATGGTTTCTATAATCTGAAATTTTAACTGATTAAAGGAAAACTATACCCCCAAAATGAATACTTAAGCAACAGATAGTTTATATCAAATTGAATGACATATTAAAGAATCTTACCAAACTGGAATATATATTTACATAAATATTGCCCTTTTACATCTCTTGCCTTGAACCACCATTTCGTGACTCTATCTGTGCTGCCTCAGAGATCACCTGACCAGAAATACTACAACTCTAACTGTAACAGGAAGAAGTGAGGAAGCAAAAGGCAGAACTCTGTCTGTTAATTGGCTCATGTGACCTTACATGTGGTTTGTATGTGTGCACAGTGAATCTTACGATCTCAGGGGGAGGCCCTTATTTTTTAAAATGGCAGTTTTCTATTTATGATTACCCAATGGCACATACTACTAAAAAAGTATATTATTATGATAATGGTTCATTTATATGAAGCAGGGTTTTACACATGAGCTGTTTTACTCAGTATCTTTTAATAGAGACCTACATTGTTTGGGGGGTATAGTTTTCCTTTAACTCTATGAGCATGCTCAGTAAAGTGTCCAGCCACTGCTTGATCTTTTTTCCCCGTCCTAATCGCAGATTTATGCTCACGTATCCGTTCATGGACTGTTCTCTTGGTTTGTCCCACGTATGCCAGTCCACATGGACATTTAATCACATATACTGCATACGTGGAGCTGCAAGAATAGCGACCTCTTATTTTTATGGGGTTACCCCTTCTGGGGTGAAAAACATTTTCCCCTGTTTGTACGTTTGAGCAACAATTGCAATTAAGGCAGGGATAGGAACCTACTTTCCCCCTAATTTCCATATTTTTATGTTTACTATTACTTCCAATATCTGAGTGTACTAGCATTGAACCAAGTGACCTCCCTTTCTTGTACGCTATGACTGGGGGTCTGTCAAATGCCGTTACTTGGGGTAAGTTATCTTTGACTAGTGGCCAGTGTCGTCTTAGAATATTTGCAACCTGTTTACTCAGGGTGTTATATTCTGTTACAAATGTGACATTGTTTTCCCTATACTTCTCTTTCCCTTTTAGCATTTCTGTTCTTTCCTGATTCTTTATTTCCTCTAATTGACTATTTAGAAGGCTATCTGGATATTCCATCTCACGAAATTTGTTACACATTTCCGACAATCTTTTCTCTGCTATCTCACTAGAGGTTACTATTCGCTTCACTCTACTTAATTGGGATTTGGGTAATGCTCTCTTAAGTTGTGGTGGGTGAAAGGATCGATAATGTAATAACAAATTTCGATCCGTGGGTTTTACATACAAATCCGTCATTAGGCACCCATCTTGTTTGTACACCCTAGTGTCCAAAAATGGAATCTCCTCCAGATGAGCATTTAGGGAAAATTTTATGAAGGGTAGGGAACTGTTTATTTCCTGAACAAACCTCTCAAGGGTCCAATATGGCCCCGCCCACAACACAAACACGTCATCTATATAGCGTATCCATTTTGTTGCAGTGTGTTTTAAACAATTCATTGTCATATACAAATTTTATTTCGAATTGATTCATAAAAATGTTTGCGTATGCGGGGGCCACATTGGACCCCATTGCCGTGCCTCTTATTTGCATATAAAAGTCATTCTCAAATTGGAAATAATTATTATGCAAAAGTAATTCCAAACATTGTAAAACAAATTTTTTTTGGGAACCATCCATGGAGTCGTCCTTTAGTAGCTTGGATGCGACAGCCTCCACACCCCCATCATGTGGGATGGAGGTGTAGAGGCTCTCCACATCCAGAGTCACCAACCAGACCCCTTCCATATCTTGTGAAACGCTTGTTAATGTAGTCAAAAAATCACTGGTATCTCTAATGTATGACTGATGAGCCACTACATATGGTCTAATGACTTTGTCGACGAAAATTGCAATGGGGGAGAGAATTGAGTCCACACAAGACACAATAGGTCTCCCTGGGGGGTGTTCTAAATTTTTATGTATCTTGGGGAGGACATAGAATACTGGAGTGAGAGGACTGCGCTGCTGTAGCAATGCTGCCAACTTCCCATCAATTATTTTTATTTCCAACGCTTCACTGAGCAATACTTTGATTTTTTGTTCGATTTCAGTTGTTGGATTTTTGTTTAATTTGCGATACGTTGTATCGTCGCTAAGTTGGCGTAGTACCTCAGCAACATAGTCCTCCCTGTCCAGCAACACCAATGCCCCTCCCTTATCAGCCGCCTTGATAACGATTTCCGGTGAATCTACTAAGTTTAGCAATGCCTGGTATTCATCTTTATTCAGGTTATTAGGTAATAAGTGAATATACCCCTTCCGATACTTATCTTCCAGTTGATGCACTTCCCTGGAGACATGCTTGATGTACGTTTCTACAAAAATGTTATCACTCTTGGGCATAAATGTACTGAGGGGTTTAAGATCTAAAGAATCTCCACAGAAGGTATTAACAGGATTCAATAACTCCCCACTCCTGACATTGCCAAACTGCACCTTTAAGCGTAATGTTCTATACAGCCTGAAAAGTTCAAGGTCTAATTTGAAAAAATCGGGTTTATTAACAAGACAGTATGATAGTCCCTTGTGTAATACCTGTAATTCAGTCTCAGTCAATATCTTGTGGGATAGATTCACCACCGCATCCGCCGGCGTTTGCTGGCCCCCTGCTGTTTTTTTCTTGTGGTGTTTTCTCCCTCCTCGTTTGTATCTTCGCGGTCTGGCGTGATTGAACCCTGCGATCCACCTAAAAAAGAAAGAGAAGTGCCCTAACGTAACCTAAGCATCGGGGAGGGGATAGGCTAAAGGAGCTTCTGTACAAAGAGGCCTATTGGATCAGAAAACTGGAAACTCTGGAACCTGGGGGCCTAAACAAAGAGTATGATCTGAGCCCTATCTTCCGATGATTTTATTGATACTTTTATCTGTTTTTATACTGATTTTTATACTTTTTGTATTTTTTATGTCTTACAGATATTTTCACATTTGGTCGTTTTCTTATTAATATTTGGCACTTATTTTGTATACTGTTATAATGATATATTGTTATATGCAAAGTGATAATGTAATGATTGGTCCAATTTTTTCTATATACTAATTGTCACTAATGACCACTAGATGGTGTGTGAGTGTATAAATAGCACTAATGAATCACCGGAAATCGTTATCAAGGCGGCTGATAAGGGAGGGGCATTGGTGTTGCTGGACAGGGAGGACTATGTTGCTGAGGTACTACGCCAACTTAGCGACGATACAACGTATTGCAAATTAAACAAAAATCCAACAACTGAAATCGAACAAAAAATCAAAGTATTGCTCAGTGAAGCGTTGGAAATAAAAATAATTGATGGGAAGTTGGCAGCATTTCTACAGCAGCGCAGTCCTCTCACTCCAGTATTCTATGTCCTCCCCAAGATACATAAAAATTTAGAACACCCCCCAGGGAGACCTATTGTGTCCTGTGTGGACTCAATTCTCTTCCCCATTGCAATTTTCGTCGACAAAGTCATTAGACCATATGTAGTGGCTCATCAGTCATACATTAGAGATACCAGTGATTTTTTGACTACATTAACAAGCATTTCACAAGATATGGAAGGGGTCTGGTTGGTGACTCTGGATGTGGAGAGCCTCTACACCTCCATCCCACATGATGGGGGTGTGGAGGCTGTCGCATCCAAGCTACTAAAGGACGACTCCATGGATGGTTCCCAAAAAAAATTTGTTTTACAATGTTTGGAATTACTTTTGCATAATAATTATTTCCAATTTGAGAATGACTTTTATATGCAAATAAGAGGCACGGCAATGGGGTCCAATGTGGCCCCCGCATATGCAAACATTTTTATGAATCAATTCGAAATAAAATTTGTATATGACAATGAATTGTTTAAAACACACTGCAACAAAATGGATACGCTATATAGATGACGTGTTTGCGTTGTGGGCGGGGCCATATTGGACCCTTGAGAGGTTTGTTCAGGAAATAAACAGTTCCCTACCCTTCATAAAATTTTCCCTAAATGCTCATCTGGAGGAGATTCCATTTTTGGACACTAGGGTGTACAAACAAGATGGGTGCCTAATGACGGATTTGTATGTAAAACCCACGGATCGAAATTTGTTATTACATTATCGATCCTTTCACCCACCACAACTTAAGAGAGCATTACCCAAATCCCAATTAAGTAGAGTGAAGCGAATAGTAACCTCAAGCGAGATAGCAGAGAAAAGATTGTCGGAAATGTGTAACAAATTTCGTGAGAGGGAATATCCAGATAGCCTTCTAAATAGTCAATTAGAGGAAATAAAGAATCAGGAAAGAACAGAAATGCTAAAAGGGAAAGAGAAGTATAGGGAAAACAATGTCACATTTGTAACAGAATATAACACCCTGAGTAAACAGGTTGCAAATATTCTAAGACGACACTGGCCACTAGTCAAAGATAACTTACCCCAAGAATCGGCATTTGACAGACTCCCAGTCATAGCGTACAAGAAAGGGAGGTCATTTGGTTCAATGCTAGTACACTCAGATATTGGAAGTAATAGTAAACATAAAAATATGGAAATTAGGGGGAAAGTAGGTTCCTATCCCTGCCTTAATTGCAATTGTTGCTCAAACGTACAAACAGGGGAAAATGTTTTTCACCCCAGAAGGGGTAACCCCATAAAAATAAGAGGTCGCTATTCTTGCAGCTCCACGTATGCAGTATATGTGATTAAATGTCCATGTGGACTGGCATACGTGGGACAAACCAAGAGAACAGTCCGTGAACGGATACGTGAGCATAAATCTGCGATTAGGACGGGGAAAAAAGATCAAGCAGTGGCTGGACACTTTATTGAGCATGCTCATAGAGTTAATCAGAATTTCAGATTATAGAAACCATTGAACCTAAGCGTCGGGGAGGGGATAGGCTAAAGGAGCTTCTGTACAAAGAGGCCTATTGGATCAGAAAACTGGAAACTCTGGAACCTGGGGGCCTAAACAAAGAGTATGATCTGAGCCCTATCTTCCGATGATTCTATTGATACTTTTATCTGTTTTTATACTGATTTTTATACTTTTTGTATTTTTTATGTCTTACAGATATTTTCACATTTGGTCGTCTTCTTATTAATATTTGGCACTGATTTTGTATACTGTTATGATATATTGTTATATGCAAAGTGATAATGTAATGATTGGTCCAATTTTTTCTATATACTAATTGTCACTAATGACCACTAGATGGTGTGTGAGTGTATAAATAGCACTAATGAATCACATGTTGGTTAGCTTGATAAAAGACCAGTTGGTCTGAAACGTTGCTGTAATGCCCTTGGTCCAATAAAGGCCGTTTTATTCAAGAAACAGTGGGTGCTGGACTAACTTTTTTCGCTAGTATTATTAAATGAGCAAATGTATAGTATGGCCAAATGTGCACAGCGTAAATATTACATGTTATAAAATATAAATATGTAACAGAATTACTGTAAGTGGCTATATAGCCACTGTAAATATTTAAAGGACATGTAAAGCCTACATTTTCCTACCATGTAAAGTATACAAGTTGGGCACATCTCCCCCACCCAACTGCATATACCACCTTAATTTGCCAGTGATATTACATTTCCCTAAAACAAATAGCAGCTTTCACCCAAGGGGCATTTTACTTCTGACACATCATCAGTGCATTTATATCTGCAAACTATACAAATTCGATATAAAGTGCATGCAATTGAAGAATGCAGGTTTACACAGGCAGAATTTACTATGATGACAAGTCCTGCCTGGATTGAGCACTGTAATGGCTACTATGAGCTCAGGAGAGGGGTTAGGATTTAAAAATAGAATCAGACAGCTAGAGCAGAGTTTCTATGGGATCCAGCAATGCCACCTCTTAATTCGCTGTTATTGGTGTGTTTAGTAATCTGATTTGAGAATAACCATTGGCTATTGGCTTATGAGCCAATAGCCAAAGGAAATTCTCGAGGAAAGGGGCCGAGTGAGTTAGAGGAGTAGAAGGAATTGTAAGTGATTAAGGGAATGCGGGGGCCTTACTATTAACCTTTGAACAAGTGGCAGGTATCTAAACATTTAAAAGAGGCTCTTCAGTGATTACATTTTTGTGTGAGGGGTTTACATGCCCTTTAAGGGGCACCTATTTCCCAGTGGAAATAATAAAGCCTACTCTCTAGCGCTATGCCACTCACATTGGGAGAGAGCTGCCAAGGCAGGTGGCCATGTTTGGTCCAATCCATACACATTATGAGAAGGTTCCCTGACTCTCTTATTATGTGTGCCATAAGATTGGGGAAAGAGTCAACCAATCCCATGCCCCATGTTTGTGTGTCAATTGCACACAAGACTTCCTCAGTCATTTTAAAGTGTTGGTTTTTTTTTAGTATCCCCAAAAGACTCTGGCAAGGAGACCAATGCAGCCCCCTTAAGCTGGCCATAGACGCAAAGATCTAATTGTACGAATCGAGTATTCGTACGATTTTCGAACCGTGTGTGGAGAGTCCCTACATTTTTCGTCCGGCGGAGATCGGTCGTTTGGTCGATCGGACAGGTTAGAAAATTTCTGTCGGCTGTCGTTAATATCTCTGCGTGTATTGCCGATCGTACGATTTTCAGTGGGAGACTGTCACTAGCTTTGGTTGGACATAGATATCGTACGATTGCTGTCAGGGGCAGAACATTGCTGATCTGTTCTTTAACTAATCTGACTGGTAAGACTTTGATCTGAATGGTTAGTGGCGGGTCGGGAGATGGGAAAGTCCGATCGTACGATGATTCGTACGATCGGATCTTTGATCTATGGCCAGCTTTAGACTTCACTGTAAATTGTCTGACTTTTTTATAATTGTATTTATATTTATACATCCAAAAACTTGCTGTGCCTTTATGAATGTGGCAACTGGTATTCAAATGCTTCCAATGAATTGATTTTGTTGCAGCACTGTGACAATATACCTCTATTAGTAAATTTCCACCTGTTCATTTATCCTCAACAACCAATCAGATGTTTGCATTCATTTTATAATGACTAGATATGATCAGAACTAACTGCAGGCTATTAAAGGGGTGGTTAAGTAAAGTATGTTATAGAATGGCTGCATCTAAGCAACTTTTCAATTGGCCTTCATTTATTCTTTTTTTTATAGTTTTTGAAGCATTTGCCTTATAAAAAACAAATGCTCTCTAAGACTACAAATGTATTGTAATTGTTTCTTGCTATTGCTCATCTTTCTAATCAGGCCTCTTCTATTCAGTTTCCAGTATTTTATTCAAATCAATGTATGGTTGCTAGGGTAATTTGGAACCTAGCAACTAGATTGTTGAAATTGCACCTTGGAGAGCTGCTGAATAAAAAGCCAAATAACTCAAAAACCACAAATAATAAGAAAATTAAAACTAACTATAAATTGTTTCTCACTCTCTACACCATACTGACATACAAATCATCCAGCATAAAGTGAGGGTTGTCTGTAATATAACCTGATGCAGGCTGGTAATTAATTTATGATGCTAATTGTGCTGATATCTAAACTGCCATGTATCAATAATCTGAATTACGGTATTTACTATCAGCCTCATATTGCGACATTTATATTCTATATATTCAGTACATCATGAGTAGGTCCCTCAGCTCAGTAAGTGACAGCAGCACAGAGCATGTGCAGTGAATCAGTAGAAAAAAAGATGGGAAACTACTGGGGCATGTTTGGAAGCACAGATCTTTACTGCTCAAGGGCTGGGGTTTCCTCTGGCTGGTAAAGAAGCCCAAAACATAATGCACTGGTATGGGACCTGTAATCCAGAATGCTTGGGACCTGGGGTTTTCTGGATAACTGATATTTTCATAATTTGGGTCTTCATGCCTTAAGTGTACTAGAAATGAATTTAAACATTAAATAAACCCAATAGGCTGGTTCTGCTTCCAATAAGGATTAATTATATCTTAGTTGGGATCAAGTACAAGGTACTGTTTTATTACTACAGAGAAAAAGGAAATCATTTTTAAAAATTTGGATTATTTGGATAAAATGGAGTCTATGGGAGACAGCCATTCTGTAATTCTGAGCTTTCTGGATATCGGGTTTCCTGATAATGGATCCTATACCTGTACAACACTTCTTTCCTAAATCTAAGCTTTAGTTCTCCTTTAACAGATTAGTATTAGTACCTATGTTAGTAAATTAGCCCCACACTGCTTTATTAGAAGGTTTTGAAGCAAAAAATTTCATTAACAGTTCCATAACTATACTGGTTTTCTTCCTCTGATACAGGTGATGTCTGTGTCTTTTTATTGAGAATTGAAGTTCCCTTTGATTATAATGGGAGGCAACCCACAGTGATTGTAAACGTAAATATATAGATACATTCCCATGCCTTCAGCCTCATTGCCAAAATTAAACTTGATTGTTCACTTAGTGCTACATGGGAAAATAAATAATTTTATCGATTAATTAGTTGAGCGATAATGCTTTTTCTCTGGGATATGTATCAACAATATGTATTAACTTTGCTAGACACAAGGCTTAGAGCAGCACACAGAACTAACATCCCTAGAGTAATATCCCACCACAGTACAAACCATTTACCTTGTCTGCATGAGTTCTAGGCCAGTTCTGGCTCGGTGCTGTATCACTGGCCTGGGATATTGATTCAACTCCAAATGGACTTTACGAGGTTGCAAACCAATTAAATATGCATCTGCGGACTTCTTGCCTCATTTTCTTTTACTGATCTAAAGATACTCGGAGTTCAGGAAAAACCAGTTACTTGGAATGAACGCAGAGTCATTCTTGTTTGCAATTTGTCAACTGAAATTATTTTGTGTGATTGTAAGACATATCTGTGAAGCAAAGTGTGTGTGTGTGTGTGTGTGTGTGTAGGAATGTGACCTTTATTGGAGTGTTTAGAAGCTGTGCAAAACCATGAAAAGCAATGAACTGGACGACAGCTTCTGCCCCCCCCCATTTGTGAATTATCTTCTGGAGGGCAACATTACTGGTGATGTTACTTATAGCAACCAGTTAGATCTTTGCTTTGGTGTTCTATCTGTTGAAATGTAATTGCTGATTGGTTGCTCTGGACATCATCAGCAGTAATGCTTCACTTCATTTTTAACACAGCATGATAAATAGACCCCTATTGTAATTACTTTAAGGTGGAAAAATGTAGAACCAACATGCGGCCAGTCAAAGTATTAGAATATTCTAAATTATGATGCCAGCTCTTAGCATCTGGCAGCAACAGAATAGAACTGCTTTGCCAATACTAAGGGTTCAAATGCTGGAGCTCTAAGAGGCATAAAAACTAAATCACTTGGGTCACAAAACAAAAAGCACTTGCCCAAAGAGTTGGTGGGTGCAGGCTGTGCAGCCGATTAAACATCCAGAGTAAGGTGCATAGTACCACTTGTATAAGCACACAAGATCCATGTAAGGCAGGGGTCCCCAACCTTTTTTACTCGTGAGCCACATTTAAATGTAAAAAGAGTTGGAGAGCAACACAAGCATGAGAAAGTCCATGGGGATGTCAAATAAGGCCTTTGATTGACTGTTTGGTAGCCCTTATATGGACTGGCAGCTTACAGGAGAGTCTGTTTGGCAGAACACGTGTTTTTTATACAACCAAAACTTGCCTCCAAGCTGGAATTCAAAAATTAGCTCCTGCTTTGAGGCCACTGGGAGCAACATCCAAGGGGTTGGAGAGCAACATGTTGCTCGCAAGCTACTGGTTGGGGACCACTGATGTAAGGTGTACTGTGCTACATACAGAAACTACAGAAACTGTTTGCAAAGAATTGTGTATAGGCAAATTTTAGAAAAAGTACAAGTTCAAGGAAAAAAAGTGCAGACAAAATAGTATTTTGTACTTTGCTTTCCCTTTAAAAATAAGACCCAATGGGAAAAAGCACAGGAAAATTAGGAAGTGATGCATTAATGGCTGAATTGTTTTTTCCATAATAATATATCATTTTGAAACATTAATTGTGAAGTCTTCTCGCAGCTTTTTCACCCAATTCAAATACATAGCAATATTAATATCAAAGTAACTCTAGCAACAAACAACCCCCCTCCCCAAAAAAAATGTCACTGCTTAGTAGGGATGTAGCGAACGTCGGAAAAAAAGTTCGCGAACATATTCGCGAACTTGCGCAAAAATGCGAGCGGTTCGCGAACGGTTCGCGAACCCCATAGACTTCAATGGGAAGGCGAACTTTAACATCTAAAAAAGACATTTCTGGCCAGAAAAATGATTTTAAAGTTGTTTAAAGGGTGCAACGACCTGGACAGTGGCATGCCAGAGGGGGATCAAGGGCAAAAATGTATCTGAAAAATCTGCCTGTGTGTGCTTGGAAGAGATAGTGTAGGGGGAGAGCTGTTAGTGATTTCAGGGACAGATGATAGTAAGTTTGCTGGCTAGTAATCTGCTTGATACTGCTCTGTATTGGAACAAAAAAATAAATAAAAGCAGTCCTTACAAGGACTACTGTTATTGCAGCAGTCAGCAGATGAGATCAGAAGCAGGACAGCTGCCCACTGCAGCTACATACAGAGCACTGCAGTAGAAGGTAGATTACTAGCCAGCAAAGCTACCTAAGCTTAAATGTCCCTCAAACCCCTGCAGACTTCTGTCCCTCCAATAACAGAGCAGTATCAAAACGATTACTAGCCAGCAAACTTTCAACTGTCCCTGAAATCACTAACAGGCAGCAGCTCTCTCCCTACACTATCTTTTCAGCACACACAGGCAGAGTGAAAAAAACGCTGCAGGGCTTCGGTTTTTATAGGGAAGGGGAGTGGTCCAGGGGAGAGCTTCCTGATTGGCTGCCATGTACCTGCTGGTCTGGGGTGAGAGGGCAAAAAAAAGCGCCAACAATGGCGAACGTCGCGCGACGTTCGCGAACTTCCGGCGAGCGCGAACACCCGATGTTCGCGCGAACAAGTTCGCCGGCGAACAGTTCGCGCCATCTCTACTGCTTAGGATGAATGAAGTATCGATGCATCAAATCCACTATTTCCCGAATGTTTCATGAAGAATTAGGCCAAATTTCAGACAGAATCTGGTGTGAAAAAAGTCAATATGTCATTGTTCGATTGATGAAATTGGGACGGTTTCATTGATGGGATAAATATCTCAGAGTTAACTTCAGTTTATTGATAATGTTCTTCTTCATATTTATGAAATATTACACACTGTGTTAAGGGAAAACTTTTCTGAATGTTAAAATTAGACCGTTAATGTTACAAATTTGAATTGTACAACTTACAAGATTTTCCTCTGAGTGACTGCAAACCAAAGAGCACCTTGAAGTGTTTACTGTTGATCAGAGCAAAGCCTCTTGTGTTGGACAGGTATATATGACTGAGACCTTATATCTTGTGATACTCTGCAGATTTATTCTGACCAGAAAAACTGTAGTCATTTACCATACCCTAAGGTGCAAGTGCTAGAACACTATGGGATGTGCCTCTTGACGCGTGCATTTGAATAATGTGTAAATTATGGTTAGCAAGCCATGCTCAATTCAAGAGAATGCTGCATGGATCCCAGCTCAGGGCACTGTAAATTTCTTTGTTACTTAAGTGTAAGAAGTAGGCCGGAACAAGGGGTAGGCAGGGTAGGCAGGCGCCTAGGGCGCAATCATTGGGGGGAGGGGCACTTCTCAGGGAAAATATATATATATATTTTTTTACACATGGGTATGTTTTGGCCTTTAATAACATCAGTATCCTTCATAACACTGCCTGCCCCAACCTGCTCTAACTTTTGATTTGGCCTGTTAACTTTGAAGCTGCTCCCCAACCTTAACGTGCACTTGGAGCCTTCCATAATGCGCACATGCGATATAGAGCCAGCGCTTCCATATATGTTGGGCAGCAGAACCTGTGTGCTGGAGTACTTTGCGGCTCGCACTGAAGACACAGAAGACCTGCTGGGCTTTTTGAAATACTGTCATTCTTGATGCTTCCTCACTGCTGGCATGGGTATAGATGGGAGACTTGGTTGGGGGTGTTGGGGAAAAATCCAAAGACCAGAGATCACTTAAGGTGAAAGGGTTAACCAAGTTTATTATTTATATAATGTACATGAGCTACGTGGATCCTGTACTCAAATGAGACAGAAGACAGAACAAAGGATTGACCAGACATTATATACCCTCTGATCATAGGAAGGGAGGTAAGGGAGTGATGAGCAGAAGGTTTCAGTGTCCAATTTACTCGTATGGGAAAATAAAGGAGTGAGGTGAGCTTCCAGGACGATTCTCCTAGGCACAGAATACAAAAACAATATAGGATACTGATAAGAACCAACTCAGCAGATGTTACACATTACCTTGATACAGTTTCTAGAAGGGAACAATTGTTGAAATGACTGGTGATTTGGCAGCTGTGCTTTCGATCTCAGTAAAGCACCCCAGCTCCAGGTGTAGGTATTGAACCAATTAATGAGAGAACTGAGAGAAAGCAGGCAAAAAGGCAGAACTTGCCTCTAGGTGCTCTTTATTGCACTCAACATGTTTCGGGCCAGAAGCCCTTTATCAAGTGTACAAGTCATTAGGTGAACAAGCATTATAAAGTGTAAGACAGGAAGTGAGGTCGTAAACATTATGGGGCCGATTCACTCAGCTCGAGTGAAGGGTTCGAATGAAAAAAACTTCGAATTTCGAAGTTTTTTTTGGGTACTTCGACCATCGAATTGGTTAAATTCGATCGAATTCGATCGAAGTCGAACGAAATCGAACGATTCGAAGTAAAAATCGTTCGACTATTCGACTATTCGATAGTCGAAGTACTTGCCCTTTAAAAAAAACTTCGACCCCCTACTTCGGCAGATAAAAGCTACCGAAGTCAATGTTAGCCTATGGGGAAGGTCCCCATAGGCTTGCTAAGCTTTTTTTGATCGAAGGATTTTCCTTCGATCGTTTGATTAAAATCCTTCGAATCGTTCGATTCGAAGGATTCAATCGTTCGATCGAACGAAAAATCCTTCGATCGTTCGATCGCAGGATTAGCGCTAAATCCTTCGACTTCGATATTCGAAGTCGAAGGATTTCAATTCGAGGGTCGAATTTCGAAGTATTTTTAACTTCGAAATTCGACCCTTCGTGAATCGGCCCCTAAGTGTCAATCAACCGTGTTACAGTGCTGATGTCATCTTGTAAGTGCTCATAATATGAGTAATAAAAAATATACAAAGAGTCTTTTTTTGTTTTTTTAAAAAGCAAGTTATGCTTATGAACAAGAGAGGAACTGCCACCACAGAAACAATCATGATCACATGTCAATATTGTATGGAAGGAATGCCCAGTATTCTTACCACTAGCTGTACATATAATGTAACTATCTTGGGCTCAGAAGTTCTGTTATTTGAAAAGAAACAAATAAGGCATCAATTTCAAGGAAGATTTGGTTACAAAAGTATCAAAAATTGTTATTAGCAATCGTTTATACTTAGTATAGATAAAGAATGAAACAGTGTAACTATTTATAAAAACCATTTAACACTCCAAATATCATTCATGCCTTTTGGGTAAAGTGTAGCTAGCTCTTTGATCCAGTATGCCTCCCTTCTAGTTTCTAGAAGGGCCTCATGGGTAGTGCTGGGCGAATTTATTCGTCATGCGGGAATTCGCGGCAAATTCCCGCTATTCGCCGCCGGCAAATAAATTTGCAAAACCGCAGCGAAAATTTTCGCCAGCATCCAAAAAATGGACACCATCATCAAAAACGGACACCGGCGTCAAAAACGAGTCGCCAACACCGTTCACGATTTCGTGAACGGTGTTTTGTGGGAAATTCGCAAATTATTCAGCGAATCGAAACACCCCAAATTCGCCCATCACTACTCATGGGCACTTTGAAACTGTTCACTCCACTAAGGGGGGCTAAGAATCTGCGGGACAAGTGTGGCCTGCATAACTTTTCCTCCACAGGGGCAATATTGATGCTGGCTAAATAGGCAATGGCTGCTGGCACAAGTACAGATGAGGGCAATCATGGGGGTAATATTTATGGCCAATGGCTGCTGGTACAGGAACAGATGAAAGCCTTGGGGGCAATAAGTTAATGGGCAATGACTGCTGGCACAGGTACAGATGGGGGCAATCTTGGGGGCAATATTCATGGTTTGTTGTGGATATGTGTGATATAATGTGTTGTAAGCTTTCTTTATTACAAAAATGTAATGGCAAGGTGGGAAATGGTAATGCAGGATGGGGGGTGCTGATTGAAGCCCTTGCCTAGGGTGTCAAACTACTTGGCCCAGCCATATTTGCATAGACCATAATGTGACTACAGCAAAAGCCTAAAGATATATATTGTGCAGAAATGTGAGGCATTTGCTCATTAACTTACCATTACAAATAATAAGATAGATGGAAAAGATGGTATGGGACTCAGATTAGAACTGTTGCCTTGGGGTTCTTTATACTCAGCAGGGAGTTTGTATATGGTTTTCATGTTGGGGTACTATAGTTTGATCCTATACACTAAAACATACTGAAGGTTAATTTAATAGAATCAAAGCTCCTCAGTATTAATTCAATAGAGTTTCTGCCATGAGGCAACCATTTAACTAGAGGCAGCAAAAAAGCAACCCACATGTCATATTAAGAGCTGAACTTCATGTTATTAACAGGAAGTTGACCTTTTAATGTAGAAGAAACCAGGACTGAGAAGGAGGACATGCAAAGTATCAGGGCAGGATTGGTGCCTCGCTCAGGTGGCACAATGGCCCAAGGTGCCCTTGGCTAAATAATCTGCATTTGGAATTAGCTGTAGGATAGCAATTGGATGTGTAGAATAGTTGCCATGCAACGTTTTTGTTACATTGTCTTGTTTTAATTTTGAGGTTAGAAAAAGACAAAAAAACCCACAAAGTTAAAGCATGAAAAAAAGGACCAGAAAGGAAGTGACACGTGCTGATATGCTTGATGGAAAAATACCTGATGAATTACCTCAGACAGACAAGGTCACAGTGCATGCAATATAACTGTCTTATCTGCTTGATCACATTTTTACTTCCTTATGCATTTTCTAAATATTTCAGATCTGGAGAAACAAGTTTGAATTTTTCAATCAAAAATTAAAAAAAAAAAAAATGACGCATGCGTCCTAAGCATGCATGCGTCCTAAATTGCTTCAGGTGATTATGAGTATGTGTTACATGCAAATGTTGACTAACAAGGTCACAAGCTAATCGGAAAAAAGTAAATCTTATTAAAGGGACATTCTTCTTTAACACGAGTACAATAAATGGGGCTTCTGCTGAACATTCTTTTTGCCTATAGTTTTAATCAAGAAAAATCTATGGTTGTTATTTCTTGAGCTAAACAGGACAAACAGGAAGATTGAAGCTACTCCATGTTTTGTCCTTAGTAGATACTACCCTTCCCTTCCCCCTTATTGTGACCGTTTGTTAGCAAAAGTCCAGCGGGTTATCTATGCACTGGTAATGTAATTATCTACCTCGTAAGGACAAAACATAGAGTAGCTTCAATCTCCTTGTTTCCCTGTTAAGCTCAAGAAATAACAAAAAACAAGCCCTTATGAGGAAACGTTGGGCAACATCGGAAAACAAATTGCTCCGATTGCCATCACGCGGGTGATTTAGATTCTAGCCGGCAGGAAGGCGTTTCAGGGAGATTAGTCACCCTAAGAAGAGGCGATTAGTTGCTGCTTATGATTAAGGCCAGCTGTGCCCGAAACTTGTCAAGCCAGCAGCGTGTTTTAATATGGATTTAAATTTTTAAACCTACAGTCCGGTGTCTGGTGTGCAGAATTTCGCCGCTTGCTTTCACATATCAGATAACAGATAAACCCTGTAGAATAAAAATGGTGTTTTATCTGTTATCTGCTGTGTATCCTGTGCCTTTTCACCTTTTTTTCAGCAAGAATGGCTGCCCCAATGGCTACACAGCAGCTTGTTTATATAAGTAGTCTTTCTGATTTTTATTTACTTTGATACACTTTTTTTTTTGTGTTACTGTTCCTATAAGCTCCCCATGTTGTTGGATGAGATCTCTCTTGGGGAGTAAACATGCATGCTGCCCAGGACCGACTGAGACTCTCTGCTGACTGAATTGGGATCTCAGCTTGGTGTAGATGATGATGCTGACTCAAACTCTGATGCATTTTTACTTCTCTTACTAACCTTATCGGTGATAGTTTTGTTTAGCCCATGGGGAGGCACATTTATCAAAGGTCGAATTTCAAGTTCATGTTCATGCTTGGCCTCTCACAATTCTCAAATAAAATGGCTCTTGGTTTGTACAGGACTGGGATCCCTTATCTGGAAACCCATTATCCACAAAGCTCCAAAATGACAGGAAGGCCATTTTAAAGGAGAAGGAAAGGCTAAAATTAGCTTTATCAGAAAGGTCTAAATACACCAGTAAACCCTCAGAGTAATGCTGCTCTGAGTCCTCTATCAAAAGAAACACCACATTTCTTTCCTTCTATTGTGTACACATGGACTTCTGTATCAGACTTCCTGTTTAGCTGAAATCTCCAGGGCAGTGCTTGAGCATGCTCAGTTTGCTCCTCTCTCCCTCCTCCCATCCCTGCTGTAATCTGAGCTCAGAGCTGTAAGTGAGCAGGGAGAGACTCAGGCAGGAAGTGATGTCACACCAAGGTTATATGGCAGCTTCTATCCTAAACAAACAGAGACAGTGTCTTGAGCTGTTTACTCAGGTATGGTAAAGCATTAGGCAGAATAAATATAGCATTCTAGCTTGCACTATTGTGGCTAATATGTTAGCAATAACCTGTCTTGGAGCTCTCCTTCTCCTTTAAGCAACTAATTCAAATTGTTTAAACAATTTCCTCTTTCCTTTTAATAATACAGCAGAAGCTTGTACTTGAGGGTTACTAAGCTGCATCAATCCATTATGGTGGCAAAACAATCTTATTGGGTTTATTTAATGTGTAAATGTTTTTTTTTAGCAGACTTAAGATATGGTGATCCAAATTATGGTAAGATGATTTATTTCTAGAAAAAACCTAGTCTCAAGCATTCTGGATAATAGATCCTATGGCTACTGGATGCAATTAAGGGGTAAATGTATCAAAGAGTGAAGTTCCGCCACTAGAGTGAAATTTCGCAGCTCTCCATTCATTTCTATGGGATTTTGAAAGGCGTATTTATCAATGAGTGAAAGTGAAAGTTCACCCTTTGATAAATACGCCTATAAAAATTCCATAGAAATGAATTCAGAGTGGCGGAATTTCACTCTAGTGGCGGAACTTCACTATTAACTTCATTCTTTGATAAATATACCCCTAAGAGTTTGGCAGTCATAAATAACAAATTACTTATGGGGTTATTTACTATACTACGAATGCAAAAATCACTAAAAAATTTTGATTTTTTTCTAAAATATAAAATCTGACTTTTAAAAAATTACGAATTTTTCTGAGGATGGAAAAGTCAGAATCAGAAAAATTTGCATTTCAGACCTGTCTCAGACCTGTTGCGGGAAAAAATCTGAAAAAGATCTTGAAAATCTGATTTTTCACGATTTTTTTCCCACAAACAAAATTTTCAGGAAAGTATATTAATAAATAAGCCCAAAAAACCTGTGCGGATTTGGTCTGAGTTTTTTTCAAATATTGAGATTCGGACTTTGATAAATAACCCCCTAAGAGTGTGTAAATATCAGGAATATGCACTAAAATAAAAATTAAAAGAACTTTGAATATACTGTACATAGGCCTTTAAACAAAGCAGCAGATGTGTTTTTATTATTCAGAGATCAGCAAGAAAGTCACTGGGATGAGGGAGCGAAGTAGAGGTATTGGATTCATCATCCAAAGTTCAGAAAGCTCCGAATGACAGGCCATCTCCCATAGAGTACACTTTATGAAAATAATAATTTTTTTAAAAAATGATTTCCTTTTTGTCTGTAATGATAAAATAGTACCTTGTAATTATCAGTTACTAAGCTGTATGGATCCATATTGTTGGCAAAACAATACTGAGTTTCTTTAACATTTAGCCAACCTAAGATATGGTGATCCATATTACAGAAATTCCCAACAATAGATCCTATACTTTGCTCAGATCTGTTAGCAAAAGAGAAACTCCTTATACACAACATGTCTTCTTCCCTGATATAGAGCCTGACCCATTTTTATGGGAATTTCCTTAGCACACATGTTAAATGTGCTTTCCCAATCTTGCATGCGGAGGAGTAAGAGACATGGAAAGATACAGTATGCAACAGTAATCCTACACCTACTAACAGAAAGGGCATAATAAGCTTCACAATTAGCGATGGGCGAATTTCTCCCATTTCGGTTTGCCGAAAAATTAGCAAAACGGCAAAAAATTAGCGGAAAATCGTGAAATTGGAAAGTTCACAAAAAAATCATGAAATTCGAACATTTTCACGAAAAGATTGTGAAATTCAAAAGTTTTCACGAAAAAATAGTGCAAGTCAAAAAAATCGAGCAATTTGAAAGTTTTCACTAAAAATTGAAACAATTCGAACATTTCACGATAAAATCGAGTAATTTGAAAGTTTTCACTAAAAAAATCAAGCAATTCAAACGTTTTCAGTAAAAATTCAAGCAATTCGAACATTTTCACTAAAAAAACGAGCAATTCGAACCTTTTCACTGAAAAATTGTGAAAATCTGAAATTGACGCAGCAAAATGCGGAAATTCGCCACGAATCAATGCCAGACAAATTTATTCGCCCTTCACTATTCACGATGTGACTGTACATGGACCAGTTCTACTATTTTCTTTCAGAGTTTAAATGCGGTGTGTTTTCCAGATATGTACAGCCAAATTAACTGAACTAAATCTTCAAAATTGTTTGCTTGTCCACACCTGTGAAAAAAAAGATTATGTTTTTTATTTAGAAGGATTTGACAAATAGGGTAGGAAATAAAGTTAAAGCAATAGACAGCATAGATAAAAGATAATAGGGAGAATAGACCCTTAAGCAGCATGTAGTTAAATCTCAGTTTCGTTTTAAATTAAGCAACAGCTTTTTAAAAATATACTATGAGATGTATATAATTAAAACAATATAATGAGACAATATAATGAGGAACAATTATAACAGTTTAGTGAAGTTTAAACAAAATACTTATCCCTTCATTTTCTTGCAGAATACTAGCCTGTAATGCAATAATATGTGATTCCACATGGTGGCACTGTACACATTGATATGTAAGCTGGCTGCATGGGTTTGTTTGTTTTTTTATATATAACATTATATAACTAATCTTTTTGTGACGTATGTATTGAAATGGATGGTTGCATCTCCTGCTACTTCTGCTCATCAGATATAGTAACAAAAAGGTTTTTGGGGTTGTTGAAATGTTGTTGTTTTCTTGTCTGTACAGAAAAGGTGTGGGCAGCCCGATACTACCCTCCAGATTTTATGTAAAATACAATGAATTCATTGAAACTAACTCAATTTATTTAAACCACACCTCATTTATTTCACCTGTGAAATTAATTTATAGAGATAGCTTCAGCTTGCCACCCACTGATAATCATATGATATAATGAAGTGCTGTGTTATTTTCCTGCACATAGTGATCCACCCTGATTAATTTGCTCATTACCTTGGTGTATTGTATGTGTTGAAATGACTCTGTAAATGTTGATGACTTTACAATTTTTTTCCATTGAAGTAAATCCAAATCAATTACTGGGCAAGGACAGTAAGGGGCCGATTCACGAAGGGTCGAATTTCGAAGTTAAAAATACTTCGAAATTCGACCCTCGAATTGAAATCCTTCGACTTCGAATATCGAAGTCGAAGGATTTAGCGCTAATCCTGCGATCGAACGATCGAAGGATTTTCCGTTCGATCGAACGATTAAATCCTTCGAATCGAACGATTCGAAGGATTTTAATCAAACGATCGAAGGAAAATCCTTCGATCAAAAAAAGCTTAGCAAGCCTATGGGGACCTTCCCCATAGGCTAACATTGACTTCGGTAGGTTTTATCTGCCGAAGTAGGGGGTCGAAGTTTTTTTTAAAGGGCAAGTACTTCGACTATCGAATAGTCGAATAGTCGAACGATTTTTACTTCGAATCGTTCGAATCGAAGTCGAAGGTCGAATTCGAAGGTCGAAGTAGCCCATTCGATGGTCGAAGTACCCAAAAAATACTTCGAAATTCGAAGTATTTTTCATTCGAACCCTTCACCCGAGCTGAGTGAATCGGCCCCTAAGTGTTTCTGCTCATTAACGTGTTTTCTTAATGGATAGAGATTGTTACTTGATTGTATGATTTATTATTATCCTTTATTTATAAGGTGCCAATATTTTCCACTGTACAGGTACTAAGAAAATACATAGTAACATAGTAACATAGTAAGTAAGTTTAAAAAAGACACACGTCCATCAAGTTCAACCTTTTAGTTATTTTTTTTAATCTGCCTAACTGCCAGTTGATCCAGAGGAAGGCAAAAAAAAAACATCTGAAGCCTCTCCAATTTGCCTCAGAGGGGGAAAAAATTCCTTCCTGACTCCAAAATGGCAATCGGACCAGTTGTTTGGATCAACTATGAGCTATCTTCCATAACAATGTATTCCCTCACTTGCTAAAAAGCAATCCAACCCCTTCTTAAAGCTATCTAATGTATCAGCCTGTACAACTGATTCAGGGAGAAAACTCCACATCTTCACCGCTCTCACTGTAAAAAACCCCTTCCGAATATTAACCTCTTTTCTTCTAATCGGAATGGGTGACCTTGTGTCAGCTGGAAAGACCTACTGGTAAATAAAGCATTAGAGAGATTATTATATGATCCCCTTATATATTTATACATAGTTATCATCCCTTAAGCGCCTCTTCTCCAGCATGAACATCCCCAATTTGGCCAGTCTTTCCTCATAGCTAAGATTTTCAATACCTTTTACCAGCTTAGTTGCCCTTCTCTGTACCCTCTCTAATACAATAATGTCCTGTTTGAGTGATGGAGACCAAAACTGTACAGCATATTCTAGATGGGGCCTTACAAGTGCTCTATATAGTGGAAGAATGACCCCTCCTTCTGTGACTCTATGCCCCTTTTAATACAGCTCAAGACCTTATTTGCCCTTGATGCTGCAGACTGGCATTGCTTGCTACAGCCAAGTTTATCATCTACAAGGTCCTTTTCCATAATGGATTTGCCTAGTGCAGTCCCATTAAGGGTATAAGTGGCTTGGATATTTTTACATCCCAGGTGCATGACTTTACATTTATCAACATTGAATCTCATTTGCCACTTAGCTGCCCAAATTGCCAGTTTGTCAAGATCATGTTGCAAGGATGCCACATCCTGGATGGAATTAATTGGGCTGGATAATTTTGTGTCATCTGCAAACACTAATACATTACTTACAATACATTAATGAACAAGTTAAATAAAAGTGGACCCAATACCGAGCCCTGGGGGACCCCACTAAGAACCTTACTCCAAGTAGAGAATGTTCCATTAACAACCACCCTCTGTACCTGATCCTGTAGCCAGTTTCCTATCCATGTGCAAACGACTTCATTAAGCCCAACAGACCTTCGTTTAGAAAGCACTCGTTTGTGGGGCACGGTATCAAACGCTTTGGCAAAATCCAAATAGATCACATCTACTGCCCCCCACTGTCCAGCATCTTACTTACCTAATCATAAAAAGCAATCAAATTTGTCTGACATGTCCTATCCTTCTTAAAGCCATGCTGATTGCTGCTCATAATGCCATTGACTAGGACAAAATTTTGAATGTGATCCCTTAACAAGCCTTCAAATAATTTTGCCCACCACAGATGTCAAACTTACTGGCCTATAATTGCCTTTGTTTTTAATGCTCATACTAAGAGGCAACTTAAACCCTTTTACAAGTCTAATGATAAACAGCACATCCCATGCTAATGATTGGCTATGCTTACGCTACTGTCCTTGAGTGTTTAGTACCTGTGGGCCAGTAACTTCAGTTCCATAGCATGTGAGTGCAACTTGCAGCAATTGTGTGCCACATACTATGGCACCATTTTATTCTGAGAGCAAATGCAGATATTCCAGAGTTCAGAAAAAATGGTAGGCAAATTGTGCCAAAATTTACATAATTGCTTTCTTGTATGATATAAAACTATTTTGAGACTCTGAAGTACTAAGGTACTGAACATGTTTACACATGTATTCATGTATTATACAGAAAGGCTATGAATTTCTTGTAAGTTTTATACTTATAGGAAGTGCTTAGTGATGTCATCAGTTATACTTCTTGCTTAATTATGTCATTTGTGTCATATGACTCTCTGACACTATTATACAAAATAAAAGTCATGTAACTGTCATTGAATTGCATCTGCTTCAATGGTGTAGGGTGAAGCTGGCTGGCAACTTGATCCACAGTCCTGACCAACAGAACATGCTACTGCAGTTCTGAGACCATCCAAACGACATGCCGACACATTTATGTGACCAGGGCTGAATTTTGCCAATGCAGTTCACTGTCACTGGGAGGGTGGGCGATTCATACAACTGTCAAATTCTAATTCTTCCTCCAGTTTACATGGGGCCAGCATGCCGCCCCCAGATCTGTGCCTCCCTAGGCCTGGTCGTTTGTGGCCTGTCCACAAATCAGAGCCTGTACATGACTATCCTTGTGAAGTGATCATGGCTATGGCTACTGGTATGACTTCGAGCCCTCTCTCTGTACAAGTGATTTGTATTTTTGACCCTCGGCCTGAGTATCTACTTTCAACCTTGCTGCCTGTCCTGACTGTGTCTGTTGTTTGCTGATATGGATATGCATTCCTGCCAATCCACGTCATGTGGAAGTTCCAGGAGAGGTTTACTCCAATCAAGGTACCAACCCCTATTAAAGGAAAACTATACCCCCAAAATGTATACTTGAAACCTACATTATTTGGATATAGTTTTCCTTTAAGACACTGATAGTATCACTTCACTAAAAAAAGGGGACTATGGAAAAGTCTCAGGGAACCTATTGGTGTATTTGTTAGCATTATTCCCTATATATATAGGGAAATATAAGTTTTTTTACATTAATATAAACAATTATATCAGGTATTCTTAGCTTGTCATGTATGGAATGCAACCACAAAAGACATTATATTTAGTACAAAAGCCTAATTATGCTTAAATCAGTGCTGTTCAGCTTCCACTGAGTGCACGTTTTCATATTCTTTACCCCAATAACTTCGTTGTCAAAGAACTTGTTTTTAGGAAATGTAATTGTGCTGTAGGGTGTGTTTTAAATGAATGCACATGATTGTTTGTTTAGTTGCAAGTGAATGAAACAACATTTAACTGTTAATAGCAATATGTTTAAGTTGATGGCTATGCATCTTTTCTCGTTCTCAGCAACTATGCGTGTTTTCTTGCTACCATAAGCTTGTATGCTGGTGAACTTCATCTAGGTAAAATATAAGGGTATGTTTGACACATAGAGAAGATATATTGTGTTGGAAGTGTATAAATCAGAAGCTTATGTTTGGATCTTAGTTACAAGGTACTGTAGTTTTATTTACCATTGATTCACTGTATGATTATATGATTTATAGCAGGTTGTGAACTATATTAACTGGATATCCAGCCACAGCAGTTCTGCCAAGCATATTACTGTATTAGAAAGCATTCAGTAAACAGAGATGTTCTTCCAGGGATGTATGTGTAGTCTACTCTCTAATCAAATATACTTTATAGTAGCAGATGGTTAAGTCTTTTATTTGTTTTTCAGTGCATTAGGATTTTTTAGTGCAGTAAATGGTCAACAAACTGCATTTATGAGAGTTGAAATAAGCTGTATTATTTGTCCTAGAATGTACATTAACCCCTTTTAAAACTATATTCCTTATCAGCCATTAGTATTATTCTATAGTTAAAACAATGGGGGTCATTTCAGATGATTGGTTGCTATGGGTGCAAATTTGCCCAACTTTAAAGGGATACTGTCATGGGAAAGTTTGTTTTCAAAACACATCAGTTAATAGTGCTGCTCCAGAAGAAATTAAATCCATTTCTCAAAAGAGCAAACAGATTTTTTTATATTTAATTTTGAAATCTGATATGGGGCTAGATATGTGACTTGTGCCCTGATGAACTTCAGTCACTTTTTACTGCTATATTGCAAGTTGGAGTGATATAACCTTCCCCTTTACCACCCAGCAGCCTAACAACAGCACAATGGGAAGGTAACCAAATAACAGCTTCCTAACACAAGATAACAGCTGCCTGGTAGATCTAAGAACAGCACTCAATAGTAAAATCCATGTCCCACTGAGACACATTCACTTACATTGAGTAAGAGAAACAGCCTGCCAGAAAGCAGTTCCATCCTAAAGTGCTGGCTCTTTTTGAAAGCACATGACCAGGCAAAATTACCTGAGATGGCTGCCTACACACCAATATTACAGCTAAAAAAATACACTTGTTGGTTCCGGAACTAAATGTTATTCAGTGAATTATTTGCAGCATAACCAGTGTAATTTAGAGATAAAAACTACATCATAAAAATCATGACAGAATAACTTTAAAGGAAAACTATACCCCCAAAATGAATACTTAACCAACAGATAGTGATGGGCGAACTTGCGTTGTTTCGCTTTGCCGAAAAATTTTTGAATTTCACGCGAAATTCGCAAAACGGCTAAAAATTTGTGAAACGGCGCCGGCGCCCGTTTTTCGGGAAAATTTTTTTTGACGCAGGCAAATTTTTGACACCGGCAAATTTTTGCCACGAATTTTCGCGGCGTTTTGCGAATTTATTCGCTGGCGCCGAATCGCGCAAATTCACCGCAAATTCGCCCATCACTACTAACAGTTGATATCAAATGAAGTGGCATATTAAAGAATCTTACCAAACTGGTGTGTGTGTGTGTGTGTGTATATATATATATATATATATATATATATATATATATATATTTATTTATTTTATTTTTTTATTTTTTTAAGCAAATATTGACCTTTTACATCTCTTGCCTTGAACCACTATTTTGCAACCTCAGAGATCACCTGACCAGAAATACTTCAACTCTAACTGTCATAGGAAGAAGTGTGGAAGCAGAAGACACAACTTGTGGCCTAACATGTATCATGTGGCCTAACATGTATAGTTTGCCTGGTTTGTTTGTGTGCATGGTGAATCCTACGATCCCAGGGGGCAGCCATTATTTTTTAAAATGCCAATTTTTTATTTGTGATTACCCAATGGCACATACTACTAAAAAAGTATATTATAATAAAAATGGTTTATTTACACAAAGCAGGCTTTTACAAATGAGCTGTTTATGCAATATATTTCTATAGAGACCTAAATTGTTTGGGGGTATCGTTTTCCTTTAAGGTATACATCTTGATAGGCTTTGCTGTTATAAGCACCAACAGAACACTGCTGATTCCATTTAGTCCCTGTGAACTGTCTTGGATAACACAAACATTACAACCGTCACAAAAAGGCATGTAAAACTAAAGAATCCCTGCCTTTTGGCAAGGTCTCTTTGAAGTGGTTGAAATAATTTTACCCTATAGAGATGTATCTTCTTTTAAAGGGCACCTGTCACCTGTTTCCCTACCAGAGGTGCAGGTTCATCATTTTTTTTAATTACACCCTTCTAGTGATATGCCACCCATACTGGGAGGGAGCTCCTAGTACACGGGGCCATGTTCAGTGGCATGCTAATCAGAACTTCTCCCAGCGCACTTGTTATGCACATGAATGGCATCACATGCATGCGCTTAACAAGCAAAAGCAGCAACCAGGAACTCCCTTCCGCTGTGTTGGCCTAGGGATCCTAAGGGCATTCAAAGGAAAAAAAAAACCTTTAGCTTTCCCCAAACCAAATTTTTGTTGACACCAAGGGGCCGATTCACTAACTTCGAGTGAAGGATTCGAAGTAAAGAAACTTCGAATTTCGAAGTTTTTTTTGGGCTACTTCGACCATCGAATGGGCTACTTCGAACTTTGACTACGACTTTGAATCGAAGGATTCGAAGTAAAGATCGTTCGACTATTCGACCATTCGATAGTCGAAGTACTGTCTCTTTAAAAAAAACTTCGACCCCCTAGTTCGCCATCTAAAAGCTACTGAAGTCAATGTTAGCCAATGGGGAAGGTCCCCATAGGCTTGCCTAACTTTTTTTGATCGAAGGATAATCCTTCGATCGTTGGATTTAAATCCTTCGAATAGCTCGATTCGAAGGATTTTACCATTCGATCGAAGGAATAATCCTTCGATTGTTTGATCGTATTATCTGCGCTAAATCCTTTGACTTCGATATTCGAAGTCGAAGGATTTCAATTCCCAGTCGAATATCAAGGGTTAATTAACCCTCGATATTCGACCCTTAGTGAATAAGCCCCTTATTCTTTGATAGCACTGGCCATACATTCATTACTACAGAAAAGGGATAGTCATATAAAAAGCAGACACTGAAAAGACATTAAAGAAAACCTACAACTACAAAAGGAAAATATAAAAATCTTCGCAGAGATTGTCAAAACAATGGTCCTAGCAAGAGCTTGGCCAACCTTCCATGAACCAAGACTACACCCAGGCAAACCTGACACAATGGTTAAGGCACCATTATGAAGTCTAAACATGTATACACGTTTATAAGTATACACCCCCTACTTTCCACCTCAACCTAGGCATATTTGCCATAATTATTAAAAGATAAAATAAAACACTTCCCCTACTGCCCAGGGGTGTTTCCGAGGCAGGAGCCTCCTGAAGCAGCTTCTGCAATGTGCTCGCCCACCAGCGCTTAACTTTTCTGGACAGGGGTATCTGAGGGGCGCATCTCTAGTGCGAAGAGCACAATTGCACTCTCTTCCAATAGAAAAGCCAAATTATGAGTGGGTGCTGAGTTAGGGTCGAGTGCGGGTTGAGTTTTTCCTGACCCGCACATCATTTAGGTCTTTCTGTTATTTGGATATCCAAACTACTAAGAACATTTAAACGTTAAACCCAAAAGGATTGTTTTGTCACAAATGGCATGGCGCTTAGTTACCATCAAGTACTAGATACATTTAAAAGGTAAAAAAATTAGAATTATTTGCTTAAAGTTAAAATGGACTTTATGGAAGATGGCTTTCCCATTATTAGGAGCTTTCCAGATAACGGGTTTCTGGGTAAGAGATCACATACCTCTACTTCTTTTCAATGTTTCATTATTTTCCATATTATGCAGCCCTTCCTAGAATGTATCATGTTAATAACAAATAAAACTAGTCCAGCATGAAAACCTGTTTTTTTGTTTGCCATTATACAATCAGCAGAAGGTAAGCAGGTAAGGGTGTTTAAACATGAAATTTGCTGTTATACTGTAAATAAAAGCTCAAGTAGGTGATTACATATAATGATTAGGGTATAGTATTGTGAAGAGATGGTTTGATTGATGCCACACACATACAGTTTTCCATTTTAATGTTATTTTTCATTTGCACCTTTGAGTTTTACATATTTTTACATTTAATTACAATTTTATGGATATAAGTTATTACTGTGGCTTTGTTTATGCTTTGTTTATACTCCTACAATGGTAAAATTTTTATGCTTTAAATTGATTTAAAAACTTTAATTTTATTACATCAGTTTAAATTTGGCTTAGATATTTGTAAATAGAATGGAGTGAAAAAGGTAGAGATAGGCAGCAGATATGGAATGCTAGCAACAGTAATTACCTATCCCTATCAGTAGAAAAAATTAAGAAGAAGTCAATAATTAGGCTCCAGTTGTTCTTGAACACTTAACCATAGAACAGATTTATTGAAGCACAAGGTAATCCAAATAGGAGTTCAATCCCGCAGGAACAATAGCATAAACAGAGTCTACAAGTTACACCCAGCTTTCAGCCTTTCCCTAAACAGAGCAAACTCGAACGCTTAGTCCCTTCCTCTGTGCAATTGGTACCTGGGATCATTATCCCACTCACACTCCTCGGTGGAGCCTCAGCTGCAGCCCATCTATCACTCCTAGAGTGATCTATGAAAGTGAGTAGCCTTTCCTTACTAGACTTGACCTGTCTAGGTTCCACCTCACCCTTCATGTCTGCTCAGGAAAGGGGATTAACATTATTATAACTTTATTATTTAAATTATAACACAGCGTCACCTAGTGGCTAAAACTTGGATAATTAGAGGCATACTGACCCAGGAAATTGAATCTAGCTCCTGTATAACTAAGGGGCCCTTAAGTGTCCAAACGTTATGGGATCGCAGTATAAATAGGGATTACATTTATCAGTCCTCTACATATGCATCAAATTCGGGTTACCATACATCTGGGTTTCCCTGGGCACATCCTCTTTTTGGGCCCCTGTCCAGACACCCAGGCATTTTTTTCAAAGTTGGTGGGTGTATAGGTTTCTTGCTGCAACTCATATGACCCAATGTTGCCTGTTACACTGGAGTACCAAGCAAATTAAAGGCACCAATTTCCAATATAGGGCAGCAGTATCATTGATATTATAACATACCCTTTGCAAGGCTCATTAATAAAATGTGTCATTCCATGTGATGTCAACTTCCTGAAACCAGTGAATGATTGGGGCAATCTTTATTTTTCACCCCAAACCATTGTTTGTTACAGTTTGCATTGTTAAATGTTTGCGTGGCAGAAGCCATTTTAATTTCTTTTATATTTGTGACATTGTGTGAGTGACAGAGCCTCTTATTTTTGTCTCATTAAATATGGTAACTCTACATCAGACTCCAGTCAGCAAGTAGTTCTCATAAGACTTTTGTTCTTAGATTAATATAAGCAACTATCTGATTGATTGCTATGGGTTACTACAGTGGTTCACAGGAGCACCTGGATATAAGGAGGACCATATTTGATGTTAGAGCTTTCCAAACCACATTTCCTCTAAAATTGATAAACTTCCACATTGTATTCATGTCACTACTGGCTATTTGGAATATTATTTTACACATCCGAATTAATGGAAGCTCATTTTGCAGGTCAGATACTGTAGAAATGTCTGTAACACATAATCATCAGTTGCAATTTAAAAAATTGTGATTTAAATCCATCTACCAGTAATAATTATACATCTCTCTGCTATGAAGCATATTTATAAAGCTTTGTAAACTATTTTAAACCAGTAAGTGTAAAAATGGTGTGAAATGAATGAGGAGTAATTTACTATGATCTCCAACAGAAGTTCAAATATGAGGGGGTAACCCTGGGGGCCATAGTAGACCCCCCCAATGGCCAGCCAACTGCAGCATAAGTAATCTCTGCAATCTGTATTGAGGGTGGGACAGACACTGCTGTCCTTCTGGTTGCCCTGCCTGCTGGAAGGTACTGGTAGATCCCTAACCCAGGAAACCCTTGGCCAATAACTCCCAAAAGAGAAAGAAGGGACCTGCCCTCATTGCACCATCATGCTCTACTGCCTTCCACTTCTCTCACAATCATTGAACTCTGTCATTGACTACCTGCTTCCTATTTATGGGTCCCATGATGTCATCAGACTGGCTGACATCACTTTACAGAGCCATGCAGCCACACCTCTCTACAGCTTCATGTGCACAGGCTTTGTTGTAAATGCTCCGCAATTGGGGAAAGCTCAGGGAGGCAGATGCATGGGATACAGTTGCAGGAGGAAGGAGGTATGATTCTATAATGTTCAACTTACCCTAGAAACCATGCATTGAAATGAATAAGAGACTGGAATATGAATAGGAGAGGGTCTTAATAGAAAGATGAGTAATAAAAAGTAACAATAACAATAAATGTGTAGCCTTTCAGAGCATTTGGTTTAGATGAGGTCAGTGACCCCCATTTGAAAGCTGTAAACTGGAAGAAGTAGACAAATAATTGAAAAACTGATGTGCACAGGGAAGACTTATGATTAAAAGTTATAAGGGAACTGATTGGTGCTGCAGCACAGTAGGATAAATGATTATTCCATCTCAAACAAGGGAATTAGAAATGTCGAGGAACAAAATATTTCTTAAGCAACACTGTCTGTCAGGTTGGGGTGTCTTTCAGTGTGGCTGCCATGAAATGCTGGGGGACTCTCGCTGTGACTTATAAAATGCTGGGGATTCTGACATTCACATCTTTCCCCAACAGGGATTACATATGCTAGTCTCACATGAAAACAGATGCACATTCATGCCATTGTCTAGATTTTGTTTGTATTCTTTCCATGCAGAAACGGGAGAAGGAATTTTCACACAAAAGCACATGAATATTTACATTTTCTCCAAGTTGATGAATCAGCCTGTTCATTATTTGCTGTAGCACACACTACTTTAAGTCTCATGTGGCAGGTTGGAGAAATTGTCATGGTTGCTTGTGAATAATTGCTCTCATACGGGCCTAAGGAACTGCGTGGGAACTTGAGCAAGGAAAGCAGAGGTGAACATTTGCAAATTGGAGAAATATCTATTTTGTGCATGACATCTTCAGAAATGAATAAAAAATACAAGTACCGATTAAAATAGGGCAAAAATGAATAGCAAGGCTTCAGGTAGCTGCATTCTGCTGAATTTTAGAATAAATGTAACTCTTAGGGGCACATTTACTAAAGGGGCGAATTGTGGGTTTTTTTTGTTGAAAATTTGCCCAATTTGCCTATTTACAAAAAGGTCAATAAGACAATTCGCTAGTGAAAAACTTCAATGCTAGAGAATTTTTGCACCATTTCACCATGCACATTTTCGGTAGAGATAAAAATGACCCTTTTCGCTAAAGTGTACTTCACCAGGTTGAGGCTGGCGAACTTCCATTATAAAGATAGAGCAGCCACTTTTAAAGTGCAATCTCCATGGAGAAAATTTTCTAGCAAAGTTTCTCTAAAGAATTTTCCCCACTACTATTGTATGGTGAAATATAGTGGCAGATTTTTGCAGGCAATTTATGCCATTTCTCTTGAAAAAGTGAACTTATGATTTTAGTAAATATGGAGGTGTGTTTTGAAAATACACCTGGCGAATTGAGGCAAACTTTGGTGAAGTTAGGTGAAGAGAAAATTCACACTCTGCCCCTTAAACAGGGCCATATTTATATTAAGGCCCCCGAGGGCTTGTGCCTAGGGAGGCACAGTTTTGGGGGCATCATTTTTTCATAGGCCCCCAAAACTGTGCTTCCTAGAGAGGCTGAGGAAGCACACAGCGTGTACGGCCTAGGGCAGCATCGGACCTAAATACAGTCCTGCCCTTAAAGGAACAGAAAAACCAAAAAAAAAAAAAGTGTGTTAAAGCAATTAAAATACACTTTAATTTTTTTGTGTGCCGGTTCCTTTAAAGTCAGTGTCCGCTCATACACTTGGTGATTTACTAAAGCACTTTTTCATGGCAAGCCCGTCTGAGTCCTAGTCCTTAACGGAAAGCTGCTGTCATCTGACATAATGAGAACCGGGTTCATAAGTTATGGCTTTAAAAGCATAAGGCATTTTTTTGGGGCTCATTGTCCCCTCAACAATCACTTTGAATTTCTAAGATGAGTGTAGTCATTGTGTTCTGAAAATGTGTGCCAGACTTAACCAATGTGCTTGAAATATTAAAGCAGAGTAGTAAGGGATGCTTTTTATGGTAATGCACAGTTTAAACTTTACTGGGGATGGGAGGATGCAATAAAAATCAGAAACGGGAGAAATATGCTTCATCCCAGCAATGTTTCTTCTATGTGTGCCTATGTCTCAAGTCCTAATAGTCCATTCTTCACAGGACACTCCTATAATACATATCTGAAACAGGGTAGTCACCTGACCGATATTTCACGAATAAAATACCAGCCAAACCAGGGGCTGGTATTACAATTTACCAACAATGTATTTGTCTATTTGTATTCTTTTATCGTTCCATTCCCCCCTCCTGATCTGCCCAAATTTGCTCTCCGAGCTCCCTGACCTTGTCGGTCACTCTATTTACCTACCATCCCCAATTATTGGAAGGTAGTCTGCACATATTTTTCTGTGTAAATGTAATATTTCATTTTTACATTTTTTTTCATGAAACTTTTACATGCCTGCTGCTCTAGTAGCTCAAAGGTAATGCAAAAAGTACCCATATTATATAAGAAATGTGCCATATGACATAAGACATAACCCATTTCTCTTTCTGATACTGTGTATGACTAGGGATGTCGCGGACTGTTCGCCTGCGAACTTGTCGCACGACGTTCGCCAATTTGGGTTCGCCTTAGCTGGCGCTTTTTTTTGCCATTTCTCCCCCAGACCAGCAGATACATGGCAGCCAATCAGGAAGCTCTCCCTTCTGGACCACCCCCACACCCCCTGGACCACTCCCCTTCCATATATAAACTGAAGCCCTGCAGCGTTTTTTCATTCTGCCTGTGAGTGCTTGGAAGAGCTAGTGTAGGGAGAGAGCTGTTAGTGATTTGAGGGACAGTTGATAGTAACTTTGCTGGCTAGTAATCTACTTGATACTGCTCTGTATTGTAGGGACAGAACTCTGCAGGGATTTGAGGGACATTTTAGGTTAGGTAGCTTTGCTGGCTAGTAATCTACCTTCTACTGCAGTGCTCTGTATGTAGCTGCTGTGGGCACTGATCTCTTCTGATCTCATCTGCTGACTGCTGTAATAACCCAATAGTCCTTGTAAGGACTGCTTTTATTTTCTTTTTTGTTTTTTTACTTTGCTACTATAAGAGCCCAGTGCTATTAGTCTAGCTGTGTTGGGGAGTGGGACTGGTGTGCTACTGTGCTGCTCCTAGTAGTTCAGCACCAACTAGAGTAATTTTTTTTTTAATATACTTATCTTACTGTTCTTTAACGTGTCCAGTGCTGTTTGCTGTTCTTCATAGTAGTGCACCAATAGTAGTGCACTTGTAGGCATTATTTGCCCAGTGTGTTCTTCAAACAACTGCCACCTAGCTGTGTGAGCTTGTTCACATTCTGTCTAAATATCAATAATAATACCGTCTCCAGAACCACCACCTGAGTGACGTTTTTCAAGCAGCAATAATATATTCCGTATCCACTGCTGTAGTAGTGTATACGTTGACCTTGTAGGCATTGTTTGCCCAGTGTGTTCTTCAAACAACTGCCATCTAGCTGTGTGAGCTTGTTCACATTCTGTCTAAATATCAATAATAATACCGTCTCCAGAAACACCACCCGAGTGACGTTTTTCAAGCAGCAATAATATATTCCGTATCCACTACTGTATACGTTGCCCTTGCAGGCATTGTTTGCCCAGTCTTTAACCAAGTGCCACCTAGCTGTGTGAGCTTTTTCACATTCCGTGTCCAGAAACATCACCTGACTGTGACGTAGTGTGATTTCTGCCCTTTACAGCACAAAATGCAGCGCTGTGTCAACAATGTATTTTTCAGATACATTTTTGCCCTTGATCCCCCTCTGGCATGCCACTGTCCAGGTCGTTGCACCCTTTAAACAACTTTAAAATCATTTTTCTGGCCAGAAATGTCTTTTCTAACTTTTAAAATTCGCCTTCCCATTGAAGTCTATGGGGTTCGCGACGTTCGCGAACCGTTCGCATTTTTGACGCAAGTTCGCGAATATGTTCGCAAACTTTTTTTCCGACATTTGCTACATCCCTATGTATGACAAGAACTAAATTATATCAGCTGATTGTGGATCAGCCATAATGGCAAACCTGTGACCCTGCAAACCTTCCCCCAATCCCAATCTACAGCTTTAGGTATATTTCTCACATTTTTCTATCGTAGTATAGTCAATATGTACTTGTGACCTACAAGAGTCCTTCATTATGTAATAGTTTTATTTTCAAGGTATAGTAAATCATCATTTAACTGGAAAACAATTTTCGTTGCATGGATAAGGCAGACAACACTACCTCAGCAATTCAGATATAAATTGGTTGGTATGGTCTGTTAACAAGAGATAGAAACATGACATTGTGATGTGAAATGTACTTATCCTGATCACTATATGTTATATGAATGCTGCTTCATATTAGTTATGGATATAAAAAATCAGCAATGCCGCTTGTAAATCCAATAACACACAGAGACATGTGCTTGATGCACTGCATTGCACCAGGGATATCATTAAAAGATAAGGTTGAAATGTTCCCTGATTCTGAATCAAACTAACCACCCACACAAGACAATTACAGATATAGTATCCAGACTTGCTGGCATTGCAAAAATAATAAAAATGATTCTGACAAGCACATATATATTATGATGGATATGGAATACAGAGGCTGAACAACATGGGAGTGGATAGTGGGTCTTGGGTAAAGCAAAACGTTTTGGGCCCCATTACTCAAAGCTCAAGGAAAGTCATTTATACTTCAAAAGTTAGGCACCCCAAGTGGTTGTATTCGATACCTGACACCCAAGGCTGGTGCTCCTATCAGCAGAAAACTGCACTGGTCCAGGGTTCTTCCTGCGAGTACCACATAGCACTTGACTTCTTTGATTTTCAAATTTCCGAGGGCAGATGCATGCACAGTAAAACAAAATAGCCGGCTTTTCTGTTAAAGGAAAACTATACCCCCCAAACAATGTAGGTCTCTATAAAAAGATATTGCATACAACATCTCATATGTACAACCCTGCTTCATGTAAATAAACAATTTTCATAAAAATATACTTTTTTAGAAGGATGTGCCATTGGGTAATCATAAATAGAAAATTGCCATTTTAAAAAATAAGGGCCGCCCCCTGGGATCATATGATTCACAGTGCACACAAACAAACCAGACAAATGATACATGTTAGGTCACATGAGCCAATTAACAGACAGAGTTGTGTCTTTTGCTTCCACACTTCTTCCTGTTACAGTTAGAGTTGCAGTATTTCTGGTCAGGTGATTTCTGAGGCAGCACACAGACCATCACAAAATGGTGGTTCAAGGCAAGAGATATAAAAGGGCAATATTTACTTAAATATACTGTATATTCCAGTTTGGAAAGATTCTTTAATATGCCACTTAATTTGATATAAACTAAGTTTAAGTATTCATTTTGGAGGTATGGTTTTCCTTTAAAGTTAGGCTTTTCGTGCTACTCTGCATGTGCAGCCGCGAAATCCTAGCACACTCCTTCCTCATCCATGAGTGGAGTCCAAAAGATACAATATATGTTTCCTATCCCAACCTACATACAAGGTATTTATGCTTTAGACAGGGGTGTAAAGCCTTAACTATGAGCACATTTTTTCAACTGGTGCAGTTTTCATGCCAAAATTTGCAGTTTTGCTTAAGGCAATATACAAATGATAACACCACATTTTTACTTTACTTGTATTTAGATAATGATCCCCTGAGCAGTAAATCCTTTTTAGTATTATGCCATGTATAATATGTTATTATTTACTCAGGCTAAATGCACAAAAATCTTAATATTAATGTGAAGGTGCTTTCGTACCTGTTTACAGTTGATTTGCTATTTAATATTTTTAGGCAAAGGCACCTAAAAAGTCTGTAGATTGGGATCTACCAGTGAACTTATACAAATAATTTATTTGCATATGCCAGATTTCCAGACAATGTGGCAAATTCACTAACCTCTAGAAATTCACCAGCGACGGCTTTGCTCACATCGCCACACTTCGCCATTCGAAAATTCTTCAGGACAACGCTAATTCACTAAAATGCAAAGTTGCGTCAAGAGCAACTTGTCATTCACTGCAAAAGGATGTTTTTATTACACTTTTAATGGTTTTAAATAGTGTAAATAGTAAACCCTTCTGTTACCGCAAAGATTGTCACTGCATATTTTTAATATAGTGTAAGTTTGTGCTGAACCTAAAAGCGTATCATCATCTGTTGAAATGCCACCTAATCATTGTCAAAAGAAATGATGGATGGATCAGTCTAATAATGGCTGCATTTTACTCTTTAAGCATCATTATGGAATATTAATGAGATAATTAGTGAATGAGTTGGGTGACCTCTAATGAAAAGATTTGATTAATACAGAAAACATTTTGGTTAACACACCTTAAAGGAGAACCAAAGGTTAACTAAAGAAATGTTGTGAAAGCTGAAACTTTAGGATTGTGCTAATTTTTAGGATTTAGTTCAAAACTGCAATGTGCATGCCCATTTTTTTTTTGCCTTGGAATCTTTTCTAAAATTATGGGAATGCACCAGAGTGACGGGAGACCAGGGGCACGAAAAAGTCAGGGGAGTTGACAGCTCTGCTTTCCCTAAACCCCCTAGTGAATAATGCCAAATGGTGTGGTCCCTCCCCAGTGTATTAAGATCTATGGGAAAGGTAAGAGCTCAGTCACTGTTTACATTTATGAATAAGTATAATAATCTGTTCCAGAAGTCAATTCCATCTCTGCAATATGTTGTATATGCTTTGCTGTAGTTACTGTGTGTTGTGCAGCAATTTTACTGAGTTTGCACTGCAGATTAGCTGAAGTTTATAGTGAGGCCCGGCAGAACAAATGGTGCATCCCAAGATGTTGTATGAGAAATGCCCCAAGTCTGAGCAGCACTCTGGCTTATACAGGGGAGTTCTCTAATATTTCTGTTACAGGATTGAAGGTAATTTAAATGTTCCCCGCAGCAAACACTAATCTGTGTTGAAATTGCTGTGGGTAAGCAACTAGATTCTGTTTATAAATTTGAAACGTATCTCCTATATTTAGTTTTTTGCCTGCCTGTTTTTTGGTTTCATTTATACAAAGGTGTCATTTTCCCTACCCATAATGGGTCACATACAAATAGCAATATGCTATACATATACTGGTTCAATTAAATGGCTTTACATGCTATAGAAGCCTATATTCTGCTTCAATATCTTCATAGATTTGTATTCTCTTCCACTGCAATCATGATTATTTTTAAGATTATTTAAATGAGCAAGTAGAATGCTGTCTTTACATTCTGTACTGTTTCAGGTATGGGACCTGTTATCCAGAATGCTCGGGACCTGGGGTTTTACGGATAATGGATCTTTTTGTAATTTGGATCTTCATACCATAAGTTTACTAGAAAATCATGTAAACATTAAGGGGTAGATTTATCAAGGGTCAAATTGAGAGTTCATGGGAGTTTGTTAAAACTCCCATAAACTCCCTTGAACTCGAAATTCTGGAAAACAAATGACCAATCAAAATTTGTCAAAAAAATATAATTTTTCAAACTCAGGTGAATGGGATCAACCCTGCAAATTCTAATCAAACTGAATTCGATTCGAGTTTTTTCTCTGAAAAAAAAATAGATTTTCAGGAAGGCTGCAAACAACTCCAAATTGATCCCTGAATGTCCCCCATAGGCTGAAACAGCAGGTTTAAGGAGGTGAATAGTTAAATTCTAATTCTTAAAGGGCCAGTAAATAATACATTAAGAAAATCAAATTAGATTTTTTTTTAAAAACTCGAATTGAATTTTAACTATTACCTAGTCGAATTCCACTTAAAGAAACTCAAATTCAAAATTTGAAAATTCAAATTTTCACTTCAACCTTTGATAAATCTGTCCCTAAATAAACCCAATAGGCTGGTTTTGCTTCCAATAACGATTACTTATATTTTAGTTTGGATCACGTACAAGTTACTGTTTTATTATTAAAGAGGAAAAGGAAATCTTTAAAAAAAAAAAAAAAAAAGGTTATTATTTGGATAAAATGCAGTCTATGTGAGACAGCCTTTCCGTAATTCAGAGCTTTCTGGAGAGCTGTTTTCCAGGTAATAGATCCTATACTTGTATTATCAAACCTACTTCATTACAGACACATTTTAATAGTGCTGAGTAGTCTGGTGTTCAGATCCTGCTTTCATAAATCCATATATTGTTTAAGAGCCATGGTTTTAATTTATTTCCCTTTAGTAATCTTTCTTATTTCATTTCATTCAGACTACGAAAGCCTGGCCAATAAAAACGATGTAAATGGCACACATCATTTGTGCACAAGCCTTTGCAGCACCACAAGTCATGCACACAGACAAGAGAATATACTTGGACAGTTTTCTGTTAGGATAGTAGCTGTATGTTAACCTGTGGTTTAGTTTGCAGTCATTATTACTGGTGGTCCATATCCTGATATTTTAGGGAATTTATTGTTTGATCTTTCTATGTCCACTGGCATGACAATCATTCTTGTGTTGGTGTCAGGTGTTCTAAGATGGCCCAGTTTGTTCCGCTGCCTATGTTGTCTATTTACAACATGTTCTTACATATTGCACCACATGTTGGTGCCACCAGAGGATATCATTTGGGGATTGGCTAGCCAGAATAGTATATGGTGTATATGTAAGGTGCATGACCAGAACTAATGTGAAATAGAGAAACAGAGGAGCGCTCTATAGTTACCATCTGCTACAGGACAGATGGTAATTAAAGTGTTCCCTGCAGCAAACACCACTCTGTGGTCAAGATGTTAAACTGTGCCTGATCGACTGTGCCCTATTCATAAATTAGACCCTTATGTCCTAAATTTTTATGTCATTTTGTGTCATTTTCCCTACTGAACACAGGCCATTTACAGATCTGTCCGATGCATTGCTAAACTATACTAAATGGAATTAGATGCAGCAGAAACATAAATTCTGTGTTGTGTTCTACATAGAAAAGCTGCGGTGTTTCAGCAAAATCATGATAACTTCTAATAGTAATAATCATGATGTGTTTGTTAATGTGCTAATAGAATACAGTCATCACATTCTGTAGTTTTAGACATATTTATGCACTGCTGAGTAATGATAGGTGATATTTTTCTCCAGTCATGGATTCCTGGATTTTTACCTTGAAAAAAACTTGCATTCAATAAAATGGCCCTTGACTTCAGTGTAATTTGTGTAGAAAAAACGCCCATTGATCTCAATACATTTTGCATGACAATAGAATTCTTCTCCCATAGACAATTTTAGTAAAATAATTATAATTTTTTAAAAAAGACTTAATTTTTTGAATAAAACATTCCCATTGACTTAAGCTATGGTGACCTAAATTACAGAAAGATCCCTTATCTAGAAAACCTCAGGTCCCAAGAATTCTGTGTAATAAAACCTATAGCTATATGTGGCTCTAATTTTATATCTTTTTTTTCTTATTTCATCCCACTAAATCTATAAAGGTCTCGCCAAGCAATAGTAGAAACTTTCTCTGTTGGGTCGCACTTTAGTCTTTGCAGTGATCTAGAACTGCCTTTAAAGATGTTCGTGTGCCTAACACTGTAACCACTTTTAAACCAAGTTTCCTTTAAGCTTTAGACGTACATAGAGGGTGCATCTACAGTATAGGGGTGCTTCAGGGACACTATGTAGCCATAGAGAAATATCTTTATCAACATATCCCATACAAATAAAATGTCTGAAGTTCAGCTATAGCCAGCCTTGTTATATGTATGCTAGTGAAGCCATCCTCTTTTTTGCTTTGTGTCTCTCTGGCTTTAACCTTCCCCTTGTATATTGTTTTGACACTTTATCCTTTCCTAAACTTTTGCCTGGTTTCTGTACTTTGCTGCCCAGCCTGATATTTGCATAGATTTTGTAATGCAACCTTAATCATCTGTTACACTTATGTACCTCTGTGACTTCAGCAATTTAATATAACCCTGCATTCCACTGTGGAGAGTTTAACCTTATCTTTGATATTTTTGTTGGAATTTCAGCTAAGAGGGAGACCAAGACAAATTGAATGGGGCACCGGGAAATCTTGTGGTTGTGAAAGAATAGGTGAGGTAATGCTTTTAGTCTAACTATTTTCTGCAGTGATCTTTCTTGCATGTCCGAGGTTATTGAAATGCAATGATCTTACTTGCGTGTCTCTAATTATTGGAGCGCTCATTGTCCATTTCTAGAGTTATCTTACTGAAGCAGTCTTATAGGTATGTCTAGGGTTAAAGAGTTTATTGTCCATTTCTGTAGTGATCTTGCTAGCATGTCTGGTGTTAATATGATTATCCATTTTCTGTAGAAATAATACAGGGATGTCCGGTGATAATATGTTCATTGCCCTTTTTTTGTAGTGATCATGCAGACCTATGTGTGTAATTATAGTAAAAGGGAAACTTGTGCTCATCACTAGACAATTTTAAAAATTATTAAGCCAGTGGAACAATAAGGGTATGACCATAAAATCCATACAAATAAAGATGGGAATTATATTTAAGGTATTTATATGGATGAGTGCAGAGGATTTTCTGTTTTTGTCTGTCTGGGTAATTATGGCTAAAGGGACTGCCAAGCGAGAGTGGCCTAAAATATTTGGCATCCTGTTTTACACAGTGCCATAAGCTTCACTTTCTCTTTAGGATTCATCAGGGCCAGAACTGGGGGTAGGCAGAAGAGGACCCTACCTAGGGCGCAACAAATGAGGGGGGGGGGGGTGCCGGACAGGTACTTTTTGTACAGGTCTTCAGCCTACCCCTAGTGTGGGTTTGCCTGCTCCCTCTGTTCCACTCTCCCTACTTCTCAACACACCCCACCCCTCACGTGATGTCATCGTTGATGGAGTATGTGCATCAATGCTGTGCGGCATCTGTAGAATGCCCTTACATGCCAAAAGTCTTTTTTAAAGCTTGAATTTCTCTTTAGTTTTTAAAATAGAGTTTTAGAAATAAAAATGAAAAGAAAAACTGTTTTTGTTCTGAAGGGAAAGCAATTGTGCTTGCAGTTGTGCAAATGCTGAGTTTGATTTCCTGAACTAATGTCCATAGCATATACTGTATATATATATATATATATATATATATATATATATATATATATATATATATATATATATTATAAAATTTAGTCAAGCTGAGATTCCATTTCTTAGTTGCCTGTGGGTATAAAAACATATTAGGATAGATATATAGCTCTACAGATAAAAACCTAACAAATGGTATAAAGCAGCATTGTGACATATTGTATAGTAGTATTAAATCATTTTATAAAAATAGTTTAGTATATAATGCGTTGACCTGGTCAGCCTCCTGGTGTTCTTAAGTGAGTATCTATGGTATGCGTGAACCTATTACACAATGCAACTTTGCAACTCACTACAAACTAGAATTTGAGTTTGAGACACTTTGCTTCCTACACTTCAATTTGGTTAAAAAAACCCCACTTATCACATGAAAATAGTCTCCTATTATTTCTCTTTCTGACAGAGCCCAAACTTTGCCTCCCTGCATGTGCAATATGAACCAGTGCCCTAGCTCATTTACTTTGTGCATATGTGTGATATAGGGTTGGGGATGCTATAGTTTAAGGTTATCTGTTACATATGGTCTAACTAAGTTATAACTAAGGACCTGGTTGAGATTATGTTCAAGACATATGTGGCTGACGATATCTCTTTTTGTGTTGCAGTATTGGGTTAAATAAATTGGTTAGAATTACACCAATACATATTGGGGCAGTATAAGGAAACCCCCAGGCCTCAAGCATTTCAAATAATAGGCACAATACCTGAACTGGCACCAAAACTTTACTTTGTTCATTTTTAAAGCTTATTTCCACATTTTAGACTAATCTGTAATTCAAAAGCATTTGCCCATGAAACAGAAATTTTTTTTCAAATACCAAAAAAAAAAAATCAGGATTATACTGCTATGATTTCACATGAGATCTTTGCTTTTATATTTACAGTAATACCTAAATCTATTCGTGACTAGACGCCCATCACAAGTATGATGTCACAATGGAGAGAAAAGTATTATGCGCTGACATCAGATACAGAAAATCAAAGTGATTGATTGTATAAGGTTAGACCGAAGATTAATAATGCACATACTAAATTTGATAACATTTCTGGAAGGGTATTTGATGCAACATTGCCACAAAAAATACGTAAAGCTGAACAGTACATGTTCATATCTATTCACAAATGATTTTCATCCATCATCAGTATCTATAGTGCTAGTTTTCTACTGTGATTGCATAAGCAGGGATGATAAATGTGCTGCAAATTCTACTGGGAAAGAATGCTGCCTGGTATATAAAGTAGAAAAGTAGACTATCTGACCAGGGAAAGGAAGTATGCTCTTGTTTTGGTGCTTAACATCATGATCAGTCATGTAAAGAAGTCTACATTGACTCCAGCATCAAAACTATCCTTAAAGGCAATTCACCTAAAAAGAAATGTGTAAGTGGCAAGTCTCAGAGATGGCTAGTTCTGACAGTGCTGCACAATAGGTAGCATGGTTGGGTCTTGGGTTAGATGCTGATGAAGGCATTGTGTAGAGTTTGTATTACCGTACCTCTCCATGCCTGCTTGCATTTCTTTTGTGTGTTACAGTTTCCACAAACATGATGGTTGGGTTATTAGTTGTTGATTACATTTTTTTTTGTGCTGCAGGTTTATTAGATTATACATTCTACTGGGGCAGAGAGAAATTTGTAATATGTCAAAAATATATAATTAAAGAATAGCAATAATGTCTGATCTTTCCACTGAGTTGCCCCATTATTCATTACTTTACTTTGCTGAGTGGTCTCTCACCAGTAGCGTAACTAGAGGGGGCGGGCCCTGGTGTGTGATGCGCAGCCAGGCCCCCCCCCTCCGTACCGCCCGCATTTTCAGTGGCGTGTTGGCTGCCGGGGGGCCCTGAGGGGGTGAGGGCCCTGGCCCGCTCGCACCCCCTGCTCCCCCGGTAGTTCCGCCACTGTCTCTCACATAATGTTTTCTCCCAAGCAGCAAGGGAATATACTGTATGTTGATAGATAATCCAAATACTGAGAAACAGCGCTTCTTAAAGGAGAAGTAAATCCTAAAAATGAATATGGCTAAAAATTACATATGTTATATACTGAACTTAAGGCACTAGCCTAAAGTTTCAGCTTCTCAATAGCAGCAATGATCCAGGACTTCAAACTTGTCACAGGGGGTCACCATCTTGAAAAGTGTCTGTGACACTCACATGCTCAGTGGGCTCTGAGCAACTGTTGAGAAGTTGAGCTTAGGGGTCCTCTCAAAGTATCAAGCAGAAAATGAGTTTGTCCTGTAAAATAAGCTGATAATAAAAGCCTGGTTATTATATTATCATGCTAGTTGCACAGTTTTATGTGCTTGTAGATTTAGTAGAATCAGCTCCAATGTCCCTTATATTCAAAGAAGGTTTTCCAGTGCAAGTGCAATTAATGGCCACCGTCCATTCACATACTTGAAGTACAGCACCGGTTTTTGAAAAAAAAGCCTTTATTCGGTACACATGGCAACGATTTGGATAACAGCTGATGTATGTGCTGCCATGTGGTAATTATCTGTATTATTACTAATAAGCCTTATATTGTGACATTTCTATTCCTTGTGTACTGTATATTGTGAGTGGGTCTCTAAGCTTAGTAACTGACAGCAGCACAGAGCATGTGCAGTGAATCTGCAGAAAAGAAGATGGGGAGCTACTGGGGCATCTTTGGATTTTTACTGCTAAAGGGCTGTGGTTGCCTTGGGCTGGTACAGAAGACCAATACATAGTACAACATTTCTAGCTTACTTCTATAGTTAAGCTTTTGTTCTCCTTTAAGAAGCTCTATTACTGCACCCAGGTAGTTGACTTTACATGAACGAGTGCTCCAGTTTTGTAAGAATATATATATATATATATATATATATATATATATATATATATATCTATATATATCTCTATATATATATATATATATATATATATATCTCTATATATATATATATATATCTATATATCTATCTATCTATCTATCTATCTATCTATCTATCTATATATATATATATATATATGTATATATATATATGCAGAAAGAATATGTATATAGGGAGTTTTTTGCAACTCCCTTCTGTGCTCCACTTTCCTTAGTTACTCATACGTGAAACCAATTTTTTACAATCACCAGTGACCTTTTGGTAAAACTGTGGGATGAGGTTAATGTCTCCTTTAAAACTTATCAGCAAGGGGAGGATGGGTACTCACAAGTAGTGTAATAACTGTTTTTAATTCTCTAATAATTTAGAATTGCACTCACATAAATAAAGTTAAAAATCACTTATCAGTCCATCCAGTTCTCATTGTTCTTCCCCTGTTCGCTAGTTCCATCTCTTATGCCGGCAAACTTTTCTCACAGCATGTGTCTCTCTCTGGGCACTCCCTGAATGACATCACCAAGCTCCGTCTGACACGTTTCGTCACTTCGACTTCATCAAAAGCTTTTTTTATGGTGTTTTTAATACACTATATATGTGTGTATAGCTGCTATAAATGGAGGAAAGGAAGCTGTTAATACCATCAGAAATATGAATTTACTTTTAAGCAGTAAGGACTTAGGGTTAACTGCTGGTTGGCTGCTATGAGTTTTAGCAGTGGCCAAGCACAACTTATATGAATAAAGGTGGTGGGAGATTCCCAATATGTGTGTGCAAAATAAAGGATTAAATAGAATGACATCAGAAGCACCATTAATGTCAGTAAAATACAGGAAGCTAATAGAAAGTAACAAAAGACAACGCAAAGAATGTACAACCTAAGGCACAGAGATATATTAATTTTGAAAGGCAATTTACAATGTTTTGGGGCGAGAACCTTCTTTGGGTGAAAAGAAGCACATTGTAGATTGACTTTAAAAATAAATATTAGAGATGCACCGAATGCACTGTTTTTTAATTCAGCTGAATCCTTTGTGAAAGATGCAGCCGAATACCGAACCAGAACTGATTCCTAATTTGCATATGCAAATCAGGGACGAGAAGAGAAAAAGAGAGAAAAAAAAAAATAACTTCCTTGTTTTGTGACGAAAATCATGTGATTTAAGGATTTGGATTTAGTTCAGCCAAGCACACGGATTCTGCTGAATCTGAATCCTACTGAAAAGGGCTGAATCCTGGTCGATTACCAAACTAAATCCTAGATTCGGTGGATCCCTAATTAATATGGTTCTATTAGGTGCACTTATCATTATTTCTATTCATCAAAATATTGGAAATCCATCACACATTGCCCATCTGCCAACAGAAGCTGCCAATTAAACAGTTCTGATAAATCTTCTATTCAGGGACCCTAATTATAACACAAATAAAGGACAATTATGGTAAGGAGTCATAGAACTAAAATATGTCCGAGGGGAAACCTCTGCAGGTTTTATACTTTCCCATGAACAACAATGCCATGAAGCAAACCTCCAATTCCAATGAATCTCATTTAAACATTTGAAAAAAAAAATGATAATGTTCTGTGTATAGGCAGCAGAAAACTATTGAAATGAATGTAAAGAATTTTAATTTATATAACTAAATATGTTTTTCAGTAAGGTATTTGTAGGAATGTGAAATAATTCCTATATTGGACTGACAACGATGAACGTCATAGGCAGCATCATTTTAGTATTGTACACAAAAATATCCCCAAATCAGTCTAATCTAATGGTTAATATCACACTTGATACTATGTTATATTAATAGCATTTAAAGGCCTTCTTAACCTATAGAAAAATTTACATAATGTATTAGTATGATTCTGATTCCTGGCCTTGTTAATGTGTATTCAAGGATGAAATTTCTCATCTGCTTTTGCTATAAAGGTTAAACACAACTGAGTTCCTTAATCAATTTTATAGGCATTAGAATCTGACTGACCTCCATATTAAAGGAGAAGGAAAGGTTAAAACTAAGTAAGCCTTATCAGAAAGGTCCATCTAAATATACCAGTAAACCCCCAAAGTAATGTTGCTCTGAGTCCCCTGTCAAAAGAAACACCACATTTCTTTCCTTCTATTGTGTACTCATGGGCTTCTGTATCAGACTTCCTGCCTTCAGCTTAAACCTCATTGCCCTGGGCAAGAGCATGCTCAGTTTGCTCCTCTCCCCCGACCCCTCCCTTCTCTACTGTAATCTGAGCCCAGAGCAGGGAGAGACTCAGGCAGGAAGTGATGTCACACCACATTAATACTGCAGCTCCTATTCTAAACAAACAGAGTTTCTAGAGCTTTTTACTAAGGTATGGTAAAACATTCTACAGAATAAATATAGCATTCTAGCTTGCACTATTGCAGCTAATCTATTGGCAATAAAATGCCTCCATAGCTTTCCTTCTCCTTTAATGAGCCTGAAGACATATATTGTCTACCAGTGCAAGCAACTGAAAAACATTTCTTCCAATTAAAAAAATAGGTGCAGAATGATTTGGTACATTGACGCTGATTTTTTCCATCTATTTGTTCCAAAACTGGTTACTGCAGCATGTGCAATATATTAACAATCCTCCTGCATGAGTTTAGGCATGTATATGATGAATGTGCGTTTGAGCACGCTTTGAGCATTTGTCTTTGAACAGAGCACTTTAAAATTGGACTTAAAATATCATACCTGTGGATGTGTTCGAATGCTGATTTAGCAAGATGCATCTGTACACAAACTAACCTTTCTCCATAATGTGGGGTAAAACATTTCACATACAGTACCTGGATGGAGGCCTAACCAAGATGACACAGAGCCATCTTCACAGCTGAATATCAAGCTTGAGTCAAGTACTAGCAGCTATTGCTACCTACAAAACTATGCTAAAAACTCATATAAAAAAGGTTAAAACTCTGATCTTTCCTTAGTTAAGGTCGACCTCTAGGTGAGTGGACAAAAGCTGCTGGACAGTAACTAGAACAAGCACTGTAGAAGATATGTGGGGGATTTGGTGGTTGAGAAAACCATTTTAAACCACCAAATCCCCCACATATGATGTCTACTGGAATGGAGACCAGCATGAGAAAACCTGCACACTATTGGGAGTGGACACAATGGAGAAGTGGCCATGGCACGGGCATGTGAGTTTTTCTTTCTAATCTCTACACTGTACTCTACCTGCACTTCGTTATTGGCACAGATCAATCATCTACTGTACATTTTAAACAAAAAATGAATACCCTCATGTAAAACCGAAAGCACCAAGACAATGTTAATATGGTTAGCTTTTTGGATGACTCAGAAGTAGATGCACCTGCAGTAGTGATGTGCAGGTCGGAAAAAACGTGACTGGCACCCAACCTGGACCCGTGCTCCCCTGATCCGTGTCCACCCACACCCGGCTTCCCCCAATGCCGCCCTGCCTACAATGCAGCAAAAGGGGTGGGGCAGGCAGGAGTGCACCTATAATACTGGAAGTCGGAAGCCGGCAGTGTAAGGTCAGCGGGGAGAGCAGGAAGAAGAGCTCAACTCGAACCCCCTGTGACCTGCAAATGGGGCAAAGAGGTCGGTCTGAACTTGCCCAACTCGCTGGTCCCACATATATCGGGCTAACCTGCAGATTTTGCAGAATAGTGACCTAAGTAACTTTTTGCCAAAAGTTCACCACCACCATCATTTTCTCCCACAAGTCTTATCAGACCACCGTCCTATAATCACTGGAAATACTACTAGGTGCTTGACAAAGAGAATAGAGGCTAAAACAAGGCTGCTGACTCTGATGGATGGGAGTCTGAAATATTACTCAATCAAGGGTGAAGTACATGTAGTTACAACTTGTAACAGCAATTTGTGTGTATGAGAGATAATACAAAGTGCAATTTAAAATAATCTGTCTCTAACACCACAAGCTGTACTGGGCAAAACGTTTGCTTGCCCCTCCTTTGATGTACTTCTTCTTGTATGTATTATTGTTATGTTGTTAAGTTGTAGGGTTAAAAGTTTCTCTGTTGCTAAAAGCTGCTCTGTCTCTGTATTTCCTAAGCTATTCATACCACCATTGACAATTCCATTCTTCCTTTTCTCATTCCTGCCCACTTTCCAGTGATTTATGTGCAATTGCATTTACTTTATTAACAGTGTACACAATTTAGAGAATGATATAAAAGAATGAGTAACTGTCATTGATTAGAGAGTCATTTAGTGTTATTCAAAACTGTAATTCAAATATTGACTCAAAAATGTATTACTTTGGTAACTGTTATTTTGATTACTAAGATTGCTGAGAACTATTACTTGTACAGTAATATTTTCTCTTTCTTAGTCTTTGGAAATGAGCCAATTAAATCAGCAATTCAAAGGTTTTCACTGCTCTTGCTATAGAATTAGGAATAGTTATCACCATTACAGTACCTAAGAACCTTTAGTGCAGATTTACTAAAGGGAGAAGTGACTAAAGCTGGCCATAGATGTAAAGATTTTTAAAAGATCCAATCTTTATTGTGAGACCACGATTATCTCGAAATGATCGTTTAAATGTATGATGTGTCCATCAACTAAAAAGACCATTTCAGGCGAAATTGCCAGCAAAACTGAAGGGTAGCTGCCTGCCTGGACCTGCAAACATAGATAAAGATTTTTTTTCAATTTTCTGACACATGTCGGACGAAAAGTCGTAAGATGTACGATCGTTCAAATCCCACTAACTTCACGATAATTTGACGGATTGGTCGGACTTCGCTAAAATCGGTAGTTCGGCAACAAAAATCTTTGCGTCTATGGGGACCTTAACGCTGGTGAAGATTCGCCAGTGTTACCATTATCGAGCCTTTACCGATTTACAGGCGCAGGTGTCACTTTTCCAGTCTGATAGCCTGCAAAAGTCCTTAAAAATTTTTTTGGGTAACCGGGTTCCCCCATACATTTTCTAACATATGGGATATAAACTGGTGGGCTCATGTGTAGGGCATTATAACAACTCTATTTTCTTTATTAAGGTTCCCTTGACTTGTGTAATGTAATGTATTTACTGCAACATATACGTCCATTCAACATTAAATTTCCCTTTGTATGCAAATTAGCCTGAGCGAAGACCTCTAACGAAGTTGCAAATTTGCTTTTTAGTAAATTAGCGTTGTCTGAGTGAATCTTCACCTGGTGAAGTGTTGTGATAGCTATAAAAGCCGTCGCTGTTGAATTTTCGCTCCTTGTTATATTTACCCCTTTGTGTTCTTAAATATTCATTCTGTATACTCCTCCATTACTATCTTACCTTTTTCTTCCCCTAAAAAGCAAAGATTATAATCTAGCTTTTCACAATATTGGTAGCAAGTCTAACACAAATTTCAAAAACCACATTGAACAAGTCATACACAAAATGCATAAAAGGTCCAATCAGTGCCGGATTTAGTGGGCGGGCGCCCCGAGGCCACGCAGTCCTAGTGCCTGCCGGCACACACCCCTCCGGTACGAGCAAGCATGCGCGCCTGCACCGGAGCGCTGTCATTTCCCAAATTACATCTTGTCTGATAAAAGAACCTAATGTTTAGAATCTTCTTTTAGTTTAGGCCCTTAAAAGAATGGAAATGTTAGAGTGGACTTGAGTTTACCAGCTAATGCAGAAAGTATGTCATACGTGTGTGGTAGGCTTGAAGAAACTGAACCTAAACTAAAAAATACTTTAATATGGACTTATATATAATGCAATATACTCCTTACTGTAACCATATACTGGCTGGTCATGCTGTTCATCTGACTTATCAGCCCCCAATATGGTACTACCAATATGGTATACTGTGCTACTCACCCATCCAAATGGTGGAGAAATTATCGTTTAGTTTGATTAGACAGGTGACCCAAAAAGCAGATCAGTGGGGAAGTGTGGAGATACTGCAGCTGCCCTCACTTTCTTTTACTCATTTCATTAAAACAATTTGCTGACAAAAGTCACCAACTGTTGAAAATGCTGACACTGATAGGGTGTTGTATAATAATTCTGCAGGGAGATAGGGTCAAATCCGTCTGTGCTGTGAGGTGCTCTGCTCCCCTTACTAGACACTTACAGAGCCAGATCACGTTTTTATTATGTATAATATTATACATACAATATTATACATAATAATTAATTATACAAACCCCTTTAATGAGTTACTCAAATATATTTGCAACCACCACCATGGTGAAAAAAGGACAATAACACCATTTATCATTACTTTTCAAAACACAATCAGTAATTGAAGATCTAGCACTGGTGGGAATAGTTTAGAATTAGTGGGAACAATTAACAAGTGCAGGGTACAAACTTTGCATTCAGATGAATCTGTAGCCGTTAGAACAGTGAGTTGCAAAATGAGACGAGTAATGAGGCTGAATTTGAGCTTAGTGTTTCTTTTTCTTTTGTAGGACATTTTGTTCATGGCTAGTCTATATGTTATTGTACTATCTTAAACATTGACCTTATACCTATGTATCAAAGGTTCTAGGAGTTTACTTAGTAAAATGGAAAATATCATAAAAGCTGCTCAACATAAATAGGTTTAGAAGATTCATTAAAATGCCTTAAGGGTCATTTACCACATTTTTTGCATTTAGCACCTTGCCTTCCATGTTAAAGAAATGCCAAAGGTATCTACACTGTTTCAGAGCACAGAGACAAGAGACAAGTGACCACTGAATACTGAGCTGCCTCACTTGGCAGTAGTGTATTCATGAGGGACTAGATACTTAAGCACTGCCCTCTTCCCACATTCTACCAATCCCTTAACTTGAGTGTTAATAAGACACACCAGTTTGTTAGGGAGTAATTGTGCACTGTACTCTGTCTGCTCTATGGCAGTAATGATAGGGCTGGCCTGTCTCCGTCCATGCTGTACATTGCACCTCTTTCTAAATTTTGTATTCTAAGCAAGATGCAGAAATCAGCCAGACACCAGACAGAAGTACTCTCTGTCCCTTCAAAAGATCGATTAATATTCAGAGAGTATAATAAAATAAATCTTTATAATCATTTGTTCATTCGTTTCTGCTCAACAGGTAGTGGCATGGCTTTTTATCAGCTCTTTCTTCTTCCTGCTCACTTCTGTGTTCCTCCTGCATAATATATTATTATTACAAGTATGGGATCCATTATTCTGAAACCAGTGTTAAATCAGATGCTGGGCTTACATTTATAAACTATATATTTTATATTATTGTCTTACAGTTGTAGTAATAGTTATGTAGTGAAACACTGCTTCATGGAGAGAATTAAACTTTTACTGGTACTGGGATTGCTTATGGCCATGTTTGAGGGTGCCTGAATGTCTAGGAATTGTCATATGTAACCTCACTTTTTATGCTTACACATAAGGGGGTCATTTACTGAACTCCGAATGCAAAAATCATGAAAATTTGTGATTTTTTTTTATAAAATCTGACTTTTACAAATTTTTTCGGAATTTATTAAATCCCTAGGATGGAAAAGTCTGAATCAGAAAATCCAGCATTTCAGACCCGACGAGGTTGCATATAAGTCAATGGGAGAAGTCCCAATGATTTTTTTTTGATGTGCGCTAGGTTTCGTGCAATACCCCAAAGTTTTCGAGCAAAAAACATAAGAAATCAGAGTTTTCGGGTGAAAAATTCTGAAAAAATTGTGAAAATCTGATTTTTTCCTGCAAAGCAAATTTTCGGGCCAATCTAATAAATAAGCGTTAAAAACCAGAGTGAATTTGATCGGAGTTTGCAGCAGAAAATGTTGGGATAAAATCAGACTTTGGTAAATAACCCCATAAGATTTATCTTAAGAATGTCAGGCTTCTGTCTGCTTGCAGAGAGGCCAACTGTATTTGTATTCATCAGTCCATCCAGTGACTTTGTATACAAGGTTTATCTTTGGCGTTTGACACTAAGATGGCTTGCGAATGTGATTTTATTTTACTTTACCTGTGTCCCCTTTGGTTTGAATATGTTCAGGTGCAACAGATAATCTGAATAAGTCTTTATTTTATAATTTATTGATTCTCTACTAACAGGATCTCAGTGGTCATTTCCTTTCCAGCTAATATATACAGTATAGCGCCTTTTCTTTACAGGTCTTTTTATATCAGGGCATTTATGTACTTATAGTCTACTTATTTCCATTTATAAAGGAATTGTAGTTGTTTAGTGATTATTGCAGCTGTTCATTGGCAGTGTAAAAACAATGGACAGCATTGCCAACCTATTTAGAGAGTAATGACCATATATTGTCAAACTTAGATGATAGAGCACCAACTATAATAAGGAAGAGTCTTCATCACTAAGCATCACTCTTCGGGGTAAATGTATCAATTTTTTCTATGGGATTTTGAAAGGCGTATTTATCAATGGGTGAAAGTGAAAGTTTACCCTTTGATAAATACGCCTATAAAAAATCCCATAGAATTGAATGGAGAGTGGCGGAATTTCACTCTAGTGGCGGAACTTCACTATTAACTTCACTCTTTGATAAATATATCCCCTTATGTCTCAACGTTATTAAACCACTGCAAAACAATTATATATATATATATATATATATATATATATATACATACATAATATACAGTTAATATATACAGGCAATTACAGAAGCACGAAATGATTATGTAGACACAGCTGGCATACATTGCCTACTCTTCTCACTTCTATTCTTCTGCTATCTTATATCTTCTAACTTGTTGTTTTTCCCTCCTGCCTTTCTCTTTGGTTCCATATAACTTCCATATTCTCTCTCATGTACTATAGCACACATCTTTCTAACACCATGTCTTCAAGGAAGATCTTGAGAGAAAGATAGTTCCCTTAGGGGTTCTTTCTTTAGGGTTTTCCTAATTAAAGCAATTGATACAATAGCCTTTGAAGTTTAATTGATTAATATAAGAGTTATAGTTTCTGCTAGGATTTGCATGAGTCATAATTAGATAGGTAACTCAAAAACCAAACAGAATATATGGGTCTAAGTCCCAGGCTAGGTCAGAAAGAATCCTAGTAATTAAGATTGAGCAGATTACTGTCAGACAGGAATATCTGAGCGGTAGAAGAAATATTTTCTTTCCTGCTAAATAGCAAAGCACACTTCTACACACTAGTTTACTAAGTAGAACATGGTTTCCACTTCATTAATCGGATCGGATTACAGTATATATAGTTCATTATATCCTAAAGTGGATCTGATAAAATACCTCTTGTATGATTAATCATATAAAGATGTAGAAATAAATGTAAATTATTACTGGGTCCAGGTATACTTGCCCTGCATCATCAGCACGGGGAGCAATTAATCCAGAAAAGTGCAAACTGGACCACTAACAAAGGATTTTCAAAACCCATAGCATTTATTAATAAGAATGCCATGTCAAATGCAAGTCTTTTATGAGTGGTGCATCTTGCAGAACCTGATCATAATAATTTGATCAATGCTAATGAAAGGGATTATTTAATATTCAGTTAATTTCCAGCCAGTTCCTATTCTCATCTAGCTGCATTTGGAAACTGCTGATTAGGTTGTACATTGTGCTATACTTACTGTGGGCAGAGTTCTTCATGTGATAGAAAAGAGGTGGAATTGTTATTCGTGATATACCCGTGATTTTGAAACTGATACATACTTATGAGACTGTAGGCAATACAAGGCCTGGACCTTCTTTCTCCCGGTTTTCTGCATGCCTGACAGTTGCTCAGTGTTATATATACAGGCCTGCTATATATTTAATTCTCCTGTGCTCATTAACATCGTTCATTAGTTCTATAATATGCATTTCTTGTTATAAAAATTTAGACTGCCAACAATTTACAAAAACAATATATATATTATACACTCTGTAAACATAGTTTTTAAAATCGCATTTTTACTCACCTTGGTTTTCCCACACACTTAATTCCATGAATGAATCTGAAGTTGTGAATCACTTTCAAGTCAGTAATACCCGTCTCAAGGCTGGTGTTAATTCCAGGGCTGTTTTGCATGTTGCGGCCTGTACTGCACGTTGTACATAATTAATCAAAGCAGCCTGATGCAATGAGCATGTTAAACCAAATACGTGAATCACATTTATAGTAAATGTATGTAGTCTTGTAAGCAATTTAGCATTTGGGCTTGTATTAATAATTATGCCTTTAAAGGTATCATTTATGTTAAAGGGTCTGATAATGTCGAATCAGAGCCAGCTAAAGGTACTACACACACACACACACATACAGTATATATTACCATATTTTTTAAACATAAGAGAGTGTTTTTAGTGAGTGCTTTGGAAGCAAATTAGCATCTACTTTGTTAAAACATGTTTTGTATGCTCTAACTGTCTCTGTATCCGTTGTTTTTAGTCTCAGTATCATCGTCCTTCATTCAACCTTTGTATTTACATCTAGTTTTGCTACAGTAGAAACCAACCGTTTTTATAGGAACATTCTATATCTGCCAATATGACATGACTTTCCAGGTAGTGTATTCCATATATTTACATCTGTAAAGAGCCTTTTTCTGATGCTGAAGGTTAATTTTCATTTCCTTCTATCTCAAGGTTGCCCTTGATCCTTTGTATAAGCTTCTTAATAAGAATTGTCTCAAGAGAGGTCTCTAGGGAAAGATTGTTTGAATACATTTGCATGTAGTTAACGTATACCCTCTTAAGTGCCTTTTATCCATATTGACATAACAAACTTGACATTCTTTGATCTTTGCATATTTAGTTCATTTCATGTATTATTTATTTCTTTAAGGCTTGCCTGCCCTTATATTGCATGCTGTAGTTACAGTACATAGTTCATTTGGGTTAAAACAAAAAAGTGTCCTTTAGGTATATCCTATCAGGGTACCCTCGCAGTATCAGTGAATCACATTAGGCCAAAAAGAAAATGGGCCCATATGCTATTTATAAACACACATACAGTGCCTATAAAATGTACTCACCCACATGGCTGTTTTCATGTTATATTGACATTGACCATAAAACAGTAAAGAGTATCTAATGTTTTTACACTGAGTAACAGATATATACCCTTTAAAGTGAAAACAGATCTCTGCAAAGTGATTTTAATTCACTCACAAATAAACAATTCTACTAAGCGTTTTGTACCTCAAAAGATAAGCAACCATAATTAATATCTACCAGGGTGTCCCTTAATAATGGACTCAACCCCAGGGTAACCTTATAGCAGTATACCCAAATTATAAATGTAGATAAATAAACTATATTTAACTATCCCCATTCCATACCGCATACCACCTAAGTACAGTATTTATTATAAGCATAATGTGTGCTCATAACCTGGGTATTTATTAGTGATGCAAGGATGACATGTCCCACAAGTGCTTGCTCAATTTCCACTACTGGTATGGGATCCATTACCCAGAATTAACTCACTGATTCCAATTCCAGTATAGTATTTAATCGGCATATCTCCCAAAACTTGTAGATGGTCTGTTCAATTTTGTCACCTGAGGTACAAGATCTCACTGCCTTAGTCCTTCCTCAATAATATTGTATTTCACAAATCCCAGCATTCGTTTAACATACTAGCATTACTACAGACAAACATAGGAGTATCCTATCCCAGAGTAGGATTTATGTGACGAAGATAAAAATCATATTATTCAGTTGTTAAACATATATCCACGTGTCTTAAAACAGTTTTTGCTGGCAGGATGATGCGCTGTATGCTTGACAATTCAAATGGTCATCAAGCCCAAAATCAGACTTGTAGGTATTTAACCTTAAAACTAAGAGGTCTCTAATTATTATAGTTCCTTGTGAGGACCACCCCTTCTTATATACCATGTTACCCATCAATATTGTACCTTGAAAATATGAGCTAGAAAAAAGTCATGATACGGGGAGGCCGATTCACTATGGGTCGAATATCGAGGGTTAATTAACCCTCGATATTCGACTGTGAACTAAAATCATACGACTTCGAATATCGAAGTCGAACGATTTAGCGCAAATCCTGCGATCGTACGATCAAAGGATTTTTCGTTCGATCGAACGATTAAATCCTTAGAATCGAACGATTCGAAGGATTTTAATTCAACGATCGAAGGAAAATCCTTCGATCAAAAAATCACAGGCAAGCCTATGGGGACCTTCCCCATAGGCTAACATTGACTTCGGTAGCTTTTATCTGCCGAACTAGGGGGTCGAAGTTTTTTTTAAAGGGACAGTACTTCGACTATCGAATGGTCGAATAGTCGAACGATTTTTAGTTCGAATCATTCGATTCGAAGTCGAAGGTCGAAGTAGCCCATTCGATGGTCGAAGTAGCCCAAAAAAACTTCGAAATTCGAAGTTTTTTTTATTCTAACCCTTCACCCGAATTTAGTGAATCGGCTAAAGTTGTCACCTGTTTGGATTTGGCCCAGACAGCCCAGTTTTCAGAAGGGCTGCCCGGGTCAAAACAGTCTAGCGGTTTTCCAAATAAGGAAAACTGGGCAGGATCATCCTTGGTTGACATGGCGATCAGCAATGTTACTGGTCCACCCCTCTGATGCCATAGCTCCACCCCCTGTCCGCCTAAACTCAAATTTATTGTTAAATGGTAATTGGGGGCAGCTTAACACAACTAATGCTAAAAAACGGCATAAGGGATAAAGCAAAAACATTTTACATTTGTTTATTAATGGTTTTAAAAGCTATTTCTTGCTTCATGTAATTGACCATAACTATTTAAACTGAACTCTCACAATTAATTTTTGCCAATGACAAGGCTAGGATGGCCCACTTCCTTTTGGTGGCTGCTATTGGATAGTGGGATTCCTGGCTTGGGAAGCTGTCCAGTGCCAGAAGGTGGTTGGATCAGCATAGGAACCAACACTTTTATAAAAAAAGGAATCCCGTTTTCAGCCTCAAAACTATTGGCCGGTTAGTCTGGCATCAGTTGTAGGAAAACTTTCCAAAGGTTATTAAGGGATAAGATACTGGTCTTAATTGCAAATTATAATACTATCAGTTTGTGCCAGCATATTTTTATGTGTAATAGATATTTCCAGACTAATTTAATTTCTTTTTATGACAAGGCAATTCAGGAAAGTCAGTGGTTGTGATCTACTTAGACTTTGCTAAAGCTTTTGATATAGTGCCACACAGAAGATTAATGGTTAAATTAAGGAATGTTGGCCTAGAACACAGCATTTGTACCTGCTGGATAGAGAACTGGCTGAACAATACAGTACAAAGAGTGGTGCTAAATGAAACATTTTCTGTTTGGACCAGTGTTGTTAGTGGAGTACCACAGGGGTCTGTACTGGGTCATTTATTTTTCAACTTGTTTATTAATGACCTGGAGGTGGGCATTGAAAGTACTGTTTCTATTTTTGCTGATGATACAAAATTGTGCAGAACTATAGGTTCCATGCAGGATGCTGCCACTTTGCAGAGTGATTTGACTAAATTGTAAAACTGGGCAGCAAACTGGAAAATGAGGTTCAATGTTGATTAAATGCAAGGTTATTTATGCACTTTGGCAGAATAATATAAATGCACTAGTTATACACTAAATGGCAATGTGTTTGGAATTTCCTTAATTGAAAAAGATTTAGGGTTTTTGTATATAGGTTGTCTAATTCTGGGCAGTGTTATTCTGTGTGTACTAAAGCAAATAAAGTTATTACATAAAAAGGGCATGCACTCAAGGAATGAAAACATAATTATGCCTCTCTATAGGTCCCTGGTGAGGCCTCATCTGGCGTATGCAGTGCAGTTTTGGACTCCAGTCCTTAAGAGGGATATAAATGAGCTGGAGAGAGTGCAGAGACATGCAACTAAATTGGTTAGAGGGACGGAAGACTTAAATTATGAGGGTAGACTGTCAAGGTTGGGGTTGTTTTCTCTGGAAAAAAGACACTTGCGAGGGGACATGATTACACTTTACAAGTAAATTAGAGGACGTTATAGACAATTACCAGGGGACCTTTTTACCCATAAAAATTATCTTTGCACCAGAGGCCACCCCTTCAGACTAGAGGAAAAGAATTTTCAATTGAAGCAACGGAGGAGGTTCTTCACAGTGAGGACAGTGAGGTTGTGGAATGCACTGCCGGGTGATGTTGTGATGGCTGATTCAGTTAATGCCTTTAAGAATGGCTTGGATGATTTCTTGGACAAGCTAATTGTGATGCTAAAATCTATAGTTAGTATAGTTAGTTATTATATAGTATATATAGTTTATGTGAGGGTATGGAGGGTTAATGTGTGTATGTATGGATGCTTGGTTTCATTTGGAGGGGTTGAACTTGATGGACTTTGTTCTTTTTCAACCGAAATTAACTATGTAACTATGTAACGCAAATGTTAGCCTCCTGTCTGTGTATCTATATCTTGAGCCTTGAGGGCAGAGGGGGGAACTTGAGGACAGTTCTGAGCTACCACTTGCCCACCCCTTAGGAATAAAGTGCTGCTGAACTCATGCTGTGCTTTATTCATGGGAAAACACAGTTGTCTGCACTTCATTTCTGAGCAATGAGACCTGCGGTAATTAGTATAGAAAACTTGGCATATTGTGCCCATTCTGTGCACTTTGTACCCAGCACTGAACACCCACCTTACAAAATAGCACTGAAAAGAAATACTGGACACAAGACAAAATCTGCACAGAACATTTGTATGAAATACCACTGCAAATGATAAAGGCAGTATAGTGATTTCAACCTAGTCATATTTACCAGTCATTTTATATAAAGTTTTAGCATGTGTAACTTGTCTTTAAGTGTTTGAAACCTTAGTAATTGTACTGCTAAAAGTGCAGTACATTCAGCTATGCTATAAAAATGCTGATCTGTAAGGGTGAAGAATCTAGAAGAGAATGTTGAAGGTCAGATACATAGAGCAGGTCATAGACAATATGGTGCAAGTCTGCCAAGGTCATCATTTGATAAATGATAGCTTTGAGGATCAAGAGGGGGCAAAGCAAATCAACCGATAAAATAAGTTGGGCAGGGCTGAGCAAATTCTTTCCTGATCCTAAATCTTGGAATCATTCATGTTTCTGGATCAATCTCTCGAGTTAAAAATGAAACTGCATATATTTATTTTTGTTAAATCCAATCACGGAATGATTATTCACTTCTTGCATTTAAAATTGATTCCACAGCATAATCCCTTTCTCCTCTCTTCTCTGCCAAGATCAATGTCATTATTAAAATCAATTATTTCTTCCTCATTTTCTTGAGATCCCTTGCTTCCTTTGAGATATATATATATATATATATATATATATATATATATATATATCCATATATATATATATATATATATATATATATATATATATATATATATATATATATATATATAATATCAAAACAGGGGGGTTGTGGGAGCACTCTAAAGGCTTTAAAGTATATATTTATATGTATAATAAATGCTATTGCATATGTACCCAAAACAGGGGTTATTTTGTTACAAAGTTATGATCATAAAATTGATAAGCCACCATACCACGTCAAGGTAAACCCCGAATGGCGGTCCCTAACTTATTTTATATTTTATGTGCATTTTAGCATTACCTGTAATCAATGTCCATTGAACGCTGTTTTTTCACTGAGGGCTAAATCCTCCCCAGCCAGCAATCAGGCTTTTAAAGGAGAGATATTCCCAAAACAAACGCCCAATTTTAAAAGCATAGGATCACCACTAGTTTAAACGGGGGGTATGGGGTGCTACAACCACTGAAGCTATGCCACAGCTCCTGGCTAAATATACAATATCAAAACAGGGGGGTTGTGGGAGCACTCTAAAGGCTTTAAAGTATATATTTATATGTATAATAAATGCTATTGCATATGTACCCAAAACAGGGGTTATTTTGTTACAAAGTTATGATCATAAAATTGATAAGCCACCATACCACGTCAAGGTAAACCCCGAATGGCGGTCCCTAACTTATTTTATATTTTATGTGCATTTTAGCATTACCTGTAATCAATGTCCATTGAACGCTGTTTTTTCACTGAGGGCTAAATCCTCCCCAGCCAGCAATCAGGCTTTTAAAGGAGATATGGTGGCTTATCAATTTTATGATCATAACTTTGTAACAAAATAACCCCTGTTTTGGGTACATATGCAATAGCATTTATTATACTTATATATATATATACTTTAAAGCCTTTAGAGTGCTCCCACAACCCCCCTGTTTTGATATTATATATATATATATATATATATATATATATATATATATATATTTATATTGTGAGCTTTCAGTAGTTATACCCAGAGCGTCGCACAGTTTTTTAGCACAGAAAAGGATACCGACAGCACTTTTACATTTCAATGCAGCTTGGCTGGCTTTTATTTGCACAAATAAACATCTTCAGCACACTTGCTCCCGCTTTCACACCCTCACTGGTGTTAACATAACTCACGTTTTTAGCCCTCACTGGCTTTCAGCAGACAGAACACCCAGAATCCTCTCTGGGGCTCACTCAGTCTACTGGGTTTCTCTCTTCCTCTCCAGTCCTTTTGGAGCTCTCGCCAACACAAGGGGGAATCACTCTCTTTCCCAGCTGCGCACAAGCACATCTCCTTCCCTCAACTCAATGTGGTTCTCACGTGGCCCCTCACCCTCCTCCACTCAAGGAGGTCTCAAGGGGGAAGCTCTGAGGTGTTGCTCCACACCTCCTTTTAACTACAGCTCACCTTAACTAATTACTACCTCTAGCTTAGGCAGCTGCAAAACACCCAATGGAGCAAGGAATGGAAGCCCATCCTGCTCTCTTCCATTCAATCCAGGGACTCATAATCTAGTTTTTCCTAAGCTAGTACAGAATTAAACAGCTTTACTAGCTGCAGCAACACAGTTTTCCCTGGAGTCTTCATTTCAGACAATATCATGCCCTTTTGACACACATATCTTACAATATATACATATATATTGTTCTAATTTTATATTATGGGTAGGTGGCTCTCCTCTCAATGCCTGCTGATCAATTGAAAAGCCATTTTATAACATATTAAGTGTTCACTTGAAGGTGAATCACCCCTTTAAGTGTCCCTAATAATAAATGTAAGTCTATTAACTATAAAAGATATAAAGATATAAGTGGTCATTAATAATGACCCTCAGTGTGCCCCAATGCCTCAGACAGGCCACAATTGGCCAATTATAAATTTTTTGCTCCATTTTGTCATCTGTGCTTTGAATTGAGTCTGCATTAGGCAGTTTGATTTTTTTTCCGGACAGAGTCACATGACCTGATTCCTGAACTCAAACCAAACGTATTATAACATTGCCTGTCTGCAACTGCCATCCCTGCTCAACTAGCCAATCCCAAGAGAGGAAGTGGGTGGTGTTGTTGGCACAGGGAGACTGAGGAGACTCAGGGGCATGGGTGGCTTTGGTCCCAAGCTGTACAGAGACTCTCAAAAGTATGACAGGGGGAAACAGGATGTTATGAAGCATTTGAGAGTAATCTGCTGACTAGTGATGGAGAAATTTTCCGCATTTCACTTCACCAAAAAATTCTCTAATTTACAGCGAAATTTGCAAAACAATGAAAAATTTGTGAAACACATTGAAGTCAATCGGCATCAAAATTATTTTGACTTGTGTCAATTTTGATGCCCGCGACAATTTTTAAACGTACGCCTATTTTGTCCACATGCATTAAAGTCATTGGGCGTCCTACTATTCTGATGCGAGCGCAAATATTTTTGACATGCCAGATTTTTCGCCTGCAAACTTTCACTGGCGGCAAAACATGGAAAGTCACCATGAATTCTTGCCTGGCGAATTTATTAGACCATCACTACTGCTGACGTGTGTCTCCTAATGGTAAATTCTCAATGCCCCATGCAGTGTGCAAAATGCAAAAAAAACCTGCATGGGGCATTGTGCAAATAGCTGCAGGACACTGTACTTCATTTTGGAACACAGAAACCTATGAATTGCACTTTGAACCAAGAGCTACCTTCCTTTGACAGCACTGCAGTTGTTTTTTATCGAGGGTGTCAAATCTACCTATCACCCACTGCCCTTACCAGTGGAGGAGTGCCAAGAGTGCCAGAGAAAAGTTCAAGGTAGAAGTTTGGGGAAGACAGTAGAAGCTTGATCATGAAAAGTCAGGCTGAATGTTAGGAACACAGGAGTAGCTTAAGCAGACTTGTGTCAGGACAGAAATGTGATAAGAGTTGTGTTGATTGGAAGGAAACCTAAAGGGTACCTGACACCATTACAGTTAAACCAATGATTTAATCTTGTCTTCTGGTCTCTATCCTGGAGTCTGCTTTGCTTCATTTTGTAGCTAGAAACTTTGATATTGTGGCATGACTAGTGGCCTCTGGGACTTTGCATGATTTCTGGGCCTGGGCCCCTTATTCCTGTGGCCAACAGATAATAAATCCAAGGCTTTGACCTTTTCTACAGATCTCTTGGAGTCCAATTTGCTTGGTTTCCTGAAATAAGAAAGTACTTCTTTGAAATAGTGCCATAACTAGTGGTCATTGGAGTGATATCTGGGCCTGGTCCCTCCTCCTCAACCCTAAATCCCATGACCAACAGATAAGTAATGCAAGCCTTTAATCTTGTCTTTAGGTTCCCAATTTGCTTGGTTTCTTGAAGATAACAACTCATTTTTGAATCAGTGAAGCAACTAATGCTTACTTGGTGTGAAATGTGGGCCTGGTCCTTCCTCCACAGGCCCTTCATATAGTCTGCTTTGCTTGATGTCCTTAAGATGTTTGCAACTTTTTGTATCAATGCAGTACAGTAACGATAGGTTAGTTACACCCACTGTTACTTCTGCTCTGAATGTTGTCTTTGTCACATTTGAGCAAGCTGTTTTTATTCATTTGTGACAACTGTTTACATACATGTAGATTTATGATATTGTCTCAGAGAATTTTTTTGCACACTTTTGCCACATTTCACAATCTTCTTGCAGCACTTTATGCATATCTTTACTTACTTTACTTACTCGGTCACCCTAGGCAACTGATCGCCTATCCCCCCCACATATGTGTGCGCACCATAACGTAGGTGCAATGAAGGGGAAGCAAAGGGGAAGTTATGGCACGGGAGGGAGGAACAGAGGAGAAAGCGACAGAGGGGGTAGGCGAGACCTGCAGAGGGGAGCAAATCTGGACTAGGGTTAGGCAGAAGAATTTTGAACAGGCAGCTGCCCAGCGCCCCCCTAGGCAGGTGCCTCTTCTGCCTACTCCTCGTTCCAGCCTGCTTCATAGAGAAACACATGCACTGCTTTACTTTTTTAGTCACATGGATCTTCTTCCAGCATGCTTTGCACTGTTTTGATATGAACCTTTTCCAAACATATGTTGCACAGTTTATACATCCTTTTGATATAAATCTTTTTCCAGCACAATTGGCACAGCTTATACATCCTTTTCAAATACATCTCATGCCGGCATGCCTTTTACAGCTTATACTCCTTTTTCAAATGCCTTATCTTTCAGCATTTTTTGCTGTTCTTTTATGTTCTTGAAATGTATTTTCTTAAAGCATTTCTTACAAGACTTGCAGCCTTCTTAATATGAAGCTTTTGAACAACCTTTAGTTTTAGTATCTTTTTGAAATGCATCCTTCCTTTGTCAACATTTCTTGCAGAGCACCTTCTTGTTATGCATCTGCTTACAGAGGTGATAGCCTTCTTTGCTGAGAGTTTTGCACTTCCCTGCTAGTTTTGTCATGACTAGTTAATGTTATATATTGAGTTATGATATTTGATTGATTATTGATATGTTCACTGGAAAAATGACCATTTATCTAGTACACATAAGGAAAATTCTGATAAGAGAACTTTTCAAGAAAAGATTCATACAGGATTAATTTATTTCATCTTTCAACTATACAATTGTTTTTTACTCAATAATGTCCTGAAAGGATAGTTCTATACAGCGCTGGAGCGCACATGCATTTAGTGTTTGCCTCTATTGGTAAAAAATAGATAAACTGATGATTTGAATGATATTTCATATAGGTTTTCTAGATGACTCTGTTATCCAGTGTCGGCCTAGGACACCAGGGGCCCACCCAAAAACCTTTGACTAGGGGCCCAACAATTAATCTTAGATCAGGGGCCCACTCTTAGTACTATTATTATTCCTCTCCTCATTCAACCTCTATTCTCCTAGTCGCTTTTCTTTACATAGTAAAATCTATTATTTTATCTATTTAGTCACGTTGTTCTCATAGAAATAGGGAATGGCCATTAAATAGGCCACATGTCTAGCAGCATAAGGGCCCACTGTCACCTTGGCCCACCGGGACTTTTCCAGGTATCCCGGTGGGCCAGTCTGACACTGAATTTATCTTAGCATAAAACATATTAGGGGTTGTTTACATCCGCTACCACAATTGTGGTCATCCATCATGTACACTACACAGCTTGTTCAGCAAGTTTATCACTATTATTTGATTCTGCATTTAAGAAAGCAGGCATGTCAACTCTGAACTCTTAAAATCCAAGCATCTCTCTGAGGATCTTGGGGGATGCAGTTCCCAACTGCCAAGTAATAGCATATTCAACATGTCACTGTATATTCAAAGATCAACATATATAATAGTGGTAAACTTTGCTTCTGCATGCTACAAAGTTTTTCTGACATAGATTAAACTGCTTAATATATAGTTTTATTCTGCAAAAAGGGACTTTGGCTGGTCCCCATTTCACAAATTGCTTCACTGTGCTTGGTTACAGTAAACTGTGTTCTTTATAGATTCTTTGCTTATTTATTTTTGCTCAGTCATTCCATTCGACCATAATCTGATGGTTTCAGGATGGCTAGTGCATCCTGTGGAGGGACATAATTACTGATTTAAATGGGATGCTATTTAAACCTGCAGACTGAGCCAGTAATTGAATTCTTTGAATATAGACTAAGGAAATGTTTCCAGTAGTTACAATTATAAGGCTATATTTCTGTTGAGAATAGAGGAAAAACCTCAGCTTCCAATCACATGATGTGGACTGCTGCTATATCTGCTGTACTTTTACCTGCCCAGCAGACGTTTCTCAGACATATTGGGCCATTAACCCAGACATAACAGCATACTGTGGCCTTTAAATAAGCAGTAGTGACAGAAAAAGTAGATTTAATCATAATAAAGAGAAGGAAAGGTATAATCACAGGGGGTAAAGTGTAAGGTGCCCCAGTGATTATAACTGTTTACCTGAGACCCCTGGCCAATGCCCCTTGTTACTGACAATTGCACCATCCCAGGATACAACTGTAGGAGCACCATGTTGCAATCTTCTTCCTCTTTCTTACGGCTTCTCATTCTTTTGAGTGTGTGCATGTGCCCACAAAGGTACAAAGAAGGTATAGTGATTGTGATCTTACGGAATTAACATGGGCCAGTGGAGTTTTCAGTGAAACAAGCACCAGTTCAAAATCTCAGGTAAGCAATTATACTGGAACTCCCTAACATTTGCCTCTCCAGCATCATTTTCTTTTCAGCAGGCATTGCTGTTTGTCTACAATATTCCCACAGCCAATGGAACGCTAATCTGACTAGGCAGACCAAAAAGGGGTTACTTACAGAGGTCAAGACATACACAATGCCACAAAGCAGGTTGAAACATAGTCACATAGTTAAATTGGGTTGAAAAAAGACAAAGTCCATCAAGTTCAACCTCTCCAAATGAAAACCCAGCATCCATACACATACCCCTCCCTACTTTTAATTAAATTCTATATACCCATACCTATACTAACTATAGAGTTTAGTATCACAATAGCCTTTGATATTATGTCTGTCCAAGAAATCATCCAATCCATTCTTAAAGACATTAACTGAATCAGCCATCACAACATCACCCGGCAGTGCATTCCACAACCTCACTGTCCTGACTGTGAAGAACCCCCTACGTTGCTTCAAATTAAAGTTCTTTTCTTCTATTCTAAAGGGGTGGCCTCTGGTACGGTGATCCACTTTATGGGTAATAAGGTCCCCTGCTATTTGTCTATAATAGCAGGGGAATAGTGGATTTGATGCATCCCTAATATACATGCTAAACTTACCAGTGTTACTTGTCTGTTATATGACATAATCAACTGTTACATTTTCTATTTTAAAAGAAGTAATATGTATATACCAGCGTTATGTCTGTTTAATATAGCTTTGTAAAGCATTCAACATAATGACAGTGTAGAGTTTATGGAACCGAAGGAGTAAAGCATACCTTCATGTCTATGTCATGATGCATATCTAGAAGTTACACAATAATGTAAGTGAATGATTCAGCAAGAGAATTTCCTCAGATGCCTTCAAAGAAAAAAAATGTCTCTCTGCAAATTATAGTATTCCCACTGCTTTTAAAGCCTTGTGAAACACCTCATTTCCATGCAATTTAATTGACTAAATAAAGGAAACCGTAAAGTATTAGATTCTGCAGGGAAGAAGCAATCATGCATTACAATTATTTTGCAATCGCAGCTGTCTTCTATCTACCAAAGTCAACTGCTTGAATTTCAGAAGTTAAAAACCACAGACGCATTTCATACTGGAGAATATTTCCTATGAATGTGTGTGTATATCACAACTGCGTTACAGTTTTTGCATAACATTAGTATACAGGTATTACATTAGGAATAAAAATTGCAATTGTTTGTGTCGTAGCTCTCTCCATTGGCAGATAAAAGCTGCCGACAGACCGAGTCGCAGCTTATTGGCCTGTGTGTGGGGCCATATGACGGGCTTCCCTGATGGATATCTGGGAATCGTCCCTCGGGCCCACGATCGGATCAGCCCGATATCGTCCACTTCACTGTAGGCATATCGGGGGGGATAGATCCACTCATTTGGCGTTAACGAGTGGATCTCTACGTCTATGGCCACCTTTAGTTAATGTGGCCCAAAGTGCAGTATGTACTGTTCAAGGTGTAAGTGGCAGCAGGTGGAACCTATGAAATGAGAAAATTCCATCACCAATAGTGAAAGGCGAATTTGTGGCTTTCGCGAAAAATGAGAAAAATTTGCGAATTGGCGCCTCATTTTTTTTACGCCGGCGCAAATTCGTAATGAAAATGCGCCAGCGTCCAAAAAAAAACATTTTATTTGATTCGGAAATGTATTTGCTAGTGGTGAATCGCGGGAATTCGGCCATCACTAATCACGAATAACAGTCATTTGATGATTGAAAATGATCAATGATTAAGTATTAGTTGCTGCAGTGTTAAGGCCCCCATACACGGGCAGATAAAAGCTGCTTATTGGCCCGTGTGTGGGGCCATCCGACGGGCTTCCCCGATTAATATCTGACCTAAAGTTGGCCAGATCTCGATTGGGCAGTTTAAAAAATCCCGCCGGATCACTGGCACATCTGTGCGTGTATGCGGTTCGGTGATACCACCACCTGTATCGGATGCCTTAATGATCCGATCGTTGGGCCCTAGGGCCCACGATCGGATCAGCCCCATATCGCCCACCTCAATGTGGTCATATCAGTGAGAGATCAGCGAGAGATCAGCTTGTTTAGCAACTTTGCCAAACGAAAGGATCACTATTTCTATGGCCACCTTTTGGTTGCAAAAACTGATAACTTGTATATTCATCTGTTGCACCTAATTCTGTGACGTAGATGCTACACACTAAACATAAGGAGAACACATCCTTTACACTTATCATTGACCAGACAATCTCAGAATCCAAATTCCCGTTTATATCTCATATATATGAGAGAATAAATGATAAGAGATGCATCTTGTGCATGCTGTACATACAAATGAGAAAACAAATTAATGGTGTACCTGGCACTTGTGACCGGGAGAAATTACAATGCAGTTCTGAAAAAAAACTGCCCAGTGTATATAAGGTTATACTATGATAACAAAAAACATGAAAAGATTGACTGCAGGAAGAACTTCATTCTCTTCTGCAACTCCCAAGAGGAAATCTGAAGAGAATAGTGGTATGTGTAGATAAAACATGTTATAAAATATTGAATTGCCAAATACAGTATAAAGAGATGCCCAATGCATTTGTTATGTATTAAAATGTTTCCTTTACATTTCACAGTTGAAACATCTAGAAAAGGGAAGATCCAAAATGTTAAAGCACATGAAAATGACAAAAAAGGTATTTTTTCTAAAAAATCTGAAAACAAGGCAGATTTATAAAGTAGCAAAATGTCTTTGTCTTAATTGTAAGACAAGCAAAGTATTTCACTTTACAGATAATTTTAGTACAGATTCAGGTGAGGGATTTTTCTTAACAGCCCTAAATATAGGAGAAAATAACATGTATACATTATTATCTAATTTAGTGGCTAAATCCTTGTTCTTCATTATTAGCGATGAGCAAATTTTTCTGCCAGGCATGGAATTTCTGCATTTTTTTCATGGAACTGCAGCAAAAATCTGCCCAGAGAAAACTGTTGCAGAGACAAAAAGTTGCCACAAGAAAACGGTCATTGACTTTAAAGGAACAATAACACCAAAACATTAAAATGTTTTTAAAGTAATGAAAATGCAATGTACTGTTGTCCTGCACTTGTAAAATTGGTGTATCTGCTACAGAAACTGTACTATAGTTGTACTGTATATATAGTCTATAAAAACAAGCTGCTGTGTAGCCATGAGGCAGCCATTCAAGCATAGGATACACAATAGATAACTGATAAGCCCTGTCGAATCCCACTGTTTACTATAGAGTAGTGACGGGTGAATAAAATAAATTCGCCAGGCATGGATTCACGGCAAATTTACGCATTTTGCAGCCCGTGAATGTTTTTGCGGAAATTTTCCGGTGAAAAATTTGCGCATCAAAATTGGCGCACACATACAAATTGTTGCGTGCCAAAATTATTCGCACACCCTTTGACTTTAATGTATTTGGACAAAATAGTCGTGCTTTTAAAAATTGTCGCTCATGTCAAAACTGTCACGCATCAAAATTATTTTGCCACACACTGCCTTTTCGCGTTTCACAATTTTTTTTTCAGCCATCGCCTCCATAGAGCTTATCTGTTTTCTGCTGTGTATCCTGTGCCTTTTCTCATTTTTCAGCTTTAAATGGCTGCCCTCATGACTGCACAGCAGCTTGTTTATATAAACTATTGTAAAACTTATGTAGCAAACACACTCGTTTTACAGTGCAGGGCAACAGTACATTGTATTTTCATTACTTTAAAACATTTAAATTTTTTCGGTACTACTGTTCCTTTAATGCATTTGGAGTGAGAAAAAAATGTTGCAGCCCAACTAAAATCCTTAGCATGGCTGCCTGTTAAGCAAGGATAGCATATACAATCCTTCTGCTAACATTTAAAGCCCTTCACTGCTATGCTATTCACTATATTTCTTCTCTTGTCTCATTGTTTATCCCTGGTCGTCTTCTCTCAGAGCCATCTTCTTTTCACACCATCCCCATCCACATCCACTGCCACCTCTTGTACCAAACTGTTCTATCTTTCGGCTCCTTACCTCTGGAATGTCATGAATTCCTCCATAAGGAGTGTTCTTTACATCTCTTCAAGAAATAACTAAGAGTCTACCATTTGGAACTTTAGAACTTAAGTCTAGTCCTGGTACCTATTTGACAATGCCTTTACCTTGTGCACTTTCCCCCTCCAATTTGTGCCTGTATATTAGCTACCCACCCACTTAGACTGTAAGCTCTATGAGGTAGAGACCTCCTCCCCACTGTGTCTCTTACTATGTAGCACTTAAAGGAAAACTATACCCCCCAAACAATGTAGGTCTCTATTAAAAGATACTGAGTAAAACAGCTCATGTGTAAAACCCTGCTTCATGTAAATAAACCATTTTCATAATAATATACTTTTTTAGTAGTATGTGCCATTGGGTAATCCTAAATAGAAAATTGCCATTTTAAAAAATAAGGGCCGCCCCCTGAGATCGTAAGATTCACTGTGTACACATACAAACCACATGTAAGGTCACATGAGCCAATTAACAGACAGAGTTCTGCCTTTTGCTTCCTCACTTCTTCCTGTTACAGTTAGTGTTGTAGTATTTCTGGTCAGGTGATCTCTGAGACAGCACAGATACAGTCACAAAATGGTGGTTCAATGCAAGAGATGTAAAAGGGCAATATTTATGTAAATATATATTCCAGTTTGGTAAGATTCTTTAATATGTCATTCAATTTGATATAAACTAACTGTTGCTTAAGTATTCATTTTGGGGGTATAGTTTTCCTTTAAGCTCTATGTACTTATATGAGCTCTGTGTACTGTGTATATTTATTGTGTACTTTTATATATTCTACTTTTATTTAAATTGTACTTTTATGCATTTTACAGTGCTGGGGCCCCTTAAATGAGAACAAAGCCCCCATCTACTACCCTAGATAGTTCCGCCTCCCTGTTTCTACCCACAGAGTGCATTATTCCAGAAAGTGTCCCTGACAGCATGCTCATTTATTTATGCAGAGTAACGCAGCGAAGCTCATGGGCACCATGGGTCTTTGGTCTTCTTCTGATCTTCTTTCTTCCCTTCTGCAATTCACATGCGCAGTTGGTACAAATACCGGACTACTGCAACTGCGCATGCACCAGAAAATTGTTGTCCCACTAATTATTATTATATTTAAAGTTATTGGGTTAGTAACCACTGACTCTTACTGTATAAAATGTATGTGGTACCTATAATTTGTCTGAGCATTAGGACTCACTCATTGTGTATAAAGGGCTTGGGTTGCCAATACCAACTGCCTCTACTATATAATGTAGCTGGGGTTCCTGTTCTAAATTCTCTCTTTACAACATGATTTTGGCATCTCTCTCCATTGTTTCTCTAGTCTATACAGTAGAACCCCCATTTTATATTTTTTCAGGGGATCAGAAAAAATACTTATATTTCACTATATATATGGAGGTGCCATTGCTAATGTGATTTAATAAAAACTACAGATAAAAATAGAAATAAAAAGTGAGTAATTCCCCCTGATAGTTTCAACATCTATTGTATTCATAATTAGTTTTACATTATTCATTGTTTAGATGCATTGGCTTCAAGTATCATCACATAAATCTAAGAGCCCTATAAATATATTGACAAAACATTATATTTGCCTGAGGCGGAGGCCTTCCCTTGCACACTTGTTTTTGTTTGAAGTTTGCTGAAATGTTATAGTTAATTTATAAATAATTTATTTCGGCTTTGGGCATGACATACTTTCTCTCTGCTAAAACACCACTGAACATCAAAGATGTAACCAACTGTTATGAATAGGAGATGACTTAGCTTTGTGCTGCTTCACTGAGTCTTTATACATATCTATTATTACTAACATCTTAAAGAATTAGTCACTGTATTTGGGTTGGAGGAATTGAGCACAAAGCTTTTTCCTTAAACTTTTTAATTCCAGCTTGTTTTTTTGGTCTGCAATTTTGGTTATTGCCAAGTGCAAGAATTTATTTAAATAAAAAGTACTGCATATACAGTTTTGAACCATGTGCCTTAAAGGGCACCTGTCACCTAAAATAGCTTCCCCCACCATTGGTTGGGAAAGCATTTTTTGAAAGTAATAACTGCCTCTAGACTGCAAGCATTGGGAGGGAGCTCCTGGTGTGGTTGGCCATGTTGGGGCACACATGCATAAATGAGCAAGTGCCACAAGTCTCTCATTATGTGCATGTGTGTGACATAAGCTTCTGAGGTGCTTCCATTGTGCAGCCTAGTGGTGGAGGGGAGGTTATTTAAAGGAGAAGGAAAGACAAAACAGAAATAGCCTGCTAAAGAAAGTGTTGTGTAGATAGAAATCACTGACCATTTTCAAAGATTTCTCTGTGGTCTCATATTGGAGCAGCTACACTCTCTCAGCACTCTTTTTTCTGGCCCTTCCTGCCGGCCGAGGCAGCCTTGAGACGCATTAATTGGGTACAATTAAGTTGCTATGCGCATGTACTGGGGAACTGATGATGATGACGCGCATGAAAATCCCTATGTGCGTTTTTTCATCATTGACCCTTATGGCCATGCCCCCCAGCCAATCAGAATCAAAGTGTCTGGGAGCTGGGGAGACACACAGGAACTTTTTTTTAATAATATTTTCGACAGCTAATAGGCAGCATCAAGCGCTTGCAAGGGTTTTTTTAGCATATGCGCAATAATATTAAAGAAGAAAAGGAAGCCTATGCTACATTACTAACATGGCGCCTGCATTAATGATTATGGCAGCAGAACAAGGAGACAGATTATACAAGATTGGACTTGCATATGTGAGTTTAAAACCTAGCGATTTTGTAGGTCTTGGGGAGTAGATTAAAAGGAACTCGGTAATAATTTTTGCCTTTCCTTCTCCTTTAACTTTATTAGCCTGCACCTCAGATGATGGGTGCCCTTTAATGAGCAATCATCTTTTGTATTTCACATTGTAATTAATATATTAAAAGGTTAAATATAAAATCTTTAGTTAGTAACTCAGTAGTAGCTTGCAATTTTACATACTGTAGTTGAACATGACTATTTAGTGACAATCTTCCTATTCTAATGTTATATAGTTGTAACATTTCTGGGTAAAGTTCAGCTTTGGTTGTTTTTCAGGGGGTCCTGAGGTGACAGCCCTGGTGGGCCCCAGACACCCCTGTCCAACACTGTATTCAATTATTATTATAACTGACAGTTTTTCATGTATACATATGAAAAACTTGTCGGGATCACTATATCCATGGATATTTCGTTTGCCTGAAAAGTATCACTCAGCTGGGTAAACTGAGTTCATGTGTGTCTACTGACATAGGGGAACCTTGGAGCTACTGTACCATCACCTTTAGGGTCTATAATTGCTCATAAAGTAACTGGCACTCACTCACTTTCAGTGCTGAAAGTGATGACATTTAGACTTCTAAAAGTCTTTCTAAAAGACTGTTCAAAATTGTACATTGCACACTGTGCTTGTATTTGTAAATGAGCCCTATAGTATTATTATTTGAAATGTATTTGCCAGTCTCTTGGCACCCTGTCAGACATCAAGGAATTTTGGAAGATTGGCAATCACAGAGCTAAGTTTTTAGCTTTTACTACCCTGCGTTGAATTCCATCCAATCCTGGGCCTTTGTTTACGTTGCATATTCTAGTCTCTTTTAAAATTCCTCTTGAATCAACCAGCCATCAATAATTAGAGGAGACCTTCATTAAAATGCAATTTTATTATAAAATAATATCTTAAAATCTCTGCTTTCTCCTTGCTTTTCTCACTGTTTATAAAGTATATACAGTAGTTATTAATAAATAGTAAATGCTGCATTCATATTGGCAATATCTCATTGGCTTCAGTAGCCTTCAACATGTGATTATTTCCAAACAGGTGCAGTTCTGTCCAGCCCAGCACATAAAATGCTATATTACACTTATTTTTCTCAGAAATTGAAAGTTCTAAGATGATTGGGCTTACAATTGCTCATCCTGCTTTAGCCATTATGTTATTAAACATGTTTTTAGATGAGCTCCTGTTAAGGTAGTTGTCAAGGTGATCCCTTCTAACGTTTGCAACTTTTCTCTTTTTCTCCAAAAACCAAAGAGGTGGACGGCACTCCGTTCAAGGAATAGCAGGTTTATTGCAACTCCTACAAGGATCTCACGCCCTATGCGTTTCAAGATTCAATCCCTTAATCATAGGCATCGCTTTCTCTTTTTCTGCTGCCACTTTTTGTACCCAGAGATTCAAAAAGCAGAAATGTATCACTAGGCACCACAAGACAAATACATTTTACAGTTTTATTCCACAATATGCTGGGCAAGAGAGTTCATCAAGCTTCAGCATATTTCTGAATGGTTTTTATTTTATTTCCTCTGATATGATGATTGACACTTTTTGTGAAGCTGTTATTGTATTTTTTTAGCAGTGATACAGTTGTTTTCTTTATGTCTCTGGAATGCAGATGATTATTAAAAATGTCAGTCTATGATAATTGCTCCTCTGCAAATGATGCTAAATGGTGTTTGGTCAACTCCAGCCTGTTGGTTTTATTGCTCATAAATCTTCTGATAAATGAACTTGTTTAATGTCTGGCAGTCTGTATGGTTATCCTTTCAAACAAATCACATATTTCTCTTTATTGCTTATAATTACATCTGAAATGTAATTGTTTGCAGTGAAGCTGCAGTGAATATAAGCTGCATGTTCTCCCATATGGCATAAAATGCATACTTATATGGCAACTGTTGACACCACAATGTACAGGAGTTTCCTTTTAAAAGAAAACATGGTCAGTAAAGTGACCCTTGTACCAGTCACTTTTTTTCACTGTTTTAGAGCTTTACATTTGGCCTAATAGATATACCAATTTAAATACTTTTCAAAATTCCAATTATTTTGAAGCCAATTTCATATGGCTTTAATCTTATTAAAATACATTTTTGCTAGCCATTGTCATGAAAATGATCATCTGTGTGCCAGGGATTCTTGATGAACACGATGCATCACTCAGCAAGTGTAATGTTTTGGTTTTATGTGTATTGCAATCAGCACACAGAGACACAAATCTGTTCAGTCTCTTTTACTCTCCTACTTCCTTGTTCCGGAACTACATTCAACAATCACATATACATGTGCTAAGTGGAGTGATATCATGACATCTTCCTTTTTTTTTTTTTTTTTTTTTTTTATACATATAAAACAAAACAAGTTAAGTAAAGTACAGTTAAGTAATCACTCTTCAATAAGTCTGTGAGGCTTTCTTACAATCCTCCCACTAGATGTTCTAACTGGAGATGTGTGGGTCTCTGACTCTTCAATATTTCTTTCAAATGTAGCACCACTCTGGACTTGTTCTTCTGTTGATAGAATGCTCTGTGTATCTTCTTGACTCGAAACCACATTTGATTCATTTCTCACCATTGGTTCACTTAAGTCTCTTTCTTGAGTCTTTTTCAAGAACCTTCTATTCCTCCTGTATTTCTGGCCATCAGGTGTCTCTACAATGTAAGACCTTGGTTGTTCGGCAACTGCTGTGATTTTACCTGGACTCCATGTTCCATTTTGCCATATCCTTGCACTTTCACCAACTTTAAGTTGCTGTAAAGGTTTAGTCGTTTGATCAAAATAGTGTTTTTGTTTTATTTGCCTTTCTTTCAGTTGAGATTGTATGTTTGCAGAAATTGTTTTAGGGTACAGAAGATTTAGGGATGTTAACAATCTTGTTCTCACCCGTCTGCCCATCAATAGCTGAGCTGGGGATGCTCCAATATCTTCCATTGGTGTGTTTCTCCAGTTCATGAGTGACAGAAAAGGGTCTGTTCCATCTTCCTTGGCTTTCTTAAGCATCAATTTGACAGTCTGTACGCTTCGCTCTGCTAATCCATTGGACTGTGGATGATGTGGACTTGATGTTGTGTGGCAGAACTCCCAAACTTTAGCAAACACTTTGAATTCCTTGGAAGTAAACTGTGGAGCATTGTCTGACATGAGAATTTCTGGAATCCCATACCTTGCAAATTGTGATTTGAGGAGGCTAATGACTTTCACACTTCTAGTGTCTTTATTTAACCACTCAACTTCAATGTATTTTGAATAATAATCAATAATTAATAGGTATTCCTGTTGATTAAAAGTGAACAAGTCCACTCCTATTTTCTGCCATGGTCTTTCTGGTACCTTGTGTGGTAGTAATGGCTCCTTAGATTGGAATCTACTGTGTGTGTTACACACATGACAATTGTTAATCATGTCCATAATGTGCCTAGACATTCCAGGCCAAAACAACACTTCTCGTGCTCTTCTCCTACAGCTGTCTATTCCAAAATGGCCTTCATGAATGCTTTCAAGCATTTCTTTTCTCATTTGTGATGGAACTATGATCTTTTCTCCCTTAAATAGAATGCCATCTGCTTCTGAGATCTCATCTCGAAAATTCCAGAAGTCTTGTATCTCTGGTGGTATTTGACTTCTTTTCTTTGGCCATCCAGCTTGTACTACTGCTTGTAATTTTTGTAATGTTGCATCATCTTGTGTCTTTCTTCTGAGGTCCAGAATTTTGTCTGCTGATACAGGTAAAGTTGCTAGTAACATGTGTACTTGAGCTTCGATTTCTTCGGATGGTTCTTCTGTATTGGGTAGGTAAGCTCTTGACAGCGTGTCAGCAATATACATTTCCTTTCCTGGAACATATTTTACTTTGAGCTGATATTTTTGCAAACGCATTAACAGTCTCTGAATTCTTGCTGGGGCACTGCTGAGTGGTTTTTTCATAATAGCCTCAAGAGGTTTATGATCTGTCTCAACTTCAACTTCTTTTGCATATATAAACTGATGAAATCTTTCAACTCCAAAAACAATAGCGAGCATCTCTTTTTCTATTTGTGCGTACCGCTTCTGTGTGGTTGTCATAGCCTTTGAAGCGTAAGCCACTGGCCTGTTATTTTGAAGTAGAACAGCTCCAAGACCACTTTGAGAAGCATCAACAGAGATTGTCACTGGTGAATTTACATCAAAATATTTAAGGACTGGAGCTTGTGTCAGCAACATTTTGAGCTTGTTGAATGCTTGCTGATGTTCTTCTTCCCATGTCCATATAACATCATCTCTACTAAGTTCACGAAGTGTCTTAGTGTTTTCTGAGAGATTTGGGATGAATTTACCTAAAAAAGTAACCATTCCTAAGAATCTCTCCACATCTGCTTTACATTCTGGAGTGGGCATCTGTCCTATAGCTTCCACTTTGCTTGGGTCTGGTTTTAAACCCTCAGTTGACAAAATATGTCCCAAATATTTGATCTCTTTTAGACCAATTTTGCATTTATCCTTGTTGAGTTTAAAATTCTTTAGCCTGGACCTCTCCAGCACTTGTCTAAGTCTCTCATCATGTTGTTCCTTTGTCTCTGCCCAAATTAATATATCATCAATATAGGTCTCCACACCTTCAATACCTTCAAACAGTTGTTTTACAGTTTTATGAAAAACTTCTGGAGCAGATTTTAAACCAAATGGCATCCTGAGGCATCTGTAGCGCCCAAATGGTGTGTTAAATGTACATAAACGTGAGCTATTGTCATCTAGCTTTATTTGCCAAAACCCAGAACTTGCATCCAGTACTGAAAAGAATTTTGCTTTGTGGAGTTTATGTGTGATTTCCTCAACTGTGGGAAGCTGATAATGTTCTCTCATTATTGCTATGTTCAAGTCCCTGGAGTCTAAACACACTCTCAAACTACCATTGGGTTTTTCTACAATTACTAATGGATTCACCCACTTTGTTGGCTCTTCTATTCTTGCTATTACTGTACATTCAATTTCCTTTAACATGACTGGTATTTTTCTAGGAGCATGAACTTTTGGGGAAATGCCTTCATTTACTTGTATACTGTGCTCCCCTTCCAGACAGCCTATTCCTTGAAACACATCTGCATATTCAGAAAGGATGTTTAGGTTTTCATGCTCATTTATTGCCATCACTCTCTGGATGAGATTCATTTCCTCACAAGTTTGCAGACCTATTATCGGTGTTACTTCCTCTTTCACAACTATAAATTGCACAGTGTACCTTTTATTCTTGTGCAGCACTTCCAAATAACACATTCCTTTAACAGGGATTTTCTGTCCTGTGTATGTTGTCAGTCTCACTTTAGAGTCTTGCAACACCTGTGTTTTTCTCAATCTCCTCAGTACACTGTAAGGAATTATATTTGCTTGAGCACCAGTGTCCAGTTTAAAACTGACAAACTTATTTGCTATTTTCAAACTAACTTTCCATTCCTCTGTGTGAGTCTGTGAGTTCACCACACTAACAAATAAGCTGAAATGTTGCTCAGTATCCTCTACAGCATGTACTTTCTTAGATTTGCACATTTTTGCAAAATGGTTTGGTTTCTTACAGTTGTTACACACTTTACCATAAGCTGGGCAGTTCTGTGGTAAATGTTCAGTTCCACATCTTTTACAATGGAACTTGCGGATTTTAGTTTCACTTTCAGTTTGCTTGCTATTGTGCCAGCTGCTCTGTTTCACAGTGTCCACATGTTTGCTCTCCTGCATAAAGGCCTGTGTATTCTTATCTTCCTGCATAGATTTTAACTGCACTTTTGTGGTTTCTGCTGCCACACATAACTGAACTGCTTTATCCAGACTCAGATCCATTTCTCTCAAAAGTCTCTCTCTCATGTTATCAGATGTAATGCCACATACAAGTCTGTCTCGGATAAGAGATTCCTGCAAATGTCCAAATTCACAAGACTTTGCTTTATTTTTTAGTTCAGTCACATACTGAAGAATGGACATGTCTCCCTGCATGTATGTAAAAAACTAATCTCTCTCATATGTGATATTCTTTTTTGGATTGCAGTATTCCTCAAACTTTTTCATAACAGTCTGCAAATTCCATTGATCTTCTTCTGTGGCAAATGTGAATGTATTATATACTTCCAGCGCATCTTCCCCTGCCACATGTAAAAATAGAGAAGACTGTACCTGAGCAGGTTTACTTGTTCCTCCTGTGGCAGCAAGGTATAATTCAAAACGCTGACGAAACCTTCTCCAATTTTCTGATAGATTTCCTTGTAGGATGTCCAGACCTGCAGGTGGTTTAAGATTATCCATCTTTTATGTTTCCTCTGCAGCCACACTTCTGACACCATGTAATGTTTTGGTTTTATGTGTATTGCAATCAGCACACAGAGACACAAATCTGTTCAGTCTCTTTTACTCTCCTACTTCCTTGTTCCGGAACTACATTCAACAATCACATATCCATGTGCTAAGTGGAGTGATATCATGACAGCAAGAACCACAGATTATTCCAAAAAGCAATTCCTATAAACGATTTTGTGAACCTGCATATTTCCTCTGATGCTTTACATATTGGCATATCATAGCTGTAATATTGAGGGGGAATCGCAGTGAATCGCAGCCAGCACGCAGTACACCATTTCTTAGAGAAAGTCAATTTATTTAGAAACTTAAACTCAAAGTAGCTTTTCTTCAGCAGAAAGTAAATGAACATATAATAAACAGCTTACTTTAGCTTGTGAAAGTCCTTCGGTTTTACAATGTCCAAAGCAGGCCTGGTCAGTCCACTTGAGGCCAAACAACAAAACCAACAAATGCCCAATATTAGCAGGCTTTCTTTCATAGTCCTTTGCACATAAGGATATCTGTTTTAGTCCTTTCCTTTAGCCTGTAGAAAAACTTCCAGCTCACAGGCTCCAGGCACCATTCTCTACACTCAATTGCACATGTGACTCCTCTTTATGCAGAGTAAAGGTCAGGTGTTTACCTGGGTGGAATGGGAAGACCCACCCTGTACCTTCCCTCCCATTCCAGAGTCTGGGCCATGAAAAACTAAGAAAAAACACAGCAACTGGTGTTGCTGCCAAATAATACCCAGACTCCTTCCCTTAAACACATGCTGCTTAAAGGGACCACAGCCCAAATATTGGAGAAATATACCTCTCGTCAATGAGCCAGCCCTGGTGTCCTCTACATAGCATATAAAACAATTAACAAAGAATGATGATATAGCTACTTTAAAATATTAAAAACATGATTTTTAGGGCCAGTATACAGCTTGCTTATCTAATGTTCCTTTCCTGTACTAAAACATGGCAGAGGATGCTATTATGTTAACCACTCAATAATGTCAAAGGACATAACATCACATTGTTTAAAGGGTCTCTCTTTTCCCATGCTTTTGTCTTTGTTACAGTATATCATACCTCCCAACTTCCCGTTTTTCACGGGACAGTCCCGATCTTGACAGCTTAACCTGCAATCTGGGTTTGTTACTGAAATGTCCCCACTTTCTCTTTGATCTCCTGCACTGAACAGCCACAAATAGATACAATGTTTCTAACTTAATTGGCTTTTGGCAGAGAGCCCAGAATGGATACTTAGATACTTTTGTAACCATTTACGATAAGCAGCTCTCTTGGGGAAACTGACTTGCAGCTTAAAGGGCAATTAACCTTCTTTAGCAAAACTGTAAGAACACATAAAAACCACAGAAACCTGCTAACTTTTCTAAAATGGACATGGTAATTAGGGGTGTAGGCATGTCAGAAATGTTCGCCACGCTACACGCTGCAAATCTTTTTGTCCTACTTTCTATTTCCAAAATGTTGGGAGCTATGGTTATATCCCAAGAAGAAAAAGACCCACTGGGAAATTCTTTGTCAATAATTATTAATCAGTAGAGGAAAGGAAAATTATGTTATGACAGAATTTACCTTTTATGCTTTTTTGCACGGGCTCTTACACACTTTTTTAATGTGTTTGATGTACATTTGAGATGCAGGTTTGCATGCACCAACTGTAAATGCATGAGCTGACCAGTTCCATTATATTCTGCCTGGCTGTACTTGCAAGCTTCCAGAATTGTGTTTTATGGCATTTTCTTTTCATCTACTTTTATTAGATGCCACATTAGAGAATTGTTTTAAAAAATGGACAAAAAACACACTATGTGCATTTTAAAAAAGCGTATAAACACAATATACAGTATGTGTTTTTATATGTAAGCATGCATTTATAAACACATAAAAAATGCCCGTGTGTTAGAGCTGGTGATGAGTGAATCTGTTGTGTCGTGAAATTGCAAAACAATTATAAAATGCATTGAAGTCAATAGGCATCAAAAAAAAAATTTTTTAAGCCTAACAAGTTTTCTCACTTCAAATGCACCAAAGTCAATGGTCTTTTTTCTTGTGGTGACTTTTTTGCCTTGCCAACTTTTTCATCTCAGCTACTTTTTTTCCAATTGCACTAAAGTCAGTGGGCGATTTTTCTTACGGCGATTTTTTTTTTTGCTTTTCCGCTTTGAATCCATGTCTGCTGAAAAAATGTGTTCATCACTAGTTAAAGCCCTAATGCAATTGCCGCTAACAGGACTGACCTTGATAGACTGTCTGATAAAACACAAATTAGGGTGGGTGCTTGATTATTTTTTCAATAACAGAGACAATAGTGAGCCAATATGATATAGTTAAACAAATCTATTAAAGGAAACTCAACACTTTTACCAAATTGACTCTTTTTGTTCAGTTAATGACTCTAAATTGTTGTAAGTTTATTTAAAAACCTAACATAACAATTGATATTGTGCCCTCATGTTACAAATTCCTGCCAACACGTTTCAGACCTTAAGTGAAAATTCGTAGTTCCCTTCTGCATAAATTATGGGTTACAGAAGTGATATAGTTTTAGCCTTAATGGAATGTAGAAAGGTGAACGGCCAATTTTGTAGAGGGACAGAAAAAAACAATATATGGTAAGAAAAGGTTTCTCCAAAAGAACTGTATAGGACAGAATAGGGACTTAATTTTACATCTTTCTTGTATTTTGTAAAGTGTATTCTAGTCAGTCCTGTCAAAGGGCTAAAATTTTCCAAACTAATGTGTCATTAAAATAAGTCAGATCAGCTTTATGGCAATTACCATCATTTTCAGGAGAGAAACATGGTATTGGACATAAATTAATAAACCTTTTTATAGGTGTATTGGGTTAAAGAAAAGATTTACTCACGAAGGTTTAATACATTTCACTTAACAGCAGCTTCATAAGGGCTCTTAGACATGGGCGGTTTTTCCTGCGCTCCCCTGCATAGCTATTTCTTCCGTTAAGCCACAGGGGAGCGCAGAAGTAGACACACTCAATTATTGTCAAGGGGGCTGTATTCCCCACAGATGCATGGATGTTCCAAATGCAGGTGAAATGCAACATGCTACGTCTCACCTTTGTTTGGCGCTTACATGCGTCTTTGTGAGTACAGCCTCCTTGAAAATAATTGACAGCATCTACTCCTGCACTCGAATGCGGCACAGGAAAAACTGCCCTAAACCTCAACAAGATGACTTGCTTGAATGCCAGAATGACTAGTATGCATTAATGCAACTCACTTACTTTGGTTTGAATGGGTACTGGTTGTACTAAGAAATATCAAGCTTTATAAAGTAGAGTAATTCATTGTGCATGGGCAGCTACTGGTGGAATTGTACCTTTCAGGCAGGCTCTCAATTGGTAAATAGTAATGGGCGAATTCCTGCGTTTCGCCGCTGGCAAATAAATTTGCGAAAATTCGCAGGCGTCAAAAAAAATGGATTCTGGCGTCTGTTTTTTTTTTGGATGCCAGCACATTTTCATCATCGAATTTGCGCCGGCATAATATTTAGCCCTTTTGTGTATTTATCGGGAAATTAGTGAATTTTTCGGTGAAGCGAAACGCGCCAAATTCACTATTGGTAAACCAAAGAGAGGACATAGTGGTCTTTCAGGTTCACCTTTAAAATAACTTTTCGTATGTTATAGAATGGTCAATTCCAACAATTTTTCAATTGCTTTTCATTATTTATTTTGTATAGTTTTTATTTATTTGCCTTCTTCTTCTGACTCTTTCCAGCTTTCAGATAGGAGGTCACTGACCCCATCTAAAAACAAATGCTCTGTAAGGCTACTTTTTAATAATCATCTTTCTATTCAGGCCATCTCCTATTCATATTCCAGTTTCTTGTTCAAATCAATACATGTTTGCTAGATTCATTTTGGACCCAAGCAACCAGCTTGCTGAAACTGCAGACTGGAGAGATTCTGAATAAAAAGCAAAATAATTAAAAACCACAAAAAATTAAAAATGAAAACCAATTGCAATTTGTCTCAGAATATCACTCTCTACATCATACTAAAAATTAAAAAAAGAGTGGACAACCCCTTTAAATGACATGCTGCTATTAGTAACAGTTGCAAAACGTTGTCAATGGACCACACACAAATGTAATTAATAATTTTAAACGTGCATTCAAATTCTTATCATCTGGAAGATTCTTTTATATTTTATTTTACCCTCTTGCCAAGGGTATGCTTGATGGCTGTGTGAGTGTCACAGTTTGTGTAGCCCCAGTCTGTATTTGAAAGGAAAGCAGTCATGCTCAGAAATCTCATTTTGTTTAATAACATCAAGCAATGCACTGTATCTTTCCAGAGTGCTCTTCCTTGATTGCAGAATTCTCTCCAAAGGGTGTCTGAAGATGTTACTTTATCACGTGGATCACATGTATAAGATTTTAAATGGATTGACATTGAGCAGGTCTATTTATCAAACAGACTGTTAAAGTGCTGTATAAAACAAGCATAACAATTTCATGTGAAAAAATACATTTTAAAGATATTAACTCTTTAATGCTATGACAAATTCCCACAGAGTAAGCATCAGGACAGCAAGAGTCTCTTAGAGAAAAAAATGGCTTTTATTTCAGCTGGCAGCAAACAGGTACAAAATAAAGGCAGTTTTCTTTCCAAACAACAAAAGATAGCTTTCAGCAGCAGTATCAGTTCAATAACAACAACAAAACAGCTGAATTACAGACCTTCCTGTGGGTGACTGTGTGTGTACAGACTCATAGGTGCAGATTTACTAAAGGGTGAAGTGATTATCGCTGGCAAATATTCGCCAGCGTTACCATTTTCAGGGACTTCGCAATTTACTAGTGGGCAAATTTTTGCTCTGGCGAATGGACGTTACTCCGCAAATACACTAAAATGCGGATTTTACTGAATGTTACCTTTGCCAGCTCAGACCAGGTGAAGTGCATTGGAGTGCACAGATCTTCCTCATTCTTCTATTACTTACATCATATTTGTTTCCAAAAAAAAAAGTCCAAAAAACGCTGGCGTCTTTTCCTTTTTTCAGAGTGATAGCCTGCAAAAGTCAGATGGTTAACTGGGTTCCGCCATACATTTTCTAACATATGGAACATTAACAATATAATGGGCTCATGTGTAGGGCATTATAACAACTCTATTTTCTTTATTAAGGTTCCCTGGACTTGTGTAATGTAATGTATTTTCCATCAACGTCCATTCAACTTTAAATTTCCTGCAGTATACAAATTAGCCTGCGAGAAGACCTCTAATGAAGTTGCGCTAGGCAGAATTGACTGCTAGCCCATCTTCGCTTTGATTTCCTCGCATTGCAGAAATAACGCTAGCGTCCGGCACCCTGTTCGCATTTTAGTAAGTTTGCGTTTTCTGTTTGAATTTTCACCTGGCGAAGTATTAAGATGGCTGCGAAGCCATCGCTGGCGAATTTTCACCGCTTAGTAAATTTACCCAATAGCAGTGGAGGAACTACCGGGGGAGCAGGGGGTGCGATTGGGCCAGGGCCCGCACCTCCTTAGGTCCCCCCGGCAGCTCACGCGCCGCTGTTTCCGGGCCAAAAATCACGTACGGAGGAGGGCCCGACTGTGCGTCCCGCACCAGGGCCCGCCCCCCTCTAGTTATGTTACTGCCCAATAGGATCCTTCAGATCAGGATCCCAGACGCTCTCTGTGTATCTTTTCCTTTTGAGTAGCCACCTGAGGCTAATCAAACCCAGCTGGTCAGCCTGTAGCATCTGTAGCTACAAATGCACATAAAAGAGATCATTAAGGGAGGAGGGGCTCGAGCCGTCACGTGACGTCGCTATGTGACGAAACACATGCTTCGTGTTCTGAAGATACAGGAAGTGAAGGAGAAATTGAGGTAAGAACTACATTTATCCGACTGCCGGATGAAAAAGCTGCGGCTTGAGCTGCACCTTGGAGTTCCTCCCTAATGGTGAATACATACAACACCTTGGTGGAAATTATATGTATAGTTATCTGGGACTTGCAGTCTCTAGCAGGTTCCATTGTATGGGATATATCCCTTACATCCATGTATTGATTTGCTGTTATATTACAATACTAAAATAATAGATTCTAGGAGCTATTTAATTTATATTGCAGATAGTACTGCTATATATCTAGTACTGAGGTGTTTCTCTTAGGGTAGAACTACACAGCATTTTTCATCAGCGCTGAGAGAAAACGGATGCGACGAGACGGATGCGACAAAAATAAGGTAAGTAATAGAAATGTAGGACCTTGTCGCTGTGTGCATCTGACACGACTGTCGAATGCAAACACTGCACGTTGCGTCTTCATCCGTCAGTTGTGTCGTGTTGGATGCACGCAGCGAGAAGGTCCGTGAAATCTGTGAAACCAAATGAAATCAATGGGCATTTTGTTGCAGCTACTTTTTTTCATGGCAAAAATATTTGCTGAAGGGAAAATGCAGAATTTTCTCGATCAGTTTGTATACAAGACAAGGCAGATGGGAGCACCGTATACCAACAGAGAGTGTGTACCATTGACCTAAAGTAGGTCTTTCTCAAAAGTCATACCTCCACCTCATAGTAGTTTTCATAGATATATGCTATGTAACAAAAGTTCCTTAATTTCCCTCTAATACTAAATGAGCCATAGGAGCTGTCTGTTTTAGCCATGTCTTAAGAGATAGTAAGTTAAAACATCTGTACACGTTTCCTGATCTCATTCTCCCAAGAGCTCTTTCAGGTGTAAGCACTCTGCCTATTGTACACAGTATACCCATTCCTAAAGGCCCAGATTTAAAGCCAGCGATTGTTAAAGGTCATCTAAATTGAACGGAAAATGTATGTAATTTACTCAGTATAATCCTCTAAATGCTTGTGCAAATTACATTCATGTTCTATTTTTATTGGTTTCTGTGATAGCAGTTTTAGACTGCTAAAACCAGGCCTTTGGCTCATTAGCTGGTATGAGAAATGCAGGTGCTGCACAACCTGTTAGGGTCACTAATGCACTAACTAAAAGAGAGCTGCTGAAAGTCTGATATGTGCAATCAGGGACTGGGGGAGGGGCCCGGGCCCACTGGGGCTGCTGTCTCAGGGCCCCCTCCTTCCCCCTGCTACACCACCTCCTGTGTGTGCACATGTGTGCTTGCACACTGTGTCTTTGCTGTGACCAGCCAGAAGAAGGGAGGTTGCGGCTGGAAGAAGAACCGGAGGGAGCGGGTCTTGGTCGGCAGGGCCAACAAGAGCCGGGGTCCCATTGGGTTTTTTCCCGGTGTCCCTCTAGCTCAGTCTGACCCTCTTTGCAATAAGTGCTGAAAGGACCATTGTCCCTAAATTTACATAAATTTAATAAGGTATCAGAAAATCAGAGAAAGGTCTCAGGGGTGAGTATTTTGGTGTTTTATTTAACCTTTGTGTGTCTCTTTTATTTTTTTGACCAGTGAAACCCAGTTATTCATGGGTATGCATGGCATATGTATTATTCAAGTAAGTGCCAGCATTACAGCTAAGGCTAACTGACTTTTAAACATCCAGGTACAATACCAAGTCCCTGTAGGTTGCCAGTTATCTGCTTCCCCACTCACAAAATCTCTTTAGGCACCTTGCAAATATAACTAGTAACCATCCTGCTTCACTTAAAGGACAAGGAAAGGCAAAAAAATAAAATCCCATTTTTGAATGAAAAAGAAACCTATCTCCAATATACTTTAATTAAAAAATGTGTACCGTTTTTATAAGAAACCTGACTGTATGCAGTGAAATTCTCCCTTCATTTATTGCTGTGGATAGGAATTGTCAGATCGTCCCTAACTGCTGAGCAGGGAAAGCCCCCGGGAGCCCCCGCCTTACTTCCCAGCCATGCAGAACTCAAGCAGCTTTGTTTATGACGATCCCTAAGCAGGGTCAGGGTCAGGCAATGATGTTTAACAAAGTTACATGATGACAGCCCCCTGTGGCACCTACACGTGTCTGAGTGAGTACAGCCCCATTTGAAATAATGACATGCGTCTATTCCTGCGCTCCCCTGCGGCTTAACGCCAAAAAACGGAACGCAGGGGAGCGCAGGTCAGAATGCCAGTGAGTAAGAGCCCTAAGACACTTCTCTATGTACACACACTCATTTAGTTCTCCTTTACACTCTTCTATTCTATGCTTACATTCATACACATCCCTAATACACATACACTTTTCCCTTTTCACTACCACACACACCTTCACATTTCACTTATACAGTACATGTATACACACTATTGTGCAACTGCACATATCACTCTACTTTGTTTTTAATTACAACACCTTGCTTCTACTTTTCTAAAATGGGCGTTGGTTAAGGCAGTCTCTCCCTCTTAAAAGCTGCTCAGCAGTTGGCGGGGGAGGATTTAGCACAGAGTTTGAAACCAAGGCACAGGAGATGTTTACATTAAGAATTGGTACTATACAGAGAGGTAATATTCCTTTTTTACTATGATTAGAGATGAATGAGTTAGGGACCACCATGTGGGGTTTTACCTTGACGTGGTATGGTGGCTTATCAATATTATGATCATAACTTTGTAACAAAAAAAACCCTGTTTCAAAATTACATGCACTTGCATATTTACTTGAATCATTTAGACCGGGCTTTAAACTTTTTGAAATTGGCCTCAGGTGTGCATCCACAACCCCCTTATAGATAAGTGATACTTGTCACTTGAAAAGGTTTATTAAGGCTGAAAATAGTTTCAGGAGGGGAAAGGTGAAAGTAAATGTATTTCTTGGCATATTATCTCTTGCTGCAAAAACTTAACTGCCCTTCAGTTGTGAACGCTTTAGAATAATATGTATTAACTTTATTGTTAAATAGTATTGTTGATTGCACATCACACTGTTTTATGTAACTGTGGAGTAACATGCACAAAAGCTCATAACATTGTAACTGCTCTGTGCAAGCTTGGTAGGATAAAGCAGCTTCTAAGTAAGTAACCTTTCCCACTAATTATGAGATTGTTAGCACCCATTTTTCCTTGAAGGATTATGTGACTTCTTGGTGTGGGCTTAAGGTCAGGCTCTCTAGGGGGCACCAAGTGCAACCGACTAATACTGAATAATGAAGAGCGAATTTTTTTCACCAGGCTTCACGCAAAAAAGATGCACATACACTCCAATGGCTGAAAATAATAATCACGTAATTTTTGACCATTTCTCAAATTTTTGCCGAAAGCTAAATGGGTCCGATTTGCCCGTCACTATATAGTTACTTTAAAGTACTACCCAAATTACTAGTTGGTGGATAAAAAATAAGGAATATTAATATGTTTATAAATTTAGAGTTATTAATTATGCTTGTTTAACAATAATGTACAATTATGTCAATCTTCTTTATATGAAAATAACCATGATAAACAACAGTTCCAACTACATTTTCTGTTTTCATTTAGTGATGGGCGAATTTGGGGTGAAAAATTCACGAAACAGCGATGGCGTCCAAAAAAACGGATGCCGGCGTCCATTTTTTTGTTACGCCGGCTAATTTTCGCTGTCTAATTTTTGCGGCGCTTTTGTGAATTTATTCACCCATCGCTATTTTCATTTCATTAACTTAAATTGATCCGTTCACAGAGTGCAAACCATAAACAGGAGGGGATTCTTACTGGAAATGCTAATTATTTTTATAACTTGAATTGAATTAACACATCAGTTGTTTTAAAAGCCTGAAAAAGGCACAGAAAGAGAAAGTACTTAACCATGGATTTATTTTTTCAATTCATTTTATTCTTCAGTAAAAGTAATGATACTTTCAGTTGATTTCAATTCAGCATTGTTTTTACTCTCTTTAGTGGAAAAATATTTCATATACAGTATATAAAAGGAACATATATATATCTAATACAACCTCCATGTTGCCAGCACTCTCGACAAAAAGGTTTACATGCCTGGGTGCAGTGTCGCACGTATTTATCCAATCCAAAATGCAATAAGGTCCACACTCTCAGGACTTCTTTTAAAGGAAAAAAATATTTATTGTAGAAGTTACAGACTGACGTTTCGGCCTGGTCCCAGGCCTTTCTCAAAGTAACAATTCAATATTGAAAATGCATTTTATACACATGATAAGGCGGGAAAACAACAGTCTGATTGACGTGATGTAATTGTCAGCATTTAGCGACTGCCAATCAAACCAACTTTCATGGCTACACATCAGTGTTGCTTAAATGGTTAATTTATCTAAGCCCATTATAGAGAACCAAATGCTACTTTTAAATAACAGTTAAAAACAAAGTTAAAACAAACCACAGTGTTGCAATGTTACTTGTTGAAATTATTATAATAAAATTGTAACAATCAAAGTGTTGCTACTGTGTATAATACAAGGATCTAATAAGACATGGACAACTCGTTCTAACACTGGGCCATATTATACCGTAACTCCATAAAACTAAGTATATCTTTCATATATCTATGATATGAATAAGGTTGGGATTCCCGAAACGCGTAGAGCGTTAGATCCTTGCAGGAGTACGTAATAAACCTGTATTCCTTTGATCGGAGTGCCGTCCATTTCTTTGGTGCTACACTTATTGATTTACATAGTTAGATCAGGTTGAAAAAAGACCAACGTCCATTAAGTTCAACCCCTCCAAATGAAACCCAGCATCCATACATACACACACTGACCCCTCCATACACTCACATAAACGATATACACTCATATGGTAACTATAGTTTTTAGTATCACAATAGCCTTTTATGTCTATCCAAGAAATCATCCAAGCTACTCTTAAAGGGATTAACAGAATCTGTGAAGAACCACCTACCTTGCTTCAAATCAAAGTTCTTTTCCTCTAGTCTGAAGGGGTGGCCTCTGGTGCAGTGATCATCTTTATGGGTAAAAAGGTCCCCTGCTATTTGTCTATAATGTCCTCTAATGAACTTGTAAAGTGTAATCATGTCCCCTCGCAAGCACCTTTTTTTTCCAGAGAAAACAACCCCAACCTTGACAATCTACCCTCTAACCAATGGATTTAGAGGGTTTAAATGGTTAGATTACACTATTGTTGCTAAAGTCCTTTGAACAATCACAGTTAGATTACAATGGCCAATGCCTTCAAGCCCAATTTGATTAGTAGGAGTAAAAAAACAAAACATGCTGATGCACACAACAAGGTCTTCAGAAGACCAGCAAAAAGATAACAGGATTACATGAAGAAACTGTCACACAAGGGGTCTCCACATAAAGCAATCGTAATGGAATTGTACCAGAAATTTTTTTTAGCTTTCAAATAGCAATACTTTGGTCTCCTTTGAAGAAGAATCTCTTTTCCACTATGCTATAACTGTTGTTCATAAAAAAAAAAGTTCCCATGTTGCAAAAGATTGTAGCTTTTTTTTTTTTGCTGGCAGACGAAGCACATGGTTAAATTCTAGCTCAGATCCACAAAACTTTCACTGCTGGTGAAACCACAAATCCTGCTGCATTACTAGCATGATATTATTGTCTGGCATCCTCTCAAAGCAAAGAACATATTTTAGCTGACGTGACAAAAAACAGCAGTCAATGAATTGTACTTGTTATTTTTGGTTGTAATGATTGTTTGAAATAGGAACCTTTGACACTATACCCTTACAGACAGTGACAGTTTGGTAGGGTTGATTATTGCATATCTGGCAAGCAGGTTTTTATTATTAGTATTAATACTCTTCTCTATTTATAGACCCGCCCAAGGCCCACCAATCTCTGATGTCACAAAAGGGGTTGGGCAGGCACACACCTATAAATAGAAACTGCTTGTGGCAGAAGTTGGGCAGAGTAAGATCATGGGGAGGGAGAGAGAAAGGAAGAGCTCAACCCGAAATACTGCCCAAATGTTGGCCCAAACCTGTGGGTTTCAGGCCGGTCTGCATATCACTACACTGATATATCCTGCTAGATAGACTCAAATGTTCCTAAAAACGTGGGTTCATTAATAATAGCAGTGTCAGTGGCATAACTAACAAGAGAGCAGAGGGTGCATCAGCACTTGAGCCTTCTTACCTGGTGGGTAGAGATGTCGCGAACTGTTCGCCGGCGAACTTGTTCGCGCAAACATCGGGTGTTCGCGCTCGCCGGAAGTTCGCGAACGTCGCGCGACGTTCGCCATTTTGGGTTCGCCATTGTTGGCGCTTTTTTTTGCCCTCTCACCCCAGACCAGCAGGTACATGGCAGCCAATCAGGAAGCTCTCCCTTGGACCACTCCCCTTCCCTATAAAAACCGAAGCCCTGCAGCTTTTTTTCACTCTGCCTGTGTGTGCTGAAGAGATAGTGTAGGGAGAGAGCTGCTGCCTGTTAGTGATTTCAGGGACAGTTGAAAGTTTGCTGGCTAGTAATCGTTTTGATACTGCTCTGTTATTGGAGGGACAGAAGTCTGCAGGGGTTTGAGGGACATTTAAGCTTAGGTAGCTTTGCTGGCTAGTAATCTACCTTCTACTGCAGTGCTCTGTATGTAGCTGCAGTGGGCAGCTGTCCTGCTTCTGATCTCATCTGCTGACTGCTGCAATAGCAATAGTCCTTGTAAGGACTGCTTTTATTTATTTTTTTGTTGTTTTACTACTACTACTACTACTACTACTACTACTACTACTACTACTACTATAAGAGCCCAGTGCTATTAGTCTAGCAGTGTTGGGGAGTGGGACTGGTGTGCTAATCTGCTGCTCCTAGTAGTTCAGCAGCACCAACTTTAATTTTTTTTTTTTAATATTCATTCTTTTTTTATTTAACTTTTTTTTTATTTTACTACCGCTGTAGTAGTGTATAAGTTGACCTTTTAGGCATTATTTGCCCTGTAGGCATTTTTTGCCCAGTGTGTTATTCAACCAACTGCTATCTAGCTGTGTGCCCGTGTTCACATTCTGTCTAAATATCCATAATATTACCGTCTCCAGAAAAAACACCGGAGTGACTTTTTTCAAGCAGCCATAATAAATTTTACGTAATCCGTATCCATCGCTGTAGTAGTGTATAAGTTGACCTTTTAGGCATTATTTGCCCTGTAGGCATTTTTTGCCCAGTGTGTTATTCAACCAACTGCTATCTAGCTGTGTGCCCGTGTTCACATTCTGTCTAAATATCCATAATATTACCGTCTCCAGAAAAAACACCGGAGTGACTTTTTTCAAGCAGCCATAATAAATTTTACGTAATCCGTATCCATCGCTGTAGTAGTGTATAAGTTGACCTTTTAGGCATTATTTGCCCTGTAGGCATTTTTTGCCCAGTGTGTTATTCAACCAACTGCTATCTAGCTGTGTGCCCGTGTTCACATTCTGTCTAAATATCCATAATATTACCGTCTCCAGAAAAAACACCGGAGTGACTTTTTTCAAGCAGCCATAATAAATTTTACGTAATCCGTATCCATCGCTGTAGTAGTGTATAAGTTGACCTTTTAGGCATTATTTGCCCTGTAGGCATTTTTTGCCCAGTGTGTTATTCAACCAACTGCTATCTAGCTGTGTGCCCGTGTTCACATTCTGTCTAAATATCCATAATATTACCGTCTCCAGAAAAAACACCGGAGTGACTTTTTTCAAGCAGCCATAATAAATTTTACGTAATCCGTATCCCTCGCTGTAGTAGTGTATAAGTTGACCTTGTAGGCATTATTTGCCCTGTAGGCATTTTTTGCCCAGTGTGTTATTCAACCAACTGCTATCTAGCTGTGTGCCCGTGTTCACATTCTGTCTAAATATCCATAATATTACCGTCTCCAGAAAAAACACCGGAGTGACTTTTTTTCAAGCAGCATTCTTATATTTTACGTAATCCGTATCCACCGCTGTGTATACGTTGACCTTGTAGGCATTATTTGCCCTGTAGGCATTTTTTGCCCAGTGTGTTATTCAACCAACTGCTATCTAGCTGTGTGCCCGTGTTCACATTCTGTCTAAATATCCATAATATTACCGTCTCCAGAAAAAACACCGGAGTGACTTTTTTTCAAGCAGCATTCTTATATTTTACGTAATCCGTATCCACCGCTGTGTATACGTTGACCTTGTAGGCATTATTTGCCCTGTAGGCATTTTTTGCCCAGTGTGTTATTCAACCAACTGCTATCTAGCTGTGTGACCGTGTTCACATTCTGTCTAAATATCCATAATATTACCGTCTCCAGAAAAAACACCGGAGTGACTTTTTTTCAAGCAGCATTCTTATATTTTACGTAATCCGTATCCACCGCTGTGTATACGTTGACCTTGTAGGCATTATTTGCACAGTGTTTTCTTCAAACCGCCATCTAGCTGTGTGAGCTTGTTCACATTTTGTCTAAATATTGATAATATTATCGTCTCTAGAAAAACCACTTGAGTTACTTTTTTTCAAGCAGCATTCATATATTTTACGTAATCCGTATCCACCGCTGTAGTAGTGTATACGTTGATCTTGTAGGCATTATTTGCACACTGTTTTCTTCAAACTGCCATCTAGCTGTGTGTATTATCGTTTCCAGAAAAACCAACTGAGTTTTTGTTGTTGTTGTTTTTTTAAAAATAATGCCAGGCAAAGGCAGGCCGCCACGCAGAGGCCGTGCTAGGGGCCGTGCTGCTATGCAATCCTGTGGCCCTAGCAAATTGCCCAGTTTTAAAAAGCCAATGACCCTGAACTCCCAAAATGCTGAAGAGGTAGTTGACTGGCTTACACAGCACACCCCATCCTCTACCGTTTCTAACTTTACCACAACATCCTCCTCATCCTCCACTGCTATGGCCACCCCACGTAACACTTCCTCCACCACCGGTGCCCCATCTTCACTGGAGTCAGAGGAGTTATTTTCCCATGAGTTTCTTGAACTGAGTAATGCGCAACCATTATTGGCAGAAGAAGATGAAGGAGATGAGGACGTTACACCAGATTTAATTCTGGCAGAGAACACGACAGAGATGGACATAATGATGAGTGATGAGGAGGAGGAGGAGGTCCCCGCTGCTGCTTCCTTCTGTGATGTGTCAGAAGAAATTGATGCATCTGAGGAGAATGATGATGAGGAGATTGATGTTTTGTGGGTGCCTAGTAGAAGAGAGCAAGAGGAGGGTAGTTCAGATGGAGAGACGGAGAGTCAGAGAGGCAGTAGGAGAATAAGACTTAGAAGAAGCAGGGAGGCCAGCCCGCAGGGATCAGTAGGGCAACAACATGTATCGGCACCTGTGTTCAGCCGGCCAACGCACCCGCCATTGCCGCCAATGCCGCCAACTTCTACTGTTACCGCCAGATCGCACACTTCCAAAAAGTCAGCAGTGTGGGATTTTTTTAATGTGTGTGCCTCTGACAAAAGCATTGTAATTTGCAATGAGTGCAGTCAGAAACTGAGCCTTGGTAAGCCCAACAGCCACATAGGTACAACTTCTATGCGAAGGCACATGAGCGGCAAGCACAAAGCACTTTGGGAGCAACACCTCAAAGGCAACAGGCAAACTAAAAGTCACACTCCTTCTGGTCCAGCATCTTACTGCTCTACCTCTGCTCTCCTTGACCCATCTGAACCACCCTCCACTCCGCCTTCCACCTTGACCACCTGTTCCCATTCCCAGTCATCTGCCACCAGCCAAGTTTCTGTGAAGGCCATGTTTGAGCGTAAGAAGCCAATGTCTGACTGTCACCCCCTTGCCCGGCGTCTGACAGCTGGCTTGTCTGCACTCTTAGCCCGCCAGCTTTTACCATACCAGCTGGTGGACTCTGAGGCCTTCCGCAAATTTGTAGCAATTGGGACACCGCAGTGGAAGGTACCCAGCCGCAATTTTTTTTCTAAAAAGGGAATACCACACCTGTACCAACATGTGCAGAGCCAAGTTACCGCATCTCTGTCACTTAGTGTTGGGCCAAAGGTCCATATGACTACTGACGCATGGTCCTCCAAGCATGGTCAGGGCAGGTATGTCACCTACACTGCCCACTGGGTGAACTTGGTAATGGCTGGGAATGGGAAGCAGGGAATGGGTAGCTCAACAACAACAACAACAGTGGAGTTGGTGTCACCGCCACGGATTGCACGCGGTTCTGCCACCACCTCTACTCCTCCATCGCTCTCTACCTCGTCTTCTTCCTCTTCTTCTTCTTACTCTGCTGCTGGGTCCTCCTTCTCCTCCTCCACACCTGTGCACCCCCAGCTCCCCCTAGGCTATTCGACGTGCCAGGTACGCCGTTGTCACGCTGTCTTGGGGATGACGTGCCTGGAAAGCAAAAACCATACCGGATCTGTACTCCTGTCATCTCTGCAGTCACAGGCCGATCGGTGGCTGACCCCACACCAACTGCAGATCGGAAAAGTGGTGTGTGACAATGGAAGCAATCTGTTGGCAGCGTTGAGACTGGGAAATTTAACACATGTGCCCTGCATGGCACATGTGTTAAATTTAATAGTCCAACGTTTTGTCTCCAAGTACCCAGGATTCCAGGACGTTCTCACCCAGTCCAGAAAGGTGTCGGCCCATTTCAGACGTTCCTACACAGCCATGGCACGCCTTGCTGACATTCAGCAGCGCTACAACATGCCAGTCAGGCGTTTGATTTCTGACAGCCAGACTCGCTGGAATTCAACGCTCCTTATGTTGGAACGTCTGCTGCAACAACAAAGGGCCGTCAACGAGTACCTTTTTGAACTGGGTGGTAGGACTGGATCTGCAGAGCTGGGGATTTTTTTCCCCCGTTACTGGGTGCTTATGCGCGATGCCTGCAGGCTCATGCGACCTTTTGAAGAGGTGACAAATATGGTCAGTCGCACCGAAGGCACCATCAGCGACCTAATACCCTTCGCTTTCTTCCTGGAGCGTGCCGTGCGACGAGTGACAGATGAGGCTGTAGACCAGCGTGACGAGGAGCTGGAAGCGCACGATTTATGGTCGCAATCACCAGAACGAACCCAGGCACCTGCTGCAACGCAGGGAGAGGTGCCAGAAGTGGAGTCAGAGGAGGAAGGTGGCTTTGTGGAGGAGGAGGAGGAGGACCAACAGGAGCAGGCTTCCCAGGGGGCTAGTGGTGACCTTTTGGGGACCCCTGGTCTTGTACGTGGCTGGGGGGAGGAGACCGTGGATGATGCAGTCCTTGATAATGAGGAAGCGGAGATGGATAGCTCTGCATCCAACCTTGTGAGAATGGGGTCTTTCATGCTGGCATGCCTGTTGAAGGACCCCCGTATCAAGAGGCTTAAGGAGAAGGACCTGTACTGGGTCGCAACGCTACTAGACCCTCGGTACAAGCATAAAGTGTCAGAAATGTTACCAACATACCACAAGTCCGAAAAGATGCGGCATTTACAAACCAGCCTGCAAAACATGTTGTACAATGCTTTTAAGGGTGATGTCACTTCAGGAACTCATCAACATTCCAGGGGCAGAGGTGCCAGTAATCCTGCCACGAGCACACCTGCAAGGACAAAGCCCTTTGGCCGGTCTGTAACGTCAGACATGCAAATGTTTTTCTGTCCAAGGCAGCGCCACAACCCTTCGGGATCCACCCTCAAAGAACGCCTCGACCGGCAGGTAGCGGACTACCTGGCATTAACTGCAGATATCGACACTCTGAGGAGCGATGAACCCCTGGACTACTGGGTGCGCAGGCTTGATCTGTGGCCAGAGCTGTCACAATTTGCCATGAACCTCTTGTCTTGCCCAGCCTCAAGTGTGCTCTCAGAAAGGACCTTCAGTGCAGCAGGAGGGATTGTAACTGAGAAGAGAACTCGCCTAGGTCACAAAAGTGTCGATTACCTGACCTTTATTAAAATGAATGAGGGGTGGATCTCGGAGGGTTACTGCACGCCGGAAGACTTGTTCTGACTTCTATGCAGCTGTCCTTCTCTTCAAGCCTCATGACTCCACACACAGCTGTCCTTTAGCGTCCTCCTCCCTCCGCCACCGTTACAAACTAGGGTGCAAACCCTACTGGTTTAATTTTTTCTGGCCTCTGTGCTTCAGTGGCTGCAACCAAAAAAACTGGGCAAACAATGTCTACAAGGTCAACGTATGGCGAAAAATGACTATTTTCAGCATTTATATGGCATATTTTTTCTGGCAACTGTGCTTCAGTGGCTGCGTCCAAAAAAATGCATATTTTCTGCATTTATATGGCATAATTTTTCTGGCCTCTGTGCTTCAGTGGCTGCAACCAAAAAAATGCATATTTTCTGCATTTATATGGCATAATTTTTCTGGCCTCTGTGCTTCAGTGGCTGCAACCAAAAAAATGCATATTTTCTGCATTTATATGGCATAATTTTTCTGGCCTCTGTGCTTCAGTGGCTGCAACCAAAAAAATTTATATTTTCAGCATTTATATGGCATAATTTTTCTGGCAACTGTGCTTCAGTGGCTGCGACCAAAAAAATGACTATTTTCAGCATTTCTATGGCATATTTTTTCTGGCCTCTGTGCTTGAGTGGCTGCGGCCAAAAAAACTGGGCAAACAATGCCTACAAGGTCAACGTCGTTGACCTTGTAGGCATTGTTTGCCCAGTTTTTTTGGCCGCAGCCACTCAAGCACAGAGGCCAGAAAAAATATGCCATAGAAATGCTGAAAATAGTCATTTTTTGCCATACCTTGACTCAACGTATATGGCAAAAAATGACTATTTTCAGCATTTATATGGCATATTTTTTCTGGCAACTGTGCTTCAGTGGCTGCGACCAAGAAAACTGGGCAAACAATGCCTACAAGGTCAACGTATGGCAAAAAATGACTATTTTCAGCATTTATATGGCATATTTTTTCTGGCCTCTGTGCTTCAGTGGCTGCAACCAAAAAAATTTATATTTTCAGCATTTATATGGCATAATTTTTCTGGCCTCTGTGCTTCAGTGGCTGCAACCAAAAAAATTTATATTTTCAGCATTTATATGGCATATTTTTTCTGGCAACTGTGCTTCAGTGGCTGCGTCCAAAAAAACTGGGCAAACAATGTCTACAAGGTCAACGTATGGCGAAAAATGACTATTTTCAGCATTTATATGGCATATTTTTTCTGGCAACTGTGCTTCAGTGGCTGCGTCCAAAAAAACTGGGCAAACAATGCCTACAAGGTCAACGTATGGCAGTTGTTTAAAGAGAACAGTAGATTACTAGCCAGCAAAGCTACCTAAGCTAAAATGTCCCTCAAATCCCTGCAGACTTCTGTCCCTCCAATACAGAGCAGTATCACGCAGATTACTAGCCAGCAAACTTACTATCATCTGTCCCTGAAATCACTAACAGCTCTCGCCCTACACTATCTCTTCCAAGCACACACAGGCAGATTTTTCAGATACATTTTTGCCCTTGATCCCCCTCTGGCATGCCACTGTCCAGGTCGTTGCACCCTTTAAACAACTTTAAAATCATTTTTCTGGCCAGAAATGTCTTTTGTAGATGTTAAAGTTCGCCTTCCCATTGAAGTCTATGGGGTTCGCGAACCGTTCGCGAACCGCTCGCAATTTTGCGCAAGTTCGCGAATATGTTCGCGAACTTTTTTTCCGACGTTCGCTACATCCCTACTGGTGGGGCCTGCTGTGTTGTGGCCAAAAGCCTGCAACCCCCTCAGTTCTGTCAGGCACTCATTGGCAAGCTGATTGCATGGGAGGGCCCCTTGTGCAACATTGCCACAGGGCTTCAAAGTATTAAGTTACGCCATCAAAGTATTAAGTTACGCCAATGAGCAGTGTCTATCACTCAGTCAATCCTTCTGTGATCAAAATGACTCTATAACTATTTCCTGAAAATGTAAGAATGGATGTAATTTAGTTTCTGGTTGCATTTTTATGGCAGCCAAAGTTATGAAACTTCATAACCTCTCTCCACTTCAACTGACTTTAGTACTGTATAGTTTAGGATAGTTTAATAGGATACTTGGGAATACTCGCAGGAATATTTTCTGGTTGTCTGATATAGTTTATGGCCCAACATCAAGATCATCAAAACATTCACCATTCTCATGGGTGGCAGAAGCCCCCCTATTAACTTGTGAGCAATCATATGATGATTACAAGTATGTTGCCATCAATTTCAAGGTGACAAAATAGTCACTTCTACAATTTATTTACTATGAGCTGCTGAAATGTGTGCCAACTCCTAGCTTATCTGATGTAAATGTATCTGAATTTGTGACTTTGTTAATCATAAGATTATGAACACAATTACTAATAATGAATTGTCTCATTAGTCTCTCTTTTTGTTGTCTGTTCTGTGTGTTTCAGCTGCTAATATCCTTTACAACATGTCTTTTTCAGTTGCAGCCCCTCTTTCAAATGATATTTATCACCATTTATAGGTGCATAAAGCCATAATCTGCATTGTCTTTATAATAACTTTAGGGATGCATTAAAAACTATGAAGTATGAGAACTTCTAATGGGAATAAAGGCACCTACCAACAAGATCGATGTGTTTTCCTTTGCAGTGTGAATAACCCCTGGAAATAAAGTAAGCCTATTGTAAACTGGCTGTTTTGCACTAAGTACTTTGCATATTCTGACTACCCTGAAAAAAAAGTGTTTTTTAAATTAATTGTTTTACAACAAGTACAACAACAAGTCACTGAGTCCAACTTCCCTATGACAGATATACAATAGATAATGTGATGTCTTATACAGGTATAGGAACAGTATTTCCATATCTTAGCAGCAGCAAAAAACATGCAAGATAAAAGCAGTATCTAATGTTTGCCCAGTTATAAGGATAATATCCAATTGCAAATACCTGCTGTATAAGTGATACACATTATGCTGCTCTATTTCACAACAATTTCTTCTCTCTGGTCTAATAACTGCTTGTGGGCTAAAGCCCGAAATAAAAATTACAGTGGTGGAGTTTTGGCGTCTTTTGATCGAAATACATATGTACTGTGAAGTGATGTGTATTGTTATGTTAGTCAAGCAAAGTAAATTTTATACTACCCTGAGAAAATTGATGCAGAAGCCAAGGAGGGATCAAATAACACATCTCTTTCACTCTGTTCTGAGGCAGAAATATCATTTAAAACACAGATACTATACTACACAAATGTTTTTGTGACACACAAGGGCTTGATTTAATGATATTTAATTATTGGAGCTGTTATTGTAATAACATAGTAAATAAATAGCTTGTTATTCTGCTACACAACAGAATGAATAACCAAGCACAATATTATTGATGACTGGAAACCTTCACAAGACACTACCCATCACTTACTGGTTGATCTAAAAGTGATCAAATTGTTTAGTTTACATTGATTTCGGATTTTACATCTCCCAGCTGCGCTCAGTCTATAATTTCATCAAAGTTCATTGCAAAATTAAGTCAAATTATTCTTCGACATTTATCAAATAACAGAGCTCCCTTGCCAGCGCCGGATTTCAGTGTGCGGCGCCCCTAGGCAGCGCGGTCCGACCAGGCGGCCGCGCGGTCCTAGCGCCCACCTCACCTCCCCTACCCAGCGCGCCGGCGTTTTTTCGCCGGCGCAGCTGCTGTAATTGAATGGGGACGCACGCGTCCCCATAGTGCGGCTGGGCGGCATGCCACCCCTATTTTTTTGCCGCCCTAGGCCCGGGCCTATGCGGCCTTGCCGCAAATCCGGGCCTGTCCCCTGCTAAACATTCCTGAATGGATTGAACAGCTTAACATTCTCAGCTGAAGGACTCTAGTGAACTGGCTCCAATTCCACAATCGGTATATGTCAGACATGTTTTCAGAACGGCCTTGCTCCTCTTTCATGGCTTCCCTGTAGTCTTTAGCAGTTTTGACACTTGATTAATTCCTTTCCCAGTGGAGTGGCAGAAATGTTTCACACTTTCATCCATCATTCCTGGTCCATTTCCTTTGGATTGTAAGACCCTGGAAAGAGAAATCCTGTTCTGCATTGGAGTTATTCTACTGGGCTATATTCTCCTAACAATGTTGAAATGACCTTCTGTATATGATAATTTAATAAAGGTTGTATACCTGCAGCATATACAGTTATTTATTTTTACATTGTTAACATTGTATTAATTCAATATAGATTTGGCAGAAATAAACTGTGACTGTGTAACTGTAAATCACAATGTAGTTCTTTACTACTACAGCCTTCTTCTTCTCCCTTCTTACAGAAACGGACAGCTTCTTCTACCACAAGTCCATGTTAACAATGAGTGGAACTCACATTGGTATAGGAGAACATAAAGGAAGCAGAAATCAGAGACTTGATTCCACTGAACTTCCTGATTATCCTATTTCATAGACCTTGTAGATTTGAAGTTGTGAAGCTTAGTTTGTATTTATATGTAGTGGGCTAGGATCCAGATTGTTCAGGGATATAAATGAGAGTACAAGAGGTTGAGAATACAATATTTTAGGGTTTACAAATATCATAATCTCATAATCTCGGGGAAGTGGCGAGAAATGGTGGAGTGAGCATGCATACTGTGAGAGCTCTATGACACAGGCAGAATCTTCCTCCTAAAATCAGCCTACATCGCTTTCTACTTACTGTCTTGGAGGAATACATTAGCAGCTGGTACACACAAATAACAAATGGGTTAATGAAGGCTCAAGGAACAGCAAGTAACAATTTCGCCTTACTTGCATAAGACATCCTGGGAGCTAACCCGCTGGCTTTCAAGATGGCGGCGATAACTCAGATTTGATTCCTCTAACCTTGTCCTGGTTCCCTGCCTACTTTGTGTTGATCTACCGGTACTGACCTCAGCCTGCTCTCTGGACATTCTTATTTACTCCCTGCCTACTTCATATGAACTCCTGGTACTGACCTTGGACTGCTCTCTGGACTTTCCCTCTGGATTTCGCCTGTCTCAACCTCAGTTTGTCTATTGGACCTTCATTGTTAGCTGCCTGTCCCAACATCTGGACTGGACTTTGTTTTGTCTGCTGGTATTTCAGTTTATTCTGTTTATTCACTGGTTACTGTTTTGCACCTTGTTTTATTATTATTATTATTATTATTATTATTATTATGGCTTCCAAACCCAGTTCTCCTATTTATACACTGGGTTATCAGTATACAGACTCCCTTCTTCTTATCTGTCCTCAGTGACAGAACGTGACACTGTGATATTGCATTGTTAACACATTTAAGTAAAATGTGAGGCATTTTTATTGTGGAGATATATACCGGGTTTTTAGACTTTTTTTTGTTATTGTATATAAAACATAATAAAAAATAAGCTACACAAAAAAAAACAAATATCATAATCTTGGATAATGGTATACATTTCAAACTGAAAATGTATTACCCACATTTTGGAGTTTGGTGCTACTGTGGTCTGCGTCAGTCAGGTCTGCAATCAAGAAGAGAAACATCCAAATGTCCAACTGTCCTGCATTTAGTAGCCTACAACTCACAGGGACCCATTTGATAACAAAAAATTTTGTTTTTTTCCATGTATGTCTAAAAATTAGTGGTTTCCCTATAATTCTAAAAAGCACTAAAAATTGGAGATTTTTGATAACCCCCAAAAACCTCAATGGCAAAGCTTCACCAAGTAAAAGTTGTTCAGGTGCTATAGAAATCAATGGGAGCTGCACTGATCATATTGGACCCCTTTAAATGAATTTGGACTTTTAGAATTATTTGGACTTTTAAAACTAAAATTTTAGAGGCTTTCTAGGTATTTGTATTTTTATATTGTTCGTACTTTTTATAATCTGACCTTTTCATAACTTTTAACACATTCAATGACAATTGTGGTTTTAGAGTTTGTGAGTTTAGTCGTGGTTACAAAAAACCTCCAAAACCACTAAATATGTTGACTGCATTAATGTTGAATTTGTATTACTTACTGAATATTGAGTTGCAATAGAATCACATCATGCAATAATTTGATGTCTAAATTCAGAATTATTTGTTTTTTGTGTGAAGGGTGCTAGGTCTATTTGCAGGTCTATTTTGTGTGGAATTTCTTTCTCACAAACCCTTTTGATATTGCTCAATGTGACCTCGAAGCAGTTGATTCATTTTGAAGAAAAGACCTAGAGGCACATTAACTTAGCTCGAGTGAAGAATTAGAATGAAAAATACTTCGAATTTCAAAGTATTTTTTTGTCTACTTCGACCATCGAATTGGCTACTTCGACCTTCGACTAAGACTTTGAATCGAACGATTTGAACTAAAAATCATTCGACTATTTGACCATTCGAGATTTAACTTCGATGGTTGAATATCGAGGGTTAATTAACCCTTGATATTCGACCCATAGTAAATGTGCCCCCTAATGTACTGATACTGCTCTTGTATTTTGCCAATGCACATGGGCCTACCAGATAACCAGTTACAGCCCTGATTGGGAACCCCTTAGGAACTTCCTTAATGCTTTTGCTGCTCCCCAACTTTTTCATAAATAAATGTGGCTCACAGATAAAAAGGTTGGAGACTCCTGATTTAAATGATTCAGAACATAACTTTTCTGTGGATGCAAAGAAAGGGCTCCTTCTTCTTTATTCTCACATTGCTTCTCTTCACCTTGGGGCAAATTCACTAATATGCGAAGTTGTGCCAGGCGCAACTTCGCCGCACTTCGCCAGGCATAGTTTCGCCAATTCACTAAAATCCGAAGTTGCGCACAGGGGTAGCGTAAGGCTGCAAAGTTGCGCTAGCGTTGATTCGCTATGTAAAGCGAAGTTACGCTAGCGAAGGATAATTTGCATTCAAATTTCAATGGAGGAACACGTATCTGCACTACAAATGCCTAGAAAACCTTCAAATCAGCAAATAAAAATTTTATTTTGCCCTACACATGTGCCCACTGTCTAGGTAAGTTGCCATGAGTCAGGAAATGTAGGGGGGAAGGAGGGGAGCCCCAAAAATATTTTCGATTTTTCAGCCTATCACCCATCATGTAGAAAACACGCCAGCGTTTTTTGGGACTTAGAAATAAATTTGACTTTTTTTTAAACAATCCCTATCTACTCTATTGCGCTTCGCCAGGTCTGAGGTGGCGAAGGAAGTCTAGCGTAAAAGGTAGCGTTCAGTACACTGCGCAAGTTAGTGAATTTGCGTAGTTACATTGCTAGCGAAAATTCGCCTGGCGTAAGGGTGCGAAGTAACACTAGCGAAACTACGCCATCGTTCGTTAGTGAATTTGCGCAGTAACGAAAATCCCAAACGCTAGTGAATTAACGCTAGCGTTCGGCGCTTAGTGAATTTGCCCCAAATTTATGTCAAGGGCGGATTAATGTTCAGGCTCCCCTAGGCTATAGCCTAGAGGCCCCATGTGATCAGGGCCCATCTAGATTTTATTTTATTCTGTTTTATTTTAATATTTATTTATATTTGCACAGCTGGGTCCAGTCAAGTACACCTGCTGGGGAAGAAGGCAGGCAAGGTCTGTGCTTGTTCCCAGATGTATGCAGATCTAGTGGCATCACTGGGATGCACTGAACCTGACCCGGCATGGAGAGCTCGGGTACCTTCATCTGCACATATCTGGAACCACGATGTGGGGGCTCCCACATTTCATTAATCAGCCACTACCTAATGCTTTATACTGTATATACTGATTTATGTTGTGGATAGTTTTAATAAAAAAGGATGCACCTAAATTATTATATTTTGGCCAATATATTTTTAGTTACATGCAAAAAAAGTCTTTTAAAATCACATGATTATGAATTTAGGAAAGATTTATTTTCATGGCTTTGCTTATAAAGAAACCTCAAAAAAAAAAAAAACCTTCAGTTTCCAGACAGATAATGCAGTGCTTGATATAAAAGCATATATTTAAATATCTGCTGCTGCTTTATGAATCATTTATTTCAGTTTAACTTTTATTCTGCTAATAGATGGATCATTTTGTTAATGTGTGCACATTTGCAAGAGAAATTGGTGTGCGTGCTCAGTGATACATGAGGGCAACATCAGGTCTATATACCATTTAACAGCTGTTAACATATATTAATTAAATGCTGCAGTGTAGACATTAGCAAATAGATGCAGCACAGACAAAAAGCACTGCGCATATAAATGTGTCTCCGATTGTATGATAGATTGGTGTTGTAAAATAAACCACAGTTTTCCTGATTTGAAAGTCTTCATTACCTGAATTCACCCCAAGGATATTAGTCAGCTTTGTACCTTTAATAGAAATAAGAGAACATAGTTAAAATGAATAATCAGTTGATACAGTAGATAGAACAAGATGGCTTATACAAGAGTATTATTTAGACTGTACAGGAGTGTAACTGTTTCTAGAATGTCTTATGTTAAAACATTGTACTACAGTGCTGGAGTAATGTGGAAGTGGCCTCAATACAAAATTAAAAATCAAAACATATCTTTTAAGACTGTCCCTCCAGTTGTTCTTGAACTGGAGCAACACCTGATTAAAGAACCATTAGTCAGATTCAATTAAGAAGAAAAGGGTTTATGTGAAACAAGATTCAATTTGCGATGCAACTCAATTCAGAATAAAATATTTTCACAGTTTATCACGTGCAAACTCAAATCAAGTCTATGGGAAAAAAACTGGAACTGAATAAGAAAAAACGTTTTTTTCTCTCCTTGAATTGAATCTTCTCTGTGAGTTCTCACGTGATAAACCATGAGAACTTTTCTGAATTGAATTTCACCCCATGTTTGCTAGCTCCTCCCTCCCTACAATTTACACATCTGCAATATGGCAATTCGGTAACAATCTATGTAGGCCTGTAGTTAGTAACATTGGAAAGTTTGCAGTATTTATTAACACTACATCTGCCTCACTATCTTCTGTAATTATATTAAAATATGTACTTTTTAATTGGGTAGTTATTGTCTCTCCAAATGCCATATTTGCCCTGCCCTTAAGCTAGCCCTGCTTATATGGATAATACATTTTTGTAATGTACAATTTAAAATGTAATTTCAGCCTGCTAAGATATTTTCCAATTTGTATTTAACTTAAGGAGCTTGACATTGGGCTTAGGCCTTTTATCCAGAGTAAAATACAAATTCCTCAATTTTATTATAATCTTTTTCTTGTGTTCTTTTTATTTCCCAAATGAATAACCTTCTTGTAAATTAAATCTAACAAGCCATGTACTAGTCAGTGCCTCTTCTGATATACAGTACAGCCCACAGCCATGGTTCTCCATATTATTTTTTGAAAATGCCTGAAGGATGTGAATTTCACTTTTGAAATTAATTTTCCTCTGTTCCTTGGGGCAGTAAGATGACCTCCCTCCTATAATAACTGCATTGTGTTCACTAATGTCTTGTAGGAAATAAATTCTCCTTTCTGTAAGGTATACTACTACTTGCAAAGAATTCAAGGGCTGAGTAAAATGGACCTTATTTATAATTTTTTATTGATTATACGTTACGACAACAAGTTTGACTTTCTTCAGGAAAAGTACTTTACAGCAAGTAAAATTCTTATAGTTCCCCTCAGTGTCAAAATATGCATTTCACCCTGGTTTGGTAGGATGACCACGATCAAAATGGTTTCCCTCCCTAGACTACTTTACCACTTCGAAACACTCCCTATTCGTATACCTAACAAGGTCATGAAGGTTCTGCAGGCTAGACTTACTAGATTCATTTGGGCCTCCAAGTCGCATAGGCTAGCTCGTAAGATATTAATGACCCCAATTAAATGGGGGGGCCTGGGTGCTCCTGATATTCTTAAATATTTCCTGGCAGCACAACTGCGACAAGCAGTAGCCTGGTCTGACAAATCACATTGTGGTAAATGGGTCACGATTGAAAATGATGCAATGTTTCCGTATACAGTTGCCTTTTTATTGTGGGATATTAACAAACTGATTCCCTTGAAAGACATTAAGCTGAACTCTGTGAAACTGACTTTGGCCATATGGAACTATTCCAAATCACGTTACAATATTGTTAAAGGCCCTCACAGATTGGCCCCTATCTTCGGTAACCCGGACTTTGTCCCAGGCCTGTCCGCCACATTTGCCCAACCCTGGTTGAGAAATGATCTAACGCAGGTGAGGGATTTCTATAACTAGTTGACTCGTAAACTTCACACCTTCCAAGAGCTACAAGCTAAACATGGTGACTTACTCAATGCAATTTTTTATCAATACCTGCAGATCCGACACTATGTCCTAAGGATGATTGGTCCCTAATTACCTCACACCCAGACCCCACTGGACATTATTATGGCCACTAGATCCCACAGAAAAGGTCTAATTTCAGATATTTATGGAATCCTCACGATGGACACTGAACTCTCATTTGTGAAACACCGATATATGCTGTTATGGGAACAGACCTTGGGAGAAGAGCTCTCCTTACTTGACTGGACTACAATATGGGAAAACCTCCGGAAGGCTTCGGCATGTGTGACACATAAAGAGGTTAACTATAAGATCCTCACACACCCGCCAAACTGCACTCTATATATCCAACTACCTCAGCATCATGTTGAAGACACTGTGGTGTAGAAGGCACATTGTACCACATTCTGGGCTTGCCCTATCTTGGTGGATTAATGGAAGGGAGTTTTAGCATTACTAGAACCTCTACTGGGACGATCCCTGCATTTAGACCCGCAAACATTCCTTTTAGGGAAACCATTTCCCAGATTAAAGAAACATGTACAGAAACTGGCCAACCTTATATTAACCGCAGCCAAACGTCTTTTAGCTTGAAACTGGAAGTCTCTGAGAGCTCCTTCGGACAACGAACTCAAAACAGCCATCCAGGATGTGAGACGGATGGAGTATTTGGCAGCTCTACATCGATCCCAGTTAATGCTCTTTGATAAAGTATGGTCACAATGGGACTTGATACACACTATCTCTACCTGACTTCCATCCCACCTGCAGATGTCCACTCCTTCAGGGACGCTATCACTCTTGAGAATATATACCCCCTCTTCCTTTTATGTATACATATGGTCCTCTCTTCTGATTCCCCCGGGCTCAAATGGTTTATGGTTTAATTATTTTTTATTTTTCTTGTTTTCTATTATTTTTGAATACTGCTCTAGTCTACGGTGCTCGAATCATATCCATCCCTAATGCCTATGTTTACATGCTGCAAGGTATGCACCCACAGGCGTTACTCCATAGGATGTTCTTACACGACTGTGTATGCCTTGTTGTTAGGTCACTTAATCTGATGTGAAAAGATGAGTCTGCAATGTGATAATATGCAATGCTTTGTTAAAACTTCAAATAAATAAAGAGTTATAAAAAAAAATATGCATTTCACAAATGAGATTAATATATAATTCTCTTTACTCCAGCTTCCTGAAACCTACTGTATGGCTTTTCACCCATATATATTCTATAACTTTTTTTTAACATCTATTTGTGTTTAGTACTCATACCATTCTGTTATTGTTCTTCAATTAATAATGAAGTGAAAAGCTGGTATATATTAAAATTTTATAATGCATAGAATTGGTCCTCAATATTATTCTATATTTCCATGACCTATTTTCTTAAATAACTTGACAATAATTATGTGCAAGATAATATTTGTTGAACTGGTGGTCTAATTATAACTCTGTAATTTGCATGGCTTAATTTAGATCTTTTCTGTAGCCACTGCTTTTTTTTTTGCTTCATTTCTGTATTTTTCCACACTGGCTGTGAATGACCACAAAGAAAGCTGTTAATATAAATATCAAAACAAATTTCTACTGAACTGTGATTCACAGGTACACAGAAAGGCCTATGCTTGAGGGCTAATTAATTAACTATTGAGATTGACTGAACTGGGCAATGTAAGTTATTTTGATCATGCTTTTTGTTGCAATCACATTTTTTTAATGCAATTTTTCCAAAAAAATCTTATAAAAGCTAAAAAAAATAAGCAATAATTAGAAATGTATTGAGATTTTTATAGGCTTATGATTTTACAATCAATTGGCTAAAGCTTGGTGGGATCTAAGGTGAAAACTTTGCGATGGAGAACAAAGGAGCACCAACACTGAATAGCATTGAGGGGCGAATTTATTCACCAGGCATGTATTTGCGCTGAATTTCTGCATTTCAGCACCCGCAAATGTTTTCATGAAACAGCAAGGAAAACCGTGGAAAATTCGATGCAACAAAAAAATTGTCACGCATCAAAATTGGTGCGTGCATAAAATTTGTCATGCTACAAAACTTTTTGGACGCACATTGACTTTAATGCATTTGGACAAAAGAGTCGCGCCTAAAAAGAAATTGTCGCTTGTGTCAAAATTGACTTCAATGCGTATCACTAATTTTCACAAATTTTTGCGGAGTGTCACTAATTTTTCGGCAAAGCGGAACGGGACAGATTCACCCATCACTACTGAATAGTAGTTGCTCTGTATAATTCACTTGAACATAAAACTCCAAACAAGTCAACACTTACTACTCATACGTAGTGATGGACAAATTTGACTTCTTTCGATTTGCCAAAAATTTGCAAAACTGAGAAAATTTTGCCAAATTAATTGGTCTATTGGCAACAATTTTTTTTTTCACCCATTGCAGTCTAGGGGGTCTTTTTGTGACAAAACCTGGTTATATTTTGAAAGCAAGAAAAAAACATTCCCATGAACAATAATGTGTTCCATATTATTTACCCAGGTAAATGTAACACAGATTCTGAGCTCAGAAATGGCTTAAAATTTTCCAATAATGCCATAATTGGAATATGAATTCTGCAAAACACAATATTCAAACATTTCTAATCCAAGCTCTCTATAAATTGAACATAATTCATGAATCAACTAAATTAATAAACTAAAACCAAGCCTCCCACATTCCTTAACATGAGAATTGCTGTTCAAATCAGTTGCCTATCCTGCCTTAGAATATTCAGAATATAATCTCTGTATGTATTGTATGTGAGGTTTAGAAACTGGGCTACACATTGGCTAAGAGTTCTGCCTTACTATCCAGGTTCGATTTGAATTTATACATTTAAGGCAAAAATGGGTTTCAACTATTTTTCATAGCCAATATAGGGCTGAAATACATTATGTTGACTCTTATTATGGGGTTTCTGCGCTCAAAACAGATGTCTGATTATATGCAGTATTCTAAGTAATAAAATACATGGACAAAGAATCATGTGCCCTAACAGTGTGGTATGTTTGCAGCAACTTTGTGCCATATTTGTAGCACTCCATCAAAGTAGTCCATTTGTGTGCTTAACTTTATTCAGGGGCAGAACTAGGGGTAGGCAGAGTAAGCACATTTCTAGGGTGCAATACTGGGTGTGGGGGGGCGCCAGGCACATACCTTCTCTGCCTCCTTCCCTAGTCTTGTCCCCTCTCTGCTCTCTGCTCTGAAGGACTGGAGCCATACTCGTGAGTGCATGTGCGCAGCTGTTTGCCTGTGCGCATGCCTATTCATAACTGACTATTATATTTTGTCTGTTTGCTCCTTTCTTTTTTTTTTTGAAAAGTATGGGTGGATCTCACACCCTAAATAATACATTCTTTATTTTGTTCAATATTTAAAAATTTCTGAAATGCTGTATTTTTTTCATTTCAATATACCATTTTGAATGTCTGCTGATTTTATGGTGCTCATTCTAAAAAAAAACAAATACACACACTTGTGGTTGTGTACACACTGCTAATCTGTTAAAATCAAAAAAAGCAAAAAGTGCAGTGTTAAAAGTTCCTTTTTTTAATTATTTTTATATATAACTTTAAATACACAGACAAACATACAGCCTAATAATTCCAAGATCAGCATAAAATAAACTCTGGAGAACCAGTGTGTTTCATCGCTAATAATTCCCACTATCTATTCCCCAATTCCAAATCTTAATACCATTTTAGAAAATAAGACAGTGGGGAAAGCCTATATGCATAATAATTTTGATGACAAGGCAACATTCTACCTTTTTCTACCTTTTCCAAACTGGACTGACGTCTGGGCTATTTCTTAAAGGCATCAAAAAATGAAAGTATTTTAAAGTAATGAAACTATAATGTACTGTTGTGCTACACTGGCAAAACATGTGTGCTTGTGTCAGCAACTCTACAATAAAATGTATAAAGAAGCTGCTGTGTAATCATAGGGGCCACCTGCAGTACCTGCAGTACCTGCAGTAGAGACAGCTGACTTTAGGGTTTCTCATTAGCAGAGATCGGAGAGCAAACTCAGAGAAGTCCCATTACTCCTATATCAATATAAAAAGGCTCTAGCCTCAGAAAGAAAAGATTCAGAAAATGCTATCAGATAAAATATTACAGTCTGTCAGCATTAATCTCTGTTGAAAGATTAAATGTTCTCTATTCATTTTTGATTTTTCACTGTCATCCCTCCACTCCCTCAATGACACTAAATAGCTACAGAAAGGCTTTTGGTTACTGCTGGCCACAAAAAGGTTTGACAGATGAAAATGCCTATTACATGTTGAAATTAAATATTAATGTTTTGGACCTGTGGGTTTTTCTCTGCCAGTGGATAATAATAAAAATGTCTTTTAGGACCTAAAACAGTGTTCTGCATTTGATACTTTGTAGCCACGACTAGCGAGAATTCAGCAAGGAAGTTGATAGATTACATTAATATTATAAATTATATGAAAGGAAAAGAACAATGCTTTTCATATTAAATATCAAAGTGAAATTTTCAATTTGAATATCTGGATATCTTGCCAAATGCAAAATGCAGGGCAAATCTATTTAGAATTGATGAAATAATCAATGTTGTGATGTACAGCTAATGCAATTTAGACACAATATACTTTTCTGAAGAAGCACAAAAGTTTAATAAACTGAAAAACGGTCTGGAACTGTGGTAGATATTGAGCTTGTGTTGCATGCATAGCAAGATAACTCCATTGAGATGGGGAATAGGTGAAGCATACTCTCTCTCCAAATCCATGCTGGACTGTTGTTGGTGTTCAGTTAGCTAATACATTGCACCATGACAGAATGTTGTTGGCTTTCTTTTATTTCTGGTAGTAGAACACCAGGGTGAGAGAAGACAAGTGCAGAAAGTGCAAGTTTTATTAAATCAGAGGGCTCAAGTTTTTATGTACTGGGGTTTGTACAAGGCAAAGCCCAATCAGCTATATTGGACTACAAGCTAGTTTGAAAGGGTTTTTCTAAGGTTTACTAAGGTTAGGCCACAAATTGCATTGTTAAAGGAGACAGTGGCTCCCACTGCTAATAACAGCAGTATAGTTTAATGGTATACATTACCAGTGCCATTTCTTTAGCTACAGGAGGGCACGAGTTGCAGGTGTGAATGTTAGTTACTTCTTGCTGGTGCCACTCAAAATGCTGTGCTCCATGTAAGCTTTGTGAACTTGTCTTGTTCTAAAAGACTACCCAATTCAAGGTTCTAGGTAGATAAGGTGTAGCCTAATCATTAGGCTCAAAGTAAAAGGTCAAAATTGTCAAAATTATGAGGTTTTGATAAACATTATATCCTTTTCCACTATGCATCTATATTAAAAAATAAACTATGCCTTATTCATTATACAGCAGTTGCACATGGGAATGAAATATACCAGTACATCCTTCAACGACTCTGGACAGGAAGGGTCATAATAAATCACACTTAAAGGACCAGTAACATCAAAAAAAATGAAATAGTTTTAAAGTAATAAAAATATAATGCAATGTTGCTCTGCACTAGTAAAACTGCTGTGTTTGCTTCAGAAACACTACTATTGTTTATATAAATAGCTGCTGTGTAGCAATGGGGGCAGCCATTCAAAGTAGAAAAGGCTCAAGTTACACAGAAAAAAGCAGATAATCTCTGTAGAACATAGTGTTATCTGTTATCCATTATTTATCCTTGTCCATGTAGCCTTTTTTCAATTTCCGCCATTGCTAGCAGCTTGTTTATATGAACTATAGTAGTGTTTCTAAAGCAAACAGATCAGTTTAACCGGTGCAGGGCAACACTTTTCATTACTTTAAAACACTTTTATCATTTTTTTGGTGTTACTGTTCCTTTAAGCCATAAGCTTACCTAACATTCTGCTTTCCCTACAGAAGAAGGGCATGCATAATGTCATGCCCAGCATGTAAGAAATGCATTGCAATACAGCACCAAAAACACATTTGTGTGGCTTGGTAAAATTAATATTTCAATTTCAAAATCATCCTTTTACTGTTTTCAGATATTAAGGGGAAAAAGCTCTTAAGCAGGAACTGGGTGTTTGGAAATCCATGGACTTGGATGCATGCAGCAAATCCAAAAATAGTTTAGATATGAACAGTAGTGGACCACAACACACAAGATGCAACTATGGGTAAGCTTCATGGTACAATGTGCACCTCATGCAACATAAAGATACCAGTACTTGTTGAGTGCTAGAAAGTACTAATGAAATGTGTACATGTATACAGGAGGGGGATATTTTTAATCCACTTTGCATCTATTAAAGAAAATGAAAATACAGGGAGTTTCTAACACACTAGCCTTACACCTATCACAAACAATCCCTGTAATAGTGGGCACCAGCATTACTCTTAAACTCCTCTTTTTTTACATATTTGTTACATTATGTTTGTAGTGTCAACATCAATATTAATTACAGAATAACAATGTTACCCAGGCGCCCTAGGCAACCTGGCCAGCCACGGCGCCGGCTGAGTGTGCTCTTGATTGCGCATGCGTGAAAATGCTCTCAAGTGTGCATGCGTGAATTAAAGTTGTATGGACGTCTTTATTAGAGATGTTGGTGCAAATGCTTGAAGTGGCCACTTTTTATTACAAATGTCCAAGGAACCTTAATAAAGACAAAAGATATCAGATAATGCCTTAGACATAAGCCCACTGTAAAATGAATGTTCCATGGCCATAAAATGTCTGGGGAAAAATGTTAACCCAAAAATGTTTATTAGTACTTTTTTCTGTCAATCCTGCTGTCACCAGCGGTTTTTCAACTTTAATGCATTTTTGGCAGACAGGATATGATGTAAGTGATGTAAGATTGAGGAAGATCTAGCTTCATTTCGTAGTTCACCTGGTCTGAGGTGGCGAAGTGAACTCTGGTGAAAGAGGTAACGTTCAGTAAAATCCGAACTTTAGTGAATTTGCGGAGCAACGACCATTCGCCTGAACAAAAAGTCGCCTGGTGATAGAGTGCAAATGAATGCTAGCAACAGTCTCTTTTGCTAGAAATTTGTCCTATGTGGCTGTTAGTGAATTGGCGATGTCCCTGCGGATGTGATTTCTGGTGAAAAGTCGCTAGCGTTTGCCACTTTGCCATTTAGTAAATCTGCCCCAGAGTCTCTGGAGCATTGACACTTAGTACATTTTTGTAGGTTGATTTACAGAGCTAAATCCTGTTGTAGCGGGGGAACCTTAAAAAAACCTGGATTTGCACATTAACATTTACAGAATAAACTAAAATCCGTGACCAGTGATCAGGTTAAAAAATAAGCCCAATATGCCTAAAACTGACAGGCCAAAAGGAATCAGTATATGATGATGTTTTTTTGGCTCACTGACTGTGTGTTGAACAGCCAACATTTATGTCATGTTCACTTCTGCATTAATGATTAAGTGATTGATATATTAGCATACAGGGGCTCATTTACATCAACTAAATTTATTAAAGTGCAGGCTTATTGGTTATAAAAGAAACTGCTAATCTCTCCCTTGGTTGCTATACTTTATTTATACATCAGCACACAAATCACACCCTACCTTCGAATGTGGTATCTCCAACATTAATTATATATTAAATAATACATTTTCCAATCATTACATAATGGACTGTTCGCACCATGTTTCTGTTTGCCTAATTTACAATGAATTATTCTATTCTAGTTATTGCTTTGCATAGTGAATATTCAGGGTACATACATTCCAATCAGAAAACAGTAAATATATGTCATTTTTGCATTATGACTACTGATTTACTGACAAGCATATACTGTATTTGGTAAGACAATTTCAAGGGTAAATAAGCAGTCAGGTTTTTGATCAAATGTATTTTTTATTAATTTATATGTCAAAGAAGTCAAAAAAGTGCAAAAGTTGCTTTCAGTTTTCTTTCCAGAGGAAGGTAACAGAAATATGGGTCTAAAAAAAGGACATCGCATAGCACTTAAAGAAAAAATATTGGACCAAAGCTTAAAAATATCGCTGTAAGCAGCAAATAGTTTTGGACCATGACCTTTGCTTACAACTTGTGTCCTTGAGATATGAAGTCATTTAGATGTTCCATTTGCAGTCTGCAGTAATTCAGTCAAGTTTGATTCGCTCCACACTCTAGCTAACATTTATCCTAGTTACAGCTGACAATGCAATGGTTGCTTCAACTGTGCCCTGCATTTCAAGGACCTGGAGTGAATTTTTGTGACAGAGCAAAAATAAAAGTCCACTTGTACAACTGATTTCTCTTACTCAATTTGCAGTTAATTTGGCATCTGTGATTATAGAGTGGCTGCTGATTATATTACTCCTTATTCATACGCACGATTTAAACAATGGAAGCAATTCTTATATATATTGTATATATCACAATGCAATTTTATGTATTTTGACATTTCAAGAAATAAATATCTTCTAATACAGTACTTGTCTACTCCCCACTCTTCTAATTACAGTAGAATATTTGTACACATGGCAAATGTCTTTCTATTTTACTTTTCAGACTCAAACAAAAGATCATTCTGATCCCAAGATGCTTATTAACAAAGACAAGACACAAAAACTGTACTAAAAACAAAGTTATGGAAGGTCAGAAGCAGGCAAATCTCTAACTCATTTAGTGACCTTAGCTCATAAATAGGGAGGGGAAAAATGTGGATTGGCATAGTATTTTCATCATAATGCTCATTCTGTAAAAGGGTAGTAAAATGTCCTTTCTGCAAATATGACCTAATCATGGCACTGTATTATTGGTGTTTTAGAATAAATTGTATCTACTTTTCTTTTTGATCACAGAACTCTTTTATATCGTATATGTTTGTTGATTAATGTTTCTGTTGCCTTTGCTTTATTTATTTTGTTGTTACCTCTTTTCATTTTGTCTAGGTCCATATATTGGGGGGGGGGATTTTAGGGTTGAATAGCTGTAACCAAAAATGCCAAAAATCTGTTTACATATTTGTTTTTACCTATCATCCAGCAATGAGCTCTTGCAATTCCATTAGTCAGTTCTCAATCCCATTCGGTTAACTGCATAAATGCTGTATATACTATTGTATGTTACCTCCCCAGTGCTCCCCGAGAATCAGCTGGGCAGCATTCCGCCTCTAATATTCTGCCACCCTAGGCCCGGCCCTTTGTGGCCTTACCACAAATCCGGGCCTGCATTTAATGCACTGAAGCAGTTCAGGGCAGTAACAAGGTTCTGATAGCAATTGAAAGAAGATACGCCAGTTTGCTCACCATTAAGTAAAGCAACGGGAGGGCACAGCAGTTACCTTATTGCCGTGGCAGAGGTGTGGGTAGTAATGTTATATCTGCTTCTTCCTCTACTGATTAAATGTATTAATCCCACCACTTATACTATATTATAATACTCTATTAACAGTGTCGGACTGACCCGGCGGGAAACCGGGAAAAAACCCGGTGGGCCCCACCCTCATGGGCCCCCTGCCGGGCCAGACCCCTCTTCTGATATAGGAATTCTAAAAAAAAAGTTTTCTTTCGGCGCTGCGCAAGCCGTCTGCGCATGCGCCTGCTGTTCACGCCTGCGCGCTGTGTGGCCCAATCTGAGGGGGCCCTGAACAGACTGGCCCCCCAGTCCGACCCTGCCTATTAAATTATATTTATTATTATTAACAATAATAACAATAATATTTAATCTGCATACCAGTAGATACCAGTAGTGAATATTTGAACCATGTGCAAAACAATATTTTCACCTTATCTTCACTCTTTATTCTCTCCATAATTTTTTGATAGTTATAAATATGAGCACGCTGATTTGTCTGAATCAAGATTGTGATCTTGGTAAAAAAAAAACTTACATAGTAACATAATAGTTTAGGTTGAAAAAAAGAGACATTGCTGTGGTTTATATCCAAAAAATAACTTTTCCATTAAACCTCCTAAGGCTTGATATTTAATAGCATTCAAAGCATTTGGAACTATGCATTATGCATTCAAAAAATTCACCATACATTAGGTAATCTGAGATTTTTTAAGGTGTAAAAGTATATCAAATCTGTCAATATTTTTGAAAACATGAAATGCTTCAAATTATTTTACCCCAATGCGTAAGGCATATAACATTATTCGAAGCATTGGAAAGGTTATAACAACCTTTCTAGGAGTAGATTTATTACATTGGGAGAAAACCAACCTGACCAAAAAAAAACCTCTTCAGACCTGATTTTACTCAAGGGAATTCCCAGAAGGCCTTGTGCATCTATGAAGTATCAACTTTATATCTTGGTTCTCTAGAAATGTTTAATATGGCCTGGGGATTTTTCTTACTACTCAATAAATCACGAAAATGTACCAATATGTAAGATAAATGTCGCCGTTAACAAAGAAAAAAAAAATTGTAATGCACTAGTCTGGTATTTAAGTTCTGGTGCTTAAGGTAAAATGCAGCTTCTCGTATTTGTATGAATGAATGTTAACTAGTTAATGATGGAAATAAATGTACTTTCGCGATATAAAGAACTCAGTTCTGTATACAGAATTTATTATCGCTTAACAGTACAGGTATGGAACCTGTTATCCAGAATAGTCAGTAACTGGGGTTTTCTGGACAACAAAACTTTCGTGATTTGGATCTTTATACATCAAGTCTATTGAAAAATTATTTAAATATTACATAGTAAACTCAGTAGGCTGGTTTTGCCTCCAATAAGGATTCATTGTATCTCAGTTAAGATAAAGTACAAGGTACAGGTATGGGATCCGTATTCCAAGTTCCAAATTACGGAAAGGCTGTCTCCCATAGAATCCATTATAATCAAATAATCCAAATCTTTACAAATTATTTACTTTTTCTCAGTAATAATAAAACAGTACCTTGTACTTGCTCCTAACTAAGATATAATCCTTATTGGAAGCAGGGCCAGACTGTTGGATTAATTTAATGCTTATGTCATTTTCTAGTAGACTTAAGGTATGAAGATCCAAATTACAAAAAGATCCATTAAAGCATATGTATGTTATTGGTGGTGCTGGGAGGGATATCTATTGTCATATTTAGTGATGGGAACATTAAACATAAATTAAATAAAAATTTTGGAAAAACGGTAGAAAATAAAAGATGGAAAGCAATTGAAATAAGCCTATATTTCTTGAGAACAATCTGAAAAAAAAAAGATGAACTGAAAAGTGTCTGAAAGTTAAACAAACCCTATAATAGAAAAGGGTCCATTTCCCGTGTATGAACCCTAAACTGCAAACCAACAATGCAAATAAATTTAATATCACTAATAATAATAAAATGAAATTTACTTGCAAATGATTAAAAAACACTACTATCTACACTAGTGATGGGCGAATTTCTCCGGCATCAGAATTGTCACCGGCATAGATTTTGACGCCAATGTCAATTCACTGGTATCAAAATCTATGCAAGTGACAATTCCGCCGGTGGGGAAAAAAAATATTATGACGCTGGCGATAATTCATCATCAAATTTTTACTGCAATTTTGCAAATTTATTCACCAGACACAAAACGTGGAAATTCGCAGCAAATTTGAGCCTGGCAAATAAATTCGTCCATCACTAATCTACACCATACTACAAGTTAACTCTGTGCTGAGCTCCCATTACACTTACAGGTAATCTACACGTACTTTTCATGACAATCATACGGTGGCATCAAGTTGTCACTAGAAATTCCTTGTTTCAGTACACGATTTATAGTATTCAATCAAATTCTTGCAATTGTGAAGAAGGGTTGATTTTTCCGAAACCACCATGTGCTCCATATTCTAATTGCCAAATTGTGGTATTTAGCAAATTTAATTTCCTGCCTCATACACAATAAGAACACCCAAAAATGCATAAGTTGTCATGTAAGTCAAAGTATTTAGGCTTCTTGTAATAATGTGTATTGGGTAGTGCAAGGCAGCTTGCCTGTGTAGTGTGGCCCTACTCTTGACTCACAGAGCATTTTATGGAAATTATGCAAATGGTTATGCCTGTGTGTAACTGTAAACACCTGGGCAATAGTTATTCTTCATTGTTCGTTTGCAATAGATGGACTTTACCTTACTTGTGCCAGTGACAAACCTGTATTGGCATATTTATTTAGTCTCTAAAATTTCTACAGGAGTAAAAAAATAGCCCCTCTCTCCCCCATCCCCCAGCAGCTCAATTTATGTTGGCTTCCATCAGGCAATGTGTCAATTTCGATTGCATGGAGCTTTTTAAATTGGACTGTAGATGGTAACATTTTGATTGAAAGTGGCTTCACAAATGAAGGCAGCACAAAGGAACACTCTCTGCATCTATTTTCCTTTTGAATGGTGCCTGTGATGCTCAGAGTATGAATGATTAGTGAAGGCTCAGATCTCTCAGGAACTCAGAGGCTGATATACAACTAGAAACAGAGTAGAAAATGGGTGAGAGCCAACTGTACTAGTAGATTTTCTATCTATACTAATACTAATGTTATGTTATTCTGTTTGGGTGTAAAAGTCCAAAATGTCCAGTACAAGACTAAAGTAAGGCTGCACATCCTGCTGCTTTAGATGAAACCTATTTTCTTATGTCTTCTAAATCAGTACTGTTCACCTGGCAGCCCTCCCTTGTGTGGCCCCTGCATAAAACTCTGCCTTCTGTGACTGCTTACCTTTTATAAGATTTAAAAGTTATCAGTACTGCGATTAACTGTTCCCTGCACGTCAGATTGAGAATCCAATCATATGCATTGTTCACACCTGCAGGACCTCTATTGTTCACACCAAAATGCTGTTACTGTATGTAGTACAGTATGAACCTTTCAACTTAGAGTGGTCCTGAGAGGTTTCCTCCTCTGCCATTCTTCTGTCTTCCGTATGCTTCCTGTGTGCCATACTCTGCCAACCTGTGTGTGCCACACAATGTTCCCTATGTGTGCCAAACTCTGCATGCCTTATTTTGTTTGACTTATTCTATCTGTGTGTGTCATACTCTGCCTTCCCTATGCTCACTGTGTGTGCCATATTCTGCCAACCTGTGTGCGCCATACTCTGCCTGCCCTACTCTGCCTGTGAGATGTGAGCCTGATATCAGTTTATCATTTGGAAACTGTTTTTATTGGCCTCTAAGGTGTTTAACTATTTGCTGGGGGAGGTGATGTGTTATCCACAGGGGAGGATAAGGCATATGGATTGAAGGGTATGTCTTAAAATAACTTACATTTTCACATATAAGTGATTAAGTGATTTCCTGCAGTGAGCACCAACTGTTTGGCTTTTTGGTGTGCTACCACCATTAATATTGATATGGTTTTGAAAAAATCTTGTGATGACATGGGTGTGGTTTAATGAGGGTGTGGTTTAAAAACAGAGCGAAAGGTGAATAAGAAATATATAGTGATCATACACCTCTTAAGTGATACTTTTGTTATAACTATGATTCTACATACCTTTTAGGGACATTTATATCTGGATTTTTTCTGTTTTATAATTTTCCATTTCCAGCACTGGAGACCAAAGTTACACATTCTTGATGAGATTTTAACAGTGCTTTTAAAGTGAGAGACTTGATCTCAATATTGATTCTTGTGGCTCTTTTACCTTTGTTTCAGCAGTGCCAATGACTTCAGCTAATTTAGTGCAATTAACTTGAGCTTGCCCATTTCACCAGTCCAGTCTATCTAACCTGTCTTCCAGAGTCTTCCTAACCCTAATTTATAACTGCAACCCTTACCATTATTCCCTTCTTCCCTTTAGATCTTTATCAAATCTATTAACAAATCATCTGTTTCATCTACATCCTCTACCACACTAAACCCTAGAAATGCTGGCTCAGAGTGCAGCCTATGCTATCACCAGTTACCTTTATTATTACAATAATAGTGACATCAAACATAAATGTAATGCTGTCATTCCAGTTAAACCACAAGGTAGCTGAAGGAAACAGCCTATGGAAGAACATATGGAATGCAGGTGCCCCATAAGAACACGATCCATACTAAAGTGTATCCCATTCTTAATTTTGCATTATAGCAGTTAGAGAAGACCAGTGACACTCTCTTGGATAGTTAAACCCCAATGACTACTGAGTAGTTCATATTTTCAATAAAAATGTAATGCTTTGGTGGCCTTCTGGAATTGATCTCTATATAACCACACTAATTTTTGTTTGTGTTTCTGTTTTCTATATGCTTATTTAAGCATACAATTTATAACAATTTGAATATAACAATACAGTGCTGTGAAATATGTTGGTGCTCTAAAAATATATGTTAATAATAATAACATTATACATATAAGCATTTCATATTTTGATTATCAACCTATAAAAGCTGTTATCCATAATCTTAGGAGAAGCAGGAAAATAGTATTTTCATCGTTTGAGACTTTCAGATTTCATTTAAAATAGTAAAAGTAAAAAAGTAAAAGAAGTAACAGTCATTGAATGTGGATAGGATGAATGATACATTAAACAACTGTCTATTAATGGGACTCTGAAAGAAAAGATATTGCAGGTTTTCATCTGTACAATTTGTAAGTGATGCTGGTAACAGAGCTTTTTTATGTGCAAATGGTGCCAGAAAGCCCAGAAAGATTTACTTTGCTGTTGCAAGTGCAATTTAAGGTTGGAACAGATGGTGCAAGCTTTGTTTAAGCTGGTGTAATAGTTTTAATGAATACTGTCTATTACCTGCTCACTGGACCTTTTGTTCTTATGTAATAGCCTTTTTTAATAGTTGTGGCATTATAATGAGCTCTATAAAGGCAAAATTGCTATTGATTTTCAGTGGTATTCTGTAAAATCCCCCTTAGTTTTAACACATTAAGCTACGTAAAAACGCTGATAATAATAATGTCAGGTTCCATCATAAACAGAAAAAATAACAAATAATATTTGGCAAAGTAATTTATTCATTTTTAATTGCACATTGAATTTATTTTTTAGCACACAAAAAAAAAATACCTTTTTTTGTGAACACTGCTCACTGCACTAAATAAAGGGAAAAATGTTACCATTAGTGAATGAAGCATTTCAGGTTGGCATAACTAATATTAAATGCGGTATGTACTTGCAATACAATAAAAATATATTTTGCCTCATTATAGGTCTCTGGTAAGGCCTTACCTAGTGTATGCAGTGCAGTTTTTGGGATTTCAGGGGATTTCTGGCATTCGGAACTTAGTAAATAACCCCCTAAATATAAAAAAAATGTTGTTGGTGTTTTGAAAGCTCAATTTTAATGTAAGATTCTGCTGGAGGAGAGCTATTACCTGATGCATTTTTTCCATGACAGATTCTATTTGGTCAAAATGAATAGGAGGTGGAATTTTTTTAAAATTCGCTATTTAAACAGTTTAAAGACGACTAATATCTAGAAAACTAGAAAAACTGTAAACTGCAAAAGTGTTCAGTGTATTCATTTGGCTTGAGGATTTACATGTACTTTAAGTAAAGTAGTCATGGGAAACCATGTTTTTTTTCCCCATAACACATCAGTAGTGCTGCTCTAGCAGACTTCTGCACTGAATCCATTTTTCAAAAGAGCAAACATTTATTTTATATTTATTTTTGAAATCTGAAATGGGGCTAGACATATTGTCAGTTTCTTAGGTGCCTCCAGTCATGTGACTTGTGCTCTGATAATCTTCAGTCACGCTTTACTGCTGCACTGCAAGTTGGAGTTATATCACCCCTCCCTTCTCCCCTCTCCCCCCAGCAGTCCATCATCAGATCAATGGAAGGTAACCAGATAACAGCTCCATGGTAGATATAAGAACAGCACTCAATAGTAAAAATCCATGTCCCACTGTGGCACCTTGAGTTACATTGAGTAGGAGAAACAACAGCCTGCATGAAAGCAGTTCCATCCTGAAGTGCTGGCTCTTTCTGAAAGCACATGACCAGGCAAAATTACCTAACATGGCTGCCTACACAACAATATTACAAATTAAAAAAAATACACTTGTTAGGTTAGGAATTAAATTTTATATGGTAGAGTGAATTGTTCGCAGTGTAAACAGTGTAATTTAGAATAAAACTGACACCATAAAAATCATGACAGTCTCCGTCTAAAGATTAATGAGAACTAATGTATTAAATGGTAACTTGCTAAGATGCTGCTGGAAAACATGGGAGGGGAAACTAAAACGAACTAAATGGCTTTTTATAAAAATTGCAAAAAACTAAAAAAGAATTAAACTGCAAAAAACATTATTTGTGGGGTAATATTTATTATGTAGGTGAGATAAAATTAAGTTAGATTTTTTTTACAGCTTTTGTGGAAGCTCTAAAATATAGTTTTAGCCTTGTCTATGCTTCCAATGTCTCACTATCAAGCTATCACATGTTTTGCTTATAATTTAATCAGAAGAGGCAAAACATTTCATCACAAGAGGCCATGAAAATCAACCTTTCATATTGTGTTTATCCAGTCATGGGGTTCAATTTTTTTCAAACTTTGAAGGGCACCCTCTCTTGGCCTATAGGAGCTCATACATGAGAACCACTTGGTTAATCTGTGTTTCCCAAAACTGTATGGTTGCGCAGTTTGTGGCTTCTCTCCCTCTAGTCTTCTTCTTTACCATTTCAGTTAGATCCAATATGTATCTATATAACGAGGTGTCATTAAATAGAATGTCATGTTTTGCAAAAGGTTTATATGGTAACCAATATAAGGTGGCAACATTAAACTATACATATCATCTTGAAAGGCAGTACATCTTTTACATTTAATGCCATTTTATTAAAGTAAGTAATGGAAAAATGAGTATCTGTACCATGTTTTATTAAAGAATAAACTATATATAATGTGTTAATAAATACTAGTGATGGATGAATTTATTCAGCAGGCACGAATTTGCGGTGAATTTCCGCGTTTAACGGACACCCATTGACTTTAATGGGCACCTGCATCAAAATCGCCATTTCGCTAATTTTGTGGGACAAATTCTGCCCATCATAAAAAATACTAATTAAATACTCTGGAATATAAGGGGAACAATTAAATGAAGCTATAAAGTACACAGATTATTGTCATCATCAATGAATTTCAAGAATAATATTAGATGATCTGAAGATGATCTGTAAATGTAATAACAATTCATGGTGGGTGGCAAAGATGGACAGAGCTATGTAGTTTGGCTGGTCATGCCTAACTCTCAAAGGTCAGTTTTGACAAGCTAATGTATGTGAATACTTAAGTACTGTAGATACTTTAAAATTTGCTTTTCATATTAGCAGAAATATATAGAAACTATTTTGCTTCATGGAGGCTGTACCCTGTATTGGCAACACAACAGCTGAACATTTTTGTTGGTAAAGGTTTTTGATTACATGTTTTTATTTACACCAGTGATGACCAACCAGTGGCTCGCAAGTAACATGTTGCTCACCAACCCCTTGGATGTTGCTCTCAGTGGCCACAAAGAAGGTGCTTCTTTTTAAATTCTTGACTTGGAGGCAAGTTTTGGTTAGATAAAACCAGAGTATCTACCAAACACAGCCTCCGATATGCTGCCAATCCACACAGGGGCTACCAAACAGCCAATCACAGCCCTTATTTGGCATCCCCAGGAATATTTCCATGCTTGTGTCGCTCCCCAACTTCTTGTACAATTGATTGTGGCTCACGGGTAAAAAAAAGTTGAGGATGCCTGAATTATACACACTGCATTTTAGAGCATTTTTATTTGTATATTGTGTTTTTATTGTTAGTCCAACTTATATTTTATTGGATTTGTATATACCGATCTTGTTTTGTTTTTACTATGGAACTGGCCACATGTGCTTAAGAATGTTATATATTACAGTATATGTTCTATAATAGTATATGTATACTGTACTATATACAGTCAGGTTAATTAACTTAACACTGACACATAAATAGGAATCTCAATAATGTTTTCTACCTCTTTTTATGTTTCTGAAGAGCAGATGTTTCTGAAGAGCAGAGCACTTCACCTCATGAGGATAATGGCAGACTGAGTTGATGTCTTTCAGCAATTCTCATTTTGAAACACTTCATGGTGCTCAAAAGAGAAGCATTCTGTAATCCAAGTGCACCTACTTGCACTCAAAGAATTCTCCTTGTATTTTCTGTTTATTCTCTGAAGGACATCAATTTTTTAAAGGTTATTCAATGTTGAATGTTTTTGCTGTAATGTATGAGAAACAACATGTAAAACTAGAAGCATTATCCATGTAGATACTGTATATGTTAAACTTTGAGGGGAAACATTTTTCCTTCATCCAGTTCAAATTTGAATCTACTATTATGAAACTCAGTTTACTTGACACTGCATTCTTTTGGTTTTGATTCCTTAGTTTTGGTGAATCATGTGACAGAAATTACATCACTAACTACCAATTATAACTGATGGCATCTCTAAGCACTTGCAGGGACCTGTAGGGTTAATTCCCCTATGGTCTGAACCATATGGTGGAGATCTCCTGCCTGTGCAGCTACAGGGTCTCCTAGAGCTTTGAGAGGGGCTGGAGACTTGTCCTGTGCAGTATGTCTGGCAGATACCGGAGTGTGTCACAAGGTGTTCCTGCTGTACCAGCTTTTGATACATAAGAGAGCCATGCGCTCACAGCCATTCCTGCTTTACTTTCATGGAGAGAGGATGGACAGAGACTACTGCAAAGATGTAGGGGCAGGAGACCCTGGACGGCTGGGGTGCAGCAGCCCCAAGCCTGGGAGTTAGACCAGCAGGGTCTGAAGCTCCTAAATGCAAAACCTAATACGTTTTGTAAGGACACAAAACATGGTCATGTTTTTATATAGTGTGTAGTCTCAAATCACTTCACACTTTAACAATGTATCCCACATATCCTAACACAGTATTAAAAAGAGTCTTCTTGAAGCAGTGGAGATAGGAACCTTGCCCTTCAGGAAATTGAACTAACTGCCCTCTTATCTATGTTTATTTGAATTTTCCGACAGATTTTGCCCTGCCCTGCTCTGAGTTGTACTTGTGAGCTCACATGATCTGCTCCCTCTGGATTTAGTTTTTCATACTTTTTCAATGCCAGTAGCTAATGCCCCCTGTGCACCTTCACTATGAGTTTGCTCCATTATTGGACTGGCCCGGCGGGATACTGGGAAAAAACAGGGTGGGCCCAATGGGCCCCCGCCGAGCCAGTCCCCTCTCCCGATCAGATTTGGGGGAAAAAAAGTTTTTTCAGGTGCTGCGCAGCGCCGCCTGCGAATTCGCTCAGTACCTGTTGATGGCGCCGTGGCACCTTCACGCAGGCGCAACGAGCAGCGCCTGCATCCATGCTCCCTCAACGCATCATTTAGGGGCGAGGGGTCGGCGGGGGGTCGGAGGGGGCTCTGGACATTAGTCCCCCAGTCCGACCCTGGTTTGCTCTGCTTTGCATCTTAAAAAAAACGAGAATATTTAATTAGAATGTATCTTGAAGGGGAACTATCAAAAAAATGTAAATGTAATATGAGCTTCATCATAATGAAATAAGGAATTTTCTAAATATAATTAAATTCTGTACCATATTTTAGAAATAATCAAGCTACTTTTCACACTCTCCTCCATTTTAGCCCAAAAAAAATCAAATTTTTAAAAATAATTTCCCTTTTCTCTGTAATAATAAAACAGTACCTTGTACTTAATCCAAACTAAGACATAATTTATCCATATTGGAGACGAAACCAGCCTATTGTGTTTATTTAATGTTTACATGAGTTTCTAGGGAATTAAGGCACCAATATATGGTGGCAACATTAAACTATACATATCATCTTGAAAGGCAGTACATCTTTTACATTTAATGCCATTTTATTAAAGTAAGTAATGGAAAAATGAGTATCTGTACCCTGTTTTATTAAAGAATAAACTATATATAATGTGTTAATAAATACTAGTGATGGATGAATTTATTCAGCAGGCACGAATTTGCGGTGAATTTCCGCGTTTAACGGACACCCATTGACTTTAATGGGCACCTGCATCAAAATCGCCATTTCGCTAATTTTGCGGGACAAATTCTGCCCATCATAAAAAATACTAATTAAATACTCTGGAATATAAGGGGAACAATTAAATGAAGCTATAAAGTACACAGATTATTGTCATCATCAAAGAATTTCAAGAATAATATTAGATGATCTGAAGATGATCTGTAAATGTAAATAATAAAACAGTACCTTGTACTTAATCCAAACTAGACATAATTTATCCATATTGGAGACGAAACCAGCCTATTGTGTTTATTTAATGTTTACATGAGTTTCTAGGGAATTAAGGCACAAAGATCCAAATTACAGAAAGATCTGTTATCCAGAAAACTCCAGGTCCTAAGCATTCTGGATAACAGGTCCCATACCTGTACAAAGTTTTACACAATATTTATTTATTGCACAAATCCTGCATGTAGAGAGACAGGATTTCAAAAGAGACTAATAAAGGAGCACCCCAAAGGTTGTATTAGACCTGTCAATCAAAATCAGGCTCCCAACTCCTGCATGAGGAGAGACTGAAGAGAGACAGATGCTGAGAGGGGGAGTATGAAGAAAACTTCATTAGTTCAGAAACTGACAGAATTTTTAATGAATTAAATTCTAAAAATCTCTTCTTCAGTATGATGAAACTTACATTAAGGGAGCACATAGTTAATTAACCCTCGATATTTGACCGTCGAAGTAAAATCCTTCGACTTCGATTATCAAAGTCGAAGGATTTACCACATTTCCTACGATCGTACGATCTAAGGAAAAATCGTTCGATCAAAACTTTAAATCCTTCAAATCAAAGGATTTTAATCCATTGATCGAACGATTTTCCTTCTATCAGAAAATTGTTAGGAAGCCTATGTGGACCTTCCCCATAGGCTAACATTGATGCTCGGTAGGTTTTAGGTGGCGAAATAGGTGGTTGAAGTTTTGCCGCTCAATTATTTTGAGTAGTGATGGGTCGAATTTGCGACAAATTCCCACGATTCGCTGCCGGCAAATAAATTCACAAAAATTCGCCGGCGTTAAAAAAATGGATGCCAGCGTCAAAAATGAGACGCCGGCGCCATTTTGCGAATTTTTCAGTGAAGTGAAACGCCCCAAATTCGCCCATCACTAATTTTGAGGTTTTTTTCTGACTTATTAGTAAATTATTCATATTCGTGGATAGGAGTTAAGTCGAGTTTGCTTTATTCAAATTATGAGAAAAAGTTGAGTTTTAGTAAAAAAAGTAAACCCTTAGTATATTTACTAAAGGAGTGCCAAGTGCAAGTATTTCATAACTCGGAGGTCCTAGCAATATAGTGACCCAAGTATGTCATGACACAAAAAAATCATAATTCCAAAAAGTTCAATTATATTTTACAGTGGACGCAGATGAGCCTGGACTTGACTAAATAAACTATGAGTTTAACCTTCATTGCAATAGGGTCTTTAGTGGGGAATCTGTTGGGTACAATTCTATTCAATTGGATGTTTAATGACTTGGTAGTAAGGTGTAAAAGCTCAAATCAAAATTTCTTCCATTCTTCTTCGGTTAAGCTTTAGTTCTCTGGCTACATTAATTAAAAGAAATACAGACAGCACTAATGTGACACACATTACATATACATATTTGATAATTCGCCTGAGCAGTGAAAGTCATCACTAAAATTGCTGTGTCCAAATAGCTCTGGTCTGTGTCTACATTAGTTTCCCCTTAGCCCTAATAAGTTAAGTAAAATGATTTGTGAACCAGAGAGACAAAGAATGCCTTATTCCAGCAGTGCTTGATTAAATAATAATTAGGTTATAATAAGATCTTGATGTGAATGAACCTGGAGACAGAACACAACATATAATATTTTAGATTTATTTATTAATTATTTATCTATATGGCCAATAAAAATGGTTATCTCTACTGCTCTTTTAACTGTGGAGACCTATGAATAGCGTCCGCAGTGTCACAGTTTTAGGTCATTCCATAAATATACAAAACTTTGTAGCAGTCAAGTTGTACTATGTTTATATTTTAGACAGTAAAACATTTTCCCCAGCACTAGGGATCCCACAAGGTATCTTGCTCCTTGGCACTTTCGCTGCTCCTGAGCTCAACTACTACAATGTTCCTGTCTGGTGGATTGATCACACAACTACTCTCCTTGTTAGAGCCAGAAAGCTGCTCACTTAAATAAATCTGCCACTAGCTTTCACTCATAGAGCAACTATAACATAAACTCCACCGCTAAACTTTCACTAAGGCCTGATACTCTCTAGATCCACTCCTGTATCCACCTCCCCACAAGGTGGGATCCAGGAAGAGATCCCTGAGTAAGTGTGTGCTCTCCCTTTTATACTTTTATCTGCCACCTATTGGGCAAACCTTGAATTACAATGGACCCAGGAAAAAGGGACATAGATGCCTGGGTAAATCAAAGGACCACTTAGGTGTCCAAATACTGGGGTCTTACTGAGGTTATATAGAGTAAAACCATACCTAAACCTCAGGGTCTCTACACACTTTTGATCAAATAGTGTGAGATACACAATGTAGTCCAATCACCGACCCTGTAAAATGTTCTATATTGATACATTTCGTTGATATATTTTTTATCTTTGTCCCTGCTGAGCAGAATCCCTTGGTTAAATGAAGCTGTTAGATTAATACAATAGTTGCTAATACCCCAGAGATGCTGCTGAAAAATGTATCAAGTAAATGTTGCAAAATTTTAACAGTTTAAAGTCTGCACCTGAATTACTGAGCTGCCAGACTGAAACAACAGAGACAGGGACATTAAACTTTAAATTTAGATTTTTGCAAAACTGTAAAAAATAAAAGATGGAAAGCAATTGAAAAAAAGCCTTTATTTCTGGTGAACAATCTGAAAACAACTCAACTTCAGTTTTCTACAGTTTTCATTTTCATTGAGTTATTAAATTTGGAACTAAGAACTGTTGGTCATAAATTTTGCACTGAAGACAAAACTTCAGACTGAAAATGCTTATTATACCTTTACAAACAGATCAGATTTTCTAGAAAGCACTATGTAAGTATGGAACTTGTTATCCAGAATGTTTGGGACCTGAGTTTTTCTGCATAAGGAGGTCTTTCCATAATTTGGATCACCATAGTTTGCCTACTAAAAATTATTTAAAAATTAAATTAACCCAAAAGGGTTCTTTTCCCACCTATAAAGATTTATTATATCTCAGTTAGACCCAAGTAGAAAGTACTGTGTTATTATTACAAAGAAAAAAAGGAAATCATTCAGAATCATTTGAATTATTTGATTAAAATGGAGTCTGTGGAGATGGCCTTCCTGTAGTTCAGAGCTTTCTGGATAATGGATCCCATACCTGTATTTACATTTAACTTAGCTATTTGTTATTATACATGGTCAAAGATATATATAAAAAATAACTGAAAACCTTTTATGTATTTTGAAACATTAATGCTAAAAAAATGAAAGGGTCCTCAGAAGTTATAAGCAAATGCAGGATGATAAAATTCTCATGTTTTTAATCCCATTGAAATGAAATCTTTGTATAAAAGGAAGGTTGAGTCGGTGGTAATTTTTCTGACAGACCATTTACTGATTAAATTTATTTTGTTCGTATAGGAGAGCTGAACTGAAATCATCATTATTCACAGAAGGTTTTTAGATTAGACCTGTCACATTTGTCTTCTGCAAGTCTTTATTACAAAGTTAGAAGAAGGAATTAAGCTTCATGGAGGATACTGTAACTTTACAGGGAAAAGTGACTATTGATGAAAATATGCTGAAGGGTAGGGATCAAAGAGTTCCTCTGCATTGAAATGTCTGACTCGTGTTGAACGTCACTTGACTAATCTGATCCTGTTCACAGCATTTTCTTTATGCATGTCTTAAGCATTAAAAGTTTGGGTTCCTAATGTTTTGTTTGCAGACGTTAACAGTTATTACTTGTGTTTATAATAGGCTGTTTCCCTTCAGACTGCTGAAACATTAGCAGTAGTAAGTATTAGAATACTTATAAACCATATGCTTATTTTGTCCACTTTGGAATAAAGGGATACATGATATACATCTCCTGCTAAGCAACAAGGCCGATCTACAGATGGAAAATGGTGTTAGGATGCCTCGGGGAAAAATCTTTCCACTTCCCACCTGCCTTCCTTTTAGGGGCTGAGAGTCTACATAAGATGAGGTACGTGTAGACAAAGGGAGAGTTTGCTTTGGGGATGTTAGCGATTCTGGAGGAGGATCAAGTGCTAAAGACAGGGAGCAGTTATTGTACCAACAGGTACAGAAAAAGGGTTGACCAAAGTTAGGAACCAAATAGGCAGGAGCGGACAAAAAATGAGGTACAGGCAGAGATGGGACCAAGTGAGTGAGGAGACATATGGACAGAAGCAGGTGAGGATAAAGGAACAGGATTGGAGCAGGAAAAGGACTGGAGCAAGAACAGCACTGGAGTAGGAACAGGACTGCCAAGAGCTATCTACAGTGCTCAAGCAGATTCTAATGCTCAGGACATGCTCAGTGATGAAAGGTGGAGGTTTTTAATAGAGCAGATTTACACAAAAGTTCTCTAAATGCAATACACTGCACAAAATGCAAAATATGCACCAGAAATTAAAAAGTTAGTCCTTTAGTTTAGTTTCCTACTTCAGTCTCTCAACTTTGGAATGCTTCATATAGGATAAAAAATGGATCAGCGCCTTTCGGCAACGGAGTCAAACTCGCCAGAAACAAAGAAGGGGGGGGGAGAGAAAAAATTAAATAGACATATACAGATGAAGCCACTTGGATTTGTGAGTTAAATGCGTCATGACTCAGGGGTAATTGAAGAAACTGTGTTATCTTAAGTCATCTTAACTCATTTAATGCATTTAACCTTTTCATTAGCATACCAAAGCTCCATTGTTCACAATGGTGAATGCTTTAATTAGATGGGATGTTGTGACGCAGTTTTCTGTGTTAAATGAGATAAATGGGATATCTGTGTTTAGTTATTCTGTGTCAAACAGACAAACCAAAGTGGCTGCATCTGTAGTGTAGTATTCTTGAAATGGTAATTTCAATCCAGGTGCTTATGTTTAGAATTTGTGTTGTTTTTTATTTTTTATTTATTCCCCTTTTCCAGATTTCCTTTTTATTTTAATCCTCCACTTCGGAAACTGTGCTTATATTCACTTTTTAGCATGCACGTGAATCTTCCACCGGAAAGATGGCTAAAGTGCCTACTTACAAGACATTTACTTGTAAGCCAAAGATTAAGGTCTTGTAATTAGGCAATCTAGCCATTTCTTGGTGTAAGCTACACGTATATGGTCTAAAGGGAAAGGAAAACACTACTATATGTGATTGAAAAAGTAAATGTCTTGTAAGTAGGCACTTTAGCCATCTTTCCGGTGGAAGATTCACGTGCATGCTAAAAAGTGAATAAAAGCACAGTTCCGGAAGTAGAGGATTAAAATAAAAGGGGAATCTGGAAAAGGGGAATAAATAAAAAACAAAACAAATTCTATACATAAGCACCTGGTGTGAAATTACCATTTCAAGAATACTACACTATATGTCTATTTAATTTTTTCTCCCCCTCTTCTTTGTTTCTGGCGAGTTTGACTCCGTTGCCGAAAGGCGCTGATCCATTTTTTATCCTATTTTAATAGAGCAGAGTCAGCTTTGATTGGCAGATTCTATATTAAGTTCATTAATAACAGCCATAGCACCCTATAAATCTATCATAAAAATTTCACATAATTCACTGTTATATTTTATTTTCTACCATAAACCAGGAAAATTAATAAAATATCCATAAAATATTCTAGCAAAAACAAAGATATCTTTCACTCTCTGTTGAGACCTCCATATCGCTCTATGATTTTTAAATGAAGTATCTAAAATAGCCAGAAATCAGAAATAGTGGATTCATTGCATCCCTATTCGAAAGGTTTTAGAAATGTAAAGGTGATATTTTAACTGAAGAGGTTCTGTTCTTCTATGCTCAGAGAATTGATATATGCCATTGTATGAGGATGTCAGGACCTGGGATGTGAAATCACGTGCATACACGGAGACTGCCATCACACTATTACGGTTACGTCTAAGATTCCCAACCCATATGAACGTGTTGCTCAAGTTCATAAAAAGCCAATTAACTTGTCTTTATGTTTTTGAAGTGTGAAAGAACTCCAGAGTACCCAGAAGAAACCCACGCAGACATGGAGACAACATATAAAACACCTTGCATTAAATAAAACCCAGGACACCATCACTGCAAGGAAGATGTATCACTTTTCTCCCCATTATCAGTTGTTTTTCACAGAATAATCTAGTTATATATGGAATATGAATAGGGGCCCCTTGCATGTTGGCATACACCTTCAGTATTTACCACACATTAAGGTCTATACATTGACCCACCCCACCTTAGAAAACTGTCACCTCCTTTTTAGTTCAGACCTGGGCAGTTTATTGCATTGATTTAGATTGTAGACTGCACATTTTACTGCTTTATAATGTTTTACAAATAAAGTGCAAACCATTTGTCCTGGATCTATTGTTCGATGGGGAATATCTTTTATTAACAAAGGTTCCCTCACAGCTCATTTGTTAGTCACTGATGGAACAAGCTGTGGGAGGAATCCTCAAGCAACTATACCACTAGTTAGTCAAACACAGGCCTCACCTTTTTTGTGTGGGTCACACAAGTCCCCTATGCCAAAGTAAAACATTCCTATAATTTAAAGCATTCTAACATGGTATGGGATCTATTATCTGGTAAACCATCATCCAGAAGGTTCTGAAATATGAAAATCACAAGTATTCTATTTAAGCCAACAATTGCTAACCTTTTTTGATTTTTGTTTTCTTCTGTAATTATAAGACAATACATTGTACAGGTATGGGATCCATGGATCCATGGTATGGAAACCCGTTATCCAGAAAGTATAGAATTACAGAAAGGCCATCTCCCATAGACGCTATTATAATTAAATACTCCAATCACAAGTATTCTATTTAAGCCAACAATTGCTAACCTTTTTTGATTTTTGTTTTCTTCTGTAATTATAAGACAATGCATTGTACAGGTATGGGATCCATGGATCCATGGTATGGAAACCAGTTATCCAGAAAGTATAGAATTACAGAAAGGCCATCTCCCATAGACGCTATTATAATTAAATACTCCAATTTTTTTTAAATAATTTCCTTTTTCTTTGTAGTAATAAAACAGTACCATGTACTTGATCCCAACTAAGATATAATTAATCCTTATTCGTAGCAAAACCAGCCTACTGGGTTTATTCAATGTTTACATGATTTTCTAGTAGTCTTAAGGTGTGAAGATCTAAATTACTGTAAGGCCCATTATCCGGAATGCCCCAGATCCCGAACATTCTGGATAACGGGCCCCATACCTGTACTTTACTATAAAATTATTCTATTATGATTAGAAACTATCTGTAATCTGAATCCGATCTGCAAAGTTGTATGACAGCCATGAAGTCTAATGGTGGCGACCATTACTACCTTTATAGCCGCCCTCGACAGCTGGAAATTCAGCAGTGAGCATTCCAAATGAGGACATAACATTTAGCATGGAGTATTTGTATCATTTGCCCAGGATGTTTAAAATCGTAGAGCTGTCTGTTTGTCCTATGCATTATGTGACGCGTCTTTCATTACTGAGTGCCTACTGAAATTATTATTGTTAGCTCAAAATTTGTTAATCTCTTTGTAAAACAAACCAATGTTTAAAAAATTGGGCTGACAGACCCCTACACAAGCAAATAGTCTATTATGCTAAGTTTGAAAAGAGTAAGTCTTTGCCATATTGCCAGCTGAATGCACTAGTACACAAATAACATTTGCTTTGAATATCATCAAGTGGGCATTATTAAAATTATTTCAAGAAAGACACAACATCAAATGATTTACATACTACAGTATATATATATCTCAGTGATTAACAGCCCGGTTTGTCCAAAGAACTTCTAAATCCTTTCTACTTATTCTCCAAAGACGAGTCTTATGAAAATAGGATTATTTTAATGTAAGGATTGCAAATCAGAAAAATGCAATATATCTACAATTTTGGCATTTATATTTTGACAAAAAAAACCTTGTTTGCTCAACTGTCCAGCATGTGTCCTATTTACTCACTTCAGCACCAAAGCGTGAGACATTGCCTAATGTAGTGTAATCTTGTAATCCAGTAACTATTATTTTCCTTCTCAGTGGATAAAGTGAAGGAAGGCCTGTAAGTATTGAACTGTCACTTTGAGAAAAGCACAGAATGTGGGCAGTTAATGGCATTGATTTCATTCTAGATTGTAGACTGCACATTTTACTGTTTTATAATGTTTCTGAGGGTTTTAGAAATAAAGTGCCAACCAAATGTCCTGGATCTATTGTTCTATGGGGAATATCTTTTATTAAAAAAAGGTCCCCTCACAGCTCCTTTGTTAGTCACTGATGGAACAAGCTGTGGGAGGAACCCTAAAGTAACTTCACCACTAGTTAGTCAAACACAGGCCTCACCTTTCAGACATTTGTGTAGGTCACACAACACACAATGCCAAAGTACAACATTCCTATGATTTTAATCAATCTATCATGGTATGGGATCTATTATCTGGTAAATCATTATCCAGAAGGTTCTGAAATATGAAAAGCCCATTTTCCATAGTACTATATTTAAGCCAACAATTGCTAACCTTTACTTGATTTTTGTCTTTTTCTGTAATTATAAGATAATGCATTGTACTTTAATATAGAATTATTTCATTCTGATTACCAACTATCTGTAATCTGAATCTGATCTGCAAAGTTGTATGACAGCCATGAAGTCTAATGGTCAGGGGCGATCCTGGCTCCTCCGCCGCCTGAGGGAGCAGCAGTTGCTGCTGCCCCCCCTCCCCCAGAAATTCGCTCTTAAAGTACCAGGAGCAGCATTTTTGCTGCCCCTGGTACCTAGTGGGGCGCTGCTGCCTGAGGCAACAGCCTCAACTCGTCTCATTGGCGAAGCACCCCTGCTAATGGTGGCAACCATTACTATCTTTCTAACCTCCCTCGACAGCTGGAAACTGAGCAGTGAGCATTCCAAATGAGGACATAACATTTTACATGCTTCAACTACCCTAGAGATAAACTGTATTACAGAAGCTGCCACCCATCTGGCAAATTGTGCATGTTCATATAAAGTAACATATGAGAAAAAGTATAGTATTGTAACATTGAGATTATGGTATAATACAAAATTTTTTGTAATAAATAGTGATGGGCGAATAAATTCGCCATGGTCAAATTCGCGTTGAATATCTGTGTTTCACTGCGGGCAAATTTTTCACGAAACTGCAGCAAAAATTTGCCTCGCGGCTCATTTTGTTGTGCGACGAGGCGTGATGCAGAGGGCACACTTCCGACAGCTGATGGCTTGTCGCTGCCCCTAACTGGCGGATCCCCAGCCACTATTATTTTGCCAGGAAGGCCGTCCCTGCCCTCCACCAGCAGGTGGTGGAGAATGTGTCCCTCTCTCCCTGGGCAAGAGGAGTCATAATGCACCTGAGCTCATGGCTGCCTTCCAGACTCAGGTGCAGCGGTGGTTCACTCCCCGTCAGCCCCAAGCAGGTAACGTTGTTTGCGACAATGGTCGCAATCTGCTGGCTGCCATCCACCTAGGCCATCTGACCCATGTGCCTTGCTTTGCACATGTCCTCAACCTTGTGGTGCAGCGCTTCCTCAAGAGCTACCAAGGGTTGGGTGACATGCTGGAGAAGGTACATAGGGTATGCGCCCCACCACCAGCTCGTCTTTGGCACGGATGCAGGGGCAGCTTAATCTGCCACCCCATCGGCTCATCTGTGACTTGTCCTCGTAGAGCAGTGCTGGGTGGTCTGCAATTACCTGCTGGAGCACAGTGCCAGGGGTACTCGGGGCAGATTTAGGGTACTTCAGTGCAGAGCAGTGGCAGCAAATGAGGCAGCTCTGCTGAGTACTTGCCCCCTTTGATCAGGCCACACATTTTGTTAGCAGGAACATTGCATGTCTTAGCAATGTGATACCCCGGTGTTCCTCCTCAAGTGCACGTTATATGGGCTGCTAGAGGAGGGTGATGTGCCTGAGGAGGAGGAAGTGGAGGAGAGTTGGCCCCGTAGGCAGGCAGAGGGGGCTAGGAGGCAGGATGAGGAGGAAATGGTGCCCGATGAGGAGGATGAGGGAGAGGAGGACTGGGTGCCTGCTAAGCATGGGGAGCAGGGCACACACCACCCAACCACCCCAGCTATTGCCCGCGGCTGGGAGGGTATAGAGCAGGGGCAGGTCAAGCCAGATGACCAGCTGCATCTGGAGGGCAGTCAGGAAGAGGTTGGTCAGGTTCACCTCTTTTACATGGCTGCCCATATGCAGACTTGCCTCCGAAGCGATCCCCGGCTCTGTTCCTTCAAAGAGCGGGATGATTATTGGGTGGCCACTTTGCTTGACCCACGGTACAAGGGAAAGGTGGGGGAGTTCCTTGTACCCAGCCAGAGAGAGAGGAGGGTGGGCCAATTGAGGAGGGCTCTGTGCTCAAAACTAGTGGAGGCCTTCCCCCAGTCTGACACTTCTCAAGCCTCTACTACTCCACACACCCAGTAGAGACGGGGGCCTAGCAGCAGCAGCAGCAGCAACGGTGGAGATCTCATGGGTGTGTGTAAAAGCTTTTTCGAGCCTCAGGCCCAGTCAGCACCCAAAGCCACCACCATCAGCGGGTGGTGTCAGTCAGCGTGCAGGATGCCATTCGATGATGACCCCATTCATTTTTGGGTATTGAGGCTCGACCAGTGGCCAGAACTGGCACAGTACACTCTGGAGGTGTCCTGTCAGAGCATGTCTTCAGTGCCCCAGGTGGGGTAGTCACTGAGAAGCAGACATGGCTATCCACTTGCAGAGTGGATATGCTGACATTCCTAAACATGAATGAGGCCTGGATAAGCGGGGATACCCAAGTGCCCATTGCAGACAGCAGAGACTAGCCTCCTCTCCTCCTCCTCTTCACAGATTTAGCCTCCTCTCTCCATTGCTGCCCATACTCTCCTCCTCAATAGTATTGCCCATTCCCCATCTGTCTGCACCTGCTACCCTTGCTGCTGCAGCCTGCTACTAGCCCTAGTAGTACTGCTGCTGTGCTGCATTGTCAACAATTTTTTTTTCTGGTGGGGGCCTATCAAGGCTCCTACTGCTGTCACTGACACTGCAGTTGCTTTGTTGGCAATTGTTTTTTTCTGGTGGGGGCCTATCAAAGCTCCTACTGCTATTGTAGATACTACTGCTGCATTGTCTGCACATTTTTTTATAGTTGAGGCATAATATGGCTTCTAAAAATGTTTCTTCGTATACTGCTGCTTAGTCGGCTAATTTCTTCTGGTTGATGCCTAACATGGCTTCTAAATATACAGTATTGCTTCTAATTGTGCCGCTTAGTTGGCTAATTTCTTCTGTTTGAGGCCTAACATGGCTTGTAAAAATGTTTCTTCAAATACTGCCGTGTTGTTGGCTAATTTCTTCTGGTTGAGGCCTAACATGGTTTCTAAATATGTTGCTTTTAATTTTGCAGTTTATTCGGCTAATTTCTTCTGGTTGAGGTCTGCCTCATTTAATTCTTCTGGCTCTAATAGTTGATTCCAACACTACTGCTGCTGCTGCTGTTGCTACTATTGCCTGATTATTTGGCAAATGTCTTCTGTTTGAGGCCTAACATGGCTTCTAAAAATGTTTCTTCAAATACTGCAGCGTTGCATAGTATTGGTACTGGTTGAGGCCTAACATGGCTTCTAAATATGTTGCTTCTAATTTTGCCGCTCAGTCAGCTAATTTCTTCTGGTTGAGGTCTACCTCATTTAATTCTTCTGGTTCTAATACAGTTGATTCCAATACTACTGCTGCTACTGCTGTTGCTACTATTGCCTCATTATTTGGCAAATGTCTTCTGTGTGAGGCCTGCCTCATTTAATTCCTCTGGCTCTAATATAGTTGATTCCAATGCTGCTGCTTGGTTGGCAAATGTAGTCACACTATTATTACCCTGAAACGACTGCGGCCAAAAGTCCTGTAGCCTCAGTCATCATACAAATAACAAATTAACAATCTGTTCAAACACTACAACTAATGCTAGTGTTGTGTTATATTATATTTGTATTGAAGGTTTGCATTATGTGAAACGTGCAACTAAAAAATGTTTTATGGATTTTAGGGACACTCAATTCAATAGCAGATTCATCAAATTATTTGCCGCATGCTTGTCTAATTTCTTCTGGATTGGGTCTGTCAAGGCTCCTAAAAATGATGTGGCTTCTAATAATGCATTTTCAGGTTAATTATTTATGGTTGGGGGTCTACCTCTTCTTCAAAGTCTAATTTTAATTCTAATAATGTTATTTCTAATAGTGCCTAGTTAGTAAATATAGTGTGACTTAATATTAAAATTTATAAAAAAAATCAATGTATTTGAGTGTTAAAGTAGTCATTTCATCAATTTCTCACCTTCTTGTCGAAATCCATTGCCTTCTTTCGAAATATGGCGCCGCGCGTCAAACTCGACGTCCTGTAGTTACAACATGACACCTTATCCTGTATAATTCATACTGTACAAATGCAATTGCTGTGTTACTCAAACTGAAATTCAATCATTGCCAGCTGAGTGGATCCAGGATGACAATCCTGATGACAAACCTGACCAGGCAGCACCACCACCTGACCAGGAAGCACCATCTCCTGACCAGGCAGCACAAGCAGCAGTGCCCCCACCTGACCGGGCAGCACCACCAGCTAACCAGGGGCTCAGTGTAGGCACTAAGACTGGAAATGCCTTTTATGACCACACTGAACTCCTGATCACCCTGATTCACCAAGTGAATGCCATCAGGCAGGAGCTTCTGGAGGTCAGAGACATAGTCCAGTCTCTGCAGAGGGACAATGCTCCCCCTCCTTCTCCTCCTCCACTATAATCTTATTATATTTTATAATTCATCTGTCGGCCTAGCACCGTTGTGCTATTTTGTTCGTTAAAAAAGTTTTTATACCTCTATATTTGGAGTTCATTTTTCATTTAACTAATACTCAGATGGTACTTGAAATTGTTTGGATTCTAATAACATAACGATGACTATTCTTAATCGGAGACATTAACATTACATTATATAGTATTTCAGAATCATTACAATTACATGATGTAAATATAAGGTTCATTCAGATAGATATATGGTTTATTCATTTTTATCTGAGATACAAAGCATCCAGATACTATCTGTTCAGATTTATTAGTTGTAATTGTGTTAGTAATCTACTATTAGATATATAAAGTACAGATGGTACTTTTTGGTTAAACAGCAAAATAGAATAGTAGAAGATACCATTACCAGTTGACCACAGAGGTAATGTAAAAAAATCACAAACGTTAAAAGTTTAAGAAACTTGCAAAATCTGAGCCATTTTTTTCTTTTGAAAAGATAGGAGTCCTCTAACAATGCAGGGCATGTGTGTAGCATTATACTAAGTGAAACACGCGTGTGAATTGGTCTTCCCTTTGAGTCCAATGCAATTCAGCACATTCTGACACAAAGCAAAAGATACCATATTCATTTATCATCACAGACTACAAAGCTTGAAACTAAGGGAAAATGTTTTATTCGTAGAAAAAACAAAACACCCATAGAAGATGGGTTTCATCACATTGCACTGCGCGGCAAAAAATAACGTTGCACGGCAAAACACAGATATGCGCTTGCGACAAATTATTTTGACGCGTGACGAAATCATGGCGGGCGTCTCGTTTCACGGGAAATTCGCATATTATTCGATGAGGCGACACGCAACAGATTCACCCATCACTATTAATAAATAAAAAGTTCAATGGTGTTTTGAAAAGAATGCAATAACCTACAGTTTTGCCAATACGTGGAGTACGTTTTCTAGTTTATTTCACTTATTTCACAATACGATTGATTTGCGTGGAACAGAGCTTTAGCCTTTTCTGCCTTTGCAACATAATTATACAATCGCTTTTGGGCTTTACTACCAATTTCCCTGCTAGTACATTTGTGCAAAACCAGTAATCACCTTTTTTTGGTTAAAGGGATACTGTCATGGGAAAAAATTTTTTTTTTCAAAATGAATCAGTTAATAGTGCTGCTTCAGCAGAATTCTGCACTGAAATCCATTTCTCAAAAGAGCAAACAGATTTTTTTATATTCAATTTTGAAATCTGACATGGGGCTAGACATTTTGTCAATTTCCCAGCTGCCCCTGGTCATGTGACTTGTGCCTGCACTTCAGGAGAGAAATGCTTTCTGGCAGGCTGCTGTTTTTCCTTCTCAATTTAACTGAAGGAGTCTCAGTGGGACATGGGTTTTTACTATTGAGTGTTGTTCTTAGATCTACCAGGCAGCTGTTATCTTGTGTTAGGGAGCTGTTATCTGGTTACCTTCCCATTGTTCTTTTGTTTGGCTGCTGGGGGGGAAAAGGTAGGGGGTTGATATCACTCCAACTTGCAGTACAGCAGTAAAGAGTGATTGAAGTTTATCAGAGTACAAGTCACATGACTTGGGGCAGCTGGGAAATTGACAATATGTCTAGCCCCATGTCAGATTTCAAAATTGAATATAAAAAAATCTGTTTGCTCTTTTGAGAAATGGATTTCAGTGCAGAATTCTGCTGGAGCAGCACTATTAACTGATTCATTTTGAAAAAAAAATTTTCCCCATGACAGTATCCCTTTAACCTGGTCATCCAGGTGGTTATCAAGCTGTGGACTAGAATCACTTCTGTTATCATATTTAATATCTATTAGTTTCTCATTCACACAACTAATATATGAAAGACTTGTGTTATCTATATAGAAAACTAACCCACAGTAACCTGAATCCTGACGGATCTTTCAACACTCATTTTTCTGTCATTGTTATGATGCCACCTTCTGTGTAACTTGCAATGTGTTGTAAATGTCAGTGTCGGGTAATGAATAGTCCACATTAGCAAGAAGGAAAAAATGTGAGCCTAGAATACAATTTTCCTAGGGGTTAATTGATTTAAATAATGTGCTTAATCCTCTTTTCTGCATTATCTCCTTTCACTGGTGTATGTGGCTCCTTTTTTTAGATCAATGCTTTGGGTGGCATCCTTGGACTTTAGCATTGAGCCAGCTAGTTAGTACCAGCTAATTGTCCCTCAGTGGCTGTTCCAGTATTTGTGGATGAGAAAAATTAATCATATGCTCTCTAAAGCCCTTTGGCTTGTTTTTCTTCTCTTCGCAAAACAATGAAAAATTTGCAAAACTTGATGCCTGCTTCAATCTTGACGCTGGTGTTTAAGTCAATGGGCATCCGAATAGTGTTGACGTGCGGTGGTTTTGGAGCAAGCGACTTTTCGGACGCACTTCCAAAGATTTTTGACACTGCCAAATATTCGAAACTAGGGAAAAGAGACGGGAGCGCTCCAACCCCCCGCTGTATGTTTAATTCAATATATTGGAAGCCTTTTCTTTTTAGCGGTTATTTTTACATTCTTAGAAACTTGCTCACCGCTATTCTAAAATGGTTCGGGTGCACTTGCCCCGAACCCTCCGCTTTTAACTTTCCAATGTAGTAAATTGCGGGTCACTCACCGCTCCTGTTCGGTGGTCGGGTACTGTGCCCCGAACCCTCAGCAGTGATATTTTACCGCTGTCTGGAGTCCTGTTGAGTGCGTGCCAAACTGCCGATTTCCAACTGCCAAATATTCGCAATGAATTTGCGCCAGGCGAATTTATTCGCCCATCACTAGCTGTAGCATGTAATCACTGTGCAGCAGCAGCAACAACAAACGAGTCCTTTAAATTTGCTGCAAGCCTTCTAGGAAAAAATGAAAATCACATAAAATGATGACAGCATACAGCAGGTATTCCCCTGTCCTTATCATAATACCGCAGTAGCAAAAAACTTGTAACCTTTACAGAGCAATGCATAAAAATATATCAGCACAGGTATTCCCTTATCTTTTATACAAAGGACATTTCAGAAAGAATAGTGTGTCCTTTTAATGACTCAGTAAATTAGAAGAGCACAGAGCTGTAGAAGTGTAACAGGGGAGGACTTTAATAACGAAGCTATTTTGAATCATGAGGAAATGTAGCAGCATTCAGAGAAGTGCTTTAGGGATTAGGCGACACATCATGCCAAAAAATATATGGATGAAGGTTATAAGAGGCTAAGCTTTATATTTTAACATGGAACAGCAGCAGTTCCCCACATATACAGTAGTGACTAGGATACATAACCTTAAAATATCACAACACTAACAGGCTTATTTTTCAAAAATCTGTGTTTTTTCTACTTCAAATAAACTCGATTTTTAAACTGTTTGAATGCTTGCTTATTTATTAAAAAAATCCAAAAATATGTTTTCAATTAAAAACCCCAAAAAACTTGCATTGAAAAAAAACACCTTAAAATTGCCAGAGAGAGCTCCCTTTGACTTTTACATGAACTCGGCAGCTTTTAGATGGTGAGGTTTTATATTCAATCTTTATGAATTTTAGGAGTTTTAGTGAAGATTTTGATTCTCGGGAAAAAAATTCAAATGCTGATAAATCTCCCCCCCTAATAGAATTACTAAGCATCATAAAACAAAACAAAACACAAAAACCTATAGGGGCAACATTAATTAGTAAGCTACTGAGAATAAAATGGGAACATGGGGTAGTAGTTTGATCATTAGACTGCACAGGAGGTCAAATTAGTTAGCCAATAAAGGTATCACCTTTATACCACTTTTGTTATTTTTTATTTCAAAATGTTTTCCCTATAACATTTTTACTTTCTAACACGGTACAGCAACTTTACCTGCAACAACAATAGAATGGAAGCAGAGGTTTGAGAAAAAAAGAGTTATGACATAGAAATGCAATGACATACAGGTATGGGATCCGTAATCTGGAAACCCGTTATTCAGAAAGTTCCAAATTACAGCTGTCTCCTATAGGGGCAAATTTACTAAAGGGCGAAGTGGTTAATGCTGGCGAAAATTCGACAGCGTGACATAATTTCAGCACTTTGCCGATTTACTAACGATCGCAGGCGTAATTTTGCTAGCGAAGGAGCTAGGCACATTTTCGCTCTGGAATAAGAGCGTTACTGCGCAAATTCACTACGTTTTTGATTTTACTGAACATTACCTCTTGCACCAGAGTTTACTTTGCCAGACCAGGCGAAGTGCAATAGAGTAGAAAGGAGTTTGTCAAAAAAAGTAGAAGTCCCAAAAAAATGCTGGCGTCTTTTACTTTTTACAGGTTGATAGGCTGAAAAAGATCGAAATATTTTTTTGGGGTACCCTCCTTCCCCCCTACATTTGATTAAATATGGCACCTAAACTATAAAGTGGGCACATGTGTAGAGCAATATAACACATAATTTTATTATATAATTTATTAAGGTTCCATGGCCTTGTGTAATGTATTTGCTGCAGCATATACGGCCATTGTACTTTAACTGCACGCCGTATGCAAATTATCCAAACCTAACGTAACTTTGAACTGCTGATCGTATTTTCGCTAGTGCAACTTTGCAAGCATTCGGTACCCTGTGCTCAACTTTGGATCTTCGTGAATTAGCGTTGTCCAGGCGAAGTGTTGCGATGTGCGTGAAGCCAGCGCTGGCAGATTTTCGCAGGTAAGTAAATTTGCCCCATAGACTCCATTTTCTTCAAATATTTAAAAATGATTTCCTTTTTCTTTGAAATAATAAAACAGTAACTTGTATTTGATTCAAACGAAGATATAAGTAATCCTTATTGGAAGCAGAGCCAGCCTATTGGTTATATAGAATTAAGGTATTAAGATCCAAATTACAGAGAGATATGTTTTCTGGAAAACTCCAGATCCCAAGCATTCTGGATAACAGGTCCCATACCTGTATATTGGGATGGCTTTAGCAACTATTGTACATACAGCACAAACATGCTGAGACTTTAGCAGTGGAAAGGGAAGCACTTTGCATTAGGAAACATTTAATAGCTGCATCAGCTTATGTGAAAGGGTTGTAGATTGTAGGCTTTCCAAATGCCATGTTTTTATTGATTTCTTGTTTTAATTGCTTGAGTTTGTTCTAATTGTCCCCAGTGTTTTTAACAGCATTTGTTCCTTTCCAAATAAACTGGATAGCAACTCATGTATTTAGAAGGACATTGTTTAGGATATTAAGATACGCTAGGATATTAACTAGATGCAGTGTAAACACATGTAATTATAAAATAGCAACAAAACTAGTGCTGGAAAACATTTCTTTGTCAGGGGTATATAGGGTATATGTAAATTGTAGTTATTGATTTCATACACTGGAATAGAAAACAGTCATGGGTTTAAAGCTAAGGGTCAGAAGGGAATGGAAACCTTAGGAAAGGTAAAAGGCAGGAGTCCCCTATAGTAATATAGATTTCCAGGCCCATTTGGATAAACATTTGCTTAACCCTCCATATAAAAATATGCAATTATGGTTGTGAATGTTACCCTGCTATTATTCAAGGAATTTTGGTCATGAAAAATAATTGGAGGCCTTAAGTGAGCCAGAGATAGGCTGGGGTGGAGATCTTGCTTCATGAGTGAAGGTACATTGATGGGCAAAGTAGATCAGAGAATTATGAATGGCGATAGTGTGTCTCATGTATTTTATACATCCAACATTGGGTCAGATTCAGTTCCATAAAAAAAACATTATTTTATGGTTTATCATGTTAAAAACTAATGGGTGAGATTCAGTTTGAGGAGAAAAAAAATGTTTTTCGCCCATAGACTTCAATAGATTTCAATAGAAGGAGATATGCTTTTCTTGTGTAATTGAATGTGGCCCAACATCTTGCCCATAAATTTACATATACTATAAACTATGAGATAATTATTTCTCACTGAATTGAATCCAGAATATATATTCTATATGAAAAAGAATATTGGCTTCGGTGCCTTACAGTGATGGGGGGTTTAAGTTCAATCTGCAAGGAGTTTGTATATTCTCCCTGTGTCTCTGTGGGTTTCCTCCAGGTACTCAAATTCTCTCCCACGTGCTGCAAACATAGAGGCTGGTTAATTGGTTCCTGCTCAAATTAACCATAGTGTGAATGTGATTGGAATGTAAGCTCCACTGGTACAGTGCTGGATATGGGGGATGATGTATAATCTCTGTAATGTACTGTGGAATATATCAGTGCTACTGGTATGGGGCATGTTATTCGGAATGCTTGGGACCTGATTTTTCCCAGATAATGGGTCTTTCCGTAAGTTGGATCTCCATACCTTACATCTACTAAAAATTCATTTAAAAGTTATAAATATGATAGGATTGTTCTTCCTTGACTAAGGATTAATTATATCTTAGTTGGGACCAAATACAAAGTACTGTTTTATTATAACAGAGAAAGGAGAAATACTTTTTTAAAATCAGTACAGGTATGTGATCCGTTATCTGGAAATCCATTATCCAGAAAGCTCTGAATTATGGAAAGGCTGTCATAGACTACATTTTATCTGTATAATCCAAAATTTTAAAAATGATTTCCTTTTTCTTTGTAATAATAAAACAGTACCTTGTGCTTGATACCATCTAAGATATAATTAATCTTTATTGGAGGCAAAACAATCCTATTGGATGTATTTAATGTTTACATGATTTTCTAGAAGACTTAAGGTATGAATAATACATTATCCGGAAAACCCCAGGTCCCGAGCATTCTGGATAACATGTCTCATACCTGTATTATTAAAGGGCATATAAAGTCTAAAATAGAACAAGGCTAGAAATGCTGTATTTTGTATACTAAATATAAACATGAACTTACTGCACCACAAGCCTAATCAAGCAAATAATTTATGCTTTCAAATGTGGCTACAGGGGGTCACCATCTTGTAACTTTGTTATATATCTTCGCAAGACTAAGACTGTGCACATGCTCAGTGTGGTCTGGGCTGCTTAGGGATCATCATAAACAAAGCTGCTTGAGTTCTGCATGGCTGGGAAGTAAGGCGGGGGCACCCCCTGCTGTTCATAAGTATGATTGTTACCCTACTCAGCAGTTAGGGACCATCTGACAATTCCTATCCACAGCAATAAATGAAGGGAGAATTTCACTGCATACAGTCAGGTTCCTCATAAAAACGGTACACATTTTTTAATTAAAGTATATTGGAGAAAGGTTTCTTTTTCATTAAAGAAAGTAAAAATGGGATTTTATTTTTTTGCCTTTTCACGTCCTTTAAGTATATTATTAATCTATGGGAGATGGCCTTCACATAATTCAGAGCTGTTTTGATAACAGTTTTCTGGATAATGGATCCCATACTTGTTCAAATAAAAAAAGTAAAGGAATGGACATTTATATGTGTTTTATGTCATTCCGCGTAAACTGCACTAATAAGATTAAATTAAAATAGATTTGGGTTACACAACAGCTGAAAAGTACATATTCTTGTAAAGGACAATCTTGCTTAATTCTAATAGAGAATGTCTACAGCCTGCTGTATGAATAAAGAGTACAAATAATTTGTTCTTTACTGGTTTAACCGATTTAAAGCTATCAGACAGAACACACGCATGACAACTTTCTATGTTATCAAACATATCCATTACTTGTGGATGCCGTTTTGGCAAAATTCATCTCAAGGTGCCTTTTTATCAGCTGAGCTCAGTTTCCATTTCCCCATAATACTTTAAGCTTCTTACTGTTTCAAAGAGTTTTGCCAGAGCCCTCTACAATTTATAATAGAGCTGTGACAGAGGGGAAACAGAAACAAGCAAACCTGCTGGTATAATCCTCTTGCTCCACAATTACATACCGTAAAGGAGACCACTGGAGTATTTCAAGGGTTTCATTCACCAGCCACTTCTTCTTTTATTGCAGTTTAAGGAGTTGAATGGATTTCTAGTGGGTATGTTTCCATTTACTAGACTTTACAAGGCATACAAAGTATATTGGTGGATAGCAGGGCCTTTGACCTGGAATGTTTTCAAGCAACTGCCTTGAGCAAAGTATGATTTATTTCACTTTCAAATTGTAAAACATTAGACAGTAAATCTTTATTATTATAAAGTACATTTCTAATTTAATTTCCCATAAAGACAATGAAAGAACATATCATGCCTTTGTTTTACAGGTTATCCATATGTCATCTATATGATGATGCAGAAATCATTCTATAGTATTAAAATAAAATAAAAAGTTGCAACTCCCTAATCTCATGTTATGCGCTTGAGTTTGTTATATATGAGGAATGGAAAGCCTTGCTGTTCTTCACCAAGACAGAGGACAGAATTTAGATTTTTATATCACTTTAAAGCATTTAATTTTTTCATGTGCAAAATATACTGGGGAATGAGTTAGTCTTAAGAGTTAAACTTTTATTATACTGGCCAAGTGAAAAAAAAAATATATGGTTACCCAGTGTCATGCTGTATCAATGGGACTCTAAGCTCAGGTTTAACTAATCTATTGTTTTGTTATTGTAAAAATATATTAAATGCACTCTGTATCATCTACTACAGTTGGGCGTGGGACCAGGTACAGTATACACAACCACTATTATATTTACTTTCCTCCATTATATTAAGTAGAAAGGCACATTGGAACTGCACTTTTGTGAGATGACTTACACAATACCTTGAAATAAAACATACCATTGGGAATTAAGTGAGACAGCCTTCCCTTTTTTAATTTTTGGGGACATTTATAATGGCTTTTTATTGTTGGTGGAAACAGAAACAAGAACAGATGTTTTGTCCATTAAGCTAATGTACCACACATACAGCTCAGTCATTTTTAACGTATCTTATTGCAGCTTTAATAAAGAAACTGCACAAAGATAGATGCATAGTACACATGCTCACCAGAATATTACTGGTGGTCTCTCAGGCAATCGTTACAACAAAAGGACATTGCAAAAAGAACTATGAAAAAAATATTTCAACATCTGCCCTACTTCACTACAGACCACTAGACAGATAGAGCCTCTGTACAACCAATGCCTACCAGAATCAGCTTGTATAGAAGGTAACAGAATATAAAGCCCAATGGTTATCCTTGAACTTTATCTAAACCAGTGCATAAGAAAATGCATTTCTCTTAAAATTATCTAATGATACCAAGTAGTTAAATCTGATAAAAAAATAGAATACAATTGTATTTACTTCCCAGCACTGCCGTGTGAATAAGTTGAAGAAATGCCAGAATGAATATATCCCATTCTATTTAGGTGTTCTCTGTGTGTATATAGAGTGATATCCCCTTTGCTTTATTCTGTGTGCCATAAAAAATGATGAAAGTCAGATGAAGAGCAAATATTCAACTGCTGTAATTGTAAAGCAAATAGATACACAGTGGAAAAGAGCACGGCTCGCTGAGGAACAAGCCTCTACTAGAGAAATGTCAGGCCATACAGCTGAGTGTAATAAAACACACATTGAAGGGATAATTCTTATGTGCTTAAGCACAGACCATCCATCCTCCATTAATTGATTTTGTATGTCTAGGAAGTTAAACCTGCATATCTGAATCCTGGCAGTTGTAGCTTATCAAGTGCCTTAGGTTCAGTACAAATAATGTCTTCTCTCACCACTTATCAAAGTGATCCATTTGAATCTGGGGAGCTCCAAACTTCCACAGTCTGCACACTCCGTAAAGTGCTGCAAGTGCATAGAGTGGACAACTCTTCATGGAAATGTGGTCTCCTTCCACAGCTATAACCAACAAGCAGATTTTTAGGAATATTATTATAATTCTGCTTGTAGACTTTACCTGGGATCTTTCTGCACCATGAACAGCTTTATTACGTTACAGGAGTGCTTGCCTCATATCTTGCCTCTGGTTCAACAACCAAGGCCACATCCATGACCAGGTTCTACTTCCAGTTGGATGAGTTACAATATAACTCAAATGATGTCTGTGTACTTGCATATATCTAATATAGTGGCATAGCTGATTAAATGCCTTCCTCCTGCAGTTAAAAGTCAGCAAAGCCATATTTTTACTTTTTGCACTATGGGCATACTCTTGTGAGATACATAAGTGAAACAAGGTTCACAAACAAGTGTTTGCTTGCATTCTCCCTTCTGGAAGTGATGTGGGAGCTGCAAAGCAAACTACAGGAGGTACGTTTGTATAGCTTTGTATAGTGTACACGGTGGTCTGCTCATTGTGCTTATTTAGATTTCTAAACTTACACTCTGAAATCCATAAATGTATTCAATGAATAAAACATACATCAGTCTAACATAAATGTCATATATCACTTTGTTATAGGGGGAAATAAAAATAAATGATTCATTGACACAAGTATTTAACTAAAGGGAATGTCCCACTAGTCAGTTTCTCAAGCAGCTTTTTCTAAACATTTATCTCTCTAGCACGTTTATTTTTCTTTTAAAGGTAACAACTTTATTGTGGTTTTTTTATGCAGAGACGGGAACTTATTCGATCACAAAGCAAAATTAGCATAAAATATAAATGGTGTCCGGATTCAATAAGATTTCTTGGAATTTTTTTTTATCTGTTTGGTTGAAAATTTGCACAGGTAATATCATTTCCATTCCTTTGTACTATCCAAAGAAGAAAAAGATTGGAGTTCAAAAAATGTTGTCAACGGAACCTGTCTTGTCAGTTTATACATGTAATTTCTGATTTTTCAGTGTCTTCACTGTCTGGCCAGAGCTAGATATTGGCTATGTTGATTCTTGGTTAACAACTTTGCCACCATTCATGGTTGGTGTCCCTGAACTTTTTCTTGAACGTCCTTGCTTCTCTCCAATTTCATGCAGTGATGGCTCTCTGTACATGCATACTGGAAAACAAATGAAGACAATTAGTTCTTGCAAAGGGAAGGGTCAAACTTCATTTGTCCCATTAGCATATCTGTACTTTTCCACCTAATGAATCAAAAGACCTCAAGACTCATCATTTAGCTTTCTTATAGTGAGTGTTAAAATGTAGAAGATAATGAGTCTGTTACATTGTGACAAGTATTTATCTACAAAATGTGATATGTATGCATAACCTTATATATTTCTGCTGGCAGCTTGTCTCTGTATAGAAAGCAGATTTTCAATAACAGTTTCCACAGTTCCAATGATCCAACATCACAGTCACAAAAGTGATCTTTCTTTTGGTAAACCAAGCTGCAAATGACCCTATCCCTTGGGGCCCCTTAGCCAGTACTGTGTTGTGGCCATCATTAAATGTCCTCAAACATTAAAATTTTCCTAAATTAATTAAGCTACAGTTAATGTGATTCTATTCTTGTCTTGGGTTTCAGGCCTTAAAGGAGAATTCAACCCTAAAGTTTAAAAAAACCCTAACATACATAGACCCCGTCCCTCCTCCCCTCCAGCCTAAGGTTTACCCCGGACAAATGCCCCTAATGTTTTACTTACCCCTTGGTGCTAATTCAGGCATCACAGTTCCCGGACGACATCTTCAGCTGATTCGGTAATCTTCAGAATGAGACCGGCTCTTTGGCAATTCTTGTGAGTTTTGGCGCATGCACAATTGTTGTGAAACAGAAAATTGTTCCAACTGTGCATGTGCCTCCACGCTGGTCTCATTCTGAAGATTTCTGAAGATAAGAAGATGGCGCTCGTGAACTCCGATTCCTGAATCTGCACCAAGGGGTAAGTAAAATTTTAGGGGCATTTGCCTGGGGTAGCAGCTAGGCTGGGGGGAGAAGAGAGGGGGGTCTATGTAGGTTAGGGGGGTAGGGTTTTTTTAACTTTAAGGTTGAATTCTCCTTTAAGGCAGAACATTTTTGCTTTTCAAATAACTTGCACTGATATTAGCAATCACTACAATGCATGGAGATTATTTGCCATTTTCACAGCCTAGTTTCCAGAAGACAAATCTGTCACACTGTGCGCTTTCTGCATGAGTCTGAAATATATATATATATATATAAATATATATAATAAAGCAAATGGACCCACACACCTTAGTAATTGTGAAGAAATAGATGTGCTTTATTCACAAATGCATTGTGAATAAAGCACATCTATTTCTTCACGATTACTAAGGAGTGCGGGTCCATTTGCTTTATTATATTGGAAAACTTGACCTACGCACCCATTTATGTATTTAAAATCCGAAAAGAGTGTGTTCACCTGTTTGGACATTATATATATATATATATATATATATATATATATATATATATATATATATATATATATAAAAGATAAATAGATAAATTATATTTTAAATGTTAATCATTTTTCACAGGGCTCTATATAATCCTTTCGTAGTTTACACTGTTTTCTTCTTAAGATTTAGAAGATGAGTTTATTCCCATTTAAAGGGGTTGGTGATATATGACATTGTATTGAAGAGTGATATATTAAGAATATTTCATTACTCAAAAATGCATAGAAAAGGATGTTTTCCTAACAGCAGACCAGGTTTTGCTCAGAAAAAGGGAATCTTTTGAAAATGAAATGACATAACACAGGAGCAGCAGGATTAGTTGATAATAACAGTTTTCCTGGCATTCTTAATGGATGGGGTTTTATCTTAAGCTCTTTGTTAAGTGTGCAAAAAAGGGCTGATTTGTTTTACGAATAACGTAGCTATATACCAACCTCACTGCAAATTCGTTTGTGTTTGAGGCCCAATAAGCTCAAATAAGAATGGCCAGAGTCTGTTCCAAGATTGACAGAACTAATATTTCTGATTAGTTGTGATGAGCAACATTTTTTGCCAAGTTTTGCTACAAAAATTATGCCCATAGACTGTAATCGGTGAAAATATATTGTTGTACATCAAAAATTTGTCGTGCATCAAAAAAAATTGTTGCCCATAAACTTCAATGCCTTACTGTGGATTTTTGCAGTTTTGCGAATTTTCGGCAAGAAAAATGGGTCAGATTCACCCATCACTACTGATTAGGCAATACGTCCATTCAGGCCCATTCATTATATGTGTGTGTGTGTGTCTGCTGTATAACTGAATACATTGGATCTTTGTGATCTATGCAAATGTTACAATTGTAGCAGTTTTGCTTTCCCCCCAAGCTAGCCAAGTGGATTGCAGGGTATGGTGATTTATACTAGTTTGCCCTTTGTTCACCATTTGAGTGAATCCACAAAATGTTGAATTATATACTGGAATCAGGACAACACAAGATAAAACTAATTTATGTATCTAGAGAAACTTGAGGAAAGGAACTTTCATTTGAAGCAACATAGGTGGTTCTTTACAGTCAGGACAGTGAGGTTGTGGAATGCACTGCCGGGTGATGTTGTGATGGCTGATTCAGTTAATGCCTTTAAGAGTGGTGTGGATGATTTCTTGGACAAGCATAATATCCAAGGCTATTGTGATAATAAGATTTATAGTTAGTGTATGGGTATATATATAGTATATGTGAGTGTATGGAGGGGTCAGTGTGTGTGTGTGTGTGTATGCATTCTGGGTTTCATTTGGAGGGGTTGAACTTGATTGACTTTGGTCTTTTTTCAACCCGATGTAACTATGTAACTATGAGAGAAAGGGCAATGCACATGATGCCATAAACAGTACATAAATCTGTTCATATAAATGCCTTACACCAATGACTGGATAAATAGAAGACAAAGCTCACCTTCTATAGGTTTTGGTACAAAATGTGATGCTGGTTTGGTCTTTTTAACACGATTTCCTTTCATAATCTGACCTTCTTTACTGAGTCCAAGAAACCATTGGCGGCCCGATTCCTGCTGCCGATACAGTGTAGAAGAATAGATGACGTAGTAATTTTCAAACACAGACTCCTTAAATTTGCATTCTGGGGTAAAAGTATCCTAAAGCAGACAAACAAGAAAAATATCAGCATTGCTTAGGAGCAAAGGGACAAATGGCTGGAGGGTGACAATTAAAGGCGCCCATTGACTTTAATGGGCGAATTTTTCAGGAGAGATTCGTCCATCACTGTGGAGAAGTGCATGAGTACTAAGAGTGCATTCCCCTCATGTCCCTTATAAATCCAGAACTGCACTATTTTCATAGGGGCAACCTTAGATATATCTGTGCTCTGAAACAGAACATTGCTCTATGACGTGCCGAGATATATATATATATATGATATAATGTGCATGATTATTTGTTCTTAGGTACAGCTTAGTAACATTTAATGCTGGAGCACAAAGGAAGAACTGAATCCAATAATCTTTAAAACTTTTTGTTTAAAATCTTGAAAACCTGTTTGTGTCTTTGAAGATGAGATAAATGAGCAAATGAACATTGTAAATACATGAAATCTTCTAAAAACACCTTCAATTATTGATTTAATTGATAAAATTCCCTTAAAGACTTAACAATAACCAGCCCTGATTCAGGTACTGCCATAAAACATATTCAAAATCAAAAATACTAATTTATTTTTGTATATGCCATGCCATGAAAATTGTGTAACATGAACACGAGCATGAAGATAGTAAACACCGCTTATTGCTTAATTTCATCTGAAAACCTAGAACTGTCATGATATTTCACCTACTGTACTTTCCTAGAGCTATTGTAGAAGAACTTTCTCAATTGCCCTATAAGCTGTTGATCAGCAGCTGGAAATGTTATACATACACTATGCACACTGAGTATCTCACACATGTATACACAAATAATTCTGCTTCTTACTAAATGCTGCTACGCTATTTTGCAGATGTACAGTACATATAGAGGGCAAGCGACATACTGAGAGCAAGTGAGGACTTGGCTGGCAAGTGCTTTTCTAATGGGAATGGGAATGGTGTGTGAGCAAAACTTTCCCTTCTTTACTATAGTAGTAGCCATTTCCATATTGTAGCTCCCATCATTCACAGCTACAGCCAAGTCATCCCTTTGGTGGTCAATAAACAGGCAACTATTTGGGAGTTTTAACCTTGAAAGCAGCAAGTAAGTTGCACGTAAAACTGAGTGCCTGTGTAAAATATATAATGAAGCAATACATGTCATCAATATATTGATAATAAGTGAGTGCAGGGGACCTCTTGTGTTTAAAGGGGTTATTTATCAAGGTCCGAATATCCAAAACCTCGAATAATTTGTGGTTTTCGGAGAAAAAAAAAACCTACACATTTTTCGTGATTTATTAAGTCAAATCGTCTAAAAACTCAGAATCCGAAACTCAGCATCTAGAAGCTCTCGAGGTCCTGTATAAGTCATTGGGTAAGGTCCCAGTGTCTGCGCTGAATTGCATACCAATATCCGATGAGTTTGTGGTTTCTGCGCAAAAAACTCAGAAAACTAAAAATTTTCGTAGAGTTTTTTTTGCAGAAACCACAAACAATTCGGAGTTCTCGGGGAAGGCTCCGAAGTTTGCCCGACCTTATTTTTTCCGGCTTTTTTCATCATAAATAAGGTCCTTTCGGGCAATCGGAGTTGCTCAGATTTCTAATTTAGAATTAAATAAAGAACTTAAATTCAGACCTTGATAAATAACCCCCTAGGTGTCTGGTGTCAGTAAACATAGTGGAAATTTTGTTTATGAAGAAGGAACATTTAAATAGATTAAATAGATTCATTCTGAGATAATAAAACTATGAAAATATAATAGAGGGTGATATACTGAATATACTACTGTAATGTTTTTGAGGAAACCTAGGCAAATGTTTGTAAAAGAGTGGATTTGTGGGTGAGAGAAAGGAGGGAGGAAATACATGTGCTGAATGAATAATGATATAGTTAACAATGATAAACAAGGTAGCAAGTTTTATCAATTCTGGATTTGACGTGCCCATTTTGAAACAGAAAGACAATACTGATAAACATATAGCAACTAGATGCTCAAGCAAATCAAAGTAATATATGTAGTAATTAAAGTGTGGGGGCTGCATACATACAGTACATATAACCAAAAGTTAAGCATTCATTTATAACAGTCAGGCATCTTACAATAATTTTGCAAATAAGGTTTACAGAATAAAAATAGGATACAATAGGAGCCCTGCTCATAAGAGCTTACATATCCAGCCATGTCTAAATAAAGGCTTTATACATTATATCTTATAGGAGTGTGAAGAAAAGAGAAATTGGCAGTGAGAAGAAGCTGAAAGAACAGCACTCGGAGGTACTTGTGTGAATAGCAAAGGCTAGATTTATAAGAGGAAAAAGCATGGTGCTTTAAAAGGTCTATATAAAAACCCTTATAGAAGGCCAATATCTGGCCCAGATGCCTTCATCCACACAATGTGTACATATTCATTTTTTTTAAACTTAACGTTTCAAATATCACAAATTGTGCAAAGGCAGTAAAAAAAATAAAAAATTACATTCCTGTACAACAGCAACATGCCCTTCAACTGTACTCCCTCTTTACACACTATTAGTAAGCAGAGAGAAGCATGCTTTTAGCATTGTCATCATCTATGAATACCTAAAAATAATGACACTATCAACTTTATAACACTTGACTGGAAAAAAAATGATCAGCGTCTCAGTCCAATAAAGAAGTGTTACTTCATGACAACTTCATCTCTGTATTTTGACTTTGTCTTTGTTTCCTGACCAGCTTGTCTGCTTTCTCCAGACCTTTGGGTTCAATGGGTTTTGGTTGGCCTTCTGCATTAGTAAGTACTGTCTCCTGGTAAAACTCTCCTGGGTTCTGCAACCTGTGGCTTTTCAGCAGCGAAACGCAAGTCCCCTTGAAAGATTTCTGGTAAAAACCAGGATAGGTAATTAAACTAAGCACCCCAGGGGTACCAGAGTCCATAGACACAAAGGGCCAGATTTCTCAAAGGTCAAAGTGAAAATTTAAAAAATTCAAATTTCAAGTTAATTTTTGTGTACTTTGACTAGGGAATAGTCCAAATTTGATTCGAATTTGAAAAAAAAATTAAAATTTGAATTTCAAAATTTATCATGTACTGTCTCTTTAAAAATTTGACTTCGACCATTTGCCATCTAAAACCTGCCGAATTGCTGTTTTAGCCTATGGGAGACCTCCTAAAACCCATTTGGAGTCAATTGGTGAACTTTGAAAAATGTAAGGTTTTTTTTTTGAAGAATCAAATTCGATCAAATGCACTATTACTTCGATTCGTATGATTTGAATTTGATTGAAAACTGACCTATTCGGCCAAAAAAAAACTTTGATTTAATTTTGGTTGATCTTTTTGTAGACTCTTCAAGCTTCATTGCATATGATATTACATTACATGGAAACTAACCTCTAGTTCAAACTAGAATTGTCATATGCGGGTAAAAAGAACTACATTGCCTCCAATTGTAAAATGACTCTGACTTCTTCATCTCTCATCTGTATTATTTTGATACATAACTGATAAACTAGTTATAGTAAAAGTAATAATAATGACACAGTGATATCCCCTGTATTTTATTTAGTACACTGCCCTAAAACAATGCCTTATAATATCATTGATATCAATGATTTTCTGAATCGAGATTTAGCAGTCTGACATGGATGTTTAATGCACGCCTAAAAGAGTGTAGATGCTCGCCCTTTTGCTTACCTCCCACATTGATAATTACCTCTGTACAACATTAGTGTAATAAAGGCCACAACTCTAGTGATGGGCAAATCTGTGGCGTGCGAAAAATTCGCGAAACGTATTCAAGTCAATTGGTGTAAATTTTGACGGTAGCAACAATTTTTATACGTGCAGCTATTTTGTCCAAATGTATCAATGGACGTCCGAATAATTTTGACGCGCGACAATTTTTATGTGCACAACAATTTTGATGTGCGACCCAATTTTTGTGGACGCAGTGGATTTTTCGCTGCCAAATTTTCATCACAGTATTGTGAATTAATCGCTTGCAGAGAAATGCGGAAATTCACCGCAGATTTGTGTCTGCCGAATTTATTCGCGGTCATAAAAGGCCACATCTATTATTGAATTTTTGTGGACGCAGTGGATTTTTCGCTGCCAGATTTTCATCACAGTATTGTGAATTAATCGCTTGCAGAGAAATGCGGAAATTCACCGCAGATTTGTGTCTGCCGAATTTATTCGAGGTCATAAAAGGCCACATCTATTATTGAATTATGTATTGATATAGTAGCATGTACAACTCCTGCTAACTAACAACTTATTCCCCTTTGGTGGATGGCCCATGGAAAGCACTATCCCGATGGCAACTTGTCAACTACCACTACACCCTCAACAAGCTCCCCTGCCAACCTCTCTCATCCCTGCCCCAAACAATACCACCGCCAATACCTATTGGAGTTCCCAAAACCTCCCCCATTATCACCAACTGCTCTCATGAACTACTGCCAATCCAGGTGCTGTAACAAAGCCATAACCCTAACTCTTAACCTTCTCTGATCTGTATCCTACCTTTGGGAAGGGAGGTTATTTCAGGTCAGTCTACCTTCCCCTCTCTTCCCAACTTTTGGCAACTTCCACCAACTCCTTAACCAATTGGCTGACTCCCCCTTATTGCTATGTCTCCTTCTGTTTATACCACCAGGAGCCCTTCAAAAATGTATAGATTGTTATAGTGTTTTTGTTGTTCTTTTTCCAACTGTAAACAACCCCTCTTGTTGAGAGAATGACAATGACAGCAGGATCAGTTGACTGCCATAAGGAACATTCTTTGGGAAGCATGATTGTCCCAGGGTAATAAAGTGACTTCAGCATGCCTCTGCAATTCCCAAATGGCAAATAACATGAGTGCACTGTTTGCATCGTGAAAATATGTTAGGCTGAGATTACAGTAATAACACTCATTAATGATTAATATACAACATAACTAGCTCTACGCTATGGCCCCAGCAGGGGTGATCTATTCCAGTCTTATCATTTTTTCATGTATTATTTAAAACTCATTGTTACTTGTTGAAAAAAAAAAGAAGAAAAAGGAAAACAGAGAAGGTGGGATGATTTTGAAAACACTACATACATTTGAAATATTTTAAGTTGCTACTTCATTTCAAATGCATTGATGCTATCCAGTCCTACTGAAAGGTAAAACCTATAGAATGAGTCAGCAAGCCCCATACATACAGATTTACATATACTCCATATTATCTTCTTTTCTATGTCAATATTAACCATGTTGGTATGATATCATATAGATGTAAGTGTACCTTTTACTGGCATTAAGAGATTCAAAGTCCTGGTGGAATACAGGCAAAAGCTACAGGCTATATGAGTAGTGTATATATAAATATGAGTTAATGTCATATTAAAAATGAGCATAAAGCATTGACAAGATTATCCTCCAGTCTGAAATATGCATTGCATAGATATGATGCATGCTTCTGATCCTACAATCTCTCTGGCCCTTGGTAGTCTACACTCACTTCCAATTATCTATCGATACTGACTGGTTCAATATCTGTGCCCCAGATGCCATGTGTGGCTACCATGTGTGACCAAGGCACAAGAGGGGGTTGTCAAAAGCAGATTTAACAGCAGCAACATGTGTAAATAATTTCCAGGGACATTTTGCTTGGGGTCTCTGCACCATTTTGGCTTAAATATGAAATCATATTAAAACATATTTCCATACCCATAAGACATGGCATGCAATATGAATATTGGTTATTGAAATTCAACCACCCTTTTAAATAACTATAGCTTATAGTGTGAAGCTGGCCATAGATGAAAAAATAAAGTCGCACAAAAATGTGTTTTGTGCGATTTGCAGACCACGTGTAGATCGACATTTTTCGTACCACATTGATCGGTCATTTAGTCAGATAGGTTGGAAGATTTTTTGTAGGCTAACAATAATATCTCCGCATATATTGCTTATTTGGCAATATGAATGTGTGACTGTCACTACTATTTGTCGGACGATTGCTGTCATAGGCAGAACATCTGATTTGTCATTTTACTACTTTATTTAATCTGAATGGTTAGTGCAGGGCGAAAGGTTATGACTCGAAATTTTTAAATTCTGACATTTTCAAGAAAAAATCATGAAATTCTGACATTTTCACAAAAAAATCATGAAATTCTGACATTTGCACAAAAAAAAAAACGGGAAAATCAGACAGCCTGCATCCAAGCTGAGTCAATGGGCATCGATGGGGGTCTGAGTAGTGTTGACGCACCAATTTTGATGCAAGCATCTTTTTGGATGCGCAACCAAAAAATTATGACGCCTGCAAATTTTCGTGGGAGATCCAAGAAATTATTTGCCAGTGGCAAATCGTGGAAATTTGAAGTGAATTTCTGCCAGCGGAATTTATTTGCACATCACTAGTTGCGACGTACAATTGTTCGTTGGATATAAGGCTAAAATCTGCACTTCTATGGCCATCTTAAGAGTAAGAATAAACAAGACCAACTGATTTTCATGAACTGATGTTGATAAAGAATATTGAAATTCCTTTGTGAGTTTTAACAACGAGGGAGAAACATATTAACTTGGACAGGAGGAAAGAACCAGTTCTGCCATTTGGTGTGCTGTCACACTAAGAAGTTTGGGTTGAGACAGATGGCAGACAGTATTCAATGTTAAATGATCAAAAATAAGTGAGATTTCTATGTAATATGCACTTATATTGACCAGAATCTTACCACAGCTTTGACTGCCCTATTGTGCAATCTAAGATGACAATGACAAACCCTGCACTCTAGTAATAATTCTTGCTTTTATGCTAAAGTATTCTTTACAGAAGTGTTCACAAAGGAGAGTGAATATAAAAAAACTTGCTGTAAATACATTAGAAAAGTTTAAAAGATTTCCCCAAACTGTACTCATGAAAAACAGACTAATCCATACAAAAACCTAGATACCTCCACATTTTTTTGTAATAAATGGCTTTAAACTTGTGTTAAATCAAAATACTGCTAAACTGCAGGGAGCTGTGGGGGTAAAGGTTAAATACACAGTGAAATGTAGTCTTGCTTCAGTAAACACTGATTCTGGCCACAGACATGCCCACAATAAATAGCTATATTGTATTCTTGTAAGTTGTAACCACAGATATAAATAATTAAGAGCAAAGTGCTGTCACTTTACACAGCATGGTATGATATGAAGACACAAAAGAAGAAGAGATGAAACTAAAGGGAGTTGATAGCAATGTGATAGACGACTCGTACAACAAAGATTAAACACTTCTCTTGGGAAGTAGGCAGTGATTTCAATACTGGCAGTTTGTGCTTCCGTTAAATTTGTACTGATTCAAACAACTTTATTTATAGAGGAAAAAGAGAGATGAATAGAGACAAGGACATGACAAGGTCATCCCATGTTTCAGGAGATTATGTGGCACCTAAACATACACACTGCCCTGGCACATGCCCAAAAGTCAAGAGCACGGCAAGAGTGGAAATAAGTTCTGAATTAGTAAGATAAATTGGATACCTGCAAAGTTGAAGAGGCTGTGCTACCTGTAAAGATGGTCAGATTAAGGGGTTTAGAGAAGGCACTGATAAAAACAAGTGAAATGCTCCATATAACAGCTAATACAGTACTGCTTTTTTATAGCAAAGTTGTAAAATTGAATGTTATGGATTTTACCTTTCCAAGCAAATATCTGCAATAAACCTCTTCTCGCCATTCTTAGGTGGCACTTGTTAGGCTACTAAGAATTATGTCTTTATTTCCTTACCTGCAACCATTTCACTTAGTTCACGAAAAAAATTGCCAAGATAAATGCTTTTTTCATGCTTCAAATGGATAAAAACTTCAAAAGCCAGACAGTCTAGATAGCAGTTTGCAGGTTTATGATCCTAAAGCCAATTATATGTCTGAGTCCAGTGGCAAAGTTGGAGGATTTGTTCTACAGATTTTTATAAACTTTTGCTCCCAGAGACATAAATGTTACACAAAAAAACAGGAATTTGCTATGTCGAGGTTAAAGTGGGGTTATATAAATATTTAACTCTCTTTTCAACAGTGCTAGAAAAGCCCTCAATACAGTAATTTATAACACAGATAATATGTGTTTAGTTATATGTGCATATATTGCATGTTTTATTACATTGCAAAAATCGGTATGATCTTGGTGAATTATTTTAATAAGCTTGCAGACATATTTGATCATAAACTGATGGTTATGATGACAGAGAGCAACTGAAAAAATTAAATCGGCTTTTCGTAGTATAAAAACCAAGGAAGAAGGGATTTGCCTTACACTATTTTTATTGACTCCCTCTACGGTTCTATTACCTTAGATGTCTGCTGCATAACTTGCTGGCCTGGCACTACATAAATAAATGATGATAATGCTGGAAGGTTGTATAGCCCCATTCAGGTGTTGGCATGGGGCAGGAATACCTGAGTGAGTACTACCAAACAATCATGTTTGTGTAAAGTTGCAGAATCTTTACTTTATACTAACAAGTGAGGGTCCAGAAAAAACATAGGGGTGAAAATTTTTTTTTTTGCTAACTGGGTTCCCCTCTCCATTTTCTAACATATGGAACATAAACTATACAGTGGGCTCATGTGTAGGGCATTATAACAACCCTATTATCACTTTGATTGCTGAAGTAACGCTAGCGAAAATTCACCAGCGTTCGGCGCCCTGGATGCAACTTCGCACTTTCGTGAAATGGTGTTGTCCTAGTGAATTTACGCCTAGCGAAGCAAATTTTCGCCAGTTAGGGAATTTCCCCCATAGTGTTCTGTTTGGAGTAATAAGTGGGTGGCCATAATAGCATTACACATAATAAAAGAACAACAAACTAAATGTCAACTTTATTAGATAAAAATAACAAATCTAGAAAATAATGCCAAAGCTAAGCAGTTATTTGTTTCTGTAGTCATTAACTGAAGGACAGGAATGGTAGCTCTTTCCTACAGGGCTAACATTGTAAAATGAGACCATCCATATCCATATACCGTTACTTCAAGTTTAGTCTTTGAGCTTTAGTCTTGCAATCAGTCAGTTTCCAGCAAAAATGTGGGTGTTTGGCAGGCTGCGGGTAGGAATTGTGGGTATGGGTGTAGCACGTTAAATGTATCAAAGTCGGCTTTTCTGACTAAACTGCCAACTTTAACCACCTCAGATGATGTCACTGTCGGGTTTATAATGATGTCACTTATGGTCTAAAAAATTTGTCTTCAGGTTTATCGGTGGGTCAGTGGGTTTAATTTGCAATTCAGTATGTACCGTTTTAAATTGCATAAATCAATATTATGGCTGCATAAACATGTAGTATATACATTGGAACAAAAAATAAGGAAAGGCTGCAAAAAAGGTTTTCCTACTGACTAAAAAATTAGTAAGACAAAAAGTGAGTTATGAACTGTTATTGATATTACTATTAATTATCTGTTGTCTAAAAACAAAGCCTCATCAGGTCCCGTTTGTTTAATGGACCCTTTGATAAAATATCTTCATTTCTTGTTCCTTAGGCCTGATTAAAAAAAAAATAACCTACAGACATTTTCAAAATACAAATATCCTTTCTAGTGCCAGTTTTTCAAAATTGCAGACCAACAGAAGCTGAGTTGTAAATGCATGTACAGCACTTTCATTTTCTGTTAATTGGTCCTTTAAACAAGGTCTCTGCCAATTTTAGGAGATAGTTAATTCAAATAATAGAATATATATAATAGAATATATTTGTCACTTGCCGTAGCACTGCCAGCATCTGCCAGAAATGGTATATCCCCTTGTTTAATCAGCTGGAAGAGCTCTACAATTTAATAATAAAATATTGCTATGAGAACAACTGACAATGGCAAGAATTTTTAACCTATGTGTCCCAATCTTATTTAGGCAGGGTCACCATGATCCTTAAGAATATGGTGTACTTACCTACTTTAATGGTATACAGTATATTAATTAGAATTAGGTGGATTACTGGTTGCAAACCAATATTTGGGTTGCACAGGGGATTCTCAAACTTAATTTGGGTCCCATGAGAAAAAGGAAATGGAGATGCAGTATTAGGTACAGATACTATTAAAAAGTGTTGTAGTACAGATATAGGATGCATTATTTAGAACCCCATTATCCAGAAAGCTATGAATTATGGGAAGACCATTTCTTGTAGACTCTGTTTTAAGAAATAAGTTCTAATTTTAAAAAAAAAAAAATTCTTCTCTGTAATAATAAAACAGTACCTTATACTTGATCCCAACTAAGATATAAATAAACCGCAGCACCGGATTTTGCACCTGAAATGCTCACAGTTAATTCCTAGATTTTATATAAGAAGCACAACTAGGAATGGAAGATGGCTGATATGGGCAAGTCTAGTTCCAGACAGAAATACTACAAAGAGTGCACACTTTAAAGAGCAACAAGACACTATACAATACCATGCTTTTGGAGACGTGTTAAAGAGAATGTTCATAGTTATGGCACAAAACAGCTGATGATTTCCAGGTGTAACAGTCACATGCAGATATTTTGGGCCATGTGCCCTCCCACCCAGTTACAGTTTGTAGCTGCAGGTCATTAACGCATAAATGTCTGCTGGGTGGGAAAAAGGAGACAGAACAATTTGGAGAGAGGGGAGATTTGGGGGCATTACACTGTTTACGAAATGGCACACTGGATGATTTTAAGCTCAAAATGACATCCATCCACTTGAATGAAAATTAGCTGCAAGTGTTTATTTGCCCAAGTGTTTTGTAATTCCACACAAGCAATAACATCATTGTCACTTTTGGTATCCCAAAACCCAGAACAGACACCAAGGTTCTATGGTCTCTGAGGAAATGTTGTATCACGAAACACGTCAGACCTCAGATGCTATGTTTACTAGATTGATACTATGTTTAAATAAAGTATAACATTTTTTTAAACCAACTTGGAGACAAGCAATCAATTTTTGAAACCCAGGAGTGTGCTGCCTTTATTCTACTGTATTAAGGTTCTGGTCTAGGCTCATGCTTCTGCCCACAACAGCCACCTTTCACATCAGGAGGAAACCTTCGCTACTCAGAGGCCAGGAGAACCAAGGCAAGAGTTCTGGGCATGCAAGGCAACCAGAACCTGCGACAGGAGTAATGGGGGTTAGAGCAAAGTGAAGTTTAGGAAACAGACCAAGGGTCAATAACCAGTCAGACAGGGCAGTACAGAATCAGGAAGAATAGTCAGTAACAGGCAAAGGGCAGTTCAGGCAACGGTACAGCAGTGGTCAAGGACAGGCAAAGGACAAGAAACAGAAAATCAGACTAGAAGCGCACCCAGGAACTTCAGTATCTACAATAGAACTATGTTGGGCAACCTGAAAAAGGACAAGGCGCCTTTAAATATTTCAATTTTGCACCAAGTACGATGACAGCAGAAGCGGCACCTTGAGTGAAAGGATGCTCGAACCCAAAACAACCAGATGCATGCATTCCTAAAAAGGAAGCAGCGGGCATCCCTGCTGCCCCACTAGACTACTAGTTAACATTACACTCATGCTATAAAACTATTTCAGCCTTTACTATATACAGTATATATATATATATATATATATATATATATATATATATATATATATATATATATATATATATATATATATATATATATATACCATTTTAAGAGTAATGTGCTAGAATACGCCCACACCCTGAAATGTTCTATATGCAACCAGAACTGCTAGAGCATAAAAAACAAAAGATATATATGCTCCAGTAAATACATTACTTCCTTGCTAGAGTTAATGGATATAGTTGCTAAACAAGCTTCATTATAGCATTTACACACACATAGTAAATCATACCTGAGATATAATTATGTCAATACAGTATTCTTGGGAGATGTCATGAAAAATGAAAGCAAACAAAAACATCAGCCAATAACAGAGTAAATGAACTGAGGAAAAATCTCCACACGCTCGCTAAAACTCCATAGACATTTTGTAACCTCTGTATTCCTTTAAGCAGGCTATTCACTAATTAAAGACAGCAGGCTTCCCCCAGTGACACCAACGGATCAATTATAAAGTGCCAGATGGAGTCTTCACAAAATGCAAGAACTTCTTCTTAGCTGTAATCACCTGAGATCCTTATTCACTGGCAACACAATTAAAATATGGCCCTAGAGAAGGACAAACATTTTAATGATATAGACACAAGAATTAGTTTCCCAAACTATGTGCCAATCCCAATGGTTATTCTAGATTCTAGTTTATGCATATCCTGATATTCTGATGGGCTGGAATCAAAATCAACTGACGCTCATGGCGGTGTAACAACAACATCTCCAGATCATTTGACAAAAGGATAGACAAAATTATGGAAACAATAGGCAATAGCTATCATAGGTGGTTTTTCATTTAGGCTCATTTGCCTTAAAAATGAAATAAAAACATCCTTTACTGACCTATGTACCTATTTCAGCTTGTCTTGGGGCAGATGGGTGCTGGTGACAAGCACCTTTGTAAATAATTCCTACCTGGTGACTCGAGTGATGTCATCATGAGATTTTGTATTGAAAATCCTGTGAGATTTTGGACAGGAAATCTGACATTACATTGCATATGAACTCATCCTGGATAGGTGGTTATGGAAGGAGTTATTGCAAGGGGTTATTGGGACAAAACATACAGTAAATACCATTGTCAATGGTATTTCCATTGAACTATTCAGGTGGGTATTGGCTGAAACTTAAAAAAGTGTGAAGGTGTGATGCAGTCATTATGGGACCATTGTGACCAGATCATACTTTCACACCTCTCTGAGTTTCAGCCAACACCTACCTGAATAGTTCAATGGAACCATTGTGATATTGCTTGGATATTGGTGAGTGACTGTTTCCTTAAGGTGTTAAAGGCCTTGTATCCTTAGCTGCCTAGAAAATAAATATGCCATTCCTTCCTACTGGACTGATGCCTTCAATTGTATCACAGACCAAGTCCTCCAATATGTAGCTGTGGTGTGGGGAAAAACTTAGAAGAATTTTTAATAAACGCCACATCCCTATCTGCTTTAAACCCAGCAACACACTAAGGCAGCAACTAGTTCACCCAAAAGACCCAACCCCAAAGCTCAAGTAGAGTAACATTGTATATGCAGTGCAGTGAGGTATGCTCTGATTTGTGGGGGAAACCAAACAACAGTTACACCAGCGTATAGCGCAGCACAGAAGAGCCAGATCCACTGATCAGAACTCAACTATGTACCTATATCTAAAAGAAAAAGGACACATGTTTGAAGACTGCGACATCTATTGTCTGCCACATACAATGCTGTTTTGGCACCTCTCCCTGGAAGGTTTAATAACACATTGAAGCTCCAATCTTGATAATACAATCAACACCTAATTTAATGACATCATTGTGGATTATGATAAATAGATTATGATGATTGGAGCAACATTCCAGAGGATATATATATATACTCAAAGGAAGATTTACAAGTTCTTCTGAACTGAGAAATGACTGGTGAAATGTCTTCAAGGAAAAAAACACAGCAAGTCCAGTTGATTTCTCTTATTTCTATAGATATACTGTACAATGACCTGGATGAATGAGAATCTTCACAAACATATATAAAAGATCACCCATAAATTAAATAGTTAGCATATTCCTTGTGGCGTCTGTGAAAGTAGACCAATAAATATGGATTCATGATTACTTACGCATAGTCCTGATTTCTAGTAATGTGGATGAACAGAACTTTTTCTATATTATTGATAATGAGAGAGTGCTATGCATATTATTTACAAAATAGTCTGGGCCTCATCCGTGTCAAGTGAAAAATGACTTGGTACTTAACCATGCTACCTGGAGGCCTATTATTTAGGAGCTTTTAAGTTAGCCCATGTATGGGACAGATTTCAAATTGTAATGCATTTTAGGCAAAAATCATGTGTGCTTAGATTGACAGGTGAATTACAATTTTTGTCAATGATTATAATATGGAATTGAATCAGCTGTTTCTCCACCAGAGACATGCTAAAGTCAATAGGTAGTCAGGTATATAGTCAGGAACAGCAGAAATGAAAATCCAAGAAGCTAGCTATGCAATGGTATTGAAGATGTACCATCACAGCAGGGAAGACAGCTTGCCTGGAAGGTAATTTTTCTTTCTCTTCTGTAGCAGCCAAGTATATCTTTGATTTCATTTTCCAAACTGACCAAAACGAATTGCTGATTGGCTAGGGTACTTCTGTGATTATTAATGTTACTTATAGACCTTGGTTACATTGCCCTTGGTTACACTAATTTTCTAATTGGTATCTAGATCATAAATATTTGGTTTTATGCAAATGATATTAAGAAGTGTGTTGCATACCTTTCCATGAATTTTTCCAACAACTGTTCCTACTGCCCAACGAAGGTCTTCCTTTAAACTCACTTGTTCATTGGGATATAGTGATGAGAGAATTTTTTCAGCAAGTTTTGCTGTAAAAATCCCACCAATAGATTCCACTGGGTGAAAATTATTGCATTGCATGTCGAAAACAAAATTGTACCTAGTAGTGATTGGCGACTTTGTCCAGTTTTACTGCACCACGAATTTTGCGAATTTCCAGCAAAATTCGCAAAATGGGTACAAATTTCGCGAAATGCAGATTCTGATGCCGGCGACAATTCTCCGGCGTCAAAATGGGTGTCAAGTCAATGTGTGTCCGTTATTCATCGCCGGCTTCAATTTTGTCGCCGACTTCAATTTTGGCTCCGCCATTTTTTTTCGCTAATTTGCGAGTTTATTCACCGGCGTCAAAACACAGAAATTTGCCGCAAATTCGTGCCTGGCAAATAAATTTGCCCATCACTAGTCCATAGATTTCAATTCATTTCATAAAATTTTTGCCAATTCTTAAAGAAAATCTATACCCCCCATGAATACTTAAGAAACAGGTAGTTTATATCATATTAAGTGACATATTAAAGAATCTTACCAAACTGGTATATATATTTAAGTAAATATTGCCCTTTTACATCTCTTGCCTTGAACCAACATTTCGTGATGGTCTGTGTGCTGCCTCAGAGATCACCTGACCAGAAATACTAAAAAAAGTGTTGAAGCAAAAGACAGAACTCTGTCTGTTAATTGGCTCATGTGACCTAACATGTATAGTTTGTGTGACATGTTTGTATGACCAGTGAATCGTATGATCCCAGGGGGCTGCCCTTATTTTTTAAAATGGAAATTTTCTATTTATGATTACCCAATGGCATATACTACTAGAAAAGTATATTATTATGAAAATGGTTTATTTACATGAAGCAGGGTTTTACATATGAACTGTTTATGCAATTTCTTTTTAGAGAGACCTACATTGTTTGGGGGGTATAGTTTTCCTTTAAGTTTTCGGCGAAGCAAAATGGGTCAGATTCGGCCATCGCTATTGAGATATGCTTAATTTTTGTAAACAAATTATTAAAACTTGCATGCATATATATATACTGTATATAAGCAAATGTTTTCATAACACTGATAACTTTTTAGCAGTTCACTGACAAAAATGAGATAATTAATAATTTCATTACTTTGTCTCTGGCCATTAAAGGAAAACTATACCCCCAAAATGAATACTTGAGCAACAGATAGTTTATATTAAATTTAGTGGCATATTAAAGAATATTGACATACCAATATACATATTTAAGTAAATATTGACATTTTACATCTCTTGCCTTGAACCACCATTTCATGATGGTCAGTGTGTTGCCTCAGAGATCAGCTGGCCAGAAATACTGCAGCTCTAACTGTAACAGGAGGAAGTATGGAAGCAAAAGACAGAACTCTGTCTGTTAATTGGCTTATGTGACCTAACATGTATAGTTTGTTTGGTGTGTTTGTGTGCACAGTGAATCGTACAATCCCAGGGGGCTGTCCTTATTTTTTAAAATGGCAATTTTCTATTTATGATTAACCAATGGCACATACTACTATAAAAGTATATTATTATGAAAATGGTTTATTTACATGAATCAGGGTTTTACATATCTTTATAGAGACCTACATTGTTTGAGGGGTATAGTTTTCCTTTAAGGGGTATGATTATTATAAAAATGTATTTATAAAGAGCTAACATATACTTCAGTGCTGTAAAATGGTTTTATACATCAATCATACAGAATTACTAATAACATAAGAGGTGAAAAATGCCTTGCTCAAAAGCACTTACAATCGAAGTGGCAAATGCTCAATCTTACATTGAATTTTTACATTGTAGAATTCTTGCTGAAATGTAGTATTTTAACCAGAGACAGTGTGGCCACAGTAGTTAGTACACTATTCAAACTATTAAATGCCATTTTATGTGCCTTGCTACATTTCATTAGTATAGTGATATGTTGCTATACAGTTTATAGAAACAAACAAGATATAGTCTTGTTGCATTTTCTGTCTTGGTACAATTTGAATCCTTGCATTTTATTGTGTTTATAAATTGCTTGTTAGAGATCTTGTTACACAGCCCGTGTAATGTTTAGTGCTGCGGTACTTACTCTGTCAATGATTTCTAAGACTCTACTGGGAAAAATGAAAACATTTTAATGTTGGCTCTGATTTAGAATATTAAACATGAGGCTGTGGTACCTGGTTGTTCAATGACAGGCATGTACCTTTAACTGCTACCTACCCCAGTCTGGCCTGAAGAATCCTGCGATATGCAAACATGCAAACGTGCCTGCGGGAGGGGAGGGTGGTGTGCGCAGTGAGACAACCTGTCAGGTCGCATGCACGCACGCTCCTTTACATGTGCACGCGGTGGAGGGGACAACGTGACTGGTCGGGGTTGCCTGGGGCCCGTGTCACTTGATGCTGGGGTCCCTGTGCCATTTTAATGCTGGAAGACGGGCGACTATGGAAAACACATTGCTGCGTGTGCTTTAGCGCAGGCAACTTTTCATTATAGCCTATGGGAAAACACGCTGAGGCAGTTAGGGGATATTGTCACTCAGAAGCGGGGCAATTAGTCGCCAGGCGACAAAATCTGAGGTCTGATGATGTTCATTTAAAGGTATATTTGTTGAATTTCAGTGTTCTTGTCACAGCGTGGCGGTTATTGATCCTTTGCCTGTATTCGGCCTAGTATAAAAGGCGACAACAAATGCCCACTGCACACAGTGGCCGGCATTCGGGGTAAGATATATATAAGGTCATATACTTGACAGTTAACGAGATACGTTTTGAAATGGCAAGGATCAGGAATAAATAAATATATATAAATAAAGCTGTGGCCGACCTTCACCCTCTATTCTGTTTCAGTGTGTTTTATTCATAAATTAGCATTCAAAGGGCTTATCCCTAGTTGGGCATAAATGTTAAGTTCCATAGGCTTAAACATCTTCACAGTCTCGTGTGAACCCTTAAGAGAAATGTGGTTCAGGGTAAGTTTATACCATTTAAACGACAATCAAGAGAAACAGAAGCTATTGATCAGATAAATGCAGAGAAGTCAGAGCTCAAATGACCTGCAATTTAGTGATTAATGTGAAGCAGATGCTCATTCTGCTACCTGACACAGGTAATTGGCTAAAAAATGGCTAAGGCACTAGTCTATATTATGCTTAGAACTAAGAACTATTAGAGCGATTTGGGTGATAAAAGTAGTTTCTGACTCAAACCTATGTTTACCAATACAGTGTGATAGTATAATCATATTCTTAAAAGATCTTCTCATCGATTTCCTAGGATAACCCAGTTAGCTTAGATGTAGTGGCAAATATACATAATGAAGCAAAATACATTACAAAAATAACAGACATGCAAAAAATTGTGAGAACTGCAAAGTGGACCTTAAAACAAAATAAAAATATAGTTCGGCTCAGCTAGTTCAGCTCATCTTCTTTGGTTTATATCAGAAGACATTAGAAAAGACTACCCTCTTATGTAAATAGATGCTAATTAAAATACACTGCGAGTAATACATTACCCCTCCAATACTCCTAACTAAATTGTATAGCTACAAAGAAAGAGTTATATGATCTGGAACCACAACACATGTAGCCTTATGTAGTCATAGGTTAGTGGGTAAGAGCCATTCAGTAGTTAGCTAGAGGAAATCTCTGTCTCTATACACATCCATCAGTCAGGGACCCATAACTACTTGTTGTTCAGCAGTACTAAAAATAAACAAATAAAGTAGAGGTTCCATAGGCCGAGATAGAAAGATGATAAATAGATAGATAGACAGACAGACAGACAGACAGACAGACAGAAAGACAGACAGACAGACAGACAGACAGACAGACAGACAGACAGACAGACAGATAGATAGATAGATAGATAGATAGATAGATGATAGATAGATAGATAGATAGATAGATAGATAGATGATAAATACAGGTATGGACCTGTTATCCAGAATGCTCGGGACCTGGGGTTTTCCGGATAACGGATCTTTCTGTAATTTGGGTCTTCGTGCCTTAAGTCTACTAGAAATTAATTTAAACATTAAATAAACCCAATAGGCTGGTTTTGCTTCCAATAAGGATTCATTATATCTTAGTTGGGATCAAGTACAAGGTACTGTTTTATTATTACAGAGAAAAAGGAAATCATTTTTAAAAATGTGGATTATTTGGATAAAATGGAGTCTATGGGAGACAGCCATTCGGTAATTCGGAGCTTTCTGGATATCGGGTTTCTGGATAAGGGATCTATACCTGTATACAGATAGATGATAAATAGATATATAGATAGATGATGATATATAGATAGATGATGATATATAGATAGATGACAGACAGACAGACAGACAGACAGACAGAGGAATTGTATTACTACATAAAAGATGGCTGGGCCATCTTAATGAGTAAAGGAGTGATCAACCCACTGGGTTAGAAATGTAATGGATTACTAAGTGGGTAATAAAACAGGAGCATGTTAGAGGTTTGTAAAAACAAGTTGTGTCTCAATAGATTGTAAATTGAGGGAATAGGTCACAAGAAAGGGAAGAAATAGCTGAGCACACTCTGAGAAACTAAAGTATTTATTGTCTTACCCAGTGATATCTTCATTTTGATCCCCAATTCCTCTATTCTAATAGGATGAACTAGCTTAGCGGATAAAAATAAGAGAAAACATTGGCTAATACACTGGGCTATGATATTTGCTTCTGGCATATGGAAGCCTAGGTTTATTTTAGGTGTTTGTCTCCTTGACATTTACCAATTCACAGTCTCACCTTGTACCGAACAAACCCAGCATTTCGAATGTAAGCCCTATAGGTAAATGGGGGTAATATAATAATTCCTTCTATCAAGAAACAGACGTTAGAGAACCCTTACTGAAAACATCACACACATGATGATGAATATATAGAGCATTAATAACACTGCTTTTACCCATAACCAGTTGTGAGGCTTGTTTTTCTTTTTTTAGTGCCTAATATAGTGATTTAGCAGTCAATTGACTACAGCTACAGGTTTCTTTTGCACATTGCATTTTCATATATGATTTTCTTATAAAACAACAAAGAGATGTTTCTTATTTTGCCGATTGTACTTTCCACTGTAGCGTGAGGTGCATGCGAATATCAAGCCATCAATAACACTCTTAACTTTCTCATCTCTCATATATTGCCCTCTCATGTTATTTTAATGTCTTCCCTCTCGCAATGATTGCATAAGCTTTTATTGTATTTATTTAGAGGTGACACCTCACAAACTATTGGTTTTTGGCTAGTAGTTAAATAGCTCTAAGGTACAGCTGACCCATCCTAACCCTATATAATGTAGTCAGTATTACGCAATACTCTAATAACAAACAATCCTTCTTTTTACTCAACAAACCTCAGACAATGCATGCATACTGTCTATCACAATGAATATATTTACTGCAGCCTGCATGACTGAACTGACCATAAGATTACGCAACATCTGAAAAAGCAAACAAATACAATTTAGGAGCCTAATAATCATTTGCTTCTTAATACATCAAAATAATAACCACAAGGAAAATGTTTTAAAGCGGCCCTTTTATCAAGCAATATATTATTTTCACAAAAACTAAAGTGATTTATAGTAACAAGGTAAAACTAATTATGCAAAATATAAACACTAACCATTATCATTTAATGCACCAGTCTGTTTGATGAATGAGTACAAAGTATTGTAGTTATAATGGTTTCCTGTCATTGTTGCAAAATGAACTTATTGCTCATAGACCATGAAAAGTAATACAACAATTCACATTATAAGCTGACTGGCATTCAGTGCAGCATAAGCTATGATAAATATGACAAAACAAACTTGTGGATTGAATTTAAATGGAAAAAATGCAATTTGGAGATTTTCATCTACAAAAATATCAATGGTCTCCTATGTTAACCGGAGTCATCCAAGCAGTGTGCCATCCTCAGATCTCCAGGGATCTGTCCTAGAGGCTAGAGATCTCCAACGGCTTATTTACTCCATTTCCTTGCTTAGTAGTTACATTTAAAAAAGCTGACGCCTAACTGTATTTGAAAAAGTAATTGGTCTTACTGTATGTTGTTTTTGATAAGCAAAAATTAATGAAAAGTGATATTTACTGAAGCTAGCAGGGTTTTCTATTCTATTAATTATGGTTCTTTCACTCAGCGCTATATCTACAGATGGTTTCCCGTTCCCATGTGTGACATGCATGCCTCAGTGTGCCTACATGGCCTATAAAGGTGCACTGAGGCATGAGAGTAAGAAATTATGTAGACAGCACTATGTAAATACAACTGTAGGCAATAATACATCAGGACACATTCAGTCAGGAACCTGTTTGTACCTCAAGACATAAAGATGTCGTAAAATCCTACATTTCAGCTGTAGGCACCTATTTTACATATGGATTGGTTAGACATCACCATATGTTTAGTAACCTTGAGCGTTGTCATTTCACATTTGCTTTTTACTGTGCATGCCAGAATAAGCAAAATCTGTTAAACCCCATCTACAAATTTTCATTATAAGTACAGCATTTTTTATAACCTCCAAATCAGACTTAAGATAAGGGCACACGCTAAGATTCAGGGAGATTTAGTCGCCTGGCGATAAATCGCCTCTTCTTCGGGTGACTAATCTCTCCGAAAAGCCTCCCCTCCGGCTAAAATCGAAATTGCCGGCAGGATGGCACTTGGAGAACTTTGTTTTCTGAAGCCGCTTGAAGTTGCATCAGGGCAGTGGCACACGCTGCTACTGGGTGAGATTAGTCGCCAAGTGACAAATTTTGTTCAGCGACTAGTCTCGCCTAAATGCCTTCCCGCCAGCTAGAATGTAAATCGCTGGCAAGATGGCACTGGAAATGATTCGGCTTTCTGAAGTCGCCCAAAGTTTCCTCGTGAGGCAACGTCTGGTGACTTCGGAAAACAAAGTGCTCTGAATGCCATCCCAGCCGGCGATTTAGATTCTATCCAGCAGGGCTTTTCGGGAAGATTAGTTGCCCAGAGTGATTTATCACCGGGTGACTAAATCTCCCTGAATCTTAGTGTGTGCCCTTACCCTGATGGTTTGTTCCTTGCTACCTTGCTAACATCATATCCTTTCCTGTAATTTTTATAAAGAACATGCTAAACAGACATTATGGACCTATACAGCATTTACAGCAAAAGCCCTCACTTTAGCTTACGCTCTTATAGTTTAAATCAGCAACATTAAGACGGGTTGTTATTTTGTTATTGGCTGCTTTTGGACTCTTGGATTCTTCTGTAAAATATGTTACTCATGTAAACCCTAACATTCCTCTTCCATACCCGTGTGTGAGAATTTAATAATACAAAGCCAGATGTCTTCACAGCAAGTTAATAAAGATATACTATACCATAAGGACATCCTGAGGAACATTTCCATCTAGGTTAGAAATGCATTTCATTGTATCATGGTAACAAGCTTTTCTTACAGATTCCTAATGGCCCCCAAGATAATGTAGAAGCTGGAATTAACCTGTTGTATACCTGAATAGACTAAAGAGTGCATAGTCAGGGATATCAAATATCAGAACTGTAATTCCCCAGCTGTTAAAACATACACAAGAGGTGGGAAATATGGGTATGAGCTTATTATTAAAATGTGTATGTTCATTTTTATATTGAAAGAACATTTACACCTTAAAGTGAAAGGAACAAAAAAACGAGGGGTCTTTAAACGGGAAACAAATTCCCATAAAATATCAGAGTACAGATGATGTGCCTTATACATTGAATGAACCAACCTAGAAGTACAGAAGCCCTCCAACAGTGAAGATCTATTTCTAAAACTCTGCCCTGCAATACTCAATATCCTTGTGAAGCTTTTGTCCGATCACTGCTTGTTAGAACTAAACACCAACACAACACTTTAAAAAGTGTGTGCCTATCATACCAGGTAAAGGGGCTGACCAACATTATAGAGAAATGGGTCTGAAGGGAACAAACTATGAGACAAATATTCACTGTAACAGAGCTGTAGCACCTTTGGAATTATATAGAATATATGTTTTGATATATTGAATATATTGCCTTCACACAATTCCACTTTTAAAATGAATCCATTTTTAATATTCTGTGAAATGTCTTATATGTTTGTCAGTCATGAGTTTTTCCTACTGGTTTCAGATCATAAGCTGCTATAATAGGTGAAATGCTGAGCAAGCCAAAAGCATGTGCATTTTTTGTCCTTATTTTTTATTAAATTTACATGTGTTATTGGGTTTAACTTTTTTAGGGTTTGGGCGAAGTGCTTATTACATTATCTCCCAATTCGTAAAACCTCTGTTTGCTATACAAACTTTATAAGTTGCTTTATAAGTTTGAAGGTCTAACAGAGCCTTTATTTGCAATCTTTTGTTATCTAGCTGTTGTTGAGTATCTTTATCTATGTTATCTTTATGTATTTTTTCTAATCTGTGTATTTCTTTTAGCATATCATTCATTCTTTCTCTTTCTTTAGGTTGCTACATAAAGATATCAGCTCACACCTCAATACACATTTTATTGTTTCCCATAGCGTCGATGGTGAGATATCAGGAGAAGAATTGTCCATTTTTATTTGTTGTAGCATTCCTTTTATCTTATTCCTTGTGTCTTTAATTTGTAATAAAAAATCATTCATTATCCACATGTATTCTCTCTTAATTGTCTGAGGGATAGTGAACGAAAGGGTAGTGATCCAGGTGCAACCTGTCTTCTAGTGTGGCTTTGTTTATAAGGTGTAACCAGTTTTGAGAAATAAATATAAAGTCTATGCGTGAATACATTTGGTGTGTTTTTGAGAAATCAGTAGAATGTAATGCATGTGCATTTTTTTGTGATATCTATGGATTCTGCAGTTGGTGTAAATTGCCTATATATATAGTACTGTAGCTTCTTTTCTGCTTGTGCTAACTCCTTTATTTTCCCCTGAGCTAGGAAGATGCTGAGCACACTGTCAGACATCAAAACGTGTCACATTGCTTCATTCCACATTATCAACATATTACCTTAGGGGTTTTTCTTTTTCAGAAGAAAAGCCAATGTTTCGTAAATTCTGAGATACAGTGTCACTTATCTTCAAACACGTTCCTCATTAAAATATTTTCAGAAAGGATTTTGCTATAGGCATGTAAAATACTTATTATCGGACACTAATTCTTTGCAGCAGGTAAGTCTTTATTTGTGTATTAGTGGTTTTATGTGGAGGAATTCTGTCAAATGATGCCAGCTCATTAGAGGGGAAAAGGCTCATGAGTAATTCTAGCGTGGGAATAATTTTTTTTTTGGCTCTCTATATTATGACATTTCAGTGATTCCAATGCATGGGTACTGGTTTGACATTATGCATAATTATACAAATCATTGGTCTTAATTCAGAGGCTGGGATTTTTCCAATGTAAAATATTTTAGCCATTTAGCAAAGCAGGAATTACCTCCATAAATCACAAAGTACAGTCAAAGTAATGAACAGCCACATTCACAGGCATCAGGTGCTGGGGCAGAGAAAGAGGTCAGCACTGCAGTAATCCAGCAGACATGCTGCTAATGTTGATGGCAAAAACTACTCTGCTTCATGCACTTCATAAATATAGCAATGGGTAGAGCTGAAAACCCATCTATTATGGGATTTAAGTTCTTTTTATAGTAAAATTTAATTTGTACATTTCTAACATGTTGTGGAATTTGCCAAATATATGAAAAGAGATTCATTCCACTTCCAATGGACACTCCATCCCTTCTCTCTGCTATTTAGAATCATAAGCCAAAGAGTGGCTACAAGAAGGTACCACCTAGGACAAAGTGCTAATGGGAGATTGGATGCAATGTTCCCTTTAAGTTGTGATCTTATGTGCAAGCATACAACAAATTTTGGGGTGCACAAAGAACACACAGTTTTTAAAAACGGCACACACAAGTTTAAAATGTGCACACAAAAAATTTTTTTGTGCACATAGCCATGAAGGAATTAAAGGGAACATTGATGGGGAGAAAAGTGATAGTTGTGAAAATGAGAAGAAAAAAAGTGGAATTATTGAAAGGAGTAACTGGGCAGAAATAATTAGACATGTAGCAAGAGACATTTTATCTTTCTCCTAGCAGAGCAATAACTTCTGAATTATTATATATTTTTTATTTTATTATATTTTTGTCATTTGAAAGCATTTCAACTTTCAGAAAAACAGAAACTGGAATTTGAAAAGGTTTATTTGTGAAAACAGTAATTTTCTTATAGTTCTAACCAGATTTAGAACAGAATATCAGATTTCACATTATTGATTGTAAGCTCTGTGCAACAGGGACCATTATTCTAACCGTGTTTTGAAACCCCATTGTATTGAAACTCCTAGCTCTTAAAAGACTGCTTGTGTCACTGTTTACACCTTGCAAAGCACTGCATCCATGTGTGGTACTCTATAAATAAATAAAATGCAATGCAAAATGCAATTGGCTATGATTTTTTAGAGGAGAGTTAAGACACACATCTCTTTCATTCTAAAGTATTCTTGTTGGAGAACGAGGATAGGCTATTATGGTGAGAGTAAGTTTTGTACTTTCACAAAACTTCCCATTAATGATTAAATGATCATACCTTCCTTAGACTGCAATATTATTAAAACCTCCAGCAAACCCCACATTTTCTTGACTATTTATAGACAAAATAAGCACAACAGTATTTTCATTTCTCTCTCCCATAATGATCCATATAAATTCTGCATGTAAACCATAAACATAACGTCAGATCTTCAGAAATATTCTTGGTTCTCTTAGGAAGGTCAAATTTGCACAGAATTGCTACATGCCATCAGCATTAACACATGCAAACCCTTAATATCTTTTTAAACTATGGTTCTTTGATGCTATTTATGAATCCATGATTAATCCCTAGCGGTGTCTAAGGACAGGTGGCAAATATTCAGATACATGCTGTGCTGTCACTTACACTTCTAGAATTTGCTGAGGTAAAAACCGAGAATACATTAAGCATGCATCAGTCATTTATGCAGCATAGGCAGTTACTTCTTCAATATCCTTTGGGTTTTCTACCTATCTACATTTTATTCTTTAAAATTCAGTTGTATTAGTTTCATTAGTTAGAACCTTTGTTGCATGAGATCTGCACAGCACTTTCGTATTCTACTCTGCACGTCTAATTATTTTCCAGATCTTCCAAAATTTCTCGTTGGCTTGAAAGAGAAAATAATGAGTACAGTACAGCAGCAAACAAAACTGTCATTTGTTGCATTTTGTGCTATCTATAGACTGCATTAAAGGAAAACTATACCCCCAAAATGAACACTTAAGCAACAGATAGTTCACATCATATTAAGTGGCATATTAAAGAATCTTACCAAACTGGAATATATATTTAATAAATCTTGCCCTTTTACATCTCTTGCCTTGAACCACCATTTTGTGATGGTCTGTGTGTTTCCTCAGAGATCACCTGACCAGAAATACTGCAGCTCTAACTGTAACAGGAAGAAGTGTTGAAGCAAAAGACAGAACTCTGTCTTTTAATTGGCTCATGTGACCTAACAAGTATAGTTTGTTTGGTGTGTTTATGAGCACAGTGAATCGTATGAACCCAGGGGGCTGCCCTGGGAATGGAATTTTTCTATTTATGATTACCCAATGGCACATACTACTAAAAAAGTATATTATTATGAAAATGCTTTGTTTACATGAAGCAGGGTTTTACATATGAGCTGTTTTATGCAATATCTTTTTATAGAGACCTACATTGTTTGGGGGGTATAGATTTCCTTTAATAAGATATACAATGGAAAGACTATACTGCACCAAGACATGCCAGGTAGGTTGCTGTTGTCACTCTGATCACTCTAACCCTGTTTGTGGAAATGTGGCTCTTTCCTGCAACGAAGTGTTGGTGTTTCTGTTGCTGTGTATAGTTTTGAATTGTGAATTTCCTTTGCTACACATTGCTTTGCCTCCCTAAATCTTCTGTACTCTGGCTACAGGCTGATTCATTTCAAAGTTAATTATACATCACAAAACAAACAAAAAAACACTTCAAAGAAATGTCTAAAGACCATTATATATTATATCTGCCAAACGTATACAGAGCAGAAATTTGAAGTTCAGAAGGAATAACATCTATCAACCATATTCTCCAGGTTTTATAAGAATTAGAACCCATAGACAGAAACCAGAATGAATCCTAGCATTCTTGGAGTTTTCAATACATAATTTACATTTCTGTAAATTAAAATTGTAGTAGATTCAGTTTATTAAGGCCTTGAAATTTGTTTGCAAGAGTCCCAGACTGTCCCAGACCAATAGTCCAAAATGTACCACATAATAAGAATAATGATAGCATGCCTGACTACATTCCAGTTCTTCCACACTGCCTGGCACAAGTACCTCTCTAGAAAAATCTGTCAATAATGAATGATTCAAAAGTCTCAGGCACAATATAGGTATGGAACCTGTTATCCAGAATGCTTGGTACCATTTCCAGATAACAGATCTTACCATAATTCATACCTTAAGTCTACTACAAAATCATGTAAGCATTAAATAAACCCAATAGGCTGGTTTTGCTTCCATTAAGGATTAATTATATCTTAGTTCGGATCATGTACAAGCTACTGTTTTATTATTACTAAAGAAATTATTTTAGAAAAATGTAGATTATTTGGATTAAAAATGGAATGTATGGGAGATGGCCTTTCCATAATTTGGAGCTTTCTGGATAATGAGTTTCTGGATAATGGATTCCTTACCTGTACATAAAGTATGTTTTAAATTATTACATACAACTTATATATTCCAAGAGATGCACCCAATTGTTAATAGAAACTTGCAAAATAATTTATTTTGCACAATAAAACAGTAAACACCCATAAGCAAAAGCATATTTTATATGAATGCAATTTATTTGCCTTATCAGTAGGGATGTAGCGAACGTCGGAAAAAAAGTTCGCGAACATATTCGCGAACTTGCGCAAAATTGCGAGCGGTTCGCGAACGGTTCGCGAACCCCATAGACTTCAATGGGAAGGCGAACTTTAACATCTACAAAAGACATTTCTGGCCAGAAAAATGATTTTAAAGTTGTTTAAAGGGTGCAACGACCTGGACAGTGGCATGCCAGAGGGGGATCAAGGGCAAAAATGTATCTGAAAAATCTGCCTGTGTGTGCTTGGAAGAGATAGTGTAGGGGGAGAGCTGTTAGTGATTTCAGGGACAGATGATAGTAAGTTTGCTGGCTAGTAATCTGCGTGATACTGCTCTGTATTGGAGGGACAGAAGTCTGCAGGGATTTGAGGGACATTTTAGCTTAGGTAGCTTTGCTGGCTAGTAATCTACTGTTCTCTTTAAACAACTGCCATACGTTGACCTTGTAGGCATTGTTTGCCCAGTTTTTTTGGACGCAGCCACTGAAGCACAGTTGCCAGAAAAAATATGCCATATAAATGCTGAAAATAGTCATTTTTCGCCATACGTTATTCAACCAACTGCTATCTAGCTGTGTGCCCGTGTTCACATTCTGTCTAAATATCCATAATATTACCGTCTCCAGAAAAAACACCGGAGTGACTTTTTTTCAAGCAGCATTCTTATATTTTACGTAATCCGTATCCACCGCTGTGTATACGTTGACCTTGTAGGCATTATTTGCCCTGTAGGCATTTTTTGCCCAGTGTGTTATTCAACCAACTGCTATCTAGCTGTGTGACCGTGTTCACATTCTGTCTAAATATCCATAATATTACCGTCTCCAGAAAAAACACCGGAGTGACTTTTTTTCAAGCAGCATTCTTATATTTTACGTAATCCGTATCCACCGCTGTGTATACGTTGACCTTGTAGGCATTATTTGCACAGTGTTTTCTTCAAACCGCCATCTAGCTGTGTGAGCTTGTTCACATTTTGTCTAAATATTGATAATATTATCGTCTCTAGAAAAACCACTTGAGTTACTTTTTTTCAAGCAGCATTCATATATTTTACGTAATCCGTATCCACCGCTGTAGTAGTGTATACGTTGATCTTGTAGGCATTATTTGCACACTGTTTTCTTCAAACTGCCATCTAGCTGTGTGTATTATCGTTTCCAGAAAAACCAACTGAGTTTTTGTTGTTGTTGTTTTTTTAAAAATAATGCCAGGCAAAGGCAGGCCGCCACGCAGAGGCCGTGCTAGGGGCCGTGCTGCTATGCAATCCTGTGGCCCTAGCAAATTGCCCAGTTTTAAAAAGCCAATGACCCTGAACTCCCAAAATGCTGAAGAGGTAGTTGACTGGCTTACACAGCACACCCCATCCTCTACCGTTTCTAACTTTACCACAACATCCTCCTCATCCTCCACTGCTATGGCCACCCCACGTAACACTTCCTCCACCACCGGTGCCCCATCTTCACTGGAGTCAGAGGAGTTATTTTCCCATGAGTTTCTTGAACTGAGTAATGCGCAACCATTATTGGCAGAAGAAGATGAAGGAGATGAGGACGTTACACCAGATTTAATTCTGGCAGAGAACACGACAGAGATGGACATAATGATGAGTGATGAGGAGGAGGAGGAGGTCCCCGCTGCTGCTTCCTTCTGTGATGTGTCAGAAGAAATTGATGCATCTGAGGAGAATGATGATGAGGAGATTGATGTTTTGTGGGTGCCTAGTAGAAGAGAGCAAGAGGAGGGTAGTTCAGATGGAGAGACGGAGAGTCAGAGAGGCAGTAGGAGAATAAGACTTAGAAGAAGCAGGGAGGCCAGCCCGCAGGGATCAGTAGGGCAACAACATGTATCGGCACCTGTGTTCAGCCGGCCAACGCACCCGCCATTGCCGCCAATGCCGCCAACTTCTACTGTTACCGCCAGATCGCAGACTTCCAAAAAGTCAGCAGTGTGGCATTTTTTTAATGTGTGTGCCTCTGACAAAAGCATTGTAATTTGCAATGAGTGCAGTCAGAAACTGAGCCTTGGTAAGCCCAACAGCCACATAGGTACAACTTCTATGCGAAGGCACATGAGCGGCAAGCACAAAGCACTTTGGGAGCAACACCTCAAAGGCAACAGGCAAACTAAAAGTCACACTCCTTCTGGTCCAGCATCTTACTGCTCTACCTCTGCTCTCCTTGACCCATCTGAACCACCCTCCACTCCGCCTTCCACCTTGACCACCTGTTCCCATTCCCAGTCATCTGCCACCAGCCAAGTTTCTGTGAAGGCCATGTTTGAGCGTAAGAAGCCAATGTCTGACTGTCACCCCCTTGCCCGGCGTCTGACAGCTGGCTTGTCTGCACTCTTAGCCCGCCAGCTTTTACCATACCAGCTGGTGGACTCTGAGGCCTTCCGCAAATTTGTAGCAATTGGGACACCGCAGTGGAAGGTACCCAGCCGCAATTTTTTTTCTAAAAAGGGAATACCACACCTGTACCAACATGTGCAGAGCCAAGTTACCGCATCTCTGTCACTTAGTGTTGGGCCAAAGGTCCATATGACTACTGACGCATGGTCCTCCAAGCATGGTCAGGGCAGGTATGTCACCTACACTGCCCACTGGGTGAACTTGGTAATGGCTGGGAATGGGAAGCAGGGAATGGGTAGCTCAACAACAACAACAACAGTGGAGTTGGTGTCACCGCCACGGATTGCACGCGGTTCTGCCACCACCTCTACTCCTCCATCGCTCTCTACCTCGTCTTCTTCCTCTTCTTCTTCTTACTCTGCTGCTGGGTCCTCCTTCTCCTCCTCCACACCTGTGCACCCCCAGCTCCCCCTAGGCTATTCGACGTGCCAGGTACGCCGTTGTCACGCTGTCTTGGGGATGACGTGCCTGGAAAGCAAAAACCATACCGGATCTGTACTCCTGTCATCTCTGCAGTCACAGGCCGATCGGTGGCTGACCCCACACCAACTGCAGATCGGAAAAGTGGTGTGTGACAATGGAAGCAATCTGTTGGCAGCGTTGAGACTGGGAAATTTAACACATGTGCCCTGCATGGCACATGTGTTAAATTTAATAGTCCAACGTTTTGTCTCCAAGTACCCAGGATTCCAGGACGTTCTCACCCAGTCCAGAAAGGTGTCGGCCCATTTCAGACGTTCCTACACAGCCATGGCACGCCTTGCTGACATTCAGCAGCGCTACAACATGCCAGTCAGGCGTTTGATTTCTGACAGCCAGACTCGCTGGAATTCAACGCTCCTTATGTTGGAACGTCTGCTGCAACAACAAAGGGCCGTCAACGAGTACCTTTTTGAACTGGGTGGTAGGACTGGATCTGCAGAGCTGGGGATTTTTTTCCCCCGTTACTGGGTGCTTATGCGCGATGCCTGCAGGCTCATGCGACCTTTTGAAGAGGTGACAAATATGGTCAGTCGCACCGAAGGCACCATCAGCGACCTAATACCCTTCGCTTTCTTCCTGGAGCGTGCCGTGCGACGAGTGACAGATGAGGCTGTAGACCAGCGTGACGAGGAGCTGGAAGCGCACGATTTATGGTCGCAATCACCAGAACGAACCCAGGCACCTGCTGCAACGCAGGGAGAGGTGCCAGAAGTGGAGTCAGAGGAGGAAGGTGGCTTTGTGGAGGAGGAGGAGGAGGACCAACAGGAGCAGGCTTCCCAGGGGGCTAGTGGTGACCTTTTGGGGACCCCTGGTCTTGTACGTGGCTGGGGGGAGGAGACCGTGGATGATGCAGTCCTTGATAATGAGGAAGCGGAGATGGATAGCTCTGCATCCAACCTTGTGAGAATGGGGTCTTTCATGCTGGCATGCCTGTTGAAGGACCCCCGTATCAAGAGGCTTAAGGAGAAGGACCTGTACTGGGTCGCAACGCTACTAGACCCTCGGTACAAGCATAAAGTGTCAGAAATGTTACCAACATACCACAAGTCCGAAAAGATGCGGCATTTACAAACCAGCCTGCAAAACATGTTGTACAATGCTTTTAAGGGTGATGTCACTTCAGGAACTCATCAACATTCCAGGGGCAGAGGTGCCAGTAATCCTGCCACGAGCACACCTGCAAGGACAAAGCCCTTTGGCCGGTCTGTAACGTCAGACATGCAAATGTTTTTCTGTCCAAGGCAGCGCCACAACCCTTCTGGATCCACCCTCAAAGAACGCCTCGACCGGCAGGTAGTGGACTACCTGGCATTAACTGCAGATATCGACACTCTGAGGAGCGATGAACCCCTGGACTACTGGGTGCGCAGGCTTGATCTGTGGCCAGAGCTGTCACAATTTGCCATGAACCTCTTGTCTTGCCCAGCCTCAAGTGTGCTCTCAGAAAGGACCTTCAGTGCAGCAGGAGGGATTGTAACTGAGAAGAGAACTCGCCTAGGTCACAAAAGTGTCGATTACCTGACCTTTATTAAAATGAATGAGGGGTGGATCTCGGAGGGTTACTGCACGCCGGAAGACTTGTTCTGACTTCTATGCAGCTGTCCTTCTCTTCAAGCCTCATGACTCCACACACAGCTGTCCTTTAGCGTCCTCCTCCCTCCGCCACCGTTACAAACTAGGGTGCAAACCCTACTGGTTTAATTTTTTCTGGCCTCTGTGCTTCAGTGGCTGCAACCAAAAAAACTGGGCAAACAATGTCTACAAGGTCAACGTATGGCGAAAAATGACTATTTTCAGCATTTATATGGCATAATTTTTCTGGCCTCTGTGCTTCAGTGGCTGCAACCAAAAAAATTTATATTTTCAGCATTTATATGGCATATTTTTTCTGGCAACTGTGCTTCAGTGGCTGCGTCCAAAAAAACTGGGCAAACAATGTCTACAAGGTCAACACACTGGGCAAAAAATGCCTACAGGGCAAATAATGCCTAAAAGGTCAACTTATACACTACTACAGCGATGGATACGGATTACGTAAAATTTATTATGGCTGCTTGAAAAAAGTCACTCCGGTGTTTTTTCTGGAGACGGTAATATTATGGATATTTAGACAGAATGTGAACACGGGCACACAGCTAGATAGCAGTTGGTTGAATAACACACTGGGCAAAAAATGCCTACAGGGCAAATAATGCCTACAAGGTCAACTTATACACTACTACAGCGAGGGATACGGATTACGTAAAATTTATTATGGCTGCTTGAAAAAAGTCACTCCGGTGTTTTTTCTGGAGACGGTAATATTATGGATATTTAGACAGAATGTGAACACGGGCACACAGCTAGATAGCAGTTGGTTGAATAACACACTGGGCAAAAAATGCCTACAGGGCAAATAATGCCTAAAAGGTCAACTTATACACTACTACAGCGATGGATACGGATTACGTAAAATTTATTATGGCTGCTTGAAAAAAGTCACTCCGGTGTTTTTTCTGGAGACGGTAATATTATGGATATTTAGACAGAATGTGAACACGGGCACACAGCTAGATAGCAGTTGGTTGAATAACACACTGGGCAAAAAATGCCTACAGGGCAAATAATGCCTAAAAGGTCAACTTATACACTACTACAGCGGTAGTAAAATAAAAAAAAAGTTAAATAAAAAAAGAATGAATATTAAAAAAAAAAAATTAAAGTTGGTGCTGCTGAACTACTAGGAGCAGCAGATTAGCACACCAGTCCCACTCCCCAACACTGCTAGACTAATAGCACTGGGCTCTTATAGTAGTAGTAGTAGTAGTAGTAGTAGTAGTAGTAGTAGTAGTAAAACAACAAAAAAATAAATAAAAGCAGTCCTTACAAGGACTATTGCTATTGCAGCAGTCAGCAGATGAGATCAGAAGCAGGACAGCTGCCCACTGCAGCTACATACAGAGCACTGCAGTAGAAGGTAGATTACTAGCCAGCAAAGCTACCTAAGCTTAAATGTCCCTCAAACCCCTGCAGACTTCTGTCCCTCCAATAACAGAGCAGTATCAAAACGATTACTAGCCAGCAAACTTTCAACTGTCCCTGAAATCACTAACAGGCAGCAGCTCTCTCCCTACACTATCTCTTCAGCACACACAGGCAGAGTGAAAAAAAGCTGCAGGGCTTCGGTTTTTATAGGGAAGGGGAGTGGTCCAAGGGAGAGCTTCCTGATTGGCTGCCATGTACCTGCTGGTCTGGGGTGAGAGGGCAAAAAAAAGCGCCAACAATGGCGAACCCAAAATGGCGAACGTCGCGCGACGTTCGCGAACTTCCGGCGAGCGCGAACACCCGATGTTCGCGCGAACAAGTTCGCCGGCGAACAGTTCGCGACATCTCTACTTATCAGTGCAGTGCAATATATAAAGAAAAAAGGCATACTTAATAATTAGATTCTATGAGTACCTTAACTCTGCCCTACAGTCATTTGTACTTTGCCCGTGAACATTATCCATATTATTCTCCAGAGGAAATGTTATACACATCTACAAAATTCCTTATATTTTATATTTTAGTTGCTTGCTGAAAACATTTTTCAAAGTGACCTTCAGCCATAGGGTTTTTACTAAGCATATTTTTTTCTCCTTTGTTTATTCTATTCCAATAAATAAGTAATTGAAATCACTTTTACCTGTTTTTTTTTTCAAATTCACTAAACATAGGAAATTAAACAAAGAAAAGTTATTTTTCATGACACCAAAACTACAACTCGTGCGTCTTCTTTAATTGTACTGCACCCGGCCGCTGCAGGGGGAGAAGAGCCCGGGCTGGGATCCAGGAATTCAATGGATTTGTTGCTATGGATCTTTTTTAACGGAGTCAAACCACCAGCATCTCTGTTCTGCTAAAAAGCATAGGCGAGCAATTGAAGGGATAATTTGATATATTACTAATTCTTGCTACAAAATTGTGAGTGCATTCTTATTAAGATTTTTTAGGTAATAAAAGGTTTTACACTATCAGTGTGTTCCACATCTGTCTGCAGCAAGGATCGCACCGGGAGGATATACCATCTATAGTGATGGGCAAATTTGTGGCGAATTCCTGTGATTCGCCGCTTGCGAATAAATTCGGCGCAAAAATTCGACCTGCGAAAATTAGCCACCGTCAAAAAAAAAAATTGACGCCGGCGTCTGTTTTCTGGACACGGTGTCAAAAACTAGACACAGGTGCCTTTTCGTGAAATTTTCGCTGTTTCACAGGAAATTCACAAATTTTCCGCAAAACTAAACGCTGCAAATTCGCGAATCATTAACCATCTACATTTGTTAAAGGCTGGCTTTATATTGAAAGTTTGTGAGTACCCACCTATCACCTGCACGTGGTGTTCAATTTATGAATAGGAACACAGTACTCTTAATACACAAGTGGATGAAGGTGTTAAACTACAACTCTCAAAAAACTTACTACACTATATATTCCCTATTTGCTACAGTATATAGCGCTATTCAGCGCTGACCTCTACAGTCTGTTGTGCCTTTTCTGGTTGAATATTATACTCGAGGAGAACGAGTTTTTGGGTCGGATTAAACGGGAAGTTCTAGAAAGCTAATTGTAAAAAAACGTTTTTCTTTTGGTTTACCAAAACTACAACTGCTCACTTCCAGGACAGAGAACTCATAGATGATAAATTATAAATTCCCTTTATCAACACCTGTAATAGCTTTTCCAGCCTCAGTAAACACAATCCCTATTATTCACCACATTTGGTTTTTCTTATAGAGAATTCCTGAAGAGAAAAGCCTTTCCTTTAGATTCTTGACATCTAGGGGCATATTTATCAAAGGTCGAATTTCGAAAAAAACGTAGAAATTATAATTCAAAAAGACCAACCGAAATTATATTGAAGTTTTATTTTGGTCGAATAGGTCCTTTTTCGATCGAATAGGTCAGTATTCAGCCGAATTCAAATCATACGAATCAAAGTAATAGCACATTCTATCAACTTTTGAATCAAAGTTTTTCCCAAACAAATCTTAGATTTTTCAAAGTCCACCAATTGACTCCAAATAGGTTCTAGGAGGTCCCCCATAGGCTAAAACAGCAATTCAGCAGGTTTTAGATGGTGAATGGTCGAAGTCGAATTTTGAAAGAGACAGTACATGATAAATTTCAATATTTGAACTTTTTTTAATTCAAATCGAATTTGAACTATTCCCTAGTCGATGTACACAAAAAAATAGCTTGAAATTTTTTTCATTCGAAAATTCACCTCAACCTTTGATAAATCTGCCCCCTACTGTGCCATAAAGTGTATACTGCCTTTAATGAAAATTGAGAAACAACACACATAAATAGTAACTAATCTAGGAATCAATGACACAGTAATATTACTACTATATTATATACATTGTAATCAGAGATTCTAGGTAATAATAAAATATTATTTTGCTTAATTGTTTTCATTTACTTACGAATAACTTATTAAATTGTTGTTGTGAAGAAAAAGGAGTTAAACTTGTTTTTTCCTGTTGAAGACACAAATCAGTGATTTGACAAATGTGGAACATATGGTAATATACAGGAGAGCAAGTATCTGAGCAGTGAAGGCAAGAATTGACAAAGAATGTTCACCCAAAAGATTTTAGAAAATAGATAGATACATTTTTTAAAAGTTAGGCACCTGGCTCAGTGCAAGCCCCACGGAGTGATCCATTTTCTGCTTCTTCTTTCTTACTTCACATGGTGCCAAACTTTAACAAAAAAAGCCAGTTTTTTTACTCTACTAAAGGATCGCTGGCCCAGGTCTGGTATAGGTTTCTGCTAACAGGTAAGTGATTGCGATCATAGGGGGGATAACATTTGGCATGCCAACATTACTTAAAGTTTTTCTTGAAGGACTGGAGCCCAAACTGCACTGAAGCCTGACCGTGGGCCTATAAGGAGACAAAATTAAATTTTCTCTCAAAAAATTTGGATTTGGTGAACGGGTTAGCAAATGGATACAATCTTTATACAATGGCCAGTAGCTAGGGTAAGGGTAAATGGAGTGCTTTCGGACTATATATCTATCAAAAATGGTACTCGACAAGAATGCCCTCTCTCACCCACCTTGTTCGCCCTTGCCCTAGAACCCCTTCTTATTCACATTCGTTCTCACCCAGACATTTCTGGAGTGAATATAAAGAACAGACAGAACAAAGTAGCGGCATACGGGGATGATTTGCTTTTTTTCCTAACAAACCCCTTAATCTCCATTCCCAATTTGAATACTTTAGGTGAAGTATTTGGGAAATTGAGCAACTTTAAGATTAATTATTCCAAATCTTTGGCGCAAAATGTTTCTATCCCTCCACACAGGATTCAGGGGATTTCCAAGAACTTTCCATATAGTTGGGCGAACAAACAACTTAATTATTTAGGAATTGCGATTACAAAAGATTTTGAGGATTATGGGTAGTCAATTGCAAGAAACTGCACACCATTTTAGTTAAAGACCTCCAAACCTGTTCTAAACAGCCTATGTCCTAGGTGGGCCAAATTAATGTTATCAAAATGAATGTTATGCCACGATTGGTATATTTATTCTAGTGTGACCACTTTCCTACTCCCAAACCTGGCTGAAGACCTTTCAATCCTCCATTATAAAATTCATATGGAACGACAGACATCCAAGGATAAAATCAGCTATTTTGTACAGAAAAAAAGCTGAAGGTGGCGTTGCTCTCCCGGATTGTGTACGTTATCTCAAAGCAGTATTACTTAATAGGATCTTCGATTGCACTTACCATCTCGATAATAAAGGTTGGGTAGAAATTGAACAACAATCCACAAGCACACACCTTATACACTTGCCCTGGATAGATAAGATTCATCAAAGAATATTGCATAACTCACACCGACCGCTCAAAAGTACACTGAAGGCCTGGGATTTGGTGAAAGGAAACCCTATGGTAACATCCTTCCCTTTTCCTCTTACGCCTATCACAAACAGCCCAGCTTTCCCACCCGCAATAAGGCCTATTGCCTTTTAGGAATGGTTAGTAGATGGACACTTGCAATTTACTCATGTGATAAGAGAGAGGCCAACTTGCTAGCTTGGATGCACTTAGGCAAGCCAGACCCAATGAGGTCCTACAGGAGTACAAATATTACCAGCTTAAACATTTCTACACCTATTTAGGTGGTACTAAAACATAGAGCAGACAACTCCCTTTCGAAAATGTATGCAATAAAGCTAGCTCTCCGAAACATTCAATATCACTAGTATAAGACCTGCTAGGCCAAAATACTGACAAGGCACAATTGCCATTTGTTAAAACATGGATAAGGGACCTACAGATGAAGCCACTTGGATTTGTGAGTTAAATGTGTCATGACTCAGGGGTAATTGAAGAAACTGTGTTATCTTAAGTCATCTTAACTCATTTAATGCATTTAACCTTTTCATTAGCATACCAAAGCTCCATTGTTCACAATGGTGAATGCTTTAATTAGATGGGATGTTGTGACGCAGTTTTCTGTGTTAAATGAGATAAATGGGATATCTGTGTTTAGTTATTCTGTGTCAAACAGACAAACCAAAGTGGCTGCATCTGTAGGTCTGGAAATGTCAGAAGATGAATGTAGCAAGGGTATAGCTAATCTGATGTTTAGTTCTAGATGTTGCAAAATCCAGGACTATAAAATTCTGAGCAGATGGTATTACACACCTCTGAACCAAATTTATCCTGCTGTAAGTAACATTTATTGGAGATGTAAATCCAATATAGGCTCCCTCCTTCATATTTTTTGGGAGTGTCCTAATCTAGTGGAATATTGGGCAACAATTCTTAAACTTGGCTCCAGAATTTTAGGGAGGAAACTTTCTGAATCACTTGCCCAAACCTTATTATTTTGGGAGGTGGGGAATGAGGAGGGAGTCCCAGACATCACAATGGAAAGGCACCTACTTAATGCCGCTAAGATACTCATCCCACGGCTTTGGAAATCCCCTTGTCCCCCGTCTGCTTGGGAATGGGCTGGAGAAGTGAAGGAAATAGCTAAATTTGAAGAGCTATCCACTTTTTCAAGTAAGCAATATTCCAAGTACAGAGACATATGGTTGAGATGGTGATTGTTCAGAGACACAGACGAATACAAACATTTAATGGAATCATGAGTGGGAAGGGAATGTAACTTCTGAACCCCCAAAACTACCTGGAGTTGTGGTCCTCTCCCCACGAGTAATGATACCTCTGACACTAGCATATCATGGGTATAGATTTTAAAATTGTTGTGTCCCTGGTCTTGTACCCTGCATTAGTCTACTGCTGATATTACCTACCTGAGAATGCATCGTTCCGTATTAACATGTAAAAACTTCGAAAAATGTGATAGTTATGTACCTTGGTTGTAGATCTCTACCCCCCTTCCCTCTTTTCTTCTTTCTGTATCCCCCTTTTTTTTTCCTTTTTGAAAATCAATAAAAATTATATTACAAAAAAAAAATTAAGTTTTCATCCTTTGTGTTAATGCCTTTTTTAAGCAAAACGGTACTTTATTTAGTATCCACTTAGTGACATTGCTTGTTATCCATAAAAATCCCCAGATCAGTTTCAATAAACCATTCAGTTAAACCATTTAGTGTACAATTTGCATTTACTGTATGTTATTTCTATCAAAATGCATAATCTTTTACTGCCCAGTTCTCCAATTTAGTCCAATTGCTTTGCAAAGTGTCAGCATCCTAGTATCAGCAGCAAAACTAGAAACAGTACTTACAATGCCCACCTCCATCCTTGCCATATTCACATACACTCAACCACAGTCTCATAATGGCTTTTAGTATGGCAGAAAGGTTTTAGGAGTTAATAAAATATAGAAAGAACAATGGCATTCTCCTTTTAGAACACTGGCAACAGCAAGTGTACACTTTTATGGGGAATGTTTAATCTCTTCTGATACTTGATACTTAATGATATTTATTAATTCCATGGCTATGTAGGCAGTAATGGCTGAAAAAAACATTTTTGAATTTATTACATAAGTTTTTAGCAACTGCAAGTGTTCAACTTCAAGTTGACTGACCCAGAGAGAAATCTGATTACCTTGTTGAGTTCAGGAAGGAATTTGATTATTCCTTTCCCTTTACTGCTTAATTGACTAATGCCTCTGTGGAATGTTTTGCTTGCCATCCTCAGGATCAATATAAATGATATTTGTGAACTTACATTCATAGTTCATGCTTGATGGAAGTGAGTCTTTTTAAACCTAATCCACAAACAAGCATGCCCACAAACATATAACTAAAACTTTACAAAATGGGGGGGGGGGGGGTAGCAGATTCCTGCAACCTCAGGTACTGTGTTGCTTGGTCCTATGTGCCATAATTGTCTTCTATGAGGAGGTGAGCAGAAGCCTAGATATTGAGGTTGTAGTGAAAAAAAATCTGAAAAAACAATAGGTTGCATGCAGAATGCTTCCACTATTTGCATAACGTGAAGGACTGGTAAGCAAACTGGCAAATGAGGTTCAATGCTGATAAATGCAATGCATGCAGATAGAAGCGGCTTTACAGCTGGGTCAAGTTGTTGCTATGGGTGACTTCAATTTTCCAGACATTGACTGGGGTAATGGGGTTGCCAAGACAGAAAAAGCTAGTAGGTTTGTAAATATGCTGAATGACAACTTTTTATTCCAGCTCGTTCAAGAACCTACTAAGAATAACTCTCTTTTGGACCTTGTAATAACTAATAATACTGAACTCATCTCTAATATTTGTGTGGGTGAGCATTTAGGGAATAGTGATCATAACATGGTCTCCTTTGAGATTCTGTTGCAGAAGCAATTCTATAAGAGAGTAACTAAAACACTAAATTTCAGACATGCAAACTTTGACAGTATAAGGGCATCTCTGCAACAGATTAAGTGGGAAATGCTTTTCACAGGGTTAAACACTGAACAAAAATGGGAAGTCTTTAAAATGCTGCTTAATAAATATACTTGTCAGTATATTCCACTTGTAAGCATGGAACATTGTTGCAAAGCGAAACCTTTTTGGTTCAATAGAAGCGTTGGTGTTGAGGTGAGTAAGAAAAGACGTGCTTTTAAGGCTTTCAAGTTAGCTGGGACAGCTGAATTATTTATAATGTACAAGGAGGCCAATAAATCATGCAAAAGCTATAAGGCAAGCTAAAATTGATATGGAAAAGGATATTGCAGCAAGCAGTAAAAATAATTGAAAATTATTTTTTAAATATGTTAACAGTAAAAACATGAAGCAGGAAGGGGTGGGACCTTTAATATCAGTGTGGGGTCAGTCGGTTGATGAAAACAAAAACAAAAGTGCAGATTCTGTATACATATTTTTCGTCTGTCTACACAAATGAGGAACCAGTTAATGAAGGTTTCCTTATTGATAGTCCCAATTCTCGTAAAACAACTAATGATGCATGGTTCACACATGAGGAAATTCAAAAGAGACTAGAACATGTTAAGATAAACAAAGGTCCTGGACCAGATGGTATTCATCCCAGGGTACTTAGCGAGCTTAGTTCTGTGATTGCCAAACCTCTTTACTTAAATCTGGATTCTTTGAGGTCTGGCATAGTGCCGAGAAACTGGCGAATTGCTAGGGATCCCGTTCTTAGCCTCAAAACTGTAGGCCAGTTAGTCTGATGTCAGTGGTAGGAAAGCTTTTCAAAGGGTTAATAAAGAATAAGATACTGGACTTCATAGCAAATCATAGTACTATGTGCCAGCATGGTTTTATGCGTAATAGATCTTGCCAGACTAACTTACCGTAATTTATTTTATGAGAAGGTAAGTAGGGACCTCAATTCTGGGATGGCAGTGGATGTGATTTACTTAGACTTTGCTAAAGCATTTGATACAGTGCCACACAGAGGGTTACTGGTTAAATTAAGGAATGTTGGCCTGGAACCTAGTATTTGTACCTGGATAGAGAACTGGCTAAAATATAGACTACAAAGATTGGTGGTAAATGGAACAGTGTTGTTAGTGGAGAACCGTAGGGCTCTGTACTAGGTCCTTTGCTTTTCAACTTGTTTATTAATGATGTGGAGGTGGGCATTGAAAGTACTTTTTCTATTTTTGCAGATGATACTTAATTGTGCAGAACTATAGGTTCCATGCAGGATGCTGCCACTTTGTAGAGTGATTTGTCTAAGCTGGGAAACTGGGCAGCAAACTGGAGAATTAGGTTCAATGTTGATAAATGCAAGGTTATGCACTTTGGCAAAAATAATATAAATGCAAGTTATACACTAAATGGCAGTGTGTTTGGATTTTCCTTGAATGAGAAGCATCTTGGGGGGTTTGTTGTCTAATTTTGGGCAGTGTCATTAGGTGGCTACTAAAGCAAATAAAGTCTTGCATTAGAAAGGGCATTAACTCAAGGGATGAAAACATAATTATGCCTCTTTATAGGTCCCTAGTGAGGCCTCATCTGGAGTATGCAATGCAGTTTTGGACTCCTGATTTCTTAAGAGGGATATAAATGAGCCGGAGAGAGTGCAGAGACTTGCAACTAAACTGGTTAGAGGGATGGAAGACTTACATTATGAGGGTAGACTGTCATGGTTGGGGTTGTTTACTCTGGAAAAAAGGTGCTTGCGAGGGGACATGATTACATTTTACAAGTACATTAAAGGACATTATAGACAAATCGCAAGGGACCTTTTTACCCATAAAGAGGATCACCCTACCAGAAGCCACCCCCTCAGACTAGAAGAAAAGAACTTTCATTTGAAGCAATGTAGGTGGTTCTTTACAGTCAGGACAGTGAGGTTGTAGAATGCACTGCTGGGTGATGGTGTGATGGCTGATTCAGTTAATGCCTTTATGAGTGGTTTGGATGATTTCTTGGGCAAACATAATATCAAAGGCTATTGTGATACTAAACTCTATAGTTAGTATAGGTATGGGTATATATAATTTATGTGAAAGTATGGGTATATATAATTTATGTGAAAGTATGGAGGGGTGTGTGTATGGATGCTGGGTTGTCATTTGGAAGGTTGACTTTGTCAACCCAATTTAACTATGTAACTATGTAACTATGCATGTAATATGAATGCTAGTTTTGCACTAAACAGAAATGTCTTCAGGGTTTTTTTTATTGAGAAGGATTTGGGGGCTATTAAGGATACCAGATTTTGCAACTCTTGGCATTGTCAGTAGGTCTCATTTAGACTGGTTTACAAACGTAGGTGCTAACTTGCACAGCTTTAGTTGTCAATAGCAACCAGTCATATACTTGCTTTCATTTTTTAACTTGTTTAGACTGTTCAAAACGAATTACTAACTGCTTACTATTGGCAACTGCACCCCAGGGTCTGATTAAGATAAGACATTTCTGTATTGTCTTTCATGGATTAAAGCATGATTGTGCCCCTTTAAAGATTGCTGGTAAGACTTCACCTTGAGAATGCAGTGAACTTTAAGGCATCAGTCCATTGAGAAGGATAGTATTGCGCTGGAGTGCAGAGGCGTGCAACTAAATTATTAAAGGGATGGAATTATTAAACAAATCAAAATTAGTTTTCTCTAGAGAAGATAGACTTAAAGGTAATATATTGTTATACAAATATATATTTATATATATTTTAAACATATAAAATATATGCATTATTACTGCACCAACCTTTTACCAATCTTGACTTTACAAAATATAGAATTCCATTGCAGGTCCATAGCAGGTCCATAGCTTTCAATTATTCCTGATTAAAATAGAAAGCCCCACAAATCATGGTTACCATAAATAATGCAGAATTTAATTCCAGTCTAATCTAATAAACTAGTTAGACCAGCCCAGTGTACATTTATGGCAAACTGTATGAAGTTTCTCCTTTAAAGGTTGGAGAAAGGAACTGGGTAACAAGAGACTTCTTTACATGATGGATTTCCTAAAATGTTTATTCACCTTAACACAAAGTGCCTGTACTGTAACTTTTGGGGTGCACAGTCAATCTTAGACATATAACCACAATTGGAATAAAAAATCCCTTGACATATCACAGAACTCCAACATTTCGGTCATTATTTGGACCTTTTTCATCTTTTTCATACTACATCATGTTTAAAAACATAATTTCCCCCTAGTTACAAAATGAAAAAGTCCTTGAAAAAATGCACTGTTGGCAACATTAAAAATGAAAGGTTTAATCAATCAAACATAGTTTGAAGATACCAACAGAACAAATTCTACATGTCAACTTCTCTCGGTGAACTCCTTGTGTACACAGGTTTGGAGCTAGTAGCAGCCAGCAGCATGCGTCCACATGAATCAATCAATCATTTTTGTAAGATTTAGATTGACAGAACAAAGTCAAACTGCAGCAAATACATGCATGGCCAACAAGAACATTAAAATGATACTGTCATGGGAAAAAACATTTTTTTCAAAATGAATCAGTTAATAGTGCTGCTCGAGCAGAATTCTGCACTGAAATCCATTTCTCAAATAAGCAAACAGATTTTTTTATATTCAATTTTGAAATCTGACATGGGGCTAAATTTCAGTGCAGAATTCTGCTGGAGTAGCAGAATCCCTTTAACAAACATACAGTATAGAAGAATAACTGAAATGTAAAATATTTTAATATGCTTTTTTTCTAACTGCTCTGAAGCATTATGAGTTACTACCTGTACCATAACATTGTAAACTATAATGAATATTTGCTGCATATTTCAGATAAAAACCCTTCCTCCATTTTAAATAGCAGACCAAATACTGCTTAAATTTTGGGTGAAAAATGCTGTTACAAATTACAGTGACATTAAAGCAGCACTGAAATCCATTTTTCAAACAGATTTTTTAATTTAAATGAATAGACATGTTTTTAGTTTCCATGGTGTCCCCAGTCCTGTGACTTGTGCTCTGATAAACGTCAGTCACTCTTTGTGGCAGAGCTGCAAGTTTGAATGATGTTACCCCCTCTCTTTCCCCCACAGAAGCCTATCAACAGAACAATTGGAAGGTAACAAGATAACAGCTCAGTAAAAATCCAAGTCCCACTGCTACTTCTTCAGTTATATTGAATATAAGAAACAATAACTTATCTGAAAGCAGTTCCATTGTGAAGTGCTGGCTTTTTCTAAAAGCATAAGACCAATAAAAATGACCTGAGATAGCTCCCCATACACCAATATTATAACAAACAAAATACACTTGTTGCTTCAGGGATTATATTTTATATGGTACAGTGAATTATTTGCAGTGTAAACAGTGTAATTTATAAATAAAAACTACACCATAATAATCATGACAGAATAATTTTAAATACATAACCATCAACATTAGTAAGGTGCAAACCCATGTAAACTAGACATTTTGAATTTCAAGCAGCATAACTTTACGTCTTGCAAACTTATCTAACCTCTGCCAGCTGCAAATGGTTATAAATCCCTGTGAGAAAGAGGTAAAGATCAGCCTGTTGGCACTCCTAGGTTCAATTCTCTACATCTTAACTTGACCTCTACCACAGGGGCACTATCACCTATTTAGAACCCAAACAACCTGACCACCCGATAAACACCATCATTGTACATACCGGGGGTTGAAAATGAACCTGCACTGTTATGCCTCCCCAATCATGTAACCCCTCTACAAACCTCAATTCCTGCTCCCACCACAGGACTCTACCCCACTCCACCCAATCCCCACCCCATAATGTCACTACCCCTTGACATCATCATGTTCAGTAACATCCTGGCAAAGGCGGTAGCCTGATACTCATTAAATTGCCTGACAATTTACTTGAGAACAAAGGAACCCTAAAATTCTTAAAGAGGTTGCTCACCTTTGAGGTTACTTTTAGTATGATGTAGATATTCTGAGACAATTTGCAACTGTTTTTAATTTGATTATTTATGTTTTTTTAAATAATTCAGCTTTTTATTCTGCAGCTCTCCAGTTGCAATTCCAGCAACCATACATTTATTTGAATAAGAGACTGGAATATGAATAGGAGAGGGCCTGAATAGAAAGATCAATAAATGTGTAGCTTTACAAAGAATTTGTTTTTAGAAGTGGTCAGTAACCCAATTTGAAAACTGGAAAGATAAAAAAAAGGCAAATAATTCAAAAACTATAAAAAAAAATAAAAATAATCAAGACCTATTGAAAAGTTGCTTAGTATTGGTCATTCAATAACATACTAAAAGTTACCTTAAATGTGAACCACCCTTTAAATCCATTCTTGGAAAGATAAATGTATATGTTTATTAGATGTATATACTTGTGAAAACAGTCAGTGAGTTACAGGAACAGGTTCTCAAAGGTATGCAGCCATTAGAAATGGTGACAGATGGGAAGGGGCATTTGTTCTTGGATAGTAGCAGTGAACAAAATACTCCACGTGCCTTTAACTTTTAAACCACAGTGGTCAGTAACCTTGACACATTATTTACATCACTGCTGGACTTTGAGTAAGTTTTGTTTCAAACATTTTTAATTACAAGTAGGTATTAAAAGAAAAAAGTATGGGGATGATAATATAATCTTTAAACCTTTTTCACTTAACTGCAAGCATACACTGCAAGGTTTATTCAAAATGTGCTGTTGATTTTCTGCTTGGTTCTCCCTGTTTCCTACAGAAATAATCTCAAATTGTAATGATGTCAACCACACAATGATCTCTATTTGATGAACAAAAAGCATGCTGGAAGTTAAAAACAAGAATTATTAATATAGTATTTCAGCACGGTTATGCTTAGTAGCACTGAAATGGATTATTGGAAGGACAGGGTTAAGGACTCTCAGAAAGAGGTAAAACTGATGGATATCTTGATTTTGCAGTTCGGAATAACTGAAATAACATCAGAGCTGAATGAAACACTGGCAGGCAGCACACACTCAGGGATTTGCTTCAGAATATTGGATTAAAAATAATCAATCAATTAGACCTTGTATCTCTAAACAATAAATGATGATTGTTTTATTTTGGCAGGCGATGATATCTATTCTATTTTGTTAGCAATTCAATAGCTTGTGTCTCTGTTTCCCCAGCTAGAGGAAGGAAGAAAAGTCTATTGATAAAATTAAATATGCTTAGTATTGGAACATGATTGCAATTCACTGTGCTCTGATTTTACATTTAGAATACTTACTAGTACCATAGAATAAACATGCAATACACATATTCAGCAATAAAAGAACTTATGGAAATAGGAATATAGAGGTGACATTTGCTTTCCTGATGTCTCCCTTCAGCATCATAACCCAACAATCTCTCTATAAACCCTAATTGATTGAAATTACTCAAGCAGCCTTCCAAATCAATGCTGTAATTGAAAATAAACTTAACAGATGAGGCATGTCAAACTTGCAGTCTCCATTCTGGGTCGAAATACAACTCTTATGCCTCTACAGCTTATGGCTGTCCAAATTTGTCAGTACTACAGATGCTGCACCCATTGCACCTACCAACCAATCAGTAAAATCCAGACAGATGATCCCAGTCTATAACATTCCATGATTGCTGCCTATGAAGTCAGAGACTGCTTAAAATAGATACAATTACATTGTGTAACATGCAGCATGATGTGTAAACACAAAATTCTGGGAAATTAACAAAGCAAACTGTGAATAGACTGCTGCCTCTCATGATAGATAACTTACAGCAACCCTCCCTACATCGATTCTCCACTATAGCTTTCACATAAATGAATTCCATAGCATCAGGCTCTAGAAAACCTATTGCCACCATAGGCAGACAGGTCTATATGAAAATTAATATTGAAGAAATAGCCACAGTAAGCTATAGGACAACACAGATATTTAGTTGTTTAGCTGTGTTATAACATTTTACAAGCATGATAAAAAGTTTAAGCTCTAATCCAAGCACAGTAAAAAATGGATTCTAGTTGCACAAAATAACAATATCTGACTGATAGAAATGATTCATATAAATGCGAATTAAGTCAGATCAATCAGCACTGGAAGCCTCTAAGCCAATGGAAAGCTGTAAAGCAACAGCAAGCAACCCATATTGTCTGCTTAATTACCAAATTAACTTTACTTCCCAACAGTAGGTGAACAGTGATGATGGTTTTTTTCAGAACAAAACACTAAGTTTGCCACCTGTTTGGATGTTCAAAGATCAGTCTGTACTGTAGGCAAAGGAAATACTAGACTGAAAACAACAATTTGCCTATAAATATAAATGTCAGCAATCACTTATAAAAGAGAAAAAAATATTTAACACATATATCTTCCTTCAATATGTGGATGTAAAGCTCAAAGAAAAGAAATGGGCAGAATTAACTTCTGATACTAGATCAGCATAACTGTGTTTCTTGTCATCTAACTGTAGATTTGGGATTGGCTGGTCGGAATTAGGAATTTATGGTTCCATTTGGAACCAACTGGCTTTTAAAATTTAAGCTGCAGTCTATTATTCTTCAGGATGTAAAATGGATATTGTCCTGTTTGCTTCTGGGCAAACTTTTAGGGGGCTAATTATTAAAATAATTTTTTTCCCATTATATTGTTTAAAAAAATCAACCTAACTTCCAACCCCAATTGGCTTAATTTTCATTGGATCGAAAATTGTTTGTGCAAGAAAAGTCTTGACAAAATTGTGCAACTTTTTTAAATCAGTTGAAAAACCTGAAGTACTAGAATTTATCTGAAACTCTCAATGATCATGAAAGCAATGATCATGTTCTAATTGTAAAAGGGACCATCTGCCATTGACTTTTACATGACTTCGACAGGTGTTAGCTGGGGTATTTTCAGTTTAAAGTTTTAGCACCTTTGGAGCATAATAAATCTCGAAAAATTTGAGGGGTTTTTCCCCTTAAAAACCCGACCAGAAAAAATTGAGGTTTAATAAATAGAACCATAATGCGGAATTGTAATATGTTTTGTTAGTGCAAAAAAAAAAAAAACATTCACAGAAAACCATTGCCAATGTTAGCGACCAAGTTTGTGCCATTTTTGACTAATTAGAAACCTCAACAACATCCTTGCAAAGTTTATGACCTAATTGCTTTCACACAAGGGGCAGATTTATCAAGGGTCGAATTTCGAGGGTTAATAAACCCTCGAATTTGACCCATGAAGTAAAATCCTTCGAATTCAAAGGATTTTAGCGCAAATACTTCGATCGATTGATCAAATAAAAATCTAACGATTCGAAGGATTTTAATCGATCGATCAAACGATTTTTACTCGATCAAAAAAAACTTAGAAAAGTGCTGGGGAAGGTCCCCATGGCCTAAAATTGAACCTCGGTAGGTTTAAACTACCGAAGTATGTAGTCTAAGTATTTTTTAAAGAGACAGTACTTTGACTATCGAATGGTCGAATAGTCGAACGATTTTTAGTTTGAATCGTTTGAATCAAAATCGAAGGTCGTAGTAGCCTATTCGATGGTCGAGGTAACCAAAAAACTACGAAATTCACAGTTTTTTTCGAATCCTTCACTCGAGCTTAGTAAATGTGCCCCTAAATGTATCTTTGAATATTGTCATTTTATTTATTTTATAAGGGCCCACAGTCATTTGTGCCAGGTCATGGATCACTTAATATATTTGGATTCATTAATTGAAGTGTGTGTTCCCTGTAGCTATCCATTACGTTTATATTAGCATTATTGATCAAACAAACCATCAGTTGTCATCCTTTTTTAATCCAGCATTGAATACCTTCATTCAAATCATTTGACTTCTAGATTACTGAACTGTTCTATTGACTGCATCAGACTTTTTGTGAAATGTGAACATAAAGTAATACAGGTAGCACTCATTATATTACTAAGGGCCAAGTATATTTAAAGTAACTGCCTGCTGTTCTTAATAACCCATTAGTGATAGGTGAATCTGTAGCGTTTTGCTTTGCTGAAAAATTCACAAAATTTACCAAAAAATGTGCGATATGGCAAAAAATTTGCAAAACGCATTGAAGTCAATGGGCATCAAAATAATTTTGATGTGTGTTAATTTTGATGTGTGCCAATTTTTTTGTTGCGTAGAATTTTTGTGGGTGAATTTTCACTGCAGTTTCAAATTTATTTGCTGCCTGTGAAACGTGGATATTCGCCATGAATTTAACCCATTGCTAACCAATGGTCACTGATTAAAGGACACCTGTTGGAAATTTTTATATGCGCGACTATTTTGTCCAAAAGGCATTAATGTCAATGGTCATCCGAATAGTTTTGACTTGCAACAATTCTGACGTGCGCCAATTTTTTTGCTGCATCAAATTTTTCGCAGGTGAATTTTCACTGCAGTTTCAAATTATTTGCTGCCCGTGAAACAAGTTAATTCACTGTGAATCCATGGTTATGGGCGAAATTTATTCGCCCATAACCAATGGCTAACCAATGACTGATTTTAAGGACACCTGTTGGGCAAAAACATTTTCCCCATCCAAAGGTGCAGGGAATTAAAATTTCCCCTTGCCAGCGCTAGGACACCAGGTATCAGGAGAGAGCTCCCATGTTGCGGCACATAATTGGTGAAGGCCGTAACTTACTCATTAGGTACATGCGTGTGATGTCAGACGCTCATCGTACACATGCACTCTGCACAACATGGCTACTTGCACAGGGAGCTTTTAAAAAAAAAAACTATTGTTACCTCCAACCTCTCTCCCAACCACCACTATTAGCCCGCACCTCTGGTTGGGGACATATTTTTGTCCAACAGGTGCCCTTTATAGGTGGCGTTGAGCAAAAAAACTTTTGAGCCCCTTCTAGGATGTCATTTATAACATTGTTTTAGGTAACAATCTAGGTAACAACATGACAACATGATCTGAGTACTAATAAAAAAAAAGTTAAAGTAAGTCTTCCAGTTGACAAATAGACATCAACAGTGCAGTGTTACCAAGCTTACCGGGGTAACAAGCTGCCTTTCACTTATATAATTTCAAGAATGCAACTTGGGTGATAGATTGATGGCATTACCCAATAAAAAAAGTTAATCAGTAATACCTGGGCTCCTCTGTTTTAGATGCATGCTGAATGTTTACTTGGAAACTAGTTCCATTTGTAGTATCTAAATTAACACCTGTAGCATGATGTGACTTTTCATAAACTTCAAAATATTAGTCCAACTTCAGACCAACTTCGACCATCCAAGCAGGTAAGGATCTTGTACAACGTGTGATTCTAGACTACATCTTTGAGAAGGTTTTGCTTTTCTTGCAATAGAAAACACATATGATTTCCTCATGATGAAAACTTGTGATGAGTTTCCATACATTCAGAAACCTATTGATTAGTATTGAGTAGTGGAGTCCAGTATAAACAAGGGAATTACCAAATGGAGTCTGCCACATATTTCCACTCCTGATCAATAGACTGGTAAAGCGTTACATAATAATTCAATGAGTAAAAACCCCTTTATTGGGTAAACCATTCAATGGAACTGCCTGGAATGACTGATGTCTATTAGTTTTATAGCTTTTTATTTAGCACCTCCAGGCTGTCTATTGATCAGAGCAATGACTGAAGGGCCACTTAGGGGCATCTTCTAGCAACAGACAGACCAAAGAGATCTCTTCTCATTAGCTCATCAGAGTAAGTAGGAAGACTTGATACAGATAATCCTATTTCTATTTGCTGCACAAACAAATTTTCAGTGTCAAAGTAATTAAAGGAAAATAATAAATGAGTGATATATGAATGAATCCATTTAAACATCTGCAAATTATAACATACAACCAGTCATAGCATCTGTCTATTCTACTATCCTTCCACAGTCCTTCCATATTAATAATATCTTTTACATATAGGATTGTATTAACTAACCCACCACCAAAAATTGGTTTAATAGTTCAAAGCTATGAAAGCCAATTTCCAGCAAATGAGTGTGATTTTTGCCAATATTTTAGGTCACATGACAGAACAATATTATACTACCTAGGGTTTCCATCAGGCCCCTTAAAACAATAGCAGACTATCTAATGTGCTTAATGTGTGGTTTAACTAAAAATTTGGGATTTGTGTACAGGGATTCACATACATTTTAAACATAAAGTATAAATTCCAAAAGCATGTTGTGCGCCTATTGCTGATATATATATATATATATATATATATATATATATATATATATTTATATATATATATATATATATATATATTTATATATATATATATATATATATATATATATATATATATATATATATATATATATATATATATATATATATATATATATATATATATACATTTAGATGTGCAGTAGTGTTTCCTAACAAGGTTAACCATGTATATCATAATATATCATATAATATATCATATCATAATGTATATCATAATATCATATTCCCAAGACTGCATATTCCTTAATATATTCATAATGAAATGTTGTTCCCCTAAGGGCAAAATATTACAGTTTTACATAGGTGCTTTTTTATTATATTGCACCACTTAAAGGATAACATCAAATCAAATTTAGTTAATCCAGTAGAGCAGGGACCTAGATTTCCTGCACTTGCTCCATCAGATCCGGGGAATGTAGTATTCTCCCCTGCAGCTTACTGTATGCTGCTTTTAACGTAACTCGATGTGGAGGCCTTTGTGATTTAATAGACTACAGTATTTCCCACCCACGCATTGTTCTCTTTAGTTCACCTTTTTTTAAGATAATTCTGTATAAAACACCTCTCTTGCACTGACTGCTGCATCAGCAGATTCTCAACTAGAGTCGCTTTGATCTATTCTCTGTCTTATGAAAACACAGTTCATCTGAGCAAAAGGGAATCGGTGGGGTTTTAAATTGATTTTCCTTCTAATGCCTAAATTGCCAGGGGGTTGATAGCACTTTGATCAATATCGAAATCTTCAGACTCTGTGCACCTCTAGTACCAGTACCTGAAAGCAAGAAATAAAGTGACATAGACAGCAAAATAGAAAGCTCAAATAACCTGTCACTACTGTGTCGCTGTCCAAATATTCCTTTTATGACTATTTAATTCAAAATAAGATGCATATGGCAACTATTCAATTTTTACATCCAACAGTCCATATTATCTTGAACATAGACTAAACATATAATCTACACACCATTCTCTTGACATATGGCACATGATATTAATGAATACAGTCAGAAAATACAAAACTGAATACCACACCATATAGTTTCTGTATGTCTGAGGTAGTGGCTCACCCATGTTCTTCCTGTTTAAATCACTTGTAAAGCATTAGCACACAAATTCCAATCACATTCAAGATGGTTATTACCCCACCTTTATCTCAGGCCTTTCAAATGCACATAAAGGGCACTTCATTCAGCCCTTAATTAAATGTCTGAGCTGGAACAAGACAAATTAGTAGGACAGAAGAGAGATGAACAAATCGGCTGTGATTGTATTGATTAAAGGACTGATTCATGAAGAATCCATTGCAACAAATCAACTGTAGACATGATGATATTTAGAGGCTGTAGTGAAAGTGAAAAAGCACCCTACGAGCTGCCTTGCTATGGGAGTCACAGCACTGCAATCCAGCAAGTGGGCATTCAATCATGTATTTTAATTTCTTGAAATTCGCTCATATCTATTGCAGATTGTAGGATGAGGGTCATGGCACTTGGTACTTTTGTAATTGCTATGGTTGTCTCTAGGAACACTGTGCTATCAAACAACAATATCCAAAGGCAGCTGATTTTGACAGACAGTACTGTCATGCAGTTAACATGTGGAACTCACCAAAGCAGGGACTGAAAAGATAGGGCTCCTGTGGGCTCTTAATCTTCCAATTCAACTCCCTACAGGCCACTTTCTAATGTAAATATATATCAGGTGGAACTCTCATCAAACCAACAAGTAGTAAGACTACAGCAAGTGAACCCTGGGCAAGCAAAGGAAACAGGTAGAAGTGGAAGAATAGAAAACTGGGTGCCCTTTGACACAACAGTAAAAAAAAATTATGGATATGGTGCAGTCAGACAGTCACCCAGGCAGTTAAACAATTAGTTGAATATATGCAGCAGGGAGATTCGGCAGGAAGAGGATCTGGACCGGGTTTTTTCCAGGGGCCCCGCCGGCCCAGTCCGACCCTGAATGATGGGTAAAAATCTGTATAAAAGGTCTAATAAATTAATATAAAATGCTAATGCCCTTCCCCCCAAGTCCTCTAATACGGCAAGATTGACCTAAGCCAGGTGAGTGAAGGAGGATTTAATTTTGATCTGAGCCCATGACTAAGCACCCTGGATGGGTGCGAAATGTGTAGGGTGGATGGAGATGCAGATTTATATACTTTTAACTTTGTATAAATGAAATATTCTTTTAAATCAATTTCTCTGGTCCCCTGCCGGTCGGCCCTGCTTTCTTCTTTGCCATACCGCTCCCTAAAGCTGGGGGTCTATGGCTGGTGCACCCGGATCACCTTTACTACTCGGTGAGTCATTTACAATTTATTCTGGAGCACCTTGTCCTTTCCTAACTACCAAAAGGATTTAATTTTGGCCCTATAAAGCCATATAAAACTGTGCTCACATAATGCCAATGCCCTGCTGCCAGAAGCTAAAGGGTTAACATCAGTTAGGAACATGAGATAGAAGTTTAGCTACAGAACTGCCCATACAACCCCTGGCTATATTTTAGTAGCATTAGACCACAAGGCTTGCAAACAGTTGGGCAAAGGAAACCGTTTTTTTGTGCAACATGCTTTCCAGTAATGCTTGCACCTGCTCAGATGAAGGAGAGTCTTGACCATGTACTGTGTAATTTTTCTTACAGTGAATGCTCTGTGAAATGTATAAAACCGGGGGCAAATAGGCATGAGATTTGAAGCTCTCCATGCCATACATGGTAAGTGTTACATTGTGACAAGCTTCCCAAGATTCCAAAGTTTTGTCTAATAAATAAATCAGTTATTCTAAAGAACCTTCATTGTCTTGGAGAATAATAAGGTTCTGGTAAGCAGATTACCAACAGTACTCATTCTAAAACTCTAGTTTCCACCTTGAACATAACTGGAAAAAATTAAATCAAGATGCCAAAGGTTCAAACACTGAAATTGTTTTAACTCCAGAATCTATCCATGATGCATACAAATGCAGGAAGGGGAAATGTCGGCAGAACTACTCAATGCATAACTAGTGGTTCTGCAGGGGCTTCTAACAGACAATACATTAATAATGGAAACCTGCAGTAATCTCTCTTTGGCAATCTTACAGCAGTAACACAGCATGCCTTGAGTGCAAATGAATTGAACCAATCAATGGGAAAGCAAATGAATTAAGTAGATATGCAAGCAAAATCCATTCTTAATCAGAGATTTCAAACATGCATTCTTTCAAAACAGTGAAATATCCTAGACTTTAAAGGCCTAATTCTAAAATAAGGCAGAATTACATGGAAAATCACGTATTAATGCAAATTCTGCTAGTGAATAACAAACTGTCCTATTTCACTTTGCAAAACTGTGGAAAAATTTGTAAAACTGTGAAAAGGTTCTCAAAACGGCGACCATTCACTAATGCACTGAAGTTAATGAGCTTTTTTTTCCACTCGTTTTTTTCTTCATGCAAAATGCAATGCCGTCAATGTGTGTTTTACACACAAAATATAATGAAGTCAGTGGGTGTTATTTCATGCAAAATGCATTGAAGTGAATTTGTGTTTTTTTCACTGTGTTCTTTACAGTGAAAAAGTTTGCTGCAGTTTGAATAAAAAATATGCAGATGGCAAAATGCAGAATTTCACCAAGAATCCATAAATGTTGCTGTCAATATTGTAATTGTTTAGTAGCTTAATTGCATATCTGTGGAGGAATGCATTACAGCTCATCAGCACAAGAATTGCAAAGTATTAATTGTATTCAATTGCGCTAAATTCACAGACCTATTATTGAATACCAGTGAAACAAAGATATATGAATGCCAATGTCATGTTTATAGACCTTTTTTCATACCATAATACCATAATTACTCAAAGAGTACAAATTACAGTAACTTTTGGGATAATGTCCTGTGGTAGAGCTGCATCTCGTATACATAAATAAAAGAACAAAGATACAGATATAATTATCATGGTTAGATCCTTTTCTAAAATCGTAAGTGCACATTAGATTTTTACCCCCGCTATCTCAAAACATCTGATGTGCAAAGATATGATTCTGTTAAGTTGTAGATACACGCATATAATTATGTAAAATTACAAAATGTGCTTTCTTATATCAGGTCCTGTATTTCACCATAATTACCCCTTTATCCATATTAATGTGCAGTAAAAGGGTTAGAAATATTAACTCCAGCATTCTCTTCTAGTGATGGGCGAACAAATTCGGAATTTGCAGAGAAATTACACAAATACATTTGCGAAACTCCAGAGAAAATTTGCCGCTGTCAATTCAATTTGGACGTGCGACACTATTCAGATGCCCATTGACTTTAACTCCAGCGTCAAAATTCAAGTTTCGCTAATTATTCTTATTATTATGGGAGAAATTCGCCAATCGTTATACTCTTCTTCTCAGAAAACCAATTATGTGTGAACTAAGGGGTAAATTTATCAAAGAGTGAAGTTCCGCCACTAGAGTGAAATTCCGCAGCTCTCAATTCATTTCTATGGGATTTTGAAAGGCATATTTATCAATGGGTGAAAGTGAAAGTTCACCCTTTGATAAATACACCTATAAAAATCCCATAGAAATGAATGGAGAGTGGCGGAATTTCACTCTAGTGGCGGAACTTCACTATTAACTTCACTCTTTGATAAATATACCCCATAAAAACCACATAAACCAGTATCCACTATAACTGTTCCCATATGACATAACATGTCAAATTATAAAGCCATTGGCATTAAATTCTGCTTGTATAGCTATGAGAATATTTTCTAGTAATTACAATATTTTTAGAACCTAAGCAGCAATAATATTACATAGCAATTAGGGGCATTACATACAGTAGATATTGGAAATGGCATTAAAATAAACACATTTCTGCATATGAATTAGAAGTACTTATTTTGAGGTCAAGGCTAAGATTATAAATTTTCAATTCCAGGTACTGGGAGCCTGCATTACTAGCGTGCTAGAAAGAAATGGGAAATTATAGCTCACTGTTCTGTTGAATACAAAGTGGCTTAATATAAACTTCTGACTAGTGTCATTTACTTGGCAACATCTGTTGAAAATAAAATGAAAGTGTGCTTTCTGGGAATTCCAGACATGTACAAGCCAGGCTACAAAATGTGAAACCTCTGGATTTATCTGGTCCAACAACAGTTTTAAAAATCTATATTTATTGTGTATATTATCATTTGTGGCATCATAGTTTAATGTGGACAGCACATGCCTAAATCAATATTTACTATTTATTGTTAAAAAAATGATGCATTCTTCTATATGAATAGTCAGAGGTGGGAGCACAGTGGAGTAAAAAACAACTGCACATGATTCGGGAGAGCTCTGGGACTTCTGTCCTCTTGGGCGCTCATGAGATGTTGGGTCTGCTGTCCCTGTTGTTACACCTCTGTTTTTTTTTTCTGTCTTATAAATGAAGAAGATATAAAGAAAACTGGTTTTTAATTACATAAAAGAACAAAAACCATCAAATAAGACACAGTACCATTTTGTTAGAGCACATATACGTTCCCATTTTGCTCTAAATGTCTCTGAGGAAATTTACAGCATCATAATACAATTCTGTGAAATCCTTTCCTACTGGAAGAAAATCTATGATTGTAATCTGCCTTGGAAATAGATCTACCAGCTCCTCGTATAAATATCTCCCTTTCAAGGGTAAACCCATTTTAAGGTTTACTTATAGAAGAACGAAAGAAGATAATACGTTATGGCAAGGAATGTACAGTAATAAGTTCTTTCTTGTTTCATTGTTCAGTAAAATGTGTAACATTAACTGGTAAAACCAGTGTTTGCTCAGACTTGGCACCCTTCTTTCAAAATTTTATATGATAAGTCACTAGAAATATACAATTATAACTTTTACTGTGTATTGGGATTGTCAGGCGGACTGCCCCTTTATTCGAGAAACAGCCCTGATTGAACTGATAATGAGTTAGAGCAGGGGTTCTTGCCATTTTAAAAAATAAGGGCTGCCCACTGGGATCGTATGATTCACAGTGCACACAAACAAAACAAGCTATACATGTTAGGTCACATGAGCCAATTAACAGACAGAGTTCGGTCTTTTGCTTCCACACTTCTTCCTGTTCCAGTTAGAGCTGTAGTATTTCTGGTCAGGTGATCTCTAACGCAGCACAGAGACAATCACTACAGTAAATGGTGGTTCAAGGCAAGAGCTATACTTATATATATATGATACCAGTCTGCTAAGACTCTTTAATATGCCACTGTATTAATTAATTTGAATCTGTCGCTCAAGTATTCATTTTGGGGCTATAGTTTACCTTTAAAGTCAATGGCGTTCGAATAATTTTGACATGCGTCAATTTTGACAAGCATCAATTTTTATTTTGTTGCAGCAAATTTTTACATGGCTAACTTTCACTGCAGTTTGACATTTGCAGTTGCCAGAAATATGGAAATTAGCCACTAATCCATGCCTGGCTAATAAATTTGCTCATCACTACTGGCAGACTATTGGTAGGTCTGCTTGGCAGTTGACATGGTCTTTATCCCTCTAAAACTTGCCTTCAGGACAGAAATCCAAAAAAAATTAAGTCATTAGGAGCAACATCAAAGGGCTTGGAGAGCATGTTGCTCACGAGCCACTGGTTGGGGATCACTGAATTAGAGTTTCTAGAAAGTGGTGGAGTAATGGCAGATTGGGGTGGAGACACTGTAAAAATACATGAACTGTGTAGTACAAATACAGAAGCAAAGAAAAATGTCCTTATTTAGGACATGGGAATTTAGGCAATTTTTATGTTACATCACTATAGAATGATTTAATTTTGTGAGTTTATTTAGTCAGATCATCCATCACATAACTTGGCAAAGAACCGTGTAGGAACTGGATAGGATTCCAGCAGATTGGAATCACTAAGGTGAAGGGGAACTGTAGATAAGAAAACCATTAGTGTTGAAAAGACCAGGATGGAAGTTAAGGCCAGAGATAATGTTGAATGGAGGACATTTGTGACTACCTTATGCTTCTATGGGAAGTACAGGAAATATGTAAGACCAGGATTATTCAATGATGTATTTTCTTTGTATACATAATAAATATTTATTTCAGGTTGTTTATTTGCAAATTTACAGAGCACTAGTGCTGGATGCAGAGTTTACAGAGTTTGCTAGAAGAAAATGGAAAATAAACATACAAATAGGACACTAATATGTTCAGAAGCTCTCTGTGCTAAGACCATGACCACATTAATTCATTAATCCGAGCATAAATTAATACACGCTATAAAAAAATTTGAACCATTGCAGGTTAAGTATGAAGTCACAGAAGTCTCAAACAACATTGTTTGTACAATTGTAATACTGTCCGTTTTTACTTACTGAGCTGAAGAGAAAGCCTTCGCCATTCATCGCCACATAGAGTCCAGCCTTCACTCCTTGTATTGCAACCACACGGAGACCCACAGGGATTAGATTAAAAAGAGCTACATTGGGGGAAAAACAGGATGTTAGGATAGTTCCCTTCATTAAAACTGTAATGATAATGATAACAATGTCCGAATTCGATGTAAAAAGCACAGAAGTATAATATTGTTGTGGACAGGACAAATTACTGTGTAATGCCTTCATAACATACATACATAACACCTCAATTTCTAATAAAGTTAGTGAGTCTGCCACTTTTTTGTGAACTGCAGTATTTAATAACCCATTGTAGAATATAGCAGAACTAGAAGAATCAGCACAGAGATGCCACACAGCAGAGAAGAACTCAGCTTTTTTTTCCTTCCTGCTGTCTCCACACACTCTGCTCCACCCACCCTCACTTTCCCTTCCTATGTCCGTAAGCTTTCTTGTTACTCCGCCCAGTGCTAAGCTGCTAATGCATATTAAAATTAACATTTAGCATTCTTACAGGAATGGATGGAACCACATTACTACATTAAATATTTTAGTAAAACAAACTGTCAGAAGCTCACTTATCATAGAGACAAACAAATCACAGGCTTTGGCTGCAATAGACCAACAAATAACAACAGAGTACAATAATTTCACCTAGAAATGCTGCATAAAAACAATAGGCCAAAGAAAAGAGTGAGAGGGCCAACAAAAGTTAATATACAAGAAAGCAAGGGGCCTTGACAAAAGACAAAGCGTTGGGAAGAAAATGAAACAACTGGCACTAGATAAATATAGTCAATGTAAAATTATGAAATGGTAAATGTAAGCGATCAAAAATAGCATGGGCCAGGGCTTTGGGAGGCAATAAGCAACTTGATGACACTATGATGTATGGGGGATAGGCAAGATATTACAGAAAGTGACAGTGTTGCTGAGGAAAGAATGATGTAGGTGCAACAGGCCTGTCGAATGATACCAAGAACAAGGAAAGCCAAAATGAAATGAGCAAAGACACAAAAGAAAAAAAACAAAATAAGTCTATATAAAATAGAAAGACAGGAAGATATTGTGGAAAGGGAGGGGACATTTTAATAGCAGTAGGGATAACATAAAACGGCAGTTTATATAAGTACTCATGATAATGACACACTTTAACTGCAATGCTCCCTAGGTAACTGATTAAACAGCTTCTTCTAAACTGCATGTTGTGTGTTTAAAGACAGCCTCACCAAACCTCACCAAGGCAAATGGATTTTTCAGTGTATTGCCATCTTTTATCATGCATCTGAATAATAGACATTTCGGCAGTAGGGATGTAGCGAACGTCGGAAAAAATGTTTGCGAACATATTCGCGAACTTGCGTCAAAAATGCGAACGGTTCGCGAACGTCGCAAACCCCATAGACTTCAATGGGAAGGCGAATTTTAAAAGCTAGAAAAGACATTTCTGGCCAGAAAAATGATTTTAAAGTTGTTTAAAGGGTGCAACGACCTGGACAGTGGCATGCCAGAGGGGGATCAAGGGCAAAAATGTATCTGAAAAATACATTGTTGACACAGCGCTGCGTTTTGTGCTGTAAAGGGCAGAAATCACACTACGTCACTCAGGTGATGTTTCTGGAGACGGTATTATTATTGATATTTAGACAGAATGTGAAAAAGCTCACACAGCTAGGTGGCAGTTGTTTGAAAATGAAGAACACACTGGGCAAACAAATTGAAACAATGCCTGCAAGGTCAACGTATACACTACAGCAATGGATACGGAATATATTATTGCTGCTTGAACAACGTCACTCAGGTGGTGTTTCTGGAGACGGTATTATTATTGATATTTAGACAGAATGTGAACAAGCTCACACAGCTAGGTGGCAGTTGTTTGAAGAACACACTGGGCAAATAATGCCTGCAAGTGCACTACTATTGGTGCACTACTATGAAGAACAGCAAACAGCACTGGACACGTTAAAGAACAGTAAGATAAGTAAAATAAAAAAAAATATATATGTATATTAAAAAAAAAAAATTACACTGGTTGGTGCTGAACTACTAGGAGCAGCACAGTAGCACACCAGTCCCACTCCCCAACACAGCTAGACTAATAGCACTGGGCTCTTATAGTAGCAAAGTAAAAAAACAAAAAAGAAAATAAAAGCAGTCCTTACAAGGATTATTGGGTTATTACAGCAGTCAGCAGATGAGATCAGTGCCCACAGCAGCTACATACAGAGCACTGCAGTAGAAGGTAGATTACTAGCCAGCAAAGCTACCTAACCTAAAATGTCCCTCAAATCCCTGCAGAGTTCTGTCCCTACAATACAGAGCAGTATCAAGTAGATTACTAGCCAGCAAAGCTACTATCAACTGTCCCTCAAATCACAAACAGCTCTCTCCCTGCACTAGCTCTTCCAAGCACACACAGGCAGAATGAAAAAACGCTGCAGGGCTTCAGTTTATGTATGGAAGGGGAGTGGTCCAGGGGGTGTGGGGGTGGTCCAGGAGGGAGAGCTTCCTGATTGGCTGCCATGTATCTGCTGGTCTGGGGGAGAAATGGCAAAAAAATCGCCAGCTAAGGCGAACCCAAATTGCCGAACGTCGCGCGACGTTCGCGAACAGTCGATGTTCGCGCGAACAGTCCGCGACATCCCTATTCGGCAGTAGTATGTGAAATAGCAGCTGATCACACAACACTGATAATAATGTGCTCTAGCATCTAAAATGTATTGGTGGTGACTTAAATTAAAAGTCTGAACAGAGATTCCTGGCAATTTCCTGGCAGTTTACCAGCAACTTAAATGATATCCCATTGACTAACCTTTTCTTGACATTCTGGAATTTTATTAACGATTGTGCTTAGCTATGAAAGCATTTCTCACTTTCCCCTATTGGCTTTTTGTCAGGTTTGAACAGTCAAAATGTATTATTTCCTATAGCAGAAGGATGTGCATTAAATTGGGGAGCCTTTTTGTAAAGTCACAAAAATAAAATGGGCTTTGTTTCAATATTAATATCTATGGCGTGAAAAGGATTGGAAAAATCTTGTACATACGATTTTGGTTGATAATCACTCACTGGAGTCATGGACATTTCTTTCAGTAATGAACTAACGCATGTATATAAAACATGCAGCCCCATTAACAAAACTTCTGGCATGGTGAAAAATGATAAAATGCAGTTTTGATCTTCCCAAAGGTTTCAGTTTGGGGTACCATTTCTGCTTTTAGGACAGTGACCAAAGAGTTTTGCATCATTTAGAATGCAGTGCTCCTTGAGTTTGGCCGTGTTGCATCCAGAGTAGGTGGTAAGTGGCAGCACAAGGGTTTCTTATGGAACACATCTTAGTTAGTGTGCAGAACACTTTGAACTGTAATCTAGGAGCATAAATGGCTGCACCTCTGGCTGCAACCTGCAGCAAGAATTGAGGAATAGGGATGGGCGAATTTGACCCATTTTGTTTCGCCAAAAGTTCGCTGCCGACGAAATGTCGCGGAAGTCTATGGGCGTCAAAATAATTTTGTTGCGCAGCGAATTTTTTTTTGGACGCGCGTCTTTTTTTTGGACGCACACTGCAATACAAGTCTATGGGCGTCATTTTTTCGGAGAAACGAGGCGAAAAAATTTGACCATCCCTATTGAGGAACAAGGCAGTGAAGTAGAGTAGGTGGTTCTACGCAGTGAGTGCAGCGAGGCTGTGGAATGCCCTGCCTGGTGATGTTGTGTTGGCAGAGTCAATGAATGCCTATAAGAGTGGCTTTTATGACTTCTTAGCACAAGGCTATTGTAATAGTAAAATCTTCAGTTAGTTTAGTACAGTTATCTGTATGTATGTGTATATATATATATATATATATATATATATATATATATATATATATATATATATATATATATTTATATATATATATATATCTATATATATTTAGAAATGTGAGTTTATTGATAGGACACATATAGATATACAGATACATATACAGAGATATATAGATATACATATAGTATATATACTGTAGATATATATGCATGCAGTGCCAAGCAATGGCTACAAGTACAATATAAATAGTGTGATTAGCCCAACAGGAAACCAAAAAAACTCCCAATGGGCCCCCAGTTGTCAGGGGCCCTCATGTTGCTAAACATTTGGCCTATTTTATGGCAATTCTTTATTTCTATGAGAACAAAGAGGCTAGATAGATTGAATAATAGATTATATTATGTAAAGAAAAGAGACTATGAGAATAGAGGTTGAGTGAGGAAAAATAAAAATACTGAGAGTGGGCCCCTGTGTAGATTTTTGGGTGGGCCCCTGGCCTAAAGTTTTTGGGTGGGTCCCTGGTGTCCCAGTCCAATGCTGTAAATAAAAGTTCAATATATAAAAATAAATATACACAAAGCTCATATAAGGACCAAGAGTTTACGGGGCAAATTTACTTATGGTCTAATATCAAGGGTTAATTAACCCTCGATATTTGACTGTCCAAGTTAAATCCTTCGACTTCGAATATCAAAGGATTTACCGCAATTCGTTCGATCGAACAAAAAATCGATTAAATCATTCGCCCATTCGATGGTCCAAGTAGCCAAAAAAATTTTTCGAAATCAAAAGTTTTTTTTATTCTATTCCTTCACTCAAGCTAAGTAAATGGGTCCCTACGTGTTATGTGGTAAGAGACACAGTGGGAAGGAGGTCCCTGCCCAGTAGCGCTTACAGTCTAAGTATAAAGGTATATGCACTGTAGGTCATTTAGAGGGGTTGACATTGTCTTTTTTCAACCAAAATTAACCATGTAACTATGGAATGTTGTAAGGTAAGGTGTGCCATTGGGCACATGGTGCTAGGGAACCCTGTATATACTATTCAGGAAAATAGTTGAATCAAACAGCTCCAGGCAATATTTTTAAACTGCTTGTGTAGTTATGTTGCAATCTTTGTTCCAGAGTCCACTGCTGTAGGGGATGACATACCTCAATGTATGTTGCAGGTGCCGAATCCAATCACAGATAGAGTCAATAGTAAAAAAGTTCTTGGTTCAGGCACCAATTTTCGTTTTCTTGTGGCTGCAGATTCAGATGTCTGTGTTACACACCTTAAGGTACAATATTCAGGAAAATAGTTGAATCATTGTGATTGGATTCAGCACCTGCAACATAGATTGAGGTATGTCATCCCCTACAGCAGTGGACCCTGGAGAAAATATTTCAACACAAGCAGTTTAAAAATACTGCCTGGAGCTGTTTGTTCAACTATTTTCCTGAATATTGTACCTTAAAGTGTAACATAGACACCTGAATCTGCAGCCACAAGGAATCGAAAGTTGGTGGGACATGTAGGACAGCAAATAGGTTTTCACCCCAAATTAACCTCCCCCACCAGCACAGCTTCAGGCCCACAGTGGAGCCGTCCCATAGTTTGGGAACCACTGCTTTAGAACTACATGAAAAGGAAGGCAAGGAATCAATGCTCACTTAGTAGACCTTAACTAAATCTGGAAACCCCCTTCTTAAATGTGAATTTCAACATACTAGTGCACCAGCATTGATGAGCAGTCACTTCATAAATTATACTAAAGCCTTATTAAATCTTTAAAATGTTTGAATTGAGATGTTATAAGAAATTAAGCACCACCCACACACACAGCCAAAAATGTGTTGATGTTCTTACTGTAGTCGCTGTTTTCGTCCTTTGTTCCATCAATATTGCCATCTGGGTGCATCTGCAGGAAGTATCCCTGCTGGCTGAATAACCTTGTCACAATTCCTTTCAGCTGGGGTTCTGTAGAAATAAACACCAGAATACAACATTTAGAACCACTGTGCTCGATGACTTACATGGGTTAAAATGCTGAGTCAATAGGATTGGATGCACATAAATTAATAACGGTTGGTTGGATGACCTGCATCTAGCTTCTCCCACTGTGATTCTAAGAGGAGCAATTGTATTGAGTGATTCTCAAACTACCATAAAGCAAATTAAGGCTAACAAATAAGCAATATAGCCTGCTCCATTTCAAGGTCACCGTTATCTTTAGGAATAACCTTTCTCAGTCCTGCATGTGGATTTTCCAAATTAAGTTTGAAGGATAAGTTAAAAAAAACCTCTAAACTAAAAAAAATCTTTAGCTTCCCCTAATTTAAACAAAGTGGAAGAAGCCACACTCGGTTCTATGATTGGGGATAGAAACTTTAATGAAACAAAAAAACTCCTTTGGTGCAATGGTTAAAGAAACATGGTAGAATGTCTCATGGTTGCAATAAAATTTAAATATTGGGGTACACTATTATTACAGGTAGTCTAAATCTTTTATTGTAATACAAATCCACAGTTGCTTAGTATAATGCCCCTTTAAACAGTAATAAGAAACAGACTTTTGGTTATCATGAACTTCAGCTTCCCGCATGTTTGACAAGTTGTTTTTCAGTAACAAACAATAAATAAGCCTGTGTCTTTCAGCTGTTGACATGAGTTGTAATCAGCGGCGTAACTAGAGGGGGGCGGCGCAGGACGTAAACAGCAGTAGATTAAATATATGGTTTTTGGGGGTTTAGTTTTACTATTATTCTCATTTTGAAGCGATTTTCCTTCAAAATGTCCTTTTTTAGTACAGGCACTTTAAAGTAGAGAGCACTTGAGAAAGGAGGATGTACCTCTGAAAAGTGAGGAGATCTCATTAAATCACTAAAAGTTAGCACAATTGTCGAAGTGTGTACCATCTGATTTTCTACATTACATGGATTACTGGAACTGGTTTCCAGATAGAGCACCACAGCATATTATACACAGAATTTTGAACTATTATACGCTTTAAAGGAGAAGTAACCTTCACAGTTGTCACAGGAGCTCCTCATTTTGGTTTCTGTTGGGACTATCCAGGACAGTGCACATGCTCAGCAGGCTCTGAGCAACTGTTGAGAAGCTAAGCTTAGGGGGTAGTCGTAAATCATCCAGCAGAAAATGAGGTTTGCCTGAATCTGATTCTACAAGGCTGATAATGGCATTCTGTACTGGTTTTAAAGCTGCCATATAATGAGAATCTAAATTAATTACTAACTAGCCTTCTATCATGACTTAAATATTCTATATACACAATATATTGTGAGACCGTCCCCTATGGTCAGGGAACTGACAGCAGCACAGAGCAAGTACAGTGAATCTTCATGAAAGAAGTTGGGGGCTGCTGTGACATTTTCTAAAGACAATAATCTTTACTGATGAAGCACAAGTCCTCTTAGCCTTGTTGACTAGTGAATCTACCTGTTCTTGGACAGGAGGGTGAAATATGGCAGTAAAATGTTCTAAGTTGTGTAACCCTGATGGAATATATATAAAATGTTCAACTAGAAGTGCATATCAATTTCTGACCACAGTTTTCATAATTACAATATTGTAATGTAATAATAATGTAATGTACTAAGAGCACAAGGTGAAAAATAGAATAACCTTCAAGTCATCCTGGTAGCAGAGGCAGGTGCTAGTCTAGATAACCAGTCAAAAAATATCAAAAGAGCCCTGAATTCATCCTTAGACTATTGCCTCCCAGTAAACGTGTTACATTGGCGTCATTAGCTGCCAATCTGTTCCATCTGACAATCTGGCACTTCAACAGTGAAAATCTGTAAATGTGGCATAATTGTATTTATGAAATGCTGCTGGGTAAACCTCATTTTAACACTTGGATCCAAAGACAGATGTTCTCTCTGCTTTGCAGAATCCCATGTGATGTGATATGTGTCTTACACGTTATTAAACACATTCTGTCAGAATGCAAAAAGCTTGAAGCAAATGGATCTCTGAGGTTCCGGTTTTTGCACCTTGTGTTCCCCAATGAAGCCTGAGTTTGCTAGAGAGAGACACAGTGTGTCATTCTGCTACACCACTGCTCCAGAATATGCTCACCACAGTCATACACTATGATATTCATTTACACTACAATATTTTCTAGGGAGGAGAAGAGAAAAGTCATAACCTGCTGTTTTTTGCTGCCTTTCAAGTTTTAATATATTTATACAGTATGTACAGTGAAGCTGAGAAAGGACTGCTAGAAATAGGAAAAAAAACACATTACAGGTATAGGATCCCTTATCCGGAAACCCGATATCCAGAAAGCTCCGGAATGGCTGTCTCCCATAGACTCCATTTTATCCAAATAATCCAAATTTTTAAGAATGATTTCCTTTTTCTCTGTAATAATAAAACAGTAGCTTGTACAGGTATGGGACCTGTTATCCAGAATGCTCGGGACCTGGGCTTTTCCGGATAACGGATCTTTCCGTAATTTGGATCTTCATATGTTAAGTCTACTAGAATGTCATATACAAATTAAATTAAACCAATAGAATAGTACTGTTTTATTATTACAGAGAAAAAGGAAATCATTTTTGAAAATTTGGATTATTTGGATAAAATGGAGGAGATGGCCATTCTGTAATTCTGTGATTTCTGGATAATGGGTTTCTGGATAACTGATCCCATACCTGTACTTGGTCCCAACTAAGATATAATTAATCCTTATTGGAAGCAAAACCAGTCTATTCGATTTATTTAATGTTTACATCAATTTCTAGGGGGGTGGAGAGTCAGAGAACGAGTCTACCTTTCCTTACTTATTCCTTTCTGGGAGGGAGGGAGGGTCTGAAATTGAGTTTTAAAAGTTACAGAAGTATGGAGGCTGGCTGCAGGGGGTGGGGGGTGTCTGGCTCACTAGAGAAGATGATCAATCCAGCAGGGCATGAAAAACAGAGCCTTTGAAGCCATTGAGCAACAGATAGTGACTTCACACAGTTTCTGATTGACAGCTCTGACAGCCAAAGAGAGATCGACAGAGCTGTTATGCAAAAAACCTGACCCCGACCTCAGAGCTAGCCAGAGGCAGGTAGGAGAGAAGCAGATATGTATGGATTCACTATAATGACTGAAATATTTTAAAAACTGTAAATTTTTTTAATACATTATATTTGGACATGTTAATAACTTCATGCAATTTTTAATTTTGCGATAGTTCCCCTTTAAGGCATGAAGACCCACATTACGGAAAGATCCGTTATCCGGAAAACCCCAGGTCCCGAGCATTCTGGATAACAGGTCCAGTGTCGGACTGGGAGACCAGGGGCCCACCCAAAAACCTTAGACCAGGAGCCCACCAAGTAATCTTAGACCAGGGGCCCACTCTCAGTACTACTTTTCTTCCTCTTCTCACTTAACCTCCATTCTTCTAGTCTCTTTTCTTTACATACTATAATCTATTATTCCATCTATTTAGCCTCTTTATTCTCATTGAAATAGGGAATGCCCATGAAATAGGCCAAAAGTTTAGCAGCATGAGGGCCCACTGACACCTGGGCCCACCGGGACTGGTATCCCGTTGGGCCAGTCCGACACTGAACAGGTCCCATACCTGTACAGCTCCAAACATACATATTTCTCCAAACCCCAAAACATTCTGAGGGTTTACTTTTCCTTTAATCTTGCATATTTTGTTTGTGTGGCAATTTTAACTCTCTTAAATATGTAAAAAGGAAATATTTACGGAAGTATTTATATTTCAGTTTCGTAAATATGCCACTTACCATGATGTTATCTATCTGTTGCTCAAATATTCATGTTGGGGGTATAGTTTGCCTTTAAGTGTAATGTGGGATAAACTACTATGTAATTAATAGGATAAATGATGGTTCTGACAAGAGCCATTTATCAGCAGTGTTGGTTAAATATAGTAACTATTAAATAACTGTTAAAGGAGTGTGACTCAGTATAATATATGCAGCTAAGTATAGAATTTACACCCGCGCCCACCAATCTGTGTTTAGAGCGAAGTGTACTACACCATAACAAATATACACCATTGCCAAAGATGGGATGTGACTGATAATACTGCCAGTAGCAGCACAGAGCAAGAAGTTTAAGGCAAGGTTACCATATTGTTTGCATACAGAATACAAGAGCACAAGGAACAAACACACTAATAAAAATACCATTCTCAATACTGTCGCCTTGAGTATAACCTTGTCTCCATTGCGCCTAAACTCACAAATTACCCTGAAATGCTTTTAAACATTGTTAAGGAGAATTAACATATTTGAGACAGTAATTTATACATAGCATCATTCACTCTCTCAGCTCTTCCCTGCACCCTGCAGTATCACAAGGTGTCAGATTTTATGACTCGGCTCCGGTTCTCATCTTCTTTCGCACAAAAGATAACATTTAAATCAGGTCATACAGAGCCTCTCAATTACTGGAACTCATTCCCGTTTCCATGCATGGGGAAGCATTCGTTTCACAAAATGTCATGATGCTTAACAATAGGTTACCGAGGCTGAGAGTTAGCCAATAGTTTAACTTAAGCATAAGGGCAAAGACAGGGTAAAAAGACAGCACCAAATTGCCAGATAAAAAAATTGATTATATGTTCTGCAGACAAATAAACAAGTGCTGCAGATGAGTCTATTCACGACAAGCTGTGATTTATGATTATCTGTTGGCATCTGCAGTGATGCAGAAAACATGCACATAACCATCTCTCATATTTTTAGTTATATGTATGTAATGTATGCTGTAAATTACACATTTATACAGTGTGTTCACAACTAGAAGATCAGTTATTTTGACTGGCAAAAATTCAAACAGGAGCACTAAAATCTGAGCTGACTACAAGCCCTAGAGATAAAATTTGGACATTCAGGGTCATTTCAGACAATGGAAATGACTGTCTATGCAAAGAAATTGTCGAACACAAAAGAGAGGGGCAGAACTGGGGCGAAAAAAGAAAGGAAAAAAAAAAGAAAAGAAAAAGAGAAAAGAAAGGAAAAATAAGTAAATTACCTGAAAGTCATAAAGAAAACTGATACAAGAAAAAAGAAGAGGGGAACATAGGACAAAAGGTGAAGGTAAGTGACCAAGAAATGGTTTTGGTTCTTCATTCAATGAAGGGGGTGACATTTCTGTTTTGGTATACATACTGATCAAACAGGGAACAAAAATGGAAACAATTTGAAAACCTTACAGCACTGTAATATGGAAATGGCAATTCCCATACTGTCCTGTTTCAAAAAATCAATTTTGAACCAATTTGCTTTTTCTTTATAAGACAGTACTTGATGGTTACATAGATGTCATATCCAAGTTCATTACAAAACCAGCCTACTGGGATTTTTTAATAACATTTTTTATAGTAGCCATAAGGCATAGTGCTACACATTATAGGGCAAATTGTGTTTTTTTGAAAAAGACATTGTCTATTTATTATTGCCTATTTATTAAAAGGAGAAGACAATTCTCTAGCAAAAAAGGTCAGCACAAGAGAATTTTCATGCTGTTTCACTAGGTGAATTTTTGAGCAGGGAGAATGATCTTTAATCTGCAAATTTTCTATATTTTACTCTTTTTGGCAAAGTCTATTTCGCCAGGTTCTCAGGGCAAATTGATAAGATGGAGCTCCATCCTCAACATTATTATATCAGTGACATCATATACTGTACTCCAAAAACAAAGACAAAACATCTTTTTTTCTTCATTTATTAAAGTGAGATTATGTTAAATATGTTATTTAAAATGGGTTCATGTCTTGGACAATAGAGGATCTCTTTTTGTTTTGGTTCCTTGGACATTTTTAATGATAGGTGACCACTTCCAGCTATTTCACCAAAATCGTTAATAAATACATTCATATGATCTTTATGTACTACATAAATGTATGTATGTTAATGAAGTTTGGCTAGGAAGAAAGTAAAGCTACTTTAGCAAAACTTCGCTAAGAAACTTTGACACTGGCGAGTTTTCACTGGCCAAAGCAGCATTAATTTGCAGAGATGAAGTTTCAGATTTCGATAAATACGCCTATTTGACATGAAATAACATCACATGTAGTTGAACTATGGCAAAATTTTCAAAAACAAAAATTTGGATGGAAGTAAATCTGCCTTTTTTATCTGACATTTCAGATAAAAGATCCTATACCTATAAGATGTGACACCCCTATTTCACTGCAAATATTCAATGAAAATAATTACTCTACTGACTGACTCTTTGGTGTCTACATTCTACCCTTTTATGCTTATTATAATCAAAATTCATGTTGCATAGTTATACTGGCGGCAGAATGATTTCTACATCTCTCCTGCATTAAATAGAAGGTCAGGTTGATTTAATATATTGATATATTAATGCAAGAGCTGTAGTTCTATCTTCATACATCTGCGCTCCCCTCTCTTTATTATGACTTTCATCACTGTGCACAGGGATGTAAAAGGTTTTGTATTGTGATTCTGTTTCTAAACATTACAAAATATGACCTATCATGATGCATTTGGATTATGTTAAAGCACAGGGACCACTATAGCTATGGTTGATTTATGACCATAGTTCCAGTCTAGTAGATTGAACCATGAACCTTTTAGACAGTTATATTGTGCTCATTTAGTTAAAAGAACGCCTGTTGGATATAGCATTCCTTATCAAAGAATGCCTCCAGGTCATCAAGAGAAGAGCGCAGAAAATGTTCCACTGATGAGTTGTAAATTATTCAACATAGATCTTCACCATCAAATGGTTATCTTGGGGTTCAAGATTAAAATATGCTTTACTACCGATCATATTGTGATCAATTACATTTTTAGACACAGTTGTCTAGCACAGATGGACAATTTACTAACTCTATGGGGGGAATTCACAAAAGTGTCGGGAACGAAAAAATGTCTTTAAAATGTCGTAGAAAGTGTCGTAGCAACAGCCAACAAATTCACAGAGCATTGCTCCACCAATTTTCCGGCAAAAGTGGGCGTGGTTTTTTCGGCGTCACTTTTCCTGACATTTTTATGAATTACTCGTAAACTCATTTTTTTTACCGACAATTTTTCAGACACTTTAGGCTCTCCAAAATGAAAATGTCAGACAAATTGTTGTTTAAAAAGTTTGGTAAATGTCGTTTGTACGATGAAAAGATATACAACATTTTAGAAAATTGTCAGACTTACAAGACATTCAGAGATGGTAACATCTGCCTTTGTGAATTTGCCGTTCATATGACATTTTACAAATTTGTCGACCGCCACTTCTGGGTTACTTTTTTTACCGACACTTTTGTGAATTCCCCCCTTTGACTGCACCCATTTCAGTGCAATACGAATGCCTCCTATTAGTATCAAATAGTAAGTTCTGCTTCATGTTACAGTACGGAGTACTAATGTACGATAAAGGATGACAGGAAGCCTGAGTTTGACAGTATAAGACATATTAATAACCTCGTAGTTCTGCAATAATGAATATAAAATGTAAAGATTAATTTATATACTGTATAATTCTTCTGTTGTTGTTCTTTTATATCTTTTATTGCTACCATGGTGAGAAGGAGAATAGTTCACATTTACTTTCTTCGCCTTCATTTTCCATAGAGCCCAGGTTTATAAAAGTTTAGAAAACCTCTGTATAGTTTGCCTTTACCCGGACCTTTTCCCTGTTTACCGATGAGCATATACGCAATTTGTATTAAGCTGGTATGGAGAAATTCTGATATAAAATTATAGGATTAACAGGCAAACTCATATAAAAGACCATATCGTTTTTTCCATTTATAAATATAGAATATTGTATCGTAGAAGAAGCCCAATTTATACATATGGCCCCATGTTTATAACAACCGACTGGAAGCATCTTAACTACTAGTGAGGACAATCTCCACTGAATCTACAACAAAGTAATTGCTTGGCAAACATTTACAGTACGCAAGCTAGTCAAAAAGAGCTTCAATTTTAAAAAACACATAAAATACATGGTGCACTCGCAACAATGAATTATAATTTTTCCTCTCTAAATATGAAATATAGAAATTGCTAACCCCTCACATAATAGAGGGCACCACTTGTAAATTGCTAACCATGCATATAATGGAGGACACTCCAATATTAATTCAACTTGTGTAACTTTTATAGAATTTAAGTTTTGCTGTCAGATTTTAACTTGTCTCCTTATTACCATACTAATGGTAGCCAAACAACACTAGTCGTGTTCTGTAACTGTCCAGATGGATTGACATTAAAGTCCCAGATAAAGGGCAAGTTCTATAAATAATAAAAGCAGTTATTCTTCATCATTTTGGAAGATTTGATGACAATACATCCCATTTAAGTAACATGAACATTTTGGCTATTGATATTGCATCAGTATTAAAGGCAACAAACCACAGGGCTGATGTAGGAATTGTCATAACAATATTGTCATATGAAATATTTTGATTTGCCACATAAGTTAGCGAAATAGCGGATTTTGTCAAAAATTTATTAGAGTCATTGGGAAGGTAATTTACATAATGGTTATGTCATTTTTAGCTCTACATTGCCCTACCTTCTTAGAGAAGTTTCTTTCCATAATTCTAAAACTTCATTGTGGTCAATTCCTTCCAGACATGGTACCTGGACAACATCTTAGATAGACAGGAGGGTTATTGTGAAAGACATAGGGCCCATAATTATGACTTCGGCATTATTTTTCCTGGGCAGCAGATAATGTCTAAAAACAGAACACATGGCAAATTCTAATACCACTCTGTGAACATTTTCCCCACTGGCAAAACCGCAACTTTTGTTGTTGCGGTTTTGCCTGCTATGACCTCTGTTTTTTATCCTATGTCTACTCTCCTTGGTCTTTTGCACTTTCCTCTGTATTCCTTTTCTATTCTGCTCCCTAATTCCCCGTTCACTTTCAGTTTATTATTTAGCTTTCATCCCTCTTTCTCCTTTTGCTTATGCATTCAGCTGTGCAGTGGACCTGCTCCATTGATTTGAATCCAATCAGCCTCTATGCAGTCACACACAGTGGAGCTGAAGCCGAGGTCAGTATTTGGGCTGACCTCAGTCTGCGTGGGATCACACACAGGCTGACCGGAATAGATCAGTAACCCTACATCTGAAAAGCATTTTTTTTAGATGTTAAATTACTTTTTTATCGACTGACCAATCAATATTGTGTATGCTATCACAAGGTGAGAAAAGGCTTTTATAGGAAATACTGTAACTGTGTACTTAAATTGAGTGGTAACATATTATTGTATATTACAGTACGAGTATAGCAAAATAATAAGCCGTATGCAGGCTCAAAAGTGTTGTCTAAATTCCATCACATATATTGTGAATTGTCTATATTGTACACACAATATTTATATATGTTTCCTGTACTAGGACTGACATCACAGTAATGGCTTTGCTTTAGAGGTGGGAATAGAACAGAATGAATCTACAGAAAAGATTTTGATGCTGGATACAAAATCACCATCATCTTACTATATGCCTTTGATAAACAGTGTACCCTTGAAGCAGTTGGATTCCATTAACCTCAAGGCCTGTTCCCTTGTACCCTCTTCCTTGTCAGTTTGACTGTGCACTGTGCACTCTCCTTCTCCTCAACATGCTCTTCAAGGGATGCAATAAAGTCCAGTGAAGAAATCATCCTATTAACCCTCAATCTCCTTGTTTGTGACTCATGCTTTATTATAGCCCTCTCTAGAACTGAGTTCAGTCTTTAATCATGTTGATCATGGTGTTGCTCAGCTCAAATTAATTTACTACCTATACAAAATTCCACACTGTTAATGCCCTCGGATAGCCACTTGAACACTTCTGCGACTGAATTTATCCAAAGGCTGAAGCCTGTAGGACAGAGTATGTTCATTTGTTCCTTTGGAGACCAAAGTTCCATTTTGGAATCAGTGCCGCATTCTACAAATTAGAATTAGAATTCATTTTTATTAATTTCTGTTGTCTATGGTAAGGTTTTTTTTTTTTTTTTATATATTATTAAAGGAGATCATGGTGATTCAGCACTGGGTCCAGTTGTGAACCCCAACCCAAAGGTTAAGATACCATAACACTTCCCTTAGTCCCTGTGTCAGGTTTAAAACTGACATTATTTTCTGAATGTATGAATATTCCAGTCTTCTACTTGTTTGGTTTGGCTTCTGTGGCTTGTGCTGCATTGCATAACTGAAATACTACCTTCACTTGAATATCCCTTCTCCCAGGGGTCTCTCTCTCATTGTATCTGATTCCACGAATAACTGTTGTTTTAATAAGAATCTCCTGCAGCTGCCCAACTTCACATCAATAACTTTTCTTTCAATTCAATCTCCTTCTACGCAAGCAAAAAAATTATACTTTGCATAAGAGATTTTTTTTTGGATTACAGCACTTCTCTATAATTATGTGAAGATTATATTTATCACCCTAACTATGCAGAGAACCTATCCTAGTTAGGGTGAGCTGGGCTAAAAGGAGCCAAAACGCTCTTCACATGCAAGACATGCAATGTAATGTCATGATGCATGGTATTTACTTGCCTCATGAGATACACATAGCACTGCCTTAATAAATAAAATGAGAGTTTAACTCTCACATAAAGAAATATGGGTAGAGAAATACAAATTCTTCCTTTATGTTCCTGTGGTCAACTATGCATCGAGAATCACTGGTTTCATAGCACAGATATAGCTTAATAATTCAGAGCCATATATCCAAACTTGTAGACAGCATGTTTTGATCTTGTTAGATCTCATCAGTGCAAGATATTAGAACATGTCTTCTGAATGGGTCAGACTTGCAGAATAGAGAAGAAGAGAACCTAGTTAAAGTGAGACAGGCTAAAAGGAGCCAAAGAGCACGTCACATGTAAGACATGCAGTGTAAGGCCTCCTAAAAACAGAACATTTTTGCCTTGTGCCATATACATAGAACTGCCTTAACACACAAAATCAGAGTTTAACTTTTACATTTGGAATTATGGGCAGACACATACAAATCACTCCTTTATGTCCCTTGAGCAAACTATACATCCCGAAGTGCTGTTTAATGACACAGATACAGCCTAATAAATCAGAACTACATATCTAAACATGTAGACAGCCTGTTTCAATCTTGTTAAATCTCATAATTGCAAGATATTGGAACATGTTTTCTAAATGGGTAGGACGTGTGGAGTAGTGTAGCAGAGAACATAACCTGGTTGGGTGAGACAGGCTAAAAGGAGCCAAAAAGCCTTTCACATGCAAAATTTGCAATTTAAAGCCTTCTGAAAAGGTAGAGTCCTGCAGCGGGTCAGGTACCCGCAAAAACCTGTGGTACCCTAGGGGTTGCGGGTAGAAGTTCCGGGTGTGGGTATAGACGCGGTTCTGCAGGTTGGCCCACGGGTCTTCTCAATAGAGATTTTTACTCTTTTTTTCTGATCACGCCATCATTTCCAGTTTACAATGACAGCACTTCCTGATTCTTGATGGTCAGCGGGTTGCGGATAAGTTACTTGCAGGTCGGGTAGGATTGTGGGCCCAAGCGTGTAAGAATGCGGGTTTCAGGTCCGGGTTGCAAGTTGCGGTGATCTGCCCATAATCACTTATGTGATAGTTAAACTTTCATTTTAGGTTTTAAAGGAAAACTATACCCCCAAAAAGAATAATTAAGCAACAGATTGTTTATAGCAAATTAAAGAATCTGGTATATACTGTATATATTTAAGTAAATATTGCCCTTTTACGTCTCTTGCCTTGAACCACCATTTTGTGATGATCTCTCTGCTGCCTCAGAGATCACCTGATGGGTGGCCCATATATTTTTAAAATTACAATTTTCTATTTAGGATTACCTAATGACACATACTACTAAAAAAATATATCATTATGAAAATGGTTTATTTACACGAAACAGGGTTTTAAATATGAGCTGTTTTAAGCAATATATTTTTAGAGAGTCTTACATTGTTTGGGGGTATAGTTTTCCTTTAAGGCAGCACTATGTATATGGCACAAGGCAAGTAAATACCCTCTGTTTTCAGAAGGTCTCACCCTTTCTATCAAATGGGAATGTACTGAATACATCCAGGGGCTGTTTCCCAGCAATAAAAAGGAAGAGAAATTACTGAATCTTATCTGGCTTGCTGGCACCTCCACTAGCAGGCAGATATAATTCAAAGCACTGCTAAAATCATCTCAGTTTTCTGACAGGTTACTCTGTAATAAGTCCAGGCCTGTTAGGGAAGGGGGACAGACCATTCATCCTGTAGTCTTTGCTCTTTTTTATGTTTTTAAGCAGTTTTATAAATTGCTGACATCATGTTTTGCAGAGGCCTCTTCTTCAAAAAGCAGCATGCAGAGGCTTCAGTTTACTTGTTACTTTTACTGTCCTTTGTAACAAACATACTCCTTGAACTACTATATAATGTATCAGAAGGGCAGATTGATATCATAAAAGGGCAGCTAGCCTACCCTAAAACATACTCATATATATTTTGCTTCTTGGCCAGCTCTTTGGTCTGCTGAGTCAGGTCTAGAAGAACATACAGTTGTGTTCTTAAATGCAGCACAATTCCTCTTTGACTCCAACCTCTCCTTCTTGCCTCCAACTCTTTACTTATTTTGCTTACTGGTTTTCAACAGGAGGAAGGTTGTGGTGCCTTGTACCAAGTTTGTGGTTGTGGTGGTAATGGTTGGGTGTTTGTCAACAGAATTCTCTTTACATATGTTCCAAACACCTAGTCCTACAGCAAAATAGTACTACGGACAAGGACAGTCAAGGAATCAAATGTAACTGGTGTGTTTACCCAAGTGAGATGAACACCTTTTTTATCAGCTGTGCAATTACCCTCAAGCAAATTTAACATGTTTTGGTTATGATTTTTTTTTTTAAAGGAGACAGTAAGCATTATATTTAATTTGTGCCATATGTTCACCCAATAAATAATTAGCTACTGTATGTAACACTCCATCTATTTGCTCCACTTCAACAGACTGAGGTCATTTTTTTCTCAATCAGCAACCAAGGATTGATGCATAGTTGATGGCTCTGGAGTTAAAGCCTTATGCAGGAGGTTTTCCAGGTATGTTACTGTGTTGAAGTCTGGATGACACAAAGTCACCACACTCACATACAGAACCTGTTAGTATTGCCTGCCAGTACATAGTCCTGTCGGTGACCCATTATGGACCTCATACATTGCAGGACACAATACTGTACTTGGGGGATGTACCAGTGCTGGTGAAAAATGGGAATTCTCCTTCATAAGGGATGATGAAGCTTCCTTCAAAGGTTGGCCCTGATTAACTAACAGGGTCACCAGCAATGCAACAATCTGTAGCTGCTGTAGTGCCACACAACAAATAAAAATGCTCATAATGCGAAAAGCACATTAAAACTAATTACAATAGCAGCTGAGCAGTTAGCTAGTGCACAATTCATTTAAATTTGTATCTTGACATGTCAATAAATCTAATTTAAGATTGTATATGCTCTTTTATCCTTTATTGATTGTAAACTGTCCCATAATTAAATATATATACAACCAGCATGGGAGCTCAGAAATAAGAATAACATCACATTCTTTTAGTAAATTAGACAATCAATTATACCCAGCATACTGCACACTGAATGACCAAACAGGACAAACATGATTTCGGAGCTCAAATATTTCATACAAAATATTACAGAGGATTAGCGACAAGCAATTTTTTTTGGCCAGGCATCGATTTGCAGCAAAATTCTACACCTCGCCACCTGCCAAGTCAAAATTGTCACAAAGACAAAACAGTTGCCATTAGAAAAAATGCTTATAGACTTTAATTCATTTGGACAAAAAAGTCTCCAAGACAAAAAAGTCGCACACAAGAAAAACACCCATTGAATTTAATGAAAATAGAGTGAGAAAAAAAAGTATTGCATGCATAAAAAATTGTCGCACGTAAAAAAATGTTGACGCCTAGGGGCAAATTTACTTATGGTCGAATATCGAGGGTTGATTAGTCGAACGATTTCGAATAGTCAACCGATTTTTAGTTCGAATCGTTTGATTCAAAGGTCGAAGTAGCCAAAAAGAACATTCGAAATTCGAAGTTTTTTTTATTCTGTTCCTTCAATCTAACTAAGTAAATTGGCCCCTATTGTGTTTCGCAACTTTTTTCACCATTTAATGAATTTTCCTTTGAAGGGAAACAAGACAGATTCACTCATCACTACAGAGGATAAGACAAAAATAAATGGTTTTATTCAATTTCAGTTGGGGAATTGTCGAAAACTGTAATTATGATGTTTCCTCCATATTGCTTAGCTTTCTTATTAAAAGCTAGTTATCAATGTTAAGGGCTCAGAACCCTCTCACTGATATACAATGGGTTTTAAACAGGATCTGAGACCAGTATGATCTAGGAGCCCTGTTATACGGACAGCTTAAATCTCAGCCATAAAGCTTGACAGAACTGCTGCTATTCAAGGAAAGAAACTCCTATTAAAGTCGTTTTTTTTTTTTTTACTGCATAATGCCCCTCCTGATAACAAGGCTGTAAGTACTTTAATAACAGGAAACTCTGCTCCAACTATTTAGGAAAGTAGAAATGCTGCTGCACTAGGAAACATGAAGAAGCAATCTATGGCAGAGTATCTCACACCACAGGGTACAAGCTATTGGTCACGCTTTCTGGATTTAATTATTAAGGAGTTTATGCCTTTCTATTTAATCAATAACTGGCTGTATTACTCATTATTACTGACATGCATGAAATGCCATTACTAAGGTGGGACCTCACAACACTTATTTGGATTACTAAAGCAGAGTCAATACCCCCAACATGATTTTATTAAAGTTGAAAAATATAAATGCAGAAGGATCACAGAATGGCAGTGTTAATTGCAACAGAAGTGGGAGTATATGTGGCCATACACGGAGAGATCCGCTCGTTTGGCGATGTCGCCAAATGAGCGGATCTCTCCCCAATATGCCCACCTCGAGGTGGGCAATATCGGGCTGATCCGATCGTGGGCCCTAGGGCCGAACGATCGGATCCTAACGAATAGTAATGGGTGGTCAGATCGCGGGACCGCATCAACGAATAGATGCGGCCACGATCCGACGGGATTTTTGGTCCCATCCAATCAAGATCTGGCTGACTTTCGGCCAGATCTCGATCGGTGAAGCCCGTCGGCGGGCCCCATACACGGGCCAATAAGCTGCAGCTTTTATCGGCTCGTGTATGGCCACCTCATATTACTCATATTGGCCAACATAGGACCTCCACTCACAGCTGAAGTTCCAAGATAAAATACACTCCTAGGAAGGTTAGAGAGCATCTTAAGATAAAGGAAAGATATGGAATTGAAGGATGTTCCCACTCCAAGCTAAATACATTTTACATTATGGTGGCACACCCCTGGGTTATCAGGAGGAATCCAAATATGCATATGCATCTGGTAAATGGCAGCAGAGAAAAAAAGAGAGTTCCCATCCATAGTAACATAGTAACATACTGGCAGGTACACCTGTACAACCTGTATAACTACTGTAGGCATGAACTTGTGCTGGCTATGCTACTTTCTGATATTTTCTGTTCAAATTTTAAGGAAAAACACATTCTTTAACCCTACTGAAAAAAACATGCTGCCTAGCCTATTTATACACATGGACATATACAAATCTATGTAATAAATACAGAAAACAGATATATAGGGGCATGGAATGTTGCAAAAGCTTACCCATAAAACAAAAATAGGCCCAGTCTGAGGTATGCTTTATTTCCTGATGGTTAGAATATTTTATTTTTGAAGGTGAACTTTCCATTTAATTTAGGCAACAGACGCATGCCCATTTCCGCCTAGAGACAAATAAGGCACTGCACTGCCTGAACATTATCTGAGCAACATTACAATCCAATCCAATGATCTACAGTGGAGTGAAGGAATATTGGCCCCTTATGTATTGGATACCGATTTAACAAGCTTCACCTAAAATACATTTGTCTTTCATGTAATCAATGTTATCCCTTTTCAGAGTGCTTAAGCAAATCTGCACTTTTGAGGAGAATCCCTATTAAAGTCGGTTCACAGGTTAGTGAGCAGAACGAGGTCACCGCACGTTGCGCTCCTGGACTACAAATCAGCATCCCTTCATGCAAACAGTGATCAACTCTCTGCAGTCAATAAACAGTTTAACCTCTTCAGTTACTGCCTGCTGCGTTTCACACTGGAAAGAGAACAATAGGCATCAATGGAAATGGTACACAACATGCACACACATTGCTTTGCTTGGATCATTCACACAAAAGCTGCTAGTTATCACATTCTAGCCTGGTTAATATCATAGCTTGGTGGAGAGCACAAATCAGCCTCAGTGACCAAAAGATTCATTTTCAGAGAGGCCAGTAATATTTCAAGTAAATGAAATATAAATTATGAATGTGAAAGGACAGAGCTTCTCCTTATTGATGTTGTGACAAGATTGTCTTTGCTGCACATGGGGATGAACCCTGTCAGATATAGTTGATGAATTCCCCCTTGACCATTCTAAGGCAGCCAGGTTGCTAAATGAGTCCTTGTCCTACATTCTGCAGTATCCAAAAGACCTGCAATGTCTGGACACGCAGGCAGAAATTATTGTAGCATACAAATCAAATTCCAAGGCACAATGTTGAGGACACAACTTGTACCCATAGCCTTCTCTAGATTTATTCTACTTTCTAAAATACAAATCCTAATGTCTGTTTTTTTCCTCTCTGGTCCACTTTTACAGACAAAAATGTAATATAAAGGGTCCTATATATTTTCTAAAACATAACCATATAGGTATTATTGTACAGAGAGAGAGAGAGAGATCTGGGACTAGGAAAGGAAAGCTATGTGCGTGGGTGGCTGGGAGGAACGCGCATGAGTTTAATTCTTTAGTCAAGCATATTCTTAGGACCTCAAATCTATTACTAGACCCAAAGCAGCTGAATATATAAGCACTGTAGCTCTACCATAGCCCCACTGCTGTAAAATGATTCAAATATATAGGTCCTGTATTTGGTATTTGGCTAGATTTGTCTGTGAATCTCTAGCTGTACTCTTTGAATTTGACATACAAATGCTACTGTGTATTATTTTTTGGTCCTGTATTGGGTATTGGGCTAGATTTGTGAAGAATTACCTCTGCTCATGTGTGGGGCCTATAACTTAAGGTGGCCTTAGAGACACAGATAATATCATACGAAACAAATCTTCGTATAATATTCTGTGCATGTATGGTGGGAAAAGAAGACTTGGAACAGAAGACTTGGATATCGGTCGGCTTGTCGATAAGGCTGGATGGAAAATTTTGATCGGGCTCCTTTGAAGGGACCCGAACATCGGCCATTGTTAGTGCTGAATCATCAGATACAGGTAGAATTCTATTGCTTCTACCTGTATATCTGACATAGTTACATAGTTACATAGTTAAATTGGGTTGAAAAAAGACAAAGTCCATCAAGTTCAACCCCTCCAAATGAAAACCCATCATCAATACACACACCCCTCCCTACTTTTAATTAAAATTCTTTATACCCATACCTATACTAACTATAGAGTTTAGTATCACAATAGCCTTGGATATTATGTCTGTCCAAAAAATCATCCAAGCCATTCTTAAAGGCATTAACTGAATCAGCCATCACAACATCACCCGGCAGTGCATTCCACAACCTCACTGTCCTGACTGTGAAGAACCCTCTACGTTGCTTCAAATGAAAGTTCTTTTCTTCTAGTCTAAAGGGGTGGCCTCTGGTACGGTGATCCACTTTATGGGTAAAAAGGTCCCCTGCCATTTGTCTATAATGTCCTCTAATGTACTTGTAAAGTGTAATCATGTCCCCTCGCAAGTGCCTTTTTTCCAGAGAAAACAACCCCAACCTTGACAGTCTACCCTCATAATTTAAGTCTTCCGTCCCTCTAACCAATTTAGTTGCACGTCTCTGCACTCTCTCCAGCTCATTTATATCCCTCTTAAGGACTGGAGTCCAAAACTGAACTGCATACTCCAGATGAGGCCTCACCAAGGACCTATAAAGAGGCATAATTATGTTTTCATCCCTTGAGTTAATGCCCTTTTTTATGCAAGACAGATATAAATGATCCTACTCAGTGACAAAACTTGCAGTGAGAAATACGGATTGCTTTGCTTATTAAAGAAAAGTAAAGGTGCTCATGTTTAAGAACAAAAGGCTTATATTAATGGTAAAATATGTAAATTGTAAGGAAGAAGTTAATTTTCTGAAATATCAGCTGTGACTGAATCTTGATCTTTGTAAAGGTAGAAGAGGGTTTGTAAGCACAACGTACTGTTAGTTTTAAATAGTAAAATAGTGTATCTAGAATGAAATGGAAATCAACAGGTAAAGAAACATGTTTGTATAAGGGCTACCATCTTTTTATTGGTTGTTATTGCCCGTATCCAGTATATTTTTGTGCGATACAATTGTACGGTATGTATATCATGCTGGGAAGAAAAACACATACACTTCATTGATTGCAAAAATGGAGTCACTTTCACCAAATTTCACAAAATTTACATTCAGGTTTGCAGTCTTCTCCCCCACTATGTATACAAGCTGTTGGATTCCCTTTATTATCACTAAAACCGTATTTACTTTTAAATGATCTGAACTCAATTCAGTGATCCATGTCAGTCTGCACAAGCCGGGTCATATAACCAGCTTTAGAGATTGGCATTTCCCAAGACTGGGGAGAGAACTGTGCAAGCTATAAACAATCCATTCACACATGCAGGACATAAATACAGATATTGTCTTCTGTAATGGATATGTTTCCGTGACTGCTCTTTGTGTTCATAAGAGAATGAACAATGCTGGCATCGTGAATCTGTGACATTTATAGGTCATTATTAAAGAACACACTTTGATATAAATATGAACACTAGACATACTACAAATGCTAATTCCTGAACAGGGATGAGTAAAACCTTGATACAATTACAGTATTAACAGGCACACAGTTTTTATTTTGTCAGAAATGCAATTTTTTGTAAGATTATGGGCTCCATGTGCCATACTGACTGGTACTTAATATAACGTGTGATCTCAGCAAAGACTCGGACCCCATCGCTGCACTGCCTGTACTGCTCTGATGACAACCTTTTCTATATAAATGGGTAAGTCATTACCATTGGACCGGTGAGCGTTTTATAGCCAATTCAATAGAAATCATATACTGATAACATTTCCTGATTCCTGATGGATTTGGCATAACACTGTGAACAAGTCATGAATCATTTTACAAATTAGGCCAAATTAAATGTTTTCACAGATATAAAGGAGCTATATACACTGTATCGAAAAATAAGATAATGAGGATTAAAGATTCTACTGAACACAATAAAACATTTAACTCAAAAAACTCTCAATTATTGTCTCACTGCATTATATATTCATACTGGAACACCTACATAATAAATACAGATATGGAAAGTTTTATCTTGAAATCCATTATTCAGAATGCTCATAAACCTGACAATGCCATTCCCAATAATTAAAGCAAATGGGCTTCATTGGGGCATTACTCTATTACTTTTTTAATTCATCAAGTTTGCCTTACCAATTTTTGTTTTTTACTGAGTCTGCAGGGTAGCTGTCAAGAAGGGATGGGAATATGGTATTAAAGGATAAGGAAAGCTACCTATAGTTTATTGGCAATACATTAGCCTCAACAGTGCAAGCTAGAACACAATTTTTATTCTTTAGAATGCTCTTTCATTACTGAGTAAACAGGTTTAGACACTGTCTCTGTTTGTTTAGCTGCCATATTAGCTTGCTGTGACTTCACTTCCTGCCTGAGTCTCTAACTACTCGCTCATAGCTCTGAGCTCAGATTACAGTGGGAGGGAAGGAGGAGAGAAGCAAACTGAGCATGCTCAAGTCCAAGTCGTGGAGGTTTAAACTGAAAACAGGAAGTCTGATACAGAAGCCCATGTGTACACAATAGAAGGAAAGAAATGTGGTGTTTCTTTTGACAGAGGACTCTGAGCAGCATTACTTTTAGAGTTTACTGGTGTGTTCATATAGACCTTTCTGATAACGCTTGCTTAGTTTTAACCTTTCCTACCCCTTTAAGGGACCCAGTAAAAAACAAATCTAAAACTGTTCAAAATGGTGCAGGGAACCCGAGATTTTACACATCATTCTTAAACATTTTTCTGGCTTAGCTTATATAAGAGTCAGCCATCTGGATCCTCTCCAATATATTCCCATATTTACAACCTGCTTTTCAAGGACGGCTTGGCTGCATGCTGCTTAATTTGTACCACCCTAGGAAATGGCCATTGCGACCTTGCCACAAATCCAAGCCTGCTAATGCAGAGGGCACAAATGCTCTCCTTGTACTAGCAATGCAGCTCTCCCCACTTGACCCCTTTTGAAGAGTGAAAAGGTAAGCTCTGGGGACAAGAGAGGTGGCAAATGGGTATATGTAAAAGTTGCCTAGCTTTCATAGAACAGAAGATTGATCAAATTACCAAAACTGTATTTCGGCCAGATGTTGATCAGGAAAGCCATCGGAGGGCCACATACAAGGTCAATCTGTCGGCAGCTTCTATCGGCCCGTGTATGAGGGCCTTTACACTGTATATTGCTGACTGCACCTTACCTTTAAAACTTTCAACAACATCAAAAACAGCAGACTACTGCTTCATGTATTGTACCTCTAAACACAAGCAGCTCAGCTCTCAGTTCATTTTAGAAAAAAAAAAACTGTGACTGTTGTGAGACTGTATAGATTAGCAGTAGGCTTCAGTATGTTATCAGTAGTTACACACTTAACATTATGTTCAAAATGCTCTAACCAGTAGTTTGTAAATAATTAAGAAAAACATTATATAAAATAGGTCAATTATTGCCGCAGAATTGTTTATTTGTAGGTAGATCAATAGATACAGAATTTAAATGTTATAAAATGTTACTAGTTGAACTGAATTGTTCTACCAGGTACTTGTAAATACAACCAGTTAAGGTCCAGACAATTTTAATTATAGTCTAAAATGTGTTCTTTGTAAGATGTGTTCTTTGGGCAAATGTGTCAAATAAATTAACTAAACCACATACTAACTCTCTGTAAACAGGTATGGGATCTGTTCAAAATGCTTGGGAAGTAGGGTTTTCAAGATAAGGGTATTTGCCATCAATGTGTACTTATCAAGTACAAAGTGTTGTCTAACTATTACATAGAAAAAGCTAATTAGTCAAAAATGAAGGTTTGTTATAAAATTGACTATGGGACATGACATTCCTGTATTTCAAAATGTTCTGTATAATGGGTACACTCTAGTACAATTCATTAATGAACATGCAGAAGTGAATACACTCAAATGACTTAAAATAAAGTGAATTCGTTATTGAAAAATGTATATGTTGTCAGATCTAAATGCTAAATCACATTCATATATCTAGTTCCTTTGTTTTTCTTACTGAAATAGGAAACAGGGACAGAGAAAGAAAGACAAACATAATGATAGATAGATGATAGATAGATATACAGATAGATAGATAATAGATAAGATAGATAGACGATAGATAATAGATAGATCAATAGATAGATAGATAGATAGATAGATAAATAGATAGATATACAGATAGATAGATAATAGATAAGATAGATAGATGATAGATAATAGATAGACCAATAGATAGACAGATTTGATAGACAGATTTGATAGATAGATAGATAGATAGATAGATAGATAGATAGATAGATAGATAGATAGATAGATAGATAGATAATAGATAGATGATAGATAGATAGATAAATTATAGATAGATAGATAGATAGATAGATAGATAGATAGATAGATAGATAGATAGATAGATATACAGATAGATAGATAATAGATAAGATAGATAGATGATAGATAATAGATAGATCGATAGATAGATAGATAGATAGATAGATAGATAATAGATAGATAGATAGATAGGATAGATAGATGATAGATAATAGATAGATCGATAGATAGATAGATAGGATAGATAGATGATAGATAATAGATAGATAGATAGATAGATAGATAGATAGATGATAGATAGATAGATGATAGATAATAGATAGATCAATAGATAGATAGATAATAGATAGATTGATAGATAAATAGATAGATCGATACTGTAGATAAATAGATAGATAGATAGATAGATAGATAGATAGATAGATAGATAGATAGATAGATAGATAGATAGATAGATAGATAGATAGATAGATAGATAGATGATAGAATATAGATCGATAGATAGAAGATAGATAGATAGATAGATAGATAGATAGATAGATAGATAGATAGATAGATAGATAGATGATAGATAATAGATAGATAGATAGATAGATAGATAGATAGATAGATAGATAGATAATAGATAGATAGATAGATAGATAGATAGACAGATAGATAATAGATAGATAGATAGATAGATAGATAGATAGATAGATAGATGATAGATAATAGATAGATAGATAGATAGATAATAGATAGATAGATAGATAGATAGATAGATAGATAGATAGATAGATAGATAGATGATAGATAGATAGATAGATAGATAGATAGATAGATAGATAGATAGATAGATGATAGATAATAGATCAATAGATAGATAGATAATAGATAGATTGATAGATAAATAGATAGATAGATACAGTAGATAAATAGATAGATAGATAGATAGATAGATGATAGAATATAGATCGATAGATAGAAGATAGTAGATAGATAGATAGATGATAGATAATAGATAGATAGATAGATAGATAGATAGATGATAGATAATAGATAGATAGATAGATAGATAGATAGATAGATGATAGATAGATAGATAAATTATAGATAGATAGATAGATAGATATACAGATAGATAGATAATAGATAAGATAGATAGATGATAGATAATAGATAGATCGATAGATAGATAGATAGATGATAGATAATAGATAGATAGATAGGATAGATAGATGATAGATAATAGATAGATCGATAGATAGATAGATAGGATAGATAGATGATAGATAATAGATAGATAGATAGATAGATAGATAGATAGATAGATAGATGCTAGATAGATAGATGATAGATAATAGATAGATCAATAGATAGATAGATAATAGATAGATTGATAGATAAATAGATAGATAGATACTGTAGATAAATAGATAGATAGATAGATAGATAGCTAGATAGATAGATGATAGATAGATAGATAGATAGATAGATAGATAGATGATAGAATATAGATCGATAGATAGAAGATAGATAGATAGATAGATAGATAGATAGATAGATAGATAGATGATAGATAATAGATAGATAGATAGATAGATAGATAGATAATAGATAGATGATAGATAGATAGATAGATAGATAGATAGATAGACAGATAGACAGATAGATAGATAATAGATAAGATAGATAGATGATAGATAATAGATAGATCGATAGATAGATAGATAGATAGATAGATAGATAGATAGATAGATGACAGATAATAGATGATAGATAGATAGATAGATAGATAGATAGATAGATAGATAGATAGATAGATAGACAGATAGAAGATAGATAAGATAGATAGATGATAGATAATAGATAGATCGATAGATAGATAGATAGATAGATAGAAGATAGATCAATAGATAGATAGATAATAGATAGATTGATAGATAAATAGATAGATAGATAAATAGATAGATAGATAGATAGATAGATAGATAGATAGATAGATAGATAGATGATAGAATATAGATCGATAGATAGATAGAAGATAGATAGATAGATAGATAGATAGATAGATAGATAGATAGATAGAAAGGGGCACATTTACTAAAGGGTGCATTGTCCTTATTTTGCAAAAATGACAATTTCCCTATTTATTAAAAGGCCTAGGGCGGCAGGGTTTTAGGGGGCGGCATGCTGCCCAACCACACTCACATTGGTTCAGAAACACTGGGAAAGTGCAGGAGATACAATAGTTTTTTAAAATGTCCCGTGAGCCAATCTCCATTGCTCTTGTCCCGATGATGAAAATTTGAGCAAATAAAAGGGAGGGGGATGATGAACGACAGCGGGCCTAGGGGTACCCGCTATGTAAATCCGGCCCTGCTTGCAAGCAAAAAGTTCAGCGGTAGATGACTAGGCAAATTTTCACGTCCCCTGATCTGCTGGCCCCCAAAAAACACCCATGTGCTCTGCGTGCCAGCATTCGCGTGGGGGGCTGGGAGGTTTGGACCCGGTGGGCCCCCAATGCTTCAGTCCAACCCTGATCATGCATACAATATATCAAAGCAGGTGGTAGTCTCCTACCTGCTGAGTTAAAAGAAAAAAATTGGATACTGAAAAGGATACTGCCTGCCTGGTATTCCAAATGAAGACTGAGCAAAATGCTCCTATACTGACACAATGAGTGGCCAGTCATTGATTGCCACTTCATAGCCCTGCACCGTGATGTCCACCAGTCCTGATCACTGCAACCCTAACCATAACCCTTAAGTAAACGAGACAGTTATATATTTTAGGTTGTAAGGGGGTGTGAAGTGATAAGAGTGAACTGTTAACTTTTTGTGAGACAAAAATGTGCATGTATGTAAAAGTGTATATATGTTTAAATGATGTAATTTCTGGGAATCCCCATTAGATGGCAGCAGAAGTCTTTAATTTATTGTTAGATGTAACTTCTACCCTGGCCACCAGAGGCCACTGTAGGACAGAGAAGGGTATAGAAGGAGGTGCACTGCCAAAGTGACTTGTCTTGATGGGAGGGCGTGGCAGAAGCAACGTCACCTGGCTGGGTAAGTGGAGTCCCACAACGACAGATAGGAGAAGTTAGACCAGAAAAGATTTTAAGTGAACGAGCACTAGGTGCACAAGATAGTGAGGATATTTAGTAAGGGCAGTTGTGGCCCCATCAAGGAGGAAAGTGGAATTAGTTTCCTACGGGCACTCCGTAAGTGAAGGAACCAGTGACAGTTAAGGACTAGGTAGGAAGGACACCAAGGCTACAGGCCAGGACTTGGATAAAAAGGACCTAACCTGGAGGAGTGGAGGGGTATCACCCTGAAGGTATCGGGCCATTATTGGAGAGTGGGGGATACGGGTGGAGTATATACCAGACCACTAGGTGGTTAGGTGGAGTCCAAGGTCCTTCAGAAAATTTGCCTACTGAAGAGAAACTGGAAAGAAGGAAAGTTGTGTAACTAACGTGTCGCAAGAAGTAACTGCTGATGTATGTATGTATGGCGGATGAAAAACCTCTGGTGTGCCTGAGAATAAAAATCTTCTGTTTTAATTTTATCCTTCGTGTTTCTTGTGGTGAGTACCACTTGGGTTTACTTTCTTTTAAAATCTGGAGGCCGCTCCCACTAACTATTTTCTCGTCATAATGCAACCAGAAATGGCAAGTTACGTGCTCTTAACATGGCTGAGAATGGTAGAATACATTTAAAAGGGAATCCTGCACAATCAATACAATACTAGAGAATGAACTTATGGATCAATCAGAAAGATGTATAAACTGGTGTGCCTGTACCAAGTCCTTACTTGCACAATTCAATCAGCTTGCCACAAGCTCAACAAACCATTCAGAATAATAGCTTACTGCACCCATCAAGGCAAAAGCACTTAAGGGGTGCAGGAGCATGCAGGCAAGTATTTATTACATGATAAGAAATAGAAATGAACACAAAAGTGCTGTATTCAATTATTGGCAGCCCTATAAAATCCCATTAGGCCAAATTGTGGGTTCAAAGTATTCATTATTATCAATTAATTTAAATATTGCTATCTTAACACTCTTACGGTATCTTGAGAGTTCTGATCCAAATGATCTCTAACGTATAGTGCCAGCTACAAGAACAGGATGTTTCTGCAAATTCTCATTACATTAAACAGGGTTTTATACCATCCCTAAGTGAAATGATTTCATCATTCCTGATTATGCTAAATAAGGAAGAAAAGTGGTATCATGTACAATTCTTCTAGCAGCGTCAGACTAAGGCCCTCCTTGCAGCCAATAGTCCGACCATGTCTGTTAGCCCTAAAGAGAATTACCTGGTAGATGGAGAGCCTTAGAGTGAACATTACTGTGTTTAGGCAGATTATTCTTTCATTCCAGTTAATGTGTCATGCAAAAGGAATGAACCCCCTATAGTGATTTTATTGATCCTTTAAATTTGCACAAAAAGTTTCAAGAACCAGCTGTGGGTCACATAGAGAATCTTGTGTGAAATACATGTTTAAATGCTTTTTTGGACCAACTACCTCTTGATGCACATAAAGCCTCATTGTCAAACAAAAGCACAATTTGCCAAGTGCTTAGATATACACAAAATGTAGCAAATATTTGTCTCCATACATAATCCTTAGCAAGTTGTGACAAACAGCAATATTCTCAATCAGCCTGATCTGATGTGGAGGACTCCTGAGTTGGGTGTTGGAACACATACGAGGCTGCATTGTGGTTTCTCAGTTCGATAACAACATAAACAAGTAGGTATCTATATAAGCATCAACGTTTAGGTTAATTACAGAATGGAATTATATAGAGTTTTAAATATCTCTTTTACCTTCCTAGAACATACCAAGAGAATGAGGTCCCTTCATATCAATCAACTGGACAATGGAAGACCAGGAGATCGGCTACATTCTTGCTACAGGTTGACATGTATGGAGCCAATCTACTGCACTACAACACATCACAAACAATCAAGAAGGATGGCCACATAACTACATGTGTGCAATATATTGCTGCACTAGTTAATGTTGTATTACCAAGATCAACAAAGAAGTGTCCTCTGCCTCTATGCTTCGAACCTGCAGATTAAATTCTACATGTACCATATGTACTGTGAGGCTATTATAGATTTAATTCAGTGGGTTGAACAAAAAGATTGCATAAAAATGTGAGAAACTAAAGCCTTTTTTAACACAATCAATTCATTTCAGGGGCTCAAAAGCAATTGGACAATTGACTCATGGGCAGGTGTGGGCAATTCCTTTGTTATGTCATTATGACATTATCATTATTCTTTTTAATTTGTCCAATTACCCCTGAAATGAAGTGATTGTGTAAAGGCTTTTAGTTCCTCACCTTTTTATGCAATCTTTTTGTTCAACACACTGAATTAAAGCTGAAAGCCTGCAGTTCAACTGCATCTGAATTGTTTTATTTAAAATACATTGTGGTAATGTACAGAACCAAAATGATAAAATAGTAGTTATGGGCCTAACTGTATATATATATTTTGCCCCATGAACACAAAATAAGTAGGAGGAATCCGATCAGAACGTATATGGGAAGATGTGATAAGGTGCACTGTATGTATTTTGGAAGACTTGCAGCAGGATATTTAATGAGTAATTCACTTGTTTGCTGAAGTTAATCTGATGTTCACTTTAACCCAGTAAAGTTTGGTCCAAAAAATATAAATAAAACACAAGCTGAACATCCCAAAATATCTCAGTGTCAAATATAAACTGTCATGGTGATATAGGGAAGTCTACATTATATTGCAGCCTTAACTCATTGTAACATTACAATCCTTTTAGTGTAATATCAGTGGAGAATCCCCTTGTAAAACCCTGTGTCATACAGATACACCAGACACATAAACATAAGATTACACATGATTAAAGCCATTCCCTCATATTGTACAGTCTCTCCAGTTTCTAGGTTTACCTAGAAAACCACTCCACATATTCTTGCCATAGGTACACTGAGTAATGCTTACATTGTACTGACATATTGGAGTTAATGGATTTTATCTGACAGTTTTAGTAGGAGGGAGGAATAAGTAATTTTCCTTTCAGATATTACCACCCAGCCTAGCATGTGAGTGGAGATTGGCTCTGAATTGATGTGAGTGCAGAGGTGTAATTAAAAAAGGCAAAATATATACAGTACATAGGTTAATATACAGAAGAAATTCAGCACAAAAGGATATAATTATTGTACACACAGCCATGTTTTTTTTCTCATGGTCTCTATCCAGTGAAAGTTACTAACAAAATGTGCTCTTTCATATACAAGTACTAGCAACACATAGTAGAACAACGTGGTTCCAGAAGAGTGTAGTTAGCGGTGTTGTGGTACTACAGAGGTTAGCAAAGCTGCCTTGTAGATCTGAGGTTCTCAGATTAGATTCAGGTTCAGGGGGGTGCTATCTGCAGGGGGTCAGCTTGATCTCCCCATGGTTGCATGGATTTCCTCCCACGGCCCAAAAATATCCAGAGGACTAAATGTGAATTGCACATGCAGAGCCACAGTACGTGAATGTGAAAGCCTAGTTGCGAGTGATTGTTAAAAAATACAGTTTTTTTAAACATAGCAATTATAGTTACGTCGCACAGGTAAGAATAAAATGAATGTGTTAAATGAATATGGCATCTTATTAAATAATCCGGTGAGTGAGTGAACCTAGTATATTTGTAAGGACAAATTAGGGTAGGTCCTGTATGAAGTAAAAATTTACAACTGGTGGGATATTAAGAAGATACACAGTATTATGAAAAGCTGCGAGAATGGTGTAAGCATATATGACATGGACTTTCAGCCCCCCAGCTGCTACCCAAGTACAACTTCCAGCTCATCCTGACAAGCAAATGCTGGGAGCTCCAGTAACAGAGCTGGAAGGCTGCAGGCTGAGAGCAACTCTGAAACAAAGTCCTGTACAGTCCCCTGACTACTAGTGGAGGCTTAACCATACACATTTGGCAAGCAAAGCCAAACATTTGTACCCACTCTACAGCGTGCCTCCATCAAGCGAAGAGGAATTCTGTAGGTTGTAGTTCAGCAACACCATGGGGACCTAAAGGCTAGTAGTGACTGCTGTATCGGTGGGCTGGGATTTGCAAGAAGGGTTAATGAAATATACTCAGGTAAATGAATGTGCTAGAAGCAAGGAAGCAGCAAAGCACTAACTGACCTGGTTTTCTTCTCACCGGCTTCTTCCTGCCGCTGCAGAACCTCACTTTACTGAAGACCCCCAGCACATTTCTATCACACAGAGAGCGCCCCTCCTTGCTCGGGCTGGTCCTTCGTTTGGACGTACAGACCCTGTCGCTGTTGGACTCCCTTGCTTGTCTCTTCTGTCGGATTAGCGAGCTTGCAATTGCCGCAGCCATGACTCCCACTGGCACCTCCCAGCCCCCTGCCTAAAGTCCAGCGGATCAAATGGTTACTTTGGGTGCACCCCTCCGGGGCAGCAATGTGAGAGATCAGTAGCAAGTAATTTTTCAAGCTGTTTTCTCACAGTACAAAAAAAAATATGAGACAAGTGATTGCTCCCAGGAGAAGCAAGCTATACCTCTAATAATCCCGGCCTGATTGCCATATCCCCGGCACTGGAGTTTCTCACAGCTGTGGAGCTGTCATGTTTCCAATCAAACCAATGTCCCACGGCTATTAGCTCATCTGCCACAGAGGGGAAGAGTGCAGGCACTTCAGCCCAACAGGTCAGTGCAGGGGATCCAGAGCAGCAGCCCAAGCAGGAGCAATCACTCAGTCCTGCAGCTCCCTCCTGTCAAAGCCCATAAACAGGTCACAGTTGGCTCCCCCCAAATCTCTGTTTACATACCAAACATGGCTGTGGGGTGAGACACCACTCCAATCCTGGCATGGTGCATTCAGCTCCTATCTGTCACAAGTACAGAGCAACATATCCAGGGTCAGTGCCCAACATTCAGCACAGGTCATCAGGAGTCCATTGTCCCACACAAAGCTCCTGCCTCACTAGCATAACAGAGCCCCAGTCAGCCACAACTTGGTGTGCTAGGGAGGCTGATAATGAGGGATTAGAGGAGGTCCCAGTCACACTGCACCGATTTAACTTCAGCATGAAATTCCATCCACAGGACTCTCCTATTCTCCTTCTGAGGCTGATATGCAACGTACCAGCTTGTATTAAATACAGCAGCACTAAGACCCATTAGGGATCCCTGGAATCAGAATCCTCTAGCAGTGACAGAGCAAAGGAGGCAGCAGCCGAGTGGGTAGGGGGAAAAGCCCAGGCATAATGAAAGGAGGTGCATTGTTACCCAACAGGCTGTTGGCAGGGAGGGGTCCAATACTCTATCATAGCCCCTTGGGCACTCATAAAGAGGTGAGGATGCAAGGCTGACTAATTGACGCTAATATAGCATTGCAGCTTTCCCTCTCATTCCTCCCGGCTGTCCTAGATCTCCTTGTCTGCGCAATCCTACGTGATCGAGGTTTGGATGAGAAAGTCTCACCGGCAGACCAAAGGAACTGCAGTTCACATCCAGCCTGTCCTTTGGGGCAAATGGAAAGATCACAGGCGCAACAAGCAGATTTTGAGGGGTCATGTAATGGGCATGTAGGGGTGCGGGGGATGCAGCTGCCCTGTAGCTGTTGTCTCTCTTGGCTTCTTCTCCAACTGGGGCAACACATCCGCAGCGACAGGGAAAGTTGGCTCTGCTGGGAGGGTTGCTGTCCAGGGTGCTGATCAGCAAAGATTTCCATCCAAACTCATCCTCTTGCCTTGTTCAGCATGTTCTCTACGCTTCTTGACACACAAGGGTTAAACCATGAAGCAGCAGATCCAGTCAAGTAACTATGGAGGAAGCAGACCCCGCAGCTGCAGGAGAGGGGGGGAGATGGGGCCCAGAAAGAAGACGTGATGGTTTTGCTGACCATAAAAAAACTACTAGTTGTGCCGCTCAATTTGCTGCCTGTCACTTATCTTGGAACACTTCTTTTGCATTTGCCTGTGACTGGGAGGGGCCCAGGGAGGAGGAGGAGGATGAAAGCTGTGCAAATGCTGTGACACTCTTACTCTGCCTGCAGCCCCACCCCCTCACACAATTTAATGGATCATACAGGACAGCAGCAGCAGCAAATCTAGTAAATTAGAAAGCATAGAGCAGATTTGCTGCACAGGCCCCAGCCAGGGGCTGGACAAATAGGGCCCATAGTTGTCTTTTCATTGGCTGCCTGGGCTCTCCCCAACCCGCCACGTATATGTTCGATCAATAAAAATAATAATAATAATAATAATAATAATAATAATAATAAATGTATAGATTTTTGGGCCCTGCTCCCCTTGACTTCTTGTAATGTAAATTAGTTCAAATGGAAGTGACCAAAGTGAACTGTCACTGCTGGGCTTTTCTGTTAAAACAAAAGTTCTGCTAGTAGTTGCTTCCAGTGATAACCTACACATTGTAAATTCTTTTGGGAGTGACAGGGAGGGAGTATCACTGTGAGGCTAGAGAGTGTTGGTTGGTAAGCCCTCTCCTAATTTGTGTGCCACCTAGGGCTTACCATCAAGTTGGTCACTTAAGGCTATGGCCACACCGGCTGTTGGCTCTGGATGTTCCGGATGTTTTTAAAAGAAAAAGATGTGGCGCAAAAAGAAGGACGGCACATGCCGGGCAGAGTGTCAATTGAGGACGGGACTAGGGGGTAGGAGAGGCAGAGAAGGTGCATGCCTGGAGCCCCCCAGCTTTGTGCCCTAGGCACGTGCCTACTCTGCCTACCCCTAGTTCCGGCCCTGGATGGTAAACCATTTTCAGGGATTAAGGAGATTGAAGTGGGGTTTTCTGATTACCTGACGCTGTTGGTTGAATATAGGGTATCAGAAAGTGTGGGGGTTGGTAAGGGTCTGTGGAGGTTGGGGTCGGATATATTGAAGGATGAGTCATTTTTGTGAGTTTGTTACACAGAACATTTTTTCAAAAATATTTTTTTTATGCAAGTCTGCAGAATAAGAGAGCTCCAGATCCTGGTGGCTTTACATGAGAATTCTATAAGGCCTTTAAATTTCTGTTGGCCCTGTCACTTGTTCAGGTATTTAAAGGGATACTGTCATGGTAAAAAACATGTTTTTTTCAAAACACATCAGTTAATGGTGCTGCTCCAGCAGAATTCTGCACTGAAATCCGTTTCTCAAAAGAGCAAACAGATTTTTTTTTTTTTTAGGAACTGAAGAAGCTGCTTGGATGAGTAGTGAAATGTCTTCATTGATTACTCAGCAAGTCCAGTTGTTTTTAGATTGACCTATACTAGATATACCATGACCTGGATGAATGAAAATCTTCATAGTCAGATTTTTTTTATATTCAATTTTGAAATCTGACATGGGGCTAGACATATTGTCAGTTTCCCAGCTGCCCCCAGTCATGTGACTTGTGCCTGCACTTTAGGATGGAACTACTTTCTGGCAGGCTGTTATTTCTCCTACTTAATGTAACTGAATGAGTCTCAGTGGGACTTGGCTTTTACTATTGAGTGCTGTTCTTCGATCTACCAGGGAGCTGTTATCTTGTGTTAGGGAATTTTATTGAAAGTAAAAACATTACATAAAATTATATAAACATTTCAGAAACAGAAAACATTATTAAACCAACATTCATTTAATGAAAGTAATTTCCCTTGTCATTAAATCCTATTTTGTTTCTGCCTGGCACCACCACTTTCCTCACCCTTCCTTTTCACTCAGAATTTTGGGGTACTCTCCTAACGATCCAGGTAAATCTCAATTGACCTGGATGGTCCCCCTCTTGACTCAAAACCTCTTCCCCACTCGCTTTTCCCTCTTTCCTGTTTCCGCTTTCTATTCCTTTTCCCCAATGCCCTAGCCTTCCTCTCTCTCTCTCTCTCTTCCTCCATCAACTGCCCTAGCCTTCCTCTCTCTCTCTCTTCCTCAGCCAGATCTCCCCAGCTCTTACCTTCTGGCAGAACAAACCTATTGCCTGTTGCTACGACTATTTTTGGAGAGGTGTCTTTCTTTTTAATGGAGGCTTTCTTTCCCACCACTGTTCACTTCTCCTCTCTTCTTGGCTGACTGGCCCTCTGCTCACCCTTCTCCTTGGGTAACTTCCCTGCTGCCCTACACACCACCTTACTACATGGGACACTGGATTCCGGCTGTACAACCTCCCTCTCTGATCCCACCACTTCAGATGTTGGGGCACCCTCCTCCACAATCTCCATTCCCTGGCTAAATTCCTCCTGTAAATTAGGGCAATCTCTAACAATGTCGGGCATCATGGCAAGAATGGTGGGCATATCCCAACTTCAGGCACAAATTGCAGTGGATTTCCTGGCATTCTTTACTGGGGTGCCCAGTTTCACCACAGAGGGCGCACTTCACCACTGGGCATTTAGCTGCAAAGTGCCTGTTTGAGCCACACCTGAAACACACCCTGGGTTGCCCGGGATAGAAGCAAACCCCCCTGTCCTTACCAATAAAGAAGGAATTGGGAAGGTGTTTGGGAAAATAGAAATTCATGTGCAGTTTGACCTGTACCTTCCACCCTCCTATCCAGAAACCCTCCTCATCATATAGTGGGGTAAGGGGGGACAGGACAGTGCATTGCCTCTTTAGCCAGACCATTACATCTTCAAACAGTCTCTTCCCATCCCAAACACCTCTCCTCCCTTGTGCCTCTTCACTCTCACTATTTGCAGGAGGATTCCCTGCACCCTCTGTGACACTGCTTTTACCAGCTACGTTCTCTCTTACTGCAGCGTCACATACAGTTTTTTTAGTCAGGGGTGCAGCCATGTTAGTACTTCCTGTAGCCATGTTAGTACTCCCTGCAGCCTTGTCACACTGCACACTCGCCCCTGACACACTGGCACCAGGCACACTCACTGCACTGGGCATGCTCACACCAGCTACACTTACAGCATTTATATTGCCATTAGTATGGCCACTAGTGCTGGGCACTGAAACAGTCTCTGGGACCGGGGAATCCGCACACAAAAGCCCCACATTGCCACTCCCAGGAATCACAGTCTCTTTCGAAAAGGAAAAGACTTAAAGCAACTTTTTCAGTTCATTTTCCTCCATTTCCTGGAAACTCTTTTGATTATCACAAACCTCTTTCCAGGACTGTATAACTGCCAGAACCCTGGTAATGTTATTCTCAATATCCTCCAAGTCATTAGACATGAAAACAATTTTCCTTACGGATTTAGATCTCCCAATCACTTTAAGAGCACTCAGTCCAGCCACCATGTTACTAATACTCCCCTCTAAAATGTTCCTTTTCTCCTCCAAGACTTTATTGTTTCTCAGGGCCCTGATTTCTTGGCTGTGATTGGGCCCAGCTGAGCTCACAGTCTCTCAGCACCTCCTCAGCCACCTCCACAACCACACAACATGCGGTCTCAGCACTCTCCATGGCTTCCTCACAGCCTGCAGCACTTCCTTCCTGGCTTGCCTCTGATCTGCAACTCTCTGCAGCAGAACTGACACTTCCCACAGCAGAACTGCAACTCCCTGCAGTAACTTGGGCTTGGTCATCCAGGGCATTCACTTGCTTGGGAGACTTCATAACAGATGGAGCACTGCATGTAGAAGTACTTTCTCCTTCCTTGCTGTCACTTGTAGCCATGGCCACCACCTACTTTCGCACCTGAACATTTCAACTGCTGCTGCCAAACTGGGAGCAGCAGTCCTCCTGTTAGACCCCAAGCGGGTCCTCACTCCATGGCCAGCAATGTCCGTCATCTTCTTCCTTGTTTTTTTTGGAGGCATATGTGGGGGAAAAGCAGTTTGCTCCCCCAGACCCAAAATGGTCCTGGGAAAAAACTCACAGCCTGGAGCTCTCAGCAATGCAGGTGTTAGGAGCTGCTATCTGGTTACCTTCCCATTGTTCTGCTGTTAGGCTCCTAGGGGGGGTTAAATCACTCCAACTTGCAGTGCAGCAGTAAAGAGTGACTGAAGTTTAACAGAGCATGAGTCACGTGACTGGGGGCTGCTGGGAAACTGACAATATGTCTAGTTCCATGTCAGATTTCAAAATTAAATATAAAAAAATCTGTTTGCTCTTTTGAAAAATGGATTTCAGTGCAGATTTCTGCTGGAGCAGCACTATTAACAAATGCATTTTGAAAATAACATGATTTCCCATGACAGTACCCCTTTAACTGTTATTTAGATGAAGGAGAACTCTCACCATCTATGCAGTTTACCTATTTGATTTTGTTGTCATAGGGTAGGGATGAGAAGCAGATTGAGAACTCGAGGCAGATTGCCTGGCTCAATAGAAGCTTCTTTTCTTTCATTTTCAGGCACTTGCAGAGCATTTTTAGGGCTCTCTTTACCATTACTGAGACCCTGGAATTATGCAAAGCCAGGGCCACCATCAGGAGGGACAGGGGGTATAAGTGTCCCAGGCCTGAAAAGGGGCCTGGCAGTTTTTTTTAAAAAAAAAAATATGTTTTTGGGCCCCAATTTTTTGTAACTTGTAAGAGTTAAAGTGGCACCAATGTTTTTTTTTTTTTTTAAATATTCTTTGGGGCCACAGTTTTTTTTAACTTGTAAGGGGGGACCTGAACAACAATTTTTAAAAAAAACTTTCAAGGGGGGGGTCCTAGCACCACCGTTTTTTTTAACTTATATGGGGGCCCTGACCATCAAAAGCTTTTCATAGCTTTTTATAACTTCTGTGTGCGGGTTACCTTTTTTAGCACTGATGTCTGTGTGGTCTTTTAATTGTTGTGTGGAGTGGGCAATCTGCGGTGGGGCTTGGGGGCTGGGGTGGGCAGGGCCCAGGGCGCCCCAAAAAATGTTGGTGTACGGGGCCCCGTGATTTCTAATGGCAGCCCTGCGCAAAGCCCATGGGTGGGGGAAATACTTTCTAAGGCTAGATCAGTCAAAAGCCTTTGATTTGTATAAGAACAGTATCTCAGGTCAGTTCATAAGTTGGCTAAAATACAAAGGGGCAAGAAGCTTCCCACTAATTAATGGCTGGCAGGGTGAAGACTTCCAGGTTGAGGTAGGAGTAAGGCTGGGTGCCCCTTTGATGTATGCGTTAGATAACTTTTTTAAGTTGTTGCAGAAAGGTAAAGTGGAGGGCATCTGTGCACCCAGTGGTCAGCACCTAAGGTTGGTAGCTTATGTGGATAATGTGGATGATGTCTCCAAGCCTGAGAGTTTACGGTAGAGATTGTATACTGTTGCATTAGAAGCTACTGGGTCCCTGGTCAATAGTGAAAAGTCGGAAGATTTATGGTGTCTAGAGGACGAACCCTGCTTCAAGAGCCTTCCTTGTTGCCTCTTCTCAGGATAAGGGTTACATTTGGGAGGGAACATAATGCCAGGTTTAATTGGGAAGAGAAAATGTATACTGGTTTAGCAAATGTTCAGCATTGGAAAGAATGGAATCTGACCTATAGAGAAAAAGCTAACCTTATCAAGACTTTTCTGATCCTGTTGTTTCTATATGTGTCCTGTGTATTCTCTTTGCCAGAATCTTTCTGTGCTTGATTCTATAGCCTAATTTTCCAGATGCTCTGGGGAAGTAGGCTAAACCCAGTCAAAAGACGGGTAAAGTTCCTGCAGATAAAAGAGTGAGGTTTGGGAATGGTCTGTCCTGTGACCTTCTTTGGTGTTACAGTATGTTCCTGAAGTCTTACTTTGGGAGTCTGACTCATAGAAAAAGTTGGAGGGGGGGGGTATATTTTGCAGGGGGGTTCCCATGACTGGCAGTCACTAATTTGTTTTCATGGAGATACACACTCTGTCATACTGTATAACCTGGGCAATCAGCAACCCCTCTCTCTATCCATTTGACAAGAGTGCTGATGGTGCCAATGGGTAATAGAATTAAGCATACTATAAATCCAAACATTCCCTGTTGTATTTCTGCCAAAATCTCACCTCAGACTGGGCTGCACAATCTGTTAGTTCAAGATCATGCCAATGAGGCAGCATAGTTTGTGGATCACTGAAAATATGGGGTGGGATTTTTATTGCGTCTTCACAAAAGTCCACAGCCCATAGTCCCTTCCTCTTGCACACTGTAGTCTTTAAGGGTCAACTATATTATTACTTTTCCCTTGGTTATAGGGAAACTGGAGACCCCAATGATTATATAATCATAATATATATATATATATATATATATATATATATATATATATATATATATATATATATATATTTATATTTATTTATTTATTTATATATATATATGTTACCATGTCACCCAAGGAAGAGAAGACAGGACATGCACAAAGCAGTAAGTTGTCAAAATTAATAAACACAGAGGTATCTAGTACTGATGGATGAATCTGACCCATTTTTCTTCACCAAAAATTTGCGAAACGGCGAAAATTCACCAAACTGCATTGAAGTCTATAGGAGCATTGAGGTGCTTCAAACATATTTTTCACCCATTGGAGTCTATTGGCGTAATTTTTGCTGCGAGTCTTTGCAAAATTTTTCGCTCATCACTAGTATCTAGTGGTTTGTGTCTCGAAACACACTGTGTTTGCCTCCATTTCTTGCCTCCATGTTCTTGGCCTCTTTAGAGCCCCCTCTTTGAACAACCCACAGTGCCAGTTTCTTTCAGACCACCAGAAATTTCACATACAGAAATACAATCACACACCCTAACCTTACACCATTGGGTAGCCTCCAAGCAGTCTTTAAGACATTAGGTATTCATTCGGGGTTCCTTTATGCATCATCTCTATGCCATGTGTGATCAGCTTTATTGGGTTGTCAGATATATTAATTACAGTACTAAGACCAATTCAATATGTACAGGTAATTCTGAGAATGGAATGGAATTGTTAACCTCACTGCCCCACACTGTCAGACCAGTGCAATCCTCTGTCTGTCAAGGGCATAATCATCTTTTATTTTTTCTGCAAAGACGCACTGGTCTTTGCAGAAAAAAAGTAAAAAATTATTATGCCCTTGGACTTTGTATTGTACCAAATATATATATCCTCCAGTTTCCTGCATACATACAATCAGAGGAACCAGATACAACTAATTAGATATATACTTATACTTTTATAACACAAACAAACTAATTCAACCATTCAACAAAAGAGCAAGGGGAAAATGATAGTCATCCCTACACTAGAAATTATACTCACCTATATAAGAACAAAACTCATTATAATATAGTCAGAAGTAATGAAATTGTATTGGTACTGGCCGTTTAATTCTAACCTCCCATGTGCACATGTTGTGACCAGCACTTTGTTTAAGCCAGGGATTTTTAGTAGAGATCCAATGGCTGGGTCTCTTTAATTTCCTAATATTTTTTTCAATCACAATCTAATTCTCAGATATTTTAATCTACATGATGAAGGGTTCAAGGTAAGTGCACAACATACACAGTTATCGGTAATGTTTGTTGTAGCGCTGTAACTTGTAGCAAATCTGATGTTTGGATTCCATTTTATAACTAAATAAACCAGAACAAGATGATTGTTTGTTAGTTTTTGGGTTACAATGTAAGGCATGGAGGCCCTTTTTGAGAATAGACTTGAGAATAGCTTATAACATTTTTGATGAAGTTATAAATGAAAAGTAGGGATGTAGCGAACGTCGGAAAAAAAGTTCGCGAACATATTCGCGAACTTGCGCAAAAATGCGAGCGGTTCGCGAACGGTTCGCGAACCCCATAGACTTCAATGGGAAGGCGAACTTTAACATCTAAAAAAGACATTTCTGGCCAGAAAAATGATTTTAAAGTTGTTTAAAGGGTGCAACGACCTGGACAGTGGCATGTCAGAGGGGGATCAAGGGCAAAAATTTATCTGAAAAATCTGCCTGTGTGTGCTTGGAAGAGATAGTGTAGGGGGAGAGCTGTTAGTGATTTCAGGGACAGATGATAGTAAGTTTGCTGGCTAGTAATCTGCTTGATACTGCTCTGTATTGGAACAAAAAAATAAATAAAAGCAGTCCTTACAAGGACTACTGTTATTGCAGCAGTCAGCAGATGAGATCAGAAGCAGGACAGCTGCCCACTGCAGCTACATACAGAGCACTGCAGTAGAAGGTAGATTACTAGCCAGCAAAGCTACCTAAGCTTAAATGTCCCTCAAACCCCTGCAGACTTCTGTCCCTCCAATAACAGAGCAGTATCAAAACGATTACTAGCCAGCAAACTTTCAACTGTCCCTGAAATCACTAACAGGCAGCAGCTCTCTCCCTACACTATCTGTTCAGCACACACAGGCAGAGTGAAAAAAAACGCTGCAGGGCTTCGGTTTTTATAGGGAAGGGGAGTGGTCCAGGGGAGAGCTTCCTGATTGGCTGCCATGTACCTGCTGGTCTGGGGTGAGAGGGCAAAAAAAAGCGCCAACAATGGCGAACCCAAAATGGCGAACGTCGCGCGACGTTCGCGAACTTCCGGCGAGCGCGAACACCCGATGTTCGCGCGAACAAGTTCGCCGGCGAACAGTTCGCGCCATCTCTAATGAAAAGTAGAGAGAAACTAAAATGGCAACAATTGTTCTTGAATAGAGGCTGCTGAAATAACATATTATAGCAGAGTGTTCTGTTTCTGTCTGTTATTTCTGTTCTTTTCCCAAGAATGAAAATGATGATAATTAGGATATATTTTATTCAAACCATCTTAATGACCCAACATTTCCATTTTAGAGAAAAGAGAAAAAGATATTGTGGATTGAATATACAAAATGAGAGAATTACGAGGGACTATTGAAAGAAAATTATGATCAAGAACTTCAAAATTGCTGTTAATTATGATTATGCCATTGCTTATTAGAAACCTCATCCATTCTGATGTCCGTATATCCCCTGTACTTCTGTTACTCTTGCTTTTCTGCTCTGAACATGTACATGCTTATAAATATGGTGTATAAAGTCCAATAAACTTGCTTTCTTAATACCGCCTTGCCCTGATCGTTTCTACATCCGTTCAGTTAAAGCAATCATCATTATATGTCAGTCAGGTCAAACTGCACAGACTGTCACATAAGATTTTTTACATTGGGAAGCAAATTTGTTATCACACAAAATCCGACTCATAATATTGAATTGCAACTTTGTTCTGACAGTCCAAGTTGAATTGAATAGTTTATTTTGCATCCAGCTTGAAAGTGTGGTTTTAAGATATTGATCAATGTAACTGGATCTGACAGGTAAACAATGGAGACAATAGTGAGTAAACTATTCCAAATTGATATCCTTCAGAGAATATCTTTTTATCCAAGTTGGTGCTAAATGCCTAATACTAAAAATATCAACCCAACCTTCTTATGTGTGTGTTTGTATGCATAGTTTTTATATACATGCATATACTGTATTAAGCCCTTGAATTCACGTAACTCTGGTGAAACAAGGGGTCTCCAGGTCAGTAGCAGGTCCTTGCAAAATCTGGAACGAGAAAATATTTTTAATGTGTGTAGCTGTCTTTTTGCTGTTAGTGACCATTTAAACCTTAAAAATGGTTACTCGGTGAATCAGTAATACTTCATAAACCAGTGACACATACAGTGAACAAGCAAGTGGACACAAATCCTTGTTAAAGTGTTCCATCAGCTTTCTAATGCCTTTCTGGGTGAGTATTTAACCATCCCAGCCTGGGGAATTCTTCAGACCTAAGAACCACCTCTGCTCACTAGTTGTTTTCACTACATGAGTAGTAACAGTGTAACAATTACAACAGAATACATAAAACATGTATGTCATGAAACATGCACAATGAGTAGAGCAAAGGTCTTTAAATTCCACCAAAAATACTCTAAATACAGTTAATACAGTAAACAGTATATTGATTATATTGTTACGAGATAAGATACTGTACATAACAATGTCAAAATAGCATTGCAGAGCAGCTGAGTGGTGAAAAGGAGAGCAGAATTTCTCGTTTCCCTCTAAGTATTGATATTAGTGTATGTTTTGAGGATAAACTTGTCTCAACCCTATCTGGTTAATTACTGTTATACAACTAGAAAACTTGACTCTTATATGAAGAAATATCTTGCAATGCCCATCTATGGCAATTATACGTTTTTATTTCCTTTATTTCACGCAAAGTAGTGCATCATCTCTGTCTCAAAGAGTGACCGTACCTACAGTATTCACAAATAAGTCTTTTTCTAATGCCATACAGGCAAACATAGTTACTAGATACATAGATTCTACTTACCCTGGTGCTTCATGCCACACCAGCTGCACTTATCTGTGATGTTAGCTAGCCCAGGCTTGGTGTTATCTAGTTAATACTGTTCTCTTGCTGAAAGTAATGTTAGTTTATATAGAAATGTGAATATTCCTGTGGGCACTGATATTTATACAGGCAGCTGCCAGCTATGCTATGTTACATATTTTAATTATGAAGATACAATACAGAGAAGCCAGGCTACAAATTAATGTTTGCTACTGTATTTGTTTGCACTTACTATAGTCCACATCTTACTTTCTATGTAAAGGGAAAGTTTGATTTGACCAGAAATGTTAGTATTGTATGGACAGAATATTTCAATATCTGCATATTGAAATTTAAGGCTGTGTGCACACGAGTACAGCTGTACTAAAGAATTTGTGTTTACTATAAAAACAGCAGCAAACTATTTCATATGTGGTTATTATTAGATTGCATTGTTGATTTTGGATAATGCTTCAGCCAAAGTGGCTAGAAATGTGGCACATCTTAGGCTATGGGTGTAAGGGCCCGAAGGCGCAGTAGGAGTGCGGACCAAGGAGGAGGCAGGTAGGCACCGAGTTCGTGGTACTGAGGGATCAGGCAGGAGAATAGTCGAGGTTCAGGCAAAAGGTTCAGTCCAGGCAGCAAAGGGTCAATCTGAATAACAGGCAAGGTAGGTACACAAGAAATCAGTCAATAATACAACACCCAGGAATCACGAAGATGAACCTATACTTGGGCGAGATCTGTAATGTCCAAGGAGTTTAAATAGGCAGAGTTTGGCGCAAAGATTTGGACGCAATGACGTCATGACGCTGACGCCGGCGTCAAGACTCTGACGTCGAGACACGAACGAACGTCACTGGCGACCAATCGCCGGCAACCAATCGGTGGGCGAGAGGAAGCCGACGTCATCACACTGAGACCAGCAGGATCCACATGGGGAAGGAAGGAGTTGCCATTTTGGACGCCGTCGCCATCTTGGACGCCGTCGCCATCTTGTAGGTGAGAAACTTCTGTTTCCATTACAGTACCCCCTTCCTTAAGGGGGGCCTCAGGACCACCAAAACCGGGACTGGAAGGAAATTGTTTGTGGAATCTTCGGATAAGAAGAGGAGCATGGACGTCAGAATCCTTCACCCAGGAGCACTCCTCTGGACCAAACCCCTTCCACTCGATTAAATACTGTAACCTACCCCTGGAAATTCGAGAGTCCAGAACTCTTTTGACTTCAAACTCTTGGTGTCCATCAACAAGAACAGGAGTAGGAGAAGAAGAAGAAGAATCTTTTGCTGGCTTGAGAAGAGATACATGGAAGACATTAGGAATCCGCATTCCGGGGGGAAGCTGAAGACGAACTGCCACGGGATTGATGATTTCAATAATAGGGAAAGGACCAATGAACTTGGGGCCGGGTTTGGGAGTAGGGACTTTAAGATGAATATTCCGTGTAGAAAGCCAGACCTTGTCACCGAGGCAATATTGTGGAGACGAAATTCGTTTTCTTGTCCGCGAATTTCTTCTGAGACAGAGAACTCTTCTCCAAATTAGCTTTGGTGGCAACCCAGATAGCAAGCATATGAGCGGCCTGATCATTGGCAGCAGGGACGTTTGTGAGAAGAAGATCTTGAGGAAATGCTAGAGGATTCTGGCCATAGACACAAAAGAATGGAGATTTTTCGGAAGAAGCGTGCATAGCATTGTTGTGAGCAAGCTCTGCCCAAGGAAGAAGATCTGCCCAGTCGTCCTGGCACAAAGATACATGGCAACGAAGAAATTGCTCCAATGCTTGGTTGACCCTCTCGGCAGCTCCATTAGATTGAGGGTGATAGGCAGAGGAAAACTGGAGAGAGATATGAAGTGCTTTGCATAACGATCTCCAAAATTTGGAAACAAATTGGGAACCTCTGTCAGACACCACTTCAGCCGGGAATCCGTAAAGGCGAAAGATATGTTGGATGAATAATTTAGAGAGTTCTTGGGCAGAAGGTAGCTTTCGCAGAGGAATGAAATGGGCCATCTTGCTGAATCTGTCAACCACGACCCAGATAACTGCATGACCGAGGGAAACAGGCAAATCCACAATGAAATCCATCGCCAGGTGAGTCCATGGACGAGAGGGAATGGGTAAAGGTAGAAGTAATCCTTTGGGAGGAGAGTGACCAGACTTGGAGGCAGCACAAACAGAACAAGAAGAGACAAAATCTTCTTGACGTCTTTTCCAAGAGAAGGCCACCCCACTAGGCGAGACAGGAGTTCGGTAGTTTTCTTAATTCCAGGATGCCCTGCTTGTCTGGAATTATGGGACTGAGCAAGGATGGAATGACGGAGATCAGGAGGGACAAAAGCGACTCCCAAAGGAGTATCATCAGGAGCAGAGGACTGTGCAGATAATAACTGAGAGGCCATGGTGGGAAATAAGGCAGCAATAATTTTGACGGGAGGCACCATGGGTTCAGGATCTTCAGAACACGAATCTTCGGGAATGAAGCTTCTAGAAAGGGCGTCTGCTTTCTTGTTTCTGGATCCCGGGCAGAACGTGATTACAAAATTTAATTTGGAGAAGAAAAGTGCCCATCTAGCTTGCCTGGGATTAAGGCGTTTAAGGGACTGGATGTATTCAAGGTTTTTGTGATCCGTAAAGATAGATACAGGCACAGACGAACCTTCCAACAGATGTCTCCACTCTTCAAGAGCTAGTTTAACTGCCAACAGCTCACGGTTTCCCACATCATAGTTCTGCTCAGGAGAAGAAAACTTTTTAGAAAAGAAAGCACAAGGATGCAGTTTGCCATCATTAGAAGACCTTTGAGACAACACAGCACCAGCCCCAACATCGGAGGCATCCACCTCAATGAAGAACAGTAGAAGAGGATCCGAGTGTCTAAGAATTGGGGCAGAAGAAAAAGAATCTTTGAGAATCTTGAAAGCTTCTAAAGCTTGAGGAGACGAACATTGAGGTTTCCCACCCTTCCGAATGAGAGACAGGATAGGGGAAATCTTGGAGGAGAAGCCCTTGATGAACTGTCTGTAATAATTGGCAAAGCCAATAAACCTCTGGATGGCTTTAGTGCTGGTGGGGAGGGGCCAATCCTGAATGGCTGAAACTTTAGCCGGATCCATCTTGAAGCCTTGTTGGGAAATAATGTACCCCAGAAAGGGAATAGAAGAAACTTCGAAGGAGCATTTTTCCAGCTTGGCAAACAGATTATTTCTTCTTAAACGAGATAAAACCTCCCGTACCTGGATTCGATGCTCGGAAAGGTTTGAAGAAAAAATTAGGATGTCGTCTAGGTATACGACCACACTTATGCCAAGTAAGTCCCGAAAGACATCGTTAACGAGCTCTTGAAAAACCGCAGGGGCGTTGCAAAGTCCAAAGGGCATCACAAGATACTCGTAGTGCCCATCACGAGTATTAAATGCGGTTTTCCATTTGTCTCCTTCTCTGATCCGAATGAGATTGTAGGCTCCACGAAGATCAAGCTTGGTGAAAATGCTGGCACCTTTGAGCTGACCAAATAACTCGGAAATGAGGGGGAGCGGGTAGCGTTTTTTTACTGTAATCTTGTTCAATCCGCAATAATCGATGCAGGGACGTAGACTGCCATCCTTCTTTTCAACGAAGAAGAAGCCTGCCCCAGCAGGAGAAGAAGAAGGACGAATGAAGCCTCTAAGCAGATTTTCCTGGATGTACTCTTTCATCGCTGTGGTTTCTGAAGGAGAGAGCGGGTAAGTACGTCCTCGAGGAGGCATAATACCAGGAAGAAGCTCGATAGGGCAATCATAGGGCCGATGAGGAGGCAGAACTTCAGCAGATTTCTTGTTGAAGACATCAGAGAAATCTTGATAGGCAGGAGGAATTGAAGAATTTGGAACAACAGAAGATACCTTGACCAGGGACTGGGCTGGAAGACAGTTCTGTTGACAAAAGAAACTCCAACGAGAAATTTGAGTTGCGGACCAGTCAATGACTGGATTATGGGTGCACAACCAAGGGAGTCGAGGGGCAATCAATTAGCAAAAACGAAAGTCTTTCAGTATGCAGGGTGCCCACTTTGAAAGACAATTCCGGTGAAGACTTGGAGATGAAGGCAGAAGAAAGAGGCCAGTCATCAATGGCAAGGACACAAAGTGGAACAGCCAGACTTTGGAGAGGAATAGAAGGATGTTCTGCGAAGGCTTTATCCAAGAAGTTCCCAGCTGTGCCGGAGTCAAGGAAAGCTTGGGTAGAGATGGTCTTGGAAGCCAACTGGAACTGTACAGGAAGAAGGAAACGATGAGCAGAGGTTTGGGGAAGTTGATCAATTCCGCCCAGGTAAGTTTCCCCAAACTTACCTAGGCATTGGCGTTTCCCGACTTTGCAGGGCACTCATGGGCAAAGTGGGATTTGCCCCCACAGTATAAGCAGAGTCCAGCAGCCCTTCTCCTTAACTTTTCCTGTTCGGAAAGACGGGCACGACCAATCTGCATAGGCTCTTCAGAGGTGGAGGGAGAAGAAGCCGGAGCTGAAGAAGAAGAAGTAGTGCTGGGAAGGACAGGTCTCTGGAAGCGAGGAGCCAGGGGAGGTTGAATCTTCCTCACACATTCCTTTACGGCAAGATGCTCTCTTTGGCAGGGGGTCCACTTTGACTGCCAGGGCCACCAGATCCTCCCAACGAGTAGGCAACTCCCGTGAGACCAAATCGTCCTTCAGGCGCATGGACAACCCGTTATAGAAGGCAGCGTGATAACTGTCGTTGTACCAGTTGGTCTCGGAAACTAGAGTGCGGAATTCGATGGCATATTCGGGCACCGAACGTGTTCCTTGGCGGATCTGGAACAAGCGGGAAGAGGCTGACGCAGACCGGCCAGGAGCATCAAACACAGTGCGCAGATCACGAATAAAGGCCTTCGAGTCATCTATTAGGGGATCCTCTTTCTCCCACAACGGTGATGCCCATTCCAAGGCTTTACCGGTCAAGCGGGTAATGATGTATCCCACCTTGGCACGTTCCGAGACGTATTGATGAGGTAGCAGAGTAAACTGGATTTCACATTGATTGATGAACCCTCTACAAGCCTCAGAATCACCACTGAAGAGCGGAGGTGCCGGAATCCGGGGTTCGGAGACATGAAACGGCGCCACTAAAATAGTGGCCGGAGCAGAGGCAGGAACCTGAGCCGTAGGCGTGAGAGCCGACAATTTGTCCAAAATGGCCTCAAGGGCTTGGCCGAAGTGCGTCTGCTGAGCTTCATAGGCCTCCATGCGTGAGGATATCCCACAAAAGGCTCTTCCGAAATCTGGTTGAGCTGCGGCCTCCTCAGATGGGTCCATGGCCCAAGTATAATGTAAGGGCCCGAAGGCGCAGTAGGAGTGCGGACCAAGGAGGAGGCAGGTAGGCACCGAGTTTGTGGTACAGAGGGATCAGGCAGGAGAATAGTCGACGTTCAGGCAAAAGGTTCAGTCCAGGCAGCAAAGGGTCAATCCGAATAACAGGCAAGGTAGGTACACAAGAAATCAGTCAATAATACAACACCCAGGAATCACGAAGATGAACCTATACTTGGGCGAGATCTGTAATGTCCAAGGGGTTTAAATAGGCAGAGTTTGGCGCCAAGATTTGGACGCAATGACGTCATGACGCTGACGCCGGCGTCAAGACACTGACGTCGAGACGCAAACGAACGTTCTGACGCCGGCGACCAATCGGTGGGCGAGAGGAAGCCGACGTCATCACACTGAGACCAGCAGGATCCACATGGGGAAGGAAGGAGTCGCCATTTTGGACGCCGTCGCCATCTTGGACGCCGTGGCCATCTTGTAGGTGAGAAACTTCTGTTTCCATTACAATTGGCACATGAGCTGCTTTTCTCCACCTCAGGCTCAATCCATGGTGCTTCCATTTGCTCATCTATTTCTTTGCACTGACAGGTACAGTATCAGCCTGCATGCAGACAAACTAAGTGGATATTGGCATGAAAATTCATCAGTTCACTTTTCTGCGCTGATACCATCTCAGTGTGTTTGCAAGCTAACACTGTGCTTATCAGTGCAAAGGAACAGCTGAGCATGGTAGGGCATTACATTCTCTCTGTCTGAGGGGAAATAGGGGCAGAGAAAAGCTGAGGCTGCACCTCATGCCACATTTGCCACATTTCTTTCCGAGTAGTCTCTGAACTCTGCTTCCCACTGCACTGGGGCTGTTACTTATAAATCTTCTTCAAGCTATAGTAGAAATCATTTTTCATTGTGACAAAAAGTAGACATTGTTTTCTTGTGAACAAGTATGAGAGTATATATATGGGAAAAAAAATTTTTTTCAAAATGAATCAGTTAATAGTGCTGCTCCAGCAGAATTCTGCACTGAAATCCATTTCTCAAAAGAGCAAACAGATTTTTTTATATTTAATTTTAAAATCTGACATTGGGCTAGACATTTTGTCAATTTCCCAGCTGCCCCAAGTCATGTGACGTGTGCCTGCACTTCAGGAGAGAAATGCTTTCTGGCAGGCTGCTGTTTTTCCTTCTCAATGTAACTGAATGTGTCTCAGTGGGACATGGGTTTTTACTATTGAGTGCTGTTCTTAGATCTACCAGGCAGCTGTTATCTTGTGTTAGGGAGCTGCTATCTGGTTACCTTCCCATTGTTCTTTTGTTTGGCTGCTGGGGGGAAAAAGGGAGGGGGGTGATATCACTCCAACTTGCAGTACAGCAGTAAAGAGTGATTGAAGTTTATCAGAGCACATGTCACATGACTTGGGGCAGCTGGGAAATTGACAATATGCCTAGCCCCATATCAGATTTCAAAATTGAATATAAAAAAATCTGTTTGCTCTTTTGAGAAATGGATTTCAGTGCAGAATTCTGCTGGAGCAGCACTATTAACGGATTCATTTTGAAAAAATAATTTTTTCCCATGACAGTATCCCTTTAATGTTCCTAATGCAGGTGCAGATTCTGAACTGTTACAATTTGTTAGTTGATACATTTCTCAGCAGCATTTGTGGAATATTAGCAACTATTGTATCAATTCTAACAGCTGCCTGTAATGAAATTCGTACATTCTGCTCAGCAGAGACAACGATAAGAAATTTATCAATCAATCAGTTGCTTTGCAAACACTTAAGAAGGTGAAAAATTAAACATTAAACTTTAATATTAGAAAAACAGTCACAAATATAAAATAGATAGTAAGTGGAAAAAGTCTTTATTTCTGGTAGACTTTATGAAACTAAATGAACTGAAAAAAAATGTAAATTTTAATTCTCGATACTGTATAATGTATATCATGACCTGGATGAATGAAAATCTTCATAAACTACAACTTTTCTCACTACATCTATCTAGATTCCTTCCACATGCTGATTTGTGGCACAGCTATATAAATTCTTTAGGGTAAGGGCACACCTGGCGATTCAGGGAGATTTAGTCGCCTGGCGACTAATCGCCTCTTTGGGGAGACTAATCTCCCCTAACGCCCTATGTCTTCCGCCGGCTATTAAGTAAAAGTCGCCTGCGACATGGCACACGTGGCGCTTCATATTCCGAAGTCGCCCGAAGTTTCCACCTGAGGCATCTTGGTGACTAATTTGGGGGAGATTAGTCGCTCCAAAGAAGAGGCGATTAGGCGTCAGGTGACTAAATCTCCCCCAAATACCAGGTGTGCCCTAACCCTTCGGATGGTATGTGAAGTGGTCAGACAAATAAATATAAAATATTTATATAAATATATAAAAAAAATAAATCAGAGAGATAATAAACAAATATATTCAAGGGCACTTCAAACAATATCCTAAGTGAAGTATCACCATAGATATTATACAAAAGATATAATGGAATGCATCATGATTAAAGGATTAGAAGTTAAGAGTTTGGTAAGAAGGTCATTTAGCTCTATCATAGGATTAGACTCATATGCTCATATGCAAAGCGTTCTTGTTTTCACTTCTCTTTAATTAACATGGGAAGTACTGTACAATTAGACAATATGGCCAATTTTGCTGCCATTCCTGTGCTGCCTTAAGCCTCCTACTTGAGAGTGCGGGGCTCCTGTTTCTTCCTGAGGATTCTGCTCCATTCTTTATGACCCACTCATAGCTAAGCATCCTGTTAAAAACTGTTCTCTAGGTTCCTTGTTATGTGTAGGCACACGTAACATTTAATGCGGGGGCTATTTGCTCACCTTGCCTCAGGGCTTCAATGTTGCTGGAAATATCTACAATGTACATGTTTACTGCTTGTTGGCTTTAAAAAAAGAAAACAATGTGATTTGTGAACAAACGTTTCTTTCATATTCACAAGCATGGTGAAATGATTTCCTCTTTAGTGATGTCTGTCAAATCACAGATGAAATTAACATCCAGCAATGCAAGTAGGTGCCCACGTTTTCTATAGATATATAAAAAGAACACAAGCAACCTACATTTCAATACCAATACTGGGGAGACAGCCTGGCCGCTTAAAATGCACCGATGCCAGTGAATCATAATATATTTAATCTCTCTCTCTGCATGCCTACTGTTCACAGCTGCTGACTACTATATTTTTTAGATGAATGTGACATGACACAGTCAGGACCTTTGTAGATAAGACATTCATTTTATGCATTGACGCATGTATGTACATAGGAAGTTGTGTGTTTATAGGAAAGAGCAAATATGGAAACAAGATATTTTTAAAGTAAAATAAGGGCAAAGATATTCAAACTCTTCCAGCCATGATAATGTGACAATGAGTCATATAGCAATTAAATTGGAAGTTGTTAGTGGAATTTTAAAATAGTGTTTTGTGTTAATCACATTGCAATGTAAATGTGACGTGACATAGGAGAATGAAAAAATACACCTGGAAATATCTAACGCTCAGCGTCACAAAGATTGTCGAATCACATAACAGCTGCTTTCTATGCTCTACAGACAATCACAAGTCCCCATGTGACTTTTCATTAGTCACATTCTTCAATGGGTTAAAAAACTAGAAACATAAACTATATATAAATATATATAAATATACTGGCCTTTAAAAATAGGTTTCCATTAATCGTCAGCTTGATTTTAAAATGGGGGATTCTACTATGATTTTTTTCCAGCCGTTCTAAGTTCCCCCAAGGCATGACAAGGGTCATTTCATTTATAGATTGTGAGCTGATATCTGGAAAATTCATTTTGATGGGAAATATATTTCATCAGGTTCCTCTCCTAGTCTCGCTTATACAGCAGTGCAGGAGGGATCATTTACAAATATAGATGCTAAAGTACGACATAAGGTTCCAGTTCTCCTTCTCTTGCAATAAAACAAATTATCTATCAGATGCTTTTTGCCTGTCTGTGCCACTGAAATCAACTTAAAGGCACAGTGTATAGACAGGCCCGGATTTATGGAAAGGCCACCTAGGCCCGGGCCTAGGGTGGCAGGATTTTAGGGGGGCGGCATGCTGCCCAACCACACCCACATTGGTTCAAAAACAGTGGGGATGAGCTGGAGATACAATCATTTTTTACATTTCCCCATTGATGATGAAAATTTGCACAAATAAATTGAAGGGCACAGGGGTGATGAATGACAGTGGGCCTAGGGGCGCCCTCTATGTAAATCCGGCCCTGTGTATAGAAGAGGAATTAGAGCCTATGGGGCAAATTCACTAATCTCCGAATATTCACCAGCGACCAATTTGCTCACATCGCAACACTTCACCAGGCGTAGATTTGCCAGGACACTGCTAATTCACTAAAATCCAAAGTTGCGTCCAGGGCACAGAATGCTGGCAAAGTACCTCTAGCGTTATTGCGGCAAGCGAAGCGAAGTTGCGCTAGCATTGGCTAATTTGCATACGGCAGGAAGTTAAAGTTGAATGGACGTATAAGTTGCAGCAAATACATTACACTACACAAGCCCAGGGAACCTTCATAAAATAAAATAAAGTTTTTATATTGCCTTACACATGAGCCCAGTGTATAGTTTATGTTGTTTATGTTAGAAAATGTAGGGGGGAAGCCGGGTACCCCAGAAAAAATGTATGATCTTTTGTAGCCTATCACCCTGAAAAATGAAAAGTCGCCAGCGGTTTCAACTATTTTTTGAGGAAGTCCAATCTACTCTATTGCACTTCGCCTGGTCTGAGGTGGTGAAGTCAAGTCTGGCGCAAGAGGTAAAGTTCAGTAAAATCCGCATCTTCGTGAATTTGCGAAGTAACACTCTTTTGCCAGAGCAAAACTTCACCTTGCGTAAGAGTGCGAAGTAGCGCTAGAGTCTATCTCCTTAACTAGCGAAGTTACATCAGTGACCCTTAGTAAATCAGCAAAGTACCGAAATGATGTCACGCGCTGGAAAATTTTGCCAGCATTAGTCACTTCACCCATTAGTAAGTTTGCCCCTATGTGAGATGCACAAAGAGTTTCAGGAGTATGTTTAATGCATTTAATAAAGATTATATTTTAAGGGACATCCTGCCTTGTGTCCTGGAGTGCAATTGAGGAAATCTTTAGTCTTTGTGGCATATTTTTGGGGCTTATGCACCCGGACGACTGATTTAAACAGGTAAAAGCTATTTACATTTCTCTTTAAATGATGTTCTGAATGTTTTTGACAAATGGAGGTTAATTCCAAAGAGACTCATTTTTCTGCAGTGTCGGGTCTGGATAATATTTACCCGTGCTTTGAGCTGGTGCACTTTGTTTTGTATGAGGAATTAATGCAACACTGGTTCCAAAGTTTTCCTCTGTATTTAATAATGTAGAAGTAATGAAATACATTCTATGAAACTATTTTGTTGTTTACTGTTCAAAGAAGCAGCCGTTATGCAGAAGCTCCACCATTGCTCATTATACATAACCTCAATTAATTTTGGCTTTAATGAACCCTTCCATTACAATGAAATGAAAAAAAAAGTGTGGAGTTTAACCACATACGTTTTATTATGTTAACTAGTAACCAACGTGCCCCAGTCTGATGTTGTTTGCTTTGACATGTTTATTGAAGCGTGTTCCCTTATGCATAAAAGAGCTAAAGGAAGACGGGTCGCTGGACTTGCAGCGCTAGCAGATTTCTTAATTATAGATGGCCTTGTAAGGGTGCATGCTGGGTAACACACGTGTTTTTATTTTTTACAAGAATCAATAATAATATCTCATTAACTCCTTGCAGTCACACCATTTGTACAGCTCCGGTGGCAGTGACTGATAGAACAGATGCATCAATACATTGCAAGAGATGCTTTCTGAATAAGCATGCCTTCTCTTAAATATATTGTATGCATTTTTCGATTTTTTACGCAAAACCTTCAATAAACATGAACAATTTACATGAAGTAACATCCAGTCGTAACAGAAAAAGGAACGATTGTAACTGTAGGACAGCGTTCATAGTAAATGAAGGCTACAGAAGATGGAGTCAATGGAATGGGTTGCATCATGGGAAAGTGTGTACAGTAGAGTAAAATGAAATGAGTGAGTTGTAACTCAGTAACTGCACGTGGATTATATATTCTCGAGTATTATAAAAGGTATTTTGCTCTGTGCACTTTCAGAGTTGATTATCTTTCCTTCTCTCTATAAGCCTCATTCATAATCAGTGTGGCAGTCATGGAGAATGTGTAAAAAAAACTTCCACAAAGCACAATGGGGATCATTTATAAACTTTGTGGATGGCAGATTGGTTTGCAAAGTGAATATATTTGCCCTGCGCATGGTTATATTTATAAAGCTGAATAAGAGCGTGCAAACGAATTGCACATTTTTTTTCACAATTTGAATGTCTATAGCAGCTTTTTAAATATGTCACAATTCGCAAATTGCTAATATTTATGCACACATTCTGTGACTCAATTACGCCACAACTTTAGTGGCGGATAAAATATTCGCAAAACAGTTTCGCAAACTGTGAATTTAAGTTACTGTCAACGCTATTTTCGTGCACGACAACCGTGCACATTGGGTGCGTTTGCGCAAACTCCCGTCTCATTTGCGCGCCATTTGCGAAAATGTATTCACACTGCGAATTTGCAAAAACCGGAAAGACGGGCAGAGCAGTGCAATATATTAGCGTTCAGGAAAAAAACATGCTCAATACAACCATTTGCGAAAAATATAGGCTGCGCGAACTTTATAAATGACCCCCAATGTTTTTTGCACGTATCACCCTGCTTAAATGTGTGCAGGGGTTTTCACTCTAGAACAGAGCACAAAGAGCTGTGCATTTATCTTAACTACAGTGCTGCCTGTGTGCAACTGTATTCATGAAGAGTGAGCTTGGGGTGTGACAGTGTAGCCCCCTTGAGTGCCCTCTCACTTCATTCAAACATTCAAGCTATGGAGCACCAACAGCTGAAAGATGAGCAGAGTTCGCTTGTGGGGTTAATAAGCCCAATAGATCTAGAAATTCACAAATCAATTGAAAAAAGGTGACATCAATTTTAGGTGGAAAATCCCTTACGTTATCTATGAAACCTATTCCTTCCTATTTAAGTTGCGGCAGAATAGGGTTTCTAGTCTCAACTGTCATAAGTGTCAGCTGGTGCTTAGAATTATGATGGAAATAGTTCAGAGAAGGATTTCTAACTGAAAAAAGGTATTTAATTTGAATAAAAAAAGTTTAACATCCAATGTGTCCTATGTTTGATTATTACAGAGTATAATATAATCTTTCAAATCAAATTCAATTTAGCTCAGGTAAAAGTATTATTAGTAAGATGTAAACAAAGCCTGTGATCAATGTACTTTACCCTATGGTAACTACTTTGGCATTAGACCTTGCTGATAGCAGAACAATCGTACTCTTGTTCTTTTAATACTTAGGGGCATATTTATCAAAGTTCAAAGTTAAAAAAACTTTGAATTCAAAAAGACCAACCGATGGAGGTCAAAGTGGGCCTACTTGGAATCGTACGATGGTACTTCGATTGAAGGTTTTTTAACTGTGACCTTTGATATCCCAAACTCCCCCGAATGCCTCCATACAGGTACTAGGAGGTCCCCCATAGGCTAAAACATCACTTTGGCAGCTTTTAGGTGGTGAATGGCCGAAGTTTTAAAGAGACAGTACTTCAAAAAAATTCTACCTTCGGATTTAAACATTTTTTTCAACTTCGAATCAAAGTTGGACTATTCCATGGTCGAAGTACCCAAACATTACTTCGAAATTCAACGTTTTTAACTTTCAACCTTCACTTCAACCTTTGATAAATTTGCCCTTAAGGTTTTTAGAAGCCTGAAGCCATATTGCTCCATATTATGGAAATATCTCTTATTTATAAAGTCCCTTAGTCCCATGCTAAAATGCTGTTGGGAAGAATACTGCAGTCTTAGTAAAGGCTCACTTCTGTGAAATGATTAACTTGAGAAAGCGCCATACTAATGGCCTAAATTTATGTAAATGAGACTATTTTAGTTCAGTAGTTATTAACTTTGTAGGTCATGCTGTTAATAGTGGAACTTGCTATACCAATCAGCTGTGGGTACCACGTAACCTTTTGGGAATATAAAGTTACTCAATGGCAACTTTGAGCCAGTTTATTATATCACTAACAACGTTACTGGATTTATTTTTTTTTATTTAGGGGCAATAAAAGATATTGTCTATATGACAATAGAACACAGAGAGCCAAGCAAGCTCTAGAAGTATAATATGACCATGTAACAAAGAACGTGAAGAATGTCATTTTAGCGAGTGCCATGCATGCAGACGTGATGCAGCCCTGGCAGGTGGTTCCCATCAAAGTGTTGCTGTCATCAAGACAAGCTTTCTGGTAACAAAATGAGTCACAAAGAATCCCATGTAATGGTTCTGTAATGTTAAAGAGGATTATACCAAAGAACAGGGATGTGGACTGCGGCCAAATGAATACCGAATGGAACCCTTTCTTCTGCCCGCAGTTTGTCTTTCCTAATTGCGCTATGTTTCCATATAAGCATTCGATACTCATGCTAATAAAACTAAAACAATGCCTGCATGATGACAAATATGTACTTAAAGTTGTTTTCTGGATCTACGTTGTTGCACAATGTAGTAATAGATATTGTACATATTTAATTGAGTGAATCCTCCCAGTCAGTAGTGATGGGCGAATTTGTCCCATTTTGCTTCACCGCAAAATTTGAGAATTTCGAGTGAAATTCACGAAAGCTGGAATTTGACACCAGCGTCAATTCGCCGGCGCCCATTAAAGTCAATGGGCGCCCGTTAATCGTCGCTGGCGTTTAAATTGTTGTTTAATTTGTTTTTTCTGCATATTCTCTAATTTATTCGCCAGCGGTGAAACCTGGAAAGCCTGGCAAATATATTCGCCCATCACTAATATACTGCTCTTTTGTTTCTATTTTTCTTGCTATATTAGTATTTATAAAAGTTAACACATTTTACCATGCAAAGTTTAGGGGAAACCGCAAAAGTTTTACAAACGCAAAAGTTTTACAGCGACACCAAGAGGTAACAGTCCTGGGTTAAAGGGTATGTCAATACTTCTATTTTATTTTTTGTACATTTCTTTTTTGTGGTCATACTTAGGGGCACATTTACTAAGGGTCGAATATCGAGGGTTAATTAACCCTCGCTATTCGACCATCGAAGTAAAGTCCTTTGACTTCCAATATCAAAGTCAAAGGATTTACCGAACGATTCAAAGGATTTTAATCCATCAATCGAACGATTTTCCTTAGATCAGAAATTGCTTAGAAAGCCTATGGGGAAGGTCCCGCCCCATAGGCTAACATTGGTGCTCGATAGGTTTTAGGTGGCGAAGTAGGTAGTCAAAGTTTTTTTTAAAGAGACAGTACTTCGACTATCGAATGGCCAAATAGTCGAACGATTTTTAGTTCGAAACGTTCGATTCAAAGTCGTAGTCGAAGATTGAAGTAGCTAATTTCGATGGTTAAAGTAGCCAAAAAAAACCTTCGAAATTTCAACGTTTTTTTCATTCTAATCCTTCACTCGAGCTTAGTAAATGTGCCCCTAAATGTAGTGATGGACGAATTTGAGGGGTTTCGCTTTGCTGAAAAAAAAACGGTGAAAAATTTGCGAAACTGCGCCGTCGTCCAAAACAATGGATTATTTTTTTATTTTCGCTGGCGAATTTTTGCGGCGGTTTCGTGAATTTATTAGCCGGCGGCGAATCGCAGGAATTCACTGCAAATTCGCGCCTGACGAATAAATTCGCCCATCACTAACTAAATGTATCCAGTTTTTAGATACTTGCATAGTTGAAAACTGCCATGGACTTTTACATTTGCTTTTCTAATCTTTCTTATTCCCCTATTAACCCTGTGCAGAAACCCGTAGAGTCCTTTATATATTTTAACTTCTCTGATATGGCCTAGACATGTACTTTTAAGGTTGGAGCCTCTTTAGCCTGTTCCCAGTTCCTAGCCTGATACTGGTATAAAAGTCATTTACTGATGGGGGCAGGATGCAAAGTGCAAGCCTCCATGTTTTCCCACTTTGTACCCAGATGCACCATCAGTGGCTGGTGGACCTGCACTTCCTCAATGAATACAGCATTTGGTGGGCAGAGGACTGTAGTTGTCCATTTTACTGCCCCCTAACATGCACTTCTTTTGGGTGCAGAGTGCAGCAAGTCCACAGACACAAGTCATATTGGAATGAGCTCTAAAGAGCTCAGTTTTACTTTTAATGCTTAGCACTTGCCTCTGGGTTAAATTAGCCCTAGAGTATTTAAGCAATAAGAGGTAAACAGCATGTTTAGAGGACATCATGTTAGAAAATTCATTATTAGCAGAAGAAATCATTTAGACTGCCATTAGTTTTTATTAGGCTATACATCAAACTGTATAGTATTAATTCAGTCAAACTACTTGCCTATTCAATCCAACTCAGATGCTGTAGCTTTGTTCTGACAGCCTTAGAACCAACACATACCCCGACCCCAGGTTCTGTTGATAGTCTTACCAGAATTCAGAACTTTTTGGGAAGTGTAGTAAAAGCCATTGGAATCAAAAGCTGACAAATTATCAATGAAATAAATACAATTTGCACCAGTTCTAGTAACCAATAGCAACCAATGCTGATAGCATTTATTACTCACCTGCCTCATAAAAGAAAATATAATTCTAAGCAACTTTGCAATATACATTACTTAACAGTTTTCTGTGGTTTTTAAGGGGCAGATTCATTAAGGGTCGAATTTCGAAGTTAAAATTACTTCGAAATTCGACCCTCGAATTGAAATCCTTCGACTTCGAATATCGAAGTCGAAGGATTTAGCGCTAATCGTTCGATCGAACGATCGAAGGATTTTTCGTTCGATCGAACGATTAAATCGTTCGAATCGAAGGAAAATCCTTCGATCAAAAAAAGCTTAGCAAGCCTATGGGGACCTTCCCCATAGGCTAACATTGACTTCGGTAGGTTTTATCTGCCGAAGTAGGAGGTCGAAGTTTTTTTTAAAGGGCAAGTACTTCGACTATCGAATGGTCGAATAGTCAAACGATTTTTACTTCGAAACGTTCGATTTCGTTCGAATTCAAACAAATTTAACCAATTCGATGGTCGAAGTACCCAAAAAATACTTCGAAATTCGAATTTTTTTCATTCGAATTCTTCACCCGAATTTTGTGAATCGGCCCCTAAGTTATTTGTATATGTATTGCTGTTGAAAGCCGTGTTTGTCTGTCCCTTTCTATTAGCGAAACAATGCCGGTGTCCTATAGCAACCAATCAGCCATTTGATTTGATTTTTTTTTATTTTATCTTTTAACTTTTATTAAGCTAAAAAGAATGAATAGATCATTGGTTATTGTGATTAACTGTACTGAACAAAATTAGCAAATACTGTACATTGGTTGAGGGGCCTTGAATTTGTGTTGCACGTTTATGTAGATATTGCACAGCTCCCGTATGATTAATGGTGCTAGGCCACTCCTTTCATGAACAAGAATTCATCTATATCCAGTCCACTTCTCATAGGAAAGAACAATCATTGTTTTCTATGTTAAATAGTTGTAGCCTCTCTAGGGACAAATAATAACCTTTCTCTGTGGGTCACATGAAAAGAAAGGCAACACAAATACATCAAAGCAACAGGGGGAGCAGACTTTAAGCTGCTTCACTTTGTCATTGGTTGAACAGCAGCCAAAACATTTCAGCCAGGCGGCTATTAATGCAAGCTTTCTGGGAGAGCACGAGACATCCCATCTGTAGAGCTGCCGAGAACTGTTGATATGTTCAGAATGGAACAGGGCTCTTATGCAAAAAAAAATCCTCTGCAGAGCTACCTGTTTATGGGCACAAATGTCCCCTGCAAATTATAAGGGTCTGCAGATGTTCTCTAATAAGTAGACCAGTCCTCCAGAAATGGGCAACAGTGACCTTCACATGAATGAGGACTATTGACCTTCAAATGGAGCAGCAATGTATTTTCCCTCTGTTGATTATTCGCTGCTGATAGAGCCAGTGCATATAGAAACTACTGAGTGAAACTCCACACCCACTCCCAGCACTTCTGGGAAGATTATTACTAGCAACAAACTGACAATAAAAAAACATTTTTATTTATTAGAGAGTTTCGGGCTTTACAGAGTGCTGAACTCATGCTTTTTGAGATACAGTGATGTTCTGCCACATACAGATGGGGCTTTCTTTTTGTGCTTGATGGAGATTCAAATATACTGCATAAACCAGATGACAAAGGAATTAAATTAGGCTCCTATGGTCATAGCAGTGTTGCCCCTATACTGCTTTGAACCAGGCAGGCTGTGTTAATAGCTATTGCCTAACTCAGTAAGGGCTGTCAGGTTCTCAAATGTCTGAAAACTGCTCAGAGAAATAGAATTGTTCATAAAGTGTTATTATCTTTGAATGTGCAATGTGTTAAAGCTTTTGGTACAGCAATGTCATGGGACTGGAACTGACTAGACATAAATGTATGTTTTTCTGTCCATCAAACTCATATAGAATAGCATGGCTTAGGGGTGGTTCACCTTTTAGTTAACATTTAGTAAGTTTAGTAAGGGATAATTCGAAGCAACTTTTCAATTAGCCTTCATTTTTATCTTTTTATAGTTATTAAATTATTTACATTTTTCCTCTTCTGACTTTTTTTTTTTTTTGCTCATCTTTCTATTCAGGCCTCTCCTATTCATATTCCAGTCTCTTATTCAAATCAATGCATTATTGCTAGGGTCATTCAGGGTAATTATCAGAAATTGCAAAATGGAGAGATGCTGAATAAAAAGCTAAATAACTCAAAAAACACATATAATAAAACAAAAACCAATTGCAAATTGTCTCAGAATATCAATCTCCACATCTAAAAAGTTAATGCAAGCGTGAAGAATTGCCCACTTTTTGACATTGGCCATGTGAAAAGAGAAGCATAACACTATTTTAACCTTAAAAATGAATATAAATAAATGTAGTATTTTTACTTCTGTCTGTGCTGATGGGACTATGCTCATTCCCTTAGGCTCATAGAATCATGCAACACTTCCCTTTCATTGTGCAATGAAGGAATCTTGCTTTCCATAGTGGGTGGTACTAAATTTCCTTGGAAAGCAGAGGGACTCTATGTCCCAGAATCCACCACTCCACAATGGAATAAGGTGAAGGAGGGATTCAATGATTCTGTAAACCTAATGGAGGTTGAGAAATAGAATCTGGTATGTATGTGTTTAAAAAATAAATTTATATTTATGCGATCAGACTGTGTTTATGCACTTTTTTTTTTTTTACAAAAGCCCAACTGAATGAGCTTATTTCAAAAAGGGGGAGGGCTGATTTGCCCTCAGTGGTGTAACTATAGAGGAAGCAGACTCTGTGGTCGCAGGGGCCCCAACCGTGGAGTCAGCTTCCTCTATAGCTGCTCACTGCATATTTGTGCACCTGTTACCTGCGATGACAGGTGCATGTGCGATTGTGCAGGAGGGGAGAATTTGCAGGGGAGGGAAGTTGCAGTCAGCGCCGGGTCCCTTCAAATAATATTGGTGGGGGGAGCTTAGTGCTTGGGGTAGGTTAAATATACTGTATATACTGGTTCTTTGTGTTTGCTGTCATGGTACATCAATTTTGCCTAATGGAATACTGTAGCTTGAAAAGGGGGAAACAGTATTTCAACTAATAAACTTTTATTTAAAAATTATATAGTGTAGTGTGCTCTGGATAGTGTCTGGTTTTATAATAAGCAAGTTGAAATCCAAAGACGGAGTTGTAGTTAGCTATGGGCCCCAAGTGGAGCCCTATAAAGCAGCATGCTAAATTATGTGATTATTTAATAGCAGTAGGGTGACATGCTATGGGAAGGGGTCTGTCTGGGCCAGAAGAGATATAATATGTGAAGATACGGACAACAAGAAATATCTATGTTGTCAAACTTGCGATGACTGAAATACAACAAAAAAAACCCAAAACAACCAAAGGCTTGTACGGTGTATGGCAGTAAAGTAAAAGCTTCTGAAGGGCCACAGATTTGACAGTACTATTCTATAAGTTGTAGGACAGAGTCTTTAATATCTTATTTCTACTTTTAGATAAAAATATTTAGGGCAACTTGAACTGGAAAAAATGTTAAACCCTTATGTAATGGTATATGATGTATGTATTTTTTTAAATTGTGCTGCAATACAAATCCAATTCATCTGTCATGCCAAAATGCAAAACACTACCAGCAGTTGCTTGGTAGTGATGGACAAATTTCTCCCGTTTCCCCGAAAAATTCATGAATTTCCCTTAAATTTGTGAAATTCGCAAAACTGCAAAAATTTAAGGGAAAATCGTGAAATCTAAAAGTTTCATGAAAAAACTTGAAATTCGAACGTTTCACGAAAAAAATCTTGAAAATCGAACGTTTTCACAAAAAAATCATGAAAATCGAACATTTTCACGAAAAATCGTGAAAATCGGAAATTGACGCCCGCGTCCAAGCTGACGATGGAGTTAAAGTCAGTGTGCGTCCGAATAGTGTTGACGCACTCCCATTTTGATGCCAGTGACTTTTCGGATGCACGTCCAAATAATTTTGAATTTTCGTGGGACATTCGCAAATTTATTCGCCGGCGGCATAACGCAGAAATTCGCCACAAATTTGTGGCAGGAAAATTTATTCGCCGATCACTATTGCTTGGTGTAGTAGTCCAAAAATGAGAAAGAATACACTGACAGTAACATTATTACCATTATTTACAAACATCTGTAAAGCGTAAACACATTATGTAGCACTGTACATTATTAGAGCATCATCCTCTTCATCATTTCTAAAGGACATTGATCATCAGTTTGTTGCTTAAATTCACAAGAGATGATGCAGGCTTATTCTGATAGTGAGTGGTGAAGACCCTAATACCTCTGTAATATTAGGAATCTCACACTGCCACCTTGTGGTCAACTAAGATTTAATATCCTCGGTTTATTGAATGTTTATTTAAACACACACATTTATTCTGCCACAGGAGCTGATATTGCAACTGGGCCAAAGGTTTGTAGCTATGCCACTGCTTAGTTTGCCCTGATGTGATGGTCATCCGTTGTGCATATTCATGGTCACTCAAAGTTTAAAGGGATGGTTGACCTTTTAGTTAACTTTTAATGGATGTTATAAAATGACTAATTCTAATCAACTTTTAAATTGGTCGTCATTTTGCTTTTTTATCGTTTTTTAATTATTTTCCTTTTTCTCTCCAAATTATCTCCATCTATAAACAAATGATCTGTAAGGCTACAAATGTATTATTGATACTATTTTATTACTCATATTTCTATTCAAGCCCTCTTCTATTTCTATTTCCTTCAAATCAGTACATGGTTGCTAGAGCATTGCAACCATATTGCTGAAATTGCAACTGGAGAGCTGCTGAATAAAAATCTACATAACTAAAAAAAAAAAGAAATTAAAACCAATTGCAAATTGTTTCAGAATATCACTCTACTACGTTGTTCCAAAAAATACAGCTTACTACATGTTTTACCACACCAGACAGCTTTTCCAAAGGTTATGCTGACCCCTTTAAATTCAATATGGGAACCATGGATCATTGTGTAAATTAAAAAGATTTTATAAGACCATCAGATTTTGGGGCTGAAAGCGGCAAGCATGGATGGTTTAGGACTGGAGCAATGAAATCTCTGCCTATATTAATGGCCTTTGTACTTATGTAGTATTGAGTGTGTGAGCGAAGTGTGAAAGTGTAAATGCTCCATTTTGCTTTTCCTATTAATTCATTTCTTAAATTTATTTGCAGTTCTAATTACAAAGGGTCAGTTTAAGAATAAACATGCACTTCTTTTTCCTTTCATCTCACATCTATCATACTTTCAGCAAATTTCTGGCAACTCATCTTTATTATTTTAGCTGCGCAAATACAAACAGGTTGGATTATTAAAATATGAACTGGCACCACCCAGTGGTTATTTGATGTCACAGCTACTTTCACAGTTTCAGTATATTATATGGATCAGATCAGGAGAAAATGTATAAAGGCAGCTGCTGTATATATGAATTATCCTTTTACAGTGAAAATATTCTGTATAAAGTACTAATTTCAGGTTGATTGTGTTGCTAAAGGGCAAAGGCATGACTATTGGGACTGGAAAGAAATGGGTAGTATCGATTATCAGGAAATCGGTTGTCCAGAAAGCTCTGAAATATGCAGGATTTGCATTGTTATAAGAAGACAGTACCTTGTACTTGATGGTAACTAAACTGCATAGAGTATATCCATATTGGTGCCAAAATCCTTCTGCAGGTATGGGACCTGTTATCCAGAAGACTTGGGACCTGAGGTTTTCTGGATAAGGGATCATTCTGTAATTTGAATCTCCATGCCTTAAGTGTGCTAAAAAAAAAAACAATTTAAATATTGATTGAACCCAACAGAATAGTGTTGCCTCCAGTAAGCTTAGTGTTTTAGTTTGGATCAAGTACAATGTACTATTTTATTATTATAGAGAACAAGGAAATCATTTTTAAAAATGTGGAATATTTAAAGTCTATGGGAGATGGCCTTTCCATAATTTGGTGCTTTCTGGATAACAGGTTTCCGGATAAGGAATGCCGTACCTATTTTTTTTTAATATTGAAATATATTTTTATATTACAAAATGTTCCCTTAGTCAGAAATACCCAGGTCCAAAGATTCTGAATAATAGATCCCATATATGTAGCTGCTTGTTCAGCAAGCAGAATGGTCTGGCAGCCTGAGGGTGTGTGCCATACAGCAATAGGATTTACTTTAGGAGAACTAGTTCAATAAAAAAAAAAACTATTCTGTGGAATGAAGAACGAGGAGTTTTATTTTTTACCTTCCTTGCCTGCCTTTAAAATATCCAAAATATCCACAAGGTGGCAGCCCTTAATGGAACCAACTTGAAAATGCACACAGCTAAAACTGACACAGACCACAAAATGTTAACAGCAGGGATATGTCGCTGAATTATGAGGCAGTAATTTGGCTTTATGTAACAGCCCTGTTTATTTATATTAGTTTTATTTTGCACATAAAGATGTAACTATATTTTATCATATTTTTTTTTTCATATTTTTGAGGTTGGCAGTACATAAAGATAGGTATCAACAGATAACAGGGGTTCCTGAAACATTTACAGGTGTGTGGCCTGTAATCCAGAATGACCTGGGCTTTTCCAGGCAAGATATCTTAAGTCTAATAAAATATAACTGAAATAAACCCAATAGGATTGTTTTGCCTTCAGTAAGGATTAATTATATCTTAACTGGGATCAGTAATGTAACTAGTGCACCCTAGGGCCGGGTATGGCCGTGCCCCCACCCCCTTAAAGACGCAATTTTCACCACATCTGGTTGGGATCAAGAATAAGGTGCTGTTTTATTGTTAGGGCTCTTCCTTGTGAGTGCTTTTAGCCTGTGCTCCCCTGCATTCAGTTTACATGCCTTCAGCTGCAGGGGAGCACAGGAAAGAACTCACACTATTAATTTAAAGGGGCCCGTACTGAAACAGGTGCATGTAAGTGCTGAACGCAGGTAGAATTCAACATGCTGCATTAAACCTGTGTCAGTACAGGGACAGTTAAAAGAGTTGTATGCATTCCTTCCTGTGCTCCCCTGTGGCTGAACGCATTTAAAGTGAATGCAGTGGAGCCCAGGTTAAAAACATTTGTGACAAATGAACCTTTACAGCGAAAAGATAATTATTTTTAAAAATTTGAATTATTTGATTAAAATGGAGTCTATGGCAGCATCCCATAATTCAGAGCTTTCTGGATAACAGGTTTCCAGGTAAAGTTAATTGCAGGAAGCAGGGCCGGATTTACATAGTGGGTGCCCCTAGGCCCACTGCTGTTTGTCGCCCCTGTCCCCTCCATTTTATTCATGCAAAATTTCATCATCAAATTTAAAAAATAATTGTATCTCCTGCGCATCCCCAGTATTTCTAAATAATGTGGGTGTGCTTGGGCAGCATGCCGCCCCCCTAAAATCCTGCCGCCCTTTTCATTTTTAATCTTCACATTAATGATGTGTGGGTCAACAAAATTTGGCCTGCCAGGGTCGGCCAAGCCAACCAGGTGCCATAGGCCAACAGGTCATCTAAACCCCACCCCCCACTAGTGTACGAATGTGCTCATGCACCCATGGAGGGAAGGAGGGGAGGGCAACAAAGAGGAAGAGTAAGGGAAGGGGAGGGAGGGAATGAGGTAGGGGCAAGCGACAGAGGGGAGAAAATGAGGTAGGGGCGAGCCAGAGTCTACCAGAGCCAACAGCCTACAGAGTAAGAACACAGGCAGGGAGAGCAGAAGAAGAGTTCAACCAGAACCCACCACCGACCCGCTTGTGTGTATCGGGCTGGCCCGCTCATCACTATTCCTCATGTCACCCTGGTGCAGCTCTGGGGAGGCCCTTACTCTTTAGACTGTTGTAATTTGCTAGTTGATACATTTCTTATCTTTGGCCTTGCTAATAGTGATGGCCGAATTTATTCGCCAGCAAAAATTCGCCTGCGTCAAAATGCGCCAGGGTCCAAAAAACTGACGCTGGCGTCACAAGTGCTTTTTTGCAAGTTTTTCACTGTTTCGCAAAATTCGTGAATTTTTCGGCAAATCGAAACACCCCAAATTCGCCCATCACTACTTGCTAAGCAGAATCCCAGAATTTCATTAAACAAATGTTATAATTGGTACAAGTTTCCAACATCCCACAGATGCTGCTGAAAAATGTATCTACTAATGTAACAGTTCAGACTCTGCATCTAGAGCACTGAGCTGCAACACTAGAGAGTTTGCTTAAGTGTGCTAAGCATACAATACTGTATGTACTGTATATAACAAAAAGTACATATGCTTTGCGGCTTTGTGTCTGTGTCTATCTTGCAATTGTTTCATCACACCTTTACAAAAAATCTAATTTTGCTTCATACACAAAAACTCCAAGAATTAATGAAGGTGCACACTGGAAACCTTTAAAGGAACAGTAACACCAAACAATGAAAGTGTCCTAAAATAATGACAATATAATGTACTGGTAAAACTGGTGTGTTTGTTTCAGAAACACTACTATCATTTATAAAAGCTTCTATGCAGCCACGGGCACAGCCATTCAAAGCTAAAAAAGGAGAAAAGAAACCGAATTCAGAGCACATAACAGAGACGCTCTAGGACTTATCTATTATCTACTATGTGTCCTGTACTTGTAGGCTGTACCCATGGCTACACAGCAGCTTGTTTATATAAACTATAGTAGTGATTCTGAAGCAAACACCCCAGTTTTGCCAGTGCAGGGCAACAGTGCGTTATATTGTCTTTCCTTTAAAACACTTTTTGGTGTTACTGTTCCTTTAAAGATATATAAAAACCACTTACATTTTATTCAAAGCACCTTAAGTCTTAGGAATAGACTGAAACTCTGACCTATTTTAACATGTTTTGAATAAAACTTAAGCACTTTTATTTTTAAAGTTGTTGGCTGTGTGTGTATATATTTGTATATATAAACAATTCACACTATTAGGTCAAAAAGAACAGTCCACTTGCTTGTACAAGAAAATACTTCAGCAGCACTCCGATTATGGTGAAAAAATTGGTACTTTATTCGTGCCTCAAGCTAAACGACGTTTCAAGCTTTTCCAGCCCTTTATCAAGCTTCATTTGCTTGTGTTACTCTCATTTACTGTCCCTAATACCTAACTCACCCCCACTCTCCCCATCTGCCCATCTGCCCCAAATGCTCTAATCTCTTCTTGCACTGTAGAGTACAGCTATAAGGTCCAATTTATTTATTTATTGGAAATGTGTCGATCTGCTTTATCTTATTGTAACAGACAAGGATGTTGAATCATTTTTCATTCCAAGCTTGTCTACCCCTTTAAAAATGTGCATCACAACACAACTGCTAAAATGTAATTTTCTTCATCCAGATGGTGAGAAAATATTCAGCAAAACTATTTGATCTTTGGACTTCATAAAAATGGGTTGATTGAAGAGTTTCCAGCTGCACAGGCATTGGGATTCAGGCAGTTTGCTAAAATCTTGAATGGAGCAAACTTCAAAGTGTTTAAGAGACTGCAAACTAATCACTTTTTGAGTTGCCAGAGGAGAACAAGAATGGATATTTATGGACTAGTTACTAATCACGCTGCATTGTTCCAGAAGATTGAACATTATTGTGCAACAATTTTTTTTTGAGTCACATTCAATCCCAGAGTCTTAAAATCTAGCAACTTTCTAAGATGTACTGCTGAGCACTAACAGAACTGACTTCCTCACTCCTGGTTTGTGGGTCATTTTACACATCACTGCACTCTTTAAAAACACCTATTACAATATCTGTCAGGATGAAGCATGTTAAACTGGGTCTATTTCTCATCCAAACGTTAAACAAAACGACAAGAGGAGCAATGAATTGTGCATGGCATAAACCCTTTAGATTGGAAGCCATTTCAGTGTAGACTCTTTGTTGCCAGGAGCTCTTATAATGTGACCTGGTTTCTATATATAACTGCAAATGTGAACAAAAAAAAGACACTGCTGTCCCAATTCTAAATTCCTTATTTAAAAGAAAAAGACAAATCACAGCACAAGCAGAATTAGATATTAATTTTCATATATATATATATATTTAATTTTTACCTAAAGCAAAACATGTCGGTCCTTAAATGACCACAGCATATGAAGACCAGTATATCAAACTAACTTTATTATGAGACAAAAACTGAATCAGGCTCCAAGATTCAAATGAAAGAATTCTTCTGGCAGGTACAGTAAAAAGACATTTGACAGTTGGGATTGTAGCAAATAGTATGCAGTACACTCTCTGTTGTACATAATTATTTGTGGGCTTTATTCAGGCTACTTAGTAGTAACAAAACCTATGGAGTATTTTTCATATTTCACTGAGATAAAACAAATAGCATGGTCACCTAACAGCAATAGTACAAGTGTCATAACTAAGGGACGAGCCCCCCACAGATTTTATTGTCTGGACCCCCAGCAGAAATCGCAAGGAGTCAGTCACACACTAAAAATGCTGGTCACATCCGACAAGTAAAAAAAATGCACTGTGGGTCACCTGCAAACCCCCCGAACGAGGAAGTAGATGCAGCCCCCCCCCCCAGCTGTGGGGTCTGCTTCCTATGTAGTTACACCTCGCTTCATTGTACTGTGCACTGTGTTATGAGTTGCTAGAAAGTTATCTAGGGTAGCAAAATGAATCAAACCAACCATAAGAGTACTCTTAAGTGGGTCGTTTACCTTCAAGTTAACTTTTAGTATGTTATAGAATGGCATATTCTTAGCTACTTTTCAATTGGTCTTATTTGTTTTTTAGTTTCTGATTGATTTGCCTTTATCTTCCGCCTCTTTCTAGCTCTTGAATTTTACGAATGGTAACAGCTCACGCTTTCACCTATAACAACCACCTTTCGCTTCTGGAGAAGCCCACCAGGTCTTAAAGTGAGAGGACCAGGGAGAGAGTTCTGCGCAGCCAAGGGAACCAAACATCAATATGAAGAACGGGGAACTAGGATCGCGGTTGTGGAACAGGCCGGGTCAATACCAATTGGGCAGAGTGGTACCAAATCAGGAGGCAAGAGGGTATGTATGTATATATAACTTTATTTGTAAAGCGCTGTTAAGGAGCTAAAGTGCTGTACAGTGCATAAAAGTACAATATATATAAGTATACACAGGGAAGACAAATCATTTAATAAATATATATAGAATAATATCAGGACAAACAGCTTAAGTGCTATGTGGTAAGAGACATAGTGGGAAGGAGGTTCTGCCCTGTAGAGCTTACAATCTAAGTGGATGGGAGGCTAACATACAGGCACAAATTGGAGATGAAAAAGTGCACAAGGTAAGGCATAGTCAGTAGGCACAGGACTAGGCTAATGTTCTAGTCGTGCTTCAAAAGATAGGCTCTTAGTTTTTCCTTGAAGGGATTGAGAGAGGATTCCTTATGGAGGAATTCAGGGATGGAATTCCAGAGGAGAAGCAAGAAAGAAGGATTTGAGATGAGAGGTGGCAGGAGATGTGGATGGTGTGAAGAGAAGGTGGCTCTGAGAAGAGCGGAGAAGACGACCAGGAATGTATAGCAAGACAAGAAAAGACATGTAGTGAGGAGCAGAGGAGGGAAGGACTTTGAATGTTAGTAGAAGGGTTTTATATGCTATCCTTTGCTTAACAGGCAGCCACGCTAAGGATTTTAGCAGATGGATCCTGGTAGCAGAGTTTAAGATTTATTGGAGAGGAGAGCGATGGGAGTCAGGAAGACCGATTAGGAGGAGATTGCAATAGTCTAAACGGGATAAGATAAGGGCATGGATTAGTGTTTTGGCTGTGGTTTGTGAAAGAAACGGGCGTATCTTGGCTATATTACGGAGTAAGAAATGACAGATTTTGACAGTATTATTAATATGATTAGAGAAGGAGAGGGACTGGTCAGAGATGATTCCCAAGCAGCGTGCTGAGTTAACTGGGTTATTGGTCATGCCATCAATAGTAAAGGTGAAAGAAAGAGAAGGGCTTGGTTTGGGTGGAAAGACCATGAGCTCAGTCTTAGCCAAGATGAGCTTGAGTTGGCGTTGGTTCATCCAGGAAGAGATAGCTACTAAGCAGTCTGCTATCTGGGTTTAAACATCAGCGGTTAGTGAGGGAGTGTCTACATATATCTGAATGTCATCGGCATACAGGTGATATTTAAGGCCAAATGAAGATATAAGGTCTCCTAAGGAGAGAGTGTAAAAGGAGAACAACAGGTCAGGCAGCAAACTAGACAAGGTCAGGGACAGGCAAGGTCAAGAACACGTTAAACACACTTAGAATCGCACCCAGGAACTATTAGAAATAGACCTATGTTTAGCAGTGAATTATTGGCCTTGGCCCCTTTAAATATTTGAATTTTCTCGCAAGCGTGATGATGTCAGGCACAGAGCTTGCGTCAAAACCCAGAAGTGGCACGTGCACGCATCTTTTGCGAATCGGCACGCAAGGAAAGAGGAGGGCTCTGCGCCCGTTCCCTCCACCAATAGACCATCAAGTATTCTTACACCATTGCTTTAACTATTGTATTGCTATTGCTACTTTTTATTGCTTATATTTTTATTCAGTCCCCCTGCTATTCATATTCCAGTCTCTAACAGGCACTAACTGGTTGTTAGTTGGCAATTGCAAATTGTCAGAACATGATCACTGTCTACTTCATACTAAAAGTTAATTTAAAGGTCAACCAACCCCTTTAATGAGACCTACATGAAAGTGTGATGGGGTATGGTGCTTTACTGTACAGACTTCCATTTGATTACATAACAAAGCTCTTACTGTGATCAGTCAATCACTGCTTCATCCATGAATATGCAGTATCTCCAGGAGGAGAAATTATGATGGAATGTTGCCTGGCTGCAATGCCTTAATAATAGAACCTAAATTCATGATTACCTGAATGAGGCAACAAATAGTTAAATGTATACAGACATAATGCTAAAAGCTTTTTATTGTGATTAAAATAAAAGACAAAAATACTGCTTTAAATAGATTGAATTTGTCATTCCAAGCAACTCATTTACATATTTTGAAAAATAGAATTCCTTTCAGATCTCGCTGCAGTGCAATCTGTTCCTTTTTCCAACATACACTGATTTTTTTTCCTCCCATGGCAGCATATTAAGACTAAAGATTCATAAACCCTAAACAATGAAAAAATAAATTCCAGTGCAATTAGCCCATTTTTTTATTGCATTTCTAATATATGGAAAACCTTGGTTTCTCTTATTATAGTTATAGAGAGCAAACAAAAGTATAGTTTTAAATTAAGATTTCCTCATTGCAGTAGAAATCTGTACTTTGGTTTAGGGGACAATTTATTTTACATTTTTGTGTTTAGGACAACAGACCTTTCATTGCAGGGCAGGGTACAAAACCATCATGTTTCTTGCTTTTTGGACCTTACCTTAAACTTACCCCCCCCCAGGTTGTAGGTTTTTCCTCTCCATAAGAACATCAACTCCGAACATAAATACAGCACTAACTGAACTAAAAAAGGCTGTATTTATAAAAAATGGAACTTTATAGAAATGGAAAATGCAAAGTAAAATACATTTACACAATGCAATATAAATCCTGCCCTAGTCTTCCTACTCCTGGCACAGTCTCTACCCAGGACACACTCCTGGTGGACACACAGTCACAATCCCAAGAGCTCTTTACCCCAGGCAGCGCTACCTGCCCCTACATCTCTCCTTTGGATAGAGGCAGTAGCTCCCACATAGCAGGTTATCTTACATGATTATATTATAACCTGTCCACAAACAGGAAACACATGCTGGGATCCTTCCAATACCTTTACCCCAGGCAGATCACTCACCGAGGGCTCACAATAGACCAGGTACCGGCAATAACCTTTCCTCATGCCAAAACTCACGGAGCGCTCACACAGAACTGGGACAAACATCCACATCATCTCACAGAAATCTTCAGGCAAATTCCAACACTCATCCAGGGTGTGAGTACCTCCCAAGCCACTTTCCTTGGAAACCATCTCCAGGCATCTCTCTCTGGGTGATCTCTCTCATGTTTATCGGGGTCCTGTTATCCCCGAGCCCACCAAGGGCATGGCCACCCATGTGGTTTCTCTCCATAACCTTGGGTTGGTAGCTGACACCAGAACCTCAGCAGGATAAAATTACTCCATTCTCAGTGTAAGTGAAAGTAGACTGACCACTGAGCACACGACAGCTCAGCTATTTGAAGAAATGGCTCAACAGGGACACCTTCTGGCCAAATATGGAATCTGCCAAGGCACCCTGCACAGTGAAAAATGACCCCCTCCCTTATCCAATTTAGGTCCAACACTTGCTGCCACACTAGGGGATTTCCAACCATGTGGGTTTTTAAAATCATAGGGGAACGTAACCATATGGATCCCTACATTTAGGTCTACTGGGCTCATCACCTGCTACTTGCAATTCATTAAAATCATATGAAAGTTTCACCATTATACTGAGTCACTGGTTGTATTTGCCCAATATATAATAAATAGTTTAAAGGAACAGTAACACAAAATTTTCACTTTAAATATACCTTATAAATACTTTTATTAAGACATGTATCCAGTGTCGGACTGGGACACCAGGGGCCCACCCAAAAACCTTTAGACCAGTGGCCCACTAAGTATTATTTTCTTCTTCTGTTCATTCAACCTCTATTCTCATATTCTCTTTTCTTTACATACTATAACCTATTATTCCATCTATTTAGCCTCTTTATTCTCATAGAAATAGGCAATGACCATGAAATTGGCCAAATGGTTAGAAGCACCTGGTATCCCGGTGTGCCAGTCCAAAACTGCATGTATCATGTAAAAATTGCACAGTTATAAGTGTTTTTTTAAATAAATTAGGGTACCACTGATATATTGGGCAAAGCTTGAAAAGGTGATTGCTTTACTTATGGTTTAATATTGAAGTTAATTAACTGCATTCTTTAGTGACTTCCGAATCCTTTTTCTGAGCAATTTATGGGATGGTGGGGAGGAGATGGGTGGGAGACAGAGTGTTTCTTCTCTCCAGCTGAGCCTGAATAACTTTTGGAACTGGGTGCTGGTTGAGCCTAAGAGAGGGAGCTGACCGGAAGTATGCTACGAGAGCTGGGAGAGATCTTCTGTCTGAGCTCAATAATCAGTAGTAAGGTTAGTTTTCTTAAAAAAAAAAACACATCCTTTTGAAATTTCTCTATGGTATATTTGCAAATAAAAGTATTTAGAAATCATACTTTAAATGTAAAAAAAATGTATTATAGTTCCTTTAAGACCTAGTGGAACTCATTTTGAATCAAGTTATAGCGCACTGAAATTGTACGAAAACCTTCAATATATGCAAGGAGTCAACTTTTAGACAAATGTGTCAGTAATTTAGTCCATATTGTGCTGGAGTAAGCCATATGGAGCATTTGTCAACTACAATAGTATCATGGATAATGGAAATAATAAAATACAAACATATGTTTCCTTTGCATTTTTAGCCAGGTGTAAACCTACTTTACTGGTTGCCTGAGCATAACTTTTTCTATTATCTTCGAAGGCCCAATTTCTTTATAATCACCTTACGTGTAACCAGCAGGGGGCTTGTTCTAGTGGCTAAGGGGTAATGACATCACTGGGGTGGACAGGTCAGAAATGGAATTATATAGACATAGTTGCAGCAGGAACAATATCCTAAGTTTGCTCCTATCCAAAGAGGCAGCAACCATAAACGTACAGTATAGTCAGCATAGCTGGCATAGGTTACAATGGTCCTTTAAATAAAATTTCAACATTTTTAAAGACCCTAAAATTTTCATATGACCATTGGTGTCTGTTTTAATGTTCTTTACCAAGGAGGACCCCTGCCTGCCACAGGGCCATATACATATGCAAAAGAGAATTACTAGCTAGTGATGGGCGAATTTTTCCCTTTGTGATAATTTCTCTTTTGCCGGCGTCAGAAAAAGAAATTGTCATGAAGGGAAAAATTTAACGCCAGTGAATTTTCACTGCAATTTCATGAATTTATTCACCAGTGGAGAAGGGCGGAAATTCGCAGCGAATTCTCGTCTGGCGAATAAGTTCATTCATCACTATTTACAGCAGCACACTGTAAATTGTAGTCATGCAAAAACAAATTTATTCATCCCAAAAACATACAAGATAAGGCAAACATTTCGGGGCTACAAGGCCTTTTATCAAGCCTAATGTTATATCAGGTTTATCATGTATGTTTTTGGGCTGAATAAATGTGTTTTTTCACCAATACAACTTACAGTGTGCTGCTGTTAATTTTGTTTTAATGTTCTGTGTCAAAAGCAACTAAAATTAAATAATAAACCATCTGCATATTAAAACTAAACTTCCTAGATAAACTCTGCAAGCATCAGCAAGAAATGCCCTTTGGAAAAAAAAAAAAAAAAAAGATGTCATTATGTGTTTCCATTCATTCATAAATGCTTGAATAGGAATTGCAAAAAAAAACTTTTGCTGACTAATAACAGAGTTTGGCTTTTAGATGCAAGCACTAACCCCCTGTATACAAAACAAGCCTGAGTCATGACTAAGGTTTGTCGGTGGTTCAACCCAAATTTAGTAACACAGCCGTTATTCCCAGCAGAGGAGCTCGGAAGGTTTTTATCACAGGATTTTATGATGGCAATTTGGGACACATGTACAGAGACAGTGGGTCAATAGCAAGCAACCAGCACACGTGTCCAAAAACATATCTTTTTTTATTCAAAACACAATTATTTTCCACTCCATTTCTCCATGGTGTTCCAAGAGCATGGCTATTCATGCATAGCATTTCTCAGGAGATCTAGATTATATAACTGCAGTGCGTTTTATTATTCACCAGCTCATTGTGCTGTGTTTCTACAACAGAAAGTGCACTTAGCCCTTTGCATCACAGGGTATGTGTTTCATTATGGATCATTATTTTTGAAGCACGAATGACTTCAAAAGAGAATATTCGCAAGAGCCTGATTTCAGCTTCAAATGTGACAGTATACATCATATAAATCAAAGGGAGACATAAGCACAGGGCACCCAAACACCAACAAGGGGCATATTTATTAACATTGGAGACAAACATGACCAATGATTTTGTTCATAGCAACAATCAGATCTTTGCTTTTGTTTTCTAACTTGTAGATGTCTGTTGAAATCAGAATTGCGCTCTCCGCATTAGCAAAGCAGCCCCCCCTACACCCTCTCCGCTGCTCAAAATGGTATGCGCCGGGTGCAAGGGGGGCCAGCATCAGAAAGGCCGTCTCAGGGCAGCTAGGCACAACCACCATGTTTCTTGCTCTTTGAACCTTGCCTTACACTTAGCCCCCCCCAGGTTGCAGATTTTTGCTCTCCATAAAAACCTCTACTCCTCACATAAATACAGCGCTACCTGAACGCAAAATTGCTGTATTTATAATGGTGGTGGGATGTGGAATTATTGATTTTGGTTGCATTTGTGGGTGGTCTGACTTTCCCTCTAGTGGGTACCCTGAAGGTATCAGTTGGGGATTAATTTGACTTTAGTGATGGGAGAATTTATTCACCTGGAACAAATTTGCAGCAAATTAGCGCGTTTCGCTGCTGGCGAATAAATTCAAGAAATTGGCGTGAAAATTCATGAAGTTTGCAAATACATTTTTGACACCGGCGAAAATTAAAGGCACCCATTGACTTAAGTGTGTGTCAAATTGTCGCCGGTATCGGTATTGCCGCTGGTATCGGTATTGCCACCGTTATCTGGAAAACCCAAGGTCCCAAAAATGTTTGGATAACAGGTCACATACTTGTATATTTATGTAAATATTGCCCTTTTACATCTTTATCTTTGAGCCTCTATTTTATGACATTCTCTGTGCTGCCTCAGGGATCAACTCACCAGAAATACTACAGCTTTAACAGTAACAGGAGAAAGTATGGAAGGAAAATAACTTTTTTCCAGTAATTAACTCATGTAAAAAAAAATCTCTTTTTGATTACCCAATGACACATACTATTAAAAAAGTATATTATTATGAAAATAGTTTATTTACGTGAAGCAGGGTTTTACATATGAGCTGAGACCTACTTTTTATTGGGGTATAGCTTTCCTTTAATAGTCACAAGCATAACCTTGTTGGCCTTTGTGGTCTCCTCCTTCTAGTCTTTCCTTGGAGATCTTAGATTTTGTTTATTTATTTGTAAAAAGTTTCCACTTTGATTAAGATTGTTGCAATGGTAATTGTGAAAAAAGGCAACAAAATAGTTGCTCCTAGAAAAGTGATTTTTCTGTAATTTTCCATTAGTTATTATTATGCATGCCTGTTCAAAATATTTAAAATACTGTAATTCTGTGCTTTTGAATCGGGAAAAAAATGGAATATGTAGTTTAAAGGGGACCTGTTACCCATAGTGATGGGTGAATAAATTTGCAAAACCGCCGTGAAAATTCACCAGTGTCAAAAAAATGGACGCTGGCGTTAAAAATGAGACGCCAGCGCAGTTTCGTGATTTTTTTCGCCATTTTGCGAATTTTGTGGGAAATTCACAAATTTTCCGGCAAAGCGAAACGCCCCAAATTCGCCAAATTTGTGGAAAGTTTCCACTTTGATTAAGATTATTGCAATGGTAATTGTGAAAAAAGTAGAGATGCACCGAAGTCCAGGATTCGGTTCGGGATTCAGCCAGGATTCGTCCTTTTTCAGGAGGATTCGGATTCGGCCGAATCCTTCTGCCTGGACAAACGGAATCCGAATCCTAAAATTGCATAAACAACTATTTTTCTGCCTTTTTTGTAGGGATGCACCAAATCCACTATTTTGGATTCGGCCGAACCCCCGGATCCTTTGTGAAAAATTCGGCCGAATACCGAACCGAATCCGCATATGCAAATTAGGGGTGGGGAGGGAAATCACATGACTTTTTTTGTCACAAAACAAGAAAGTAAAAAATGTTTTCCCCTTCCCACCCATAATTTGCATATGCGGATTCGGTTCGGTATTCGGCCGAATTTTTCGCAAAGGATCCGGGGGTTCGGCCGAATCCAAAATAGTGGATTTGGTGCATCCCTAGAAAAAAGGCAGAAAAATAGTTGTTCCTAGAAAAGTGATTTTCCTGTAATTTTCCATTAGTTATTATTATGTATAATAACAATCTTCACTGAAAAATTTTCAAAATATTTAAAATACTGTATTTCTGTGCTTAAATGTAGTTTGAAGGGGACCTGTCACCCAGACATATAAAACTGTATAATAAGTCCTTTTGATTTCAAATTAAACATGAAACCCAAATTATTTATTTTATTAAAACATCCATATCAGTTATAAACACATTGATTAATTCATATCACAGCTTTTAATCAAATTTTACTTTCCCTGCATTTATCCCTCAGGCATAGAGGTGGGGCAGGCCAGTGGCATAACTATAGAGAAAGCAAACCTTGCAGTAGCAGGGCTAGTTACACCACTGGGACAGGCAATTCATTTCACTTTCCATTCTGCCCTCCCTAAATGTCCCTGCACTTCCCACATTCAACCTCCCTCCTCACCATCTGTGTAGAGTGCAGCCAGTGCACGGACATCAGGTCCTCCTTTCTGATGCACACACATGACTTTGGGATAATGCAAAGTTTGTCTTGATGACAGCTTTTACAAAATGGCTGCTGTCTGCTTACTGTGATTGTGGATTCCAAAAGAAGCCACAAAAGAAAATATGTTCTAATATGTATATTATTGTATAATATGTATGTTGTGTTTATCTAGCTTGACAAGCACGATGAAATAGGATTTGGAATTATTTATTAGTGTAACAGGTTCCCTTTAATGACTTAAGTGAAAGAAGCAGGATGTTTTCATTCAGCAACATTTGTTATTTTGGTTTGTGACCATCATTTTACAGCAGTTGTGTTGGTGATTACTTACAGAGCAGGAGGGGAGCCGTGCAGTACAAATTGTTTTGATGTTTTCAGGAGAAATGTAAATACGATATCAAGACAAAATATCTTTTCTGACTGGCCCGCCTTTTAATTGGGAAAGAATTACAAAGTGTTGTGAATAATGTATTGCTCTAGAGACTGGGCTCAAGTTAGAAAACAAGTGTTACCATGACAACCTGTTGTATCTACAGTCTCCCTGAGGTTCCCCCTTTACTAAGTTATGATTCACACAGCCAACGTAGTAGAACGGAATACGCTTATTCATAGAGCTATTACTGCAAAGTCCCGTGGTTGTGCCAAAACTAAGAATTGAGAAGAGTTAGACACTAATCACACACTGCTCCATGCTTCCTAAACTTATTGTATTTTCAGTTAATTTATCTTACACTAAATATATTTGAATTATGATTCCCCTAGGCAGAAGTGGAAGAACTCTAAGGGGAACAAAACAGTGACCCTTCATGTGCATTAATACAGCACTTGTGCCCCCAGAAACCACATGATGCCCAGTGTAGTGTCAGGCTGCATTGTCCTAATCATCTGGGAGGAAGGCAGGGCCCTGTTGTATTCTGTGCCCTGTGCCGATGCATAACTTGGAGGGGACAGGTAGGGAATAAGAGGGGTATCTCTATGTGTTTTCCCCTCTACCACCCCTCCTGAATATTGTATTGCCAAGAACAGACAGCACTCCATTCAATGGGGTTGCCTCATGTCTCTGTCATCCAAAACACTGAGGCCTGCAGTGATCCTGTAGCTTGCATTGTGCACACTGCATAGGAGGTTATGAATGAACCCTTTAGTGTATTATACACTATATTAGATTATATATTTTTACAACAATATCCAAAGAAGTTAATAGAGCTTTTCAGCAGTCTGGGGGCCATTCCAATTTCTTGGTCAGCCAGCTCCTGTCCACAGGTCCCCAGTTCAGCAGCACTAAGTTAAGGCAATAGTCTATGAAGGACATTTTATCTGACACATTTTTTTCTGTCCATTAAGATTTTAAGAAAACAATTCTGGCCTACAGAACTTACTATACAAGGAAAGATTTAATCCCTGGGGTGTGGCAATGTATTAGGAACCACCCAGTTGTTATAACTGCTAACCACAGACCCCGGCCAGTGCACATATTTGCACTGCACTACACTGGCCTGGGGTGCTTTTGTATGGTGTACTGTGCCGTTGTCTTCTTAATGGTGCCTACAAATCCCACTGCTTCCTTTTTTTCTTTTGACCAACAGACCAAAATCAGGACTTAGAATTTGAAACTTGCTTTGTTGCATATGTACACAACCCAGAGTTGCTAGGATCACAGAGACCAGAAGCAATATGGACATGGATAGCTCCCTATAGTAGTACACTGGCCCGTGCTTTTTTCAGCTAAGAGGAGCACAGGCCTGGGGTCTGAGGCCTGAGGTTACCACTGGGGATGGAGTTGTATTAACTAAGCAGTTCCATCTCTTTCAAATCTCATTTTAATTACAGGCAGGTAATGCCAGTTTTTTGGCTACTAGGCGCAATGTGGCAAGTCTGGCTTTCCCTTGGCTTACCCCATTACTTTCCCATATTTTAACATAATTTAGCGGAATTAGAATGGTCCAACCTGTGTCAAAACCCATAGCTCCAAAAGGGGACTATGCTTCAGCTTTTTGTAGTTGTAGGTCACAGTGATAGAAAATTGGACTAAATAATTGTATCCTACAAATAAAAGAAAAACTAATGACAGGTTTTATTAAGTTTTAATGAGTATTCAGATGATCAGCATCCCCTACTGTCAGTATTAATATGATCATCCATCAGGTCTCATTTTATTATATTTTGTAATATGCTATTTTGTATTACAAGTATAACTTGTGGGTATCACTCTCTAAAGTACAGATATCTAGCAAAAAAAGTATCCATAAAATAGAAAATAAGTTTAAATAAATGTACGGTATACTTATTTTTATGTTGATGTATTAGTACATGGCTACAAAGCAGGTGTTTGTAACTCGCCTCTGGCTGGGCTCTAATAACCTGACAATGAAAACCTTTAGTGTTATAAATTTATTATTGGTATCTGTTAGGAGATGCAACATGGTGGCCAAAGGGACATGGTTAGTAAAATCCACCTGCATACCCTGGCCTTCAAAATTATGCCACTGGGTGCTTGGTCAGGTAGGAAGCAGCACCCTTCCAAAAGTCAACTGATGAAAAAAAACAGAACAGCAGAAGGGTAGGCAATCGAGAAATCATCCGGTGGATTTATTATATTATGATGCAATGTTTCAGGGTATGTCTCTTCCTCTGTATACATCTTCTGTATACATAAGGAAAAACTGCACCTGTAACATCATGCCTGGGCTTGAAGCAGCGACCTGCTGTTTTCAGCTAAGATCCTGGTTCACTGTTATTGGTATTCTTGCATTTACAAGGAGGCATGGCTTGATCCAGCCAGCGTCAAACTGGTGGGTTGGAGGCCCACCCCACATCTGTCACAACCCCCCTACAGGCCCCCCCATCTCAGAAGCAACCCTTCCTTTGGCCCCCATGTGTACCTGCCCTGTAGTTGTGGCCAAGATTGGGGATGGGGGGTGCCAGATCAGTGGGCAGCATGGACCTTGGGGTTGTGGGTCTGGTGTCCGCTCGGCCGACTGGGTTTTTATCATGTCTGCCCTGCCATCCCAGTAGAACCCTGATGCTATTAATCTGGCCACAGGTGCTCTGTGTTAGCCATTAGTCTGGCTATAACCCCCCCTGCTTTGCACTGACTCATTGCCTGTTGTCTGTCAAGTTTGCTTACTCCAAGGTGCTCTGAATACTGCTTGATTGTTCCTTGATTCCTACCTGCTCCTGTCCCATGTGCGTCTGGTTCTGACCCTAGCTTGTGACTGACCTTGTCCTTTGTCTCATGATTCTGCTATTGCTTCTGACTTGGCCTGTCTAACTATGTCCAGCTCTGTCCTTACCAGCTCCTTTCCCAGAGTTTACATTTGCCTGCCATTGTGGGAGTACAGGATTCTCGTGTGGTAAGTCCTATAAGCATGCCTAGACAGGAATCCAATCACTCCCCTTGAGTTTGGGGACAATACCCTAAAACTAAACACCATAACACAATAAACCCGCAGACGTTATCCCCACTTGAACTTGCTCGGTTGTGCTGTTTTTTCTTCCATTTGAATTACATTACTAGGGTCAGCTTAATGCAGTCAGTAATCATGGCGTTGTCAGCATCAATCAGCTATAATGTGCTTATATATTTAGCAGAGAGAGAGATGCCAGAAACCTAGCCAGAAAAGGTACTCCCCTCTAGTAGGCAACATTCAGCAGAACAATGCAGGTTCAAGTGGCCTTTCCCCAAAAATATTTTCAGCCTTGATTCAAAACACACAGCAAGTATAATTGTTATCACGCTATGTGAGAGAGCTTCCCAAATAAATATTCATAAACTAGTAAGCTCTAATGATCAAGGTCCACTTACCTCCTGAGTCTGTCAGTATTCATCTATGTAACACAATTCAGAATAAGTGTACTTTACATTTTGATTGTGAATTACCCCAGTTGTGTTACCTTAGGTTTAGCCACACTGGTCACACACAACTGCCAATTCCTGATAGGGCATGTGCTGCATGGGACTCTTTAACTTGGGTGGGCTCTTCCTGCACTTGTGGAGGAAGGGTTAAACACGCTGTATCACACACACAAAGATGATCTTTTTAATGAATAATAAATACAAATAATATATTTTATTGTCTCACTAGGGTTGCTGAGTACATGTTACAAATTATAATTCAGTAAATGTTTCAGATACTTTTTCTGCTAGCTGTTATTCATACAAGCTGTAGTGTTCACAACATCCCAGAGGTAGTACTCACAGTTAGTGATGAGCGAATTTTTTTGCTATGTATAGTAGCATGTATGGTTTTGCAGTGAACTTCTGGATTTTGGCACTACTAAATAGCGCAACAAAATTGCCACACTGTAAGTTTCACGTACGACAAAAATGTTGCGGGGTAGACCACACGGTAGACCAAAAAGTCGCACATAGATGTAATGTATTTTGGAACAAAAATGTTGCAGCCACAACAATGTCACCCACAAATTTTAATGTGTTTCACAAATTGTTTGCTGTTTCGCGAATGGGACAGAGTCGCTCATCACTACCCACAGTTCTATGTACTAGTCCTCAGTCCCATAAGGCAAAGCTGACTCTGGTGTATTACTCCAGGAATCTCCTATTCCTTGGCCTAAACATTTGCCACCTCTCTGTATTTCACCCGGACAGTCTGGTTTTTCGAAGGGCTGCCCGGGTGAAAAGTGCCTGTCCGAATTTCACATTCACATTTAAGTGAATGATATGGTGATCAGCCAATCTCACCTTCGCTCATGGCAGAAATGCCCATGATGTGGTGGCTTCCCCTTTTAAAGACTAGGGAGACCCTGACACACCCTGGCCAAATTCTAAACTAGCAAGGGACATGCTCCCCCTACCAGCTGTAACATAGGCTGGCCAAAACCTTCCAGAGCAATACTTTAATAAAAAAAAACCTTTACTCTCCTACATACATAATCTATTTGTTTCATGCACAGCACTGCAGAATATGTTGGCACTTTACAAATGCTTATTATCAATAATAATAATAGTAATTAGTGATGGGCAAATAAATTCACCAGGCGTGAATTTCCACCGTTTGCTGCTGGCGCATAGGCGTGTGTCAGAATAGTTGCGCGTGTCAAAATTATTCATACACCCATTGACTTTAATGCATATGGACAAAAAAGGGGTGCATATAAAAAGTGATGCGGGCAGCGAATTTTATATGGGAAATTTGCGGTTTATTTTTGGTGAAGTGAAATGGGAAGAATTCGCCCATCACTAATAGTAATAATAATGATTTGCTTGCAATAAACCAGAAACAGTACACAAATATAAATGTGAAAAATGTGTTCCAGTTTGACATCAGATTTGTTTATTTCTTACAAGGACCAGAACATCCAGATCTCAGTATAATGCAAGACCCATAATAGCAGGATAATGACTCTTAAATAGGTTACTAAAACCCTATGACAAGATGAAAGGCAACTTCACTTTACTTGTACATAGTGTATATCAGATTTATACAAGATTGTTCCCTTTTATACATCTTCAACCTGAAAGAAGTCATTCCTCAGACACCAGGAGAACATTATTTTTGCCTGGATTCAGTAGTAAATGAGCCATTAGTCTCTTCAGATGTGTATCTAGGCCTTTCTGTTTGCTGTTGATTAGATTTGAGTCAAAGTGGGCCCTAGTAATAGCACATGGTAGGAAATCTTTTTTGTCAAATATAGTAGTTTGATTACTAATTTCTTCCTGACTTTTTTAGGACAGAGCGAGAATGCAATTAAAGAAAGCCTGGAGGTAATTTGATATCGTGGCCACTGGGAGATTTCCTGAATAGGCACTGCAATCAAGAATATGGGATTAACCCTTTCCTGCCAGGCTGTCAGAGATATTTCTCAACATTCATCATCACAGTAAATTCTAACGCCACCCACTGCAGTACACAAAGTATGAAATATGGCACAGGAAAATCTATACCTCTATGTAATAATGAAGCTGGAAGCTGCAAACACTGTTTGGCTTCTGTGGTTTCTATAGCAACCTATGGCAGCCTTTTGTGTCTTTAGTTCTGTATCTGGGGAATTCTGCTTACACTTATTTTTATTGGATGAATTGTGGTTATACTTTTTTTTTATTGGATATGTATAAAATTACCAGCAAACCTTACAATCTAGAAGATATAGCTAATGCCAATATTGGAAAACTCCCAAGCAGCCAATATAACTATCACTCAACCCCTGCTGCTGTAGAGCACCAATAAGACATTTGTAGCCATCTTTTCTATGCTAGGTAGTTAATCCCATATGGATACATTTAAACACATGCACAAACTTTGAATCTCCAGATGTTCTGGGTTTACTGTACAGTGCCATCATCTATTATTTCCTGGTATCATTGCTTAGCTGTCCCATGCTTTCCAGCATATTTTTCTTGCTTTCTGACATGGCTTTAAGTAAAAAGTTTGGATCTTAAAGTCACATGAGCTTGAGAAGGACCATGTAATTTAAATTCTAGACATAAACCCCATAAAATGTACATGCGATTAAAATGTACATCCCTTTTTGCTGGGATTAATTCTTTCTTCAAGAGAAACTACAATATGTGAAGCTTATTCCCTCAGTATAAATCCCTAGAACTCAAATATTTTCATTATTTTCTTATTACCAACAGGGATGTTTCTCCCCATGCTGCCATGAAAGGAATCTGCAACCCCTTCTTATACCCAAATTCTGGCCACTCCTCCACCCCTTCCTTACTTAGCTAACTTTAACCCTGTACTCTGCTCTGCTTTTCTAACCAGGTCAAGAAAAATAATTTGCTGTGGGGCCCGGTAATATCTAGTTACACCACCTAATCTATTTGTTTCATGCACAGCACTGCAGAATATGTTGGCACTTTACAAATGCTTATTAATAATAATAATAATAATAATAGTAATTAGTGCAATAAACAGTTTGGGGTCTGGGGTTATATTTACAATTAACATTTTCTTCCCATTTATATTTACATGTCAGAGTTATAAAGCATTAAAGGTGTTTCTGTTCTATAATCTCTATTTTATAATTAGCAAGAGAAATAATCTGAAATGAAATAAATAAAATGAAATGAGTGTCTGGCCCACGCAGAAGTAAAATAGAGTTGTTTCATTAGTGTTTCAGAGCTTGTTTAATTTGTATATCAATGTGAAACCAGAGCCCTGTTAGTTGATATCAATGTACAGCCCTCAGCACTACTGTCAGGACACACAGTTTTTCCTTCTCTGAAAAATCTATGCATATAATCTAAAACAGTGAAGAGCCATTCATATAAAGCAAAATTGCAGCTTGCTAGAGAATATTTCTCGGTATCATTTATATGAGGTTAACATATTGTGTACTGTCCATGTGTTAGTTGACATTTCCTTCAAAACTGTAGCTAAGATAAAAAATATAGATTTAATTTTAGGGAGAGGCAACCTTTAGTTCATGTGCAGGTGCAGAAATACAGCTCCCAGAGACTCCTGACGATCAATTAAGTTTGGAGTAGTCCTGCCACAAGTTGAGGGTAATCTAACACTGTAAACTGAAGCAGTTTAGTGCATCAGTTTAGACAAATTCAGAAAGTACTGTTACTACTACTTGTTTATAAAATACACATTACTACAGCAGGGGTTAGTGATGCATGTGATACATATACAGTATGTGATTGTGATACACACTATCAGGGATAAAATTATACATTTGAACTATGGTGTCCAGCTTTCATGCATGTCATGCATGTCCCAATATACAATATGATAGTGGGATGATTTAATACATGGACAACTTTGATGCCTGTGGCAAGGCTGGAGTCTAAGGAGGACCATGTCTGTTCTCATGGCCAGTACACACGTTTTATGCTATTCTTTTACCAGCTCTAATTATATGCTGTCTACTTTTAGTTCTGATGATGAAGGCAGAGCAAACCTCTATGCCAGCAGAGGAGGCACTGTACAACTCTCCAAACTAAAGTGACAATAATATATACCCCCCCCCCCAAGACAACCCATTTATTTCATTGCATGTAATTCATACAAAACTTTTCGATGAGTGTGATATTATGGCAAGCGTGCGTCGTTGAGAAAAGAAATCAGTAAGTAAATGCTTTTAAATTCAAGTGCAATGCATGTAAATGAAACTTTCACATGGATTATGTCACGATATAGAAAGGTCCATGTCAGATACCTATTTGATATTTTGGAAGATTTTACTAATAATTTAGATGCAGAAGTCAAAAATACATCTCTGGGATACAGCTTTGGCCAGTAATAATATGTCTACTACAATTCCCAGCATTTCCCAATAGCAGCTGTTGCTGGAAACCAGTATAACAGCTGCTAACTGAAGCATGGGCACCCTTGCAGTGTAGGATCTGTCCGTGGTCCTGAAACAAATTCAGCATCTTAACCTTACTTGATCCTTAACAGTTTGAACAGTAACTTGCATACTATATATAGCTATTTCTATTTATTATTAAAGATAACACCTACTAACAATCAGACATATATGATTCTTATATTCCCACAAGCTTTCTCACCTTTAAACTATTACTCACCCATATATACAGTATGCACCTCTGTGAATGTGTATGCATGACTCACAAAGAAATGGAAATACTGAAGAAGCTGCAAAATGCAATACATTATATTAAAGACAACTAATTAAATCTATAATGTGTGTACATGTTAACTCACCACTTGTATTCTTGTTCTGTTTCAGGCGCTTTCCACATAGACACTGCAGCATATGCACTCCTTTCTTCAAGAAATGCCCCAGAATCTTCATTGATTGACTTTTATATTATTCCAAGACAGATTCACAATGTGAAAGTGTCAGCGGCTCATAATCCACTGCATGAGTCTCACAGTCGTATCATCGACTGGGGTTTGTAGAGAAACTAGCATTCGAGATCAGAGGATTAAGAACTGCTCAACCATGACATGTTGGGACTTTTCAATGAAGGCAGTTTGCCAAAAGGGGCAGAGCTAGGAAGATCTTTGTGACAACGTCATTTGGAAAACATTGACTCTTGCCATAGCCCTGCCTCCTGGAACAAAAGCTGAGCATCTAAACAACAAGCAGCTACAGCAGCACTGACATAAGACTACAGCTGATAGGAGGAGAAATCAACACTGAGACAATGGGCACACGGATGACTATAAAAATGACAAATAAATGTGCATCTTACATGTGCATGTGTACGTGCAAAATACACATATATTATTTACAGTTCAGAGATCTGTGCCCTACATTGTTTATATACAGTTTGTTAAAGCAAAAAAACAGAACATGCACAATATTTAAGCAATTCAAACAGCAAAAGCAAGCAGCTTCTATGGGTTTCTCTCATTTATGAATGCAACTTGCAGGGATCCATCCAGATATCATGCAGTAGGGCATCATATATCCTATATCCCTGGCCATGACAGTTTGTTGAGTATTTGCTTTTGACCAAAAATGCTTACATTTGTCTGCGGGTCAGTGCCCCCAGGTACGGGGGGGGGGGGCACTGTACTGCCCTTTTGTGGGATTCTTTGCACAGACTTTAATTGTAATTAAATTTGTTTAATTACAGTGAAACCTATTTTAAGTACCCTGATTTTACATTGTGTTTTCCCAGATTTTACATAAAAATGTTGTCTAGATATTCCCAAAAATTGCTGTTTGTCCTCTGTTACTATTAGTGAAATAAAGAGATTTAACATACTAACCAGATGTATGTTTTGCCATGCTTCTGCCTATAAATGGTCAATTCCAATAAGTCTGCACCTCACACAGTACTGCACCAATCACTTATTGCTTTAGGTTGTGCATGTCAGAGAGGTACACACTCCCCATAATGTAAAATTAATACTGCAATGATTAACCCTTTTTATTAAAGCAATAAATATTGTATTTCACAGTAAAACTGACTCCTGTGATTATATCCTTTCAGTACTTGAAGAAAAAGTTGATTTAACAAATTTCTCTATTTCTCTCCTTGTCCCCTGAAAAAACATAAAATGGAGGTTCTACGGTATTTTGTTTTTCTCTGTTATAATAAAACTATGCCTTATGGCAGATTGCACCTGTTCTTTGCACATTGCACAAAATAAATGTGTATTAGTGGGAAGATGCAAGCACTGCTCCCTTGTCTTAAAACTAGATTTCTGTGATTGCAAAATTCTACTCATTAACAAGGCAGTAACTACTTTATTACTAGACTAGAAGTTTGCTCAACAAATTAGTATCTAATTTTGGCATTCCAAGGGAGATTATGGGTCAGATTTATCAAATATTAAACAGGGGAATACAGAGGGATTACCATCAGTTTCATAAATTTCCTCAGTTATTAACACTTTCTCAACTGTCAGAAACAGTTTCTTTGATCAAAATAGGCAAATATGTCAATTTGTCAGAATGTGTCCAGAATGAGAACCGTATGGGGTGTTAGAGATCATCATCATCATCATCGCTTATCACCAGTGCTGTGCTCCCAATACTAATTATAATGGGGTAATTAAAATGTATATACAATAGCTGGAAAAAGTGGCTTCAGGATCGATTAGAAATGTATCAATTTTTTTTAAACCATCATTAATGCTCAGTAAAATATATTGGTCCTACAGTGTATAAATCATGCTCCATTTATAATCAGGTACATAATTAAATCCCTCAAATGTAATACAGGTATGGGATATGTTGTGGGGCCTGTTATCCAGAAAGCAGAAAATACAGAAAGGAATCTCCGATAGAGCAAATAATGTTCTCCCATTTTAAGCAAATATTTGTTTTGATGCTTGCCCTTCTTCCTGTAATGCTAATACAGTACCCTGTGCTTGATGATAAGTAAGCTACATAAATCCATACCACTGGTAACACAATCCTTTTTGGTTTATTAAATGTTTAAATGGTTTTATAGCTAGCGATGAGCGAATTTTTCCGCTTTGTTTCGCCATGGAATTGACGCCCATAGATTTGTATGGCGTAGTGCGACAAAAAAAAAGACATGCGTCAAAACAAAATTCTTCTTGATGCCCATAGACATTTCGCCGGCGGCGAATTATTGGCGAAACGAAATGGGTCAAATTTGCCCATTCCTATTTATAGCCTTAAATTATGGCAATCCAAATGACAGAAAGAGCCCTTATGCAGAAAATGTGGGTTCCAATGTGGGTTCCAAGCATTCTATATAATAGATCCCATACATGTATAACATATCCTCCCCACCTGTATTGTAACAGCTTTCACTTTTATCGGTGGTAATGGTCTTACGTTTGCTACTTGTAACCTATAACAACCAATCAGCATTTACTGGCAGCTATTTGAAAACCAGCATCTCATGGGTTACTAGATGTGAGCAAATTTTATCGCACAACCCATTAGTGTTTTATTTGTGGGAAATAGCAGCAACACATCTGCCACCTTCCGAAAAAAGATAGACTATCACTTCTTTAACTGGCTAACTGGGCACACAGATCTCATTCTAAACTGTCTAACCTGCCTGTTCCCTTTAAACTACAACTCCCAGAATCCTTCGATAGCTTTCACTTGTTTGTCGTTGTAGTTGCGTGCAGTTCAATTGCTGGTGGTCTACAGGTCGATTAGCGTTCAAAAAGGAACATGCAGCAGCTTCCATCGACATTGCCCTTTCAGCATTCATACAAGGTAAAAAGCAATAGGCTGCTAGAACCATTAATATGGGTTGCATTAAGGAAATGAAGAATGCACATTTCCAGAGTCCTTTTTCCAGTAGTCCTTTTTAATGGCTAAAAAGAGATCTTTTTAGCCATTAGTACATATGATTATAACAGTGTCCCTACAAACCCCTCGGGTGTAACTGTATGTTTTGAATAAACGCAGGGTGGATTGCCTGTTCTACCTCCTGGTAACTTTGAGATGCACACAAAGTGTTACATTAAATTTGCTTGATTGATTGCCATTTACTCCCACTTTATGTGCGGCTTCTACAGTATTACTAATACTCAGGTGCATTTCCAGGCCATTGCCATGGAAATCTTTCTATTCATCAGTGTGGTTGTAATTTACCCTTGGGATTCATTTACTTAATTTTCTTTTCTTTTTGACAATACTTTTTTTTTTTTTTGCATGAAAAGTATTTGCTGCTGCAGACTTTTATATTGTAGAAGCAATGGATACATTTAAACAGAAACGCAAATGGACTTAACTGATCTACTTTGTATGCCGTTAGAAATGGCCAGAGATCTCCTGTTGAGCATAAGATCATAATTACATGGTGCCGGCATAGTAACAACTGTTTGCTTTGCCCCTGAGGAGAATAAAAATAAATAAAAAGTGTAGCCAGAGGAAAGGGCAGCAAGTCTATTGCTGTTGTGGGCAGTGCATAGATAAAGGGAAATGAGACAGCTTTAGGCTCCACAAGGGAGTTCCCATACCCATGAGACCAAACCATCAATAGTTCTTTATATACTTAAGCTCTCTATATATGTCATTCTATTTACCTGGATGTATATACAATTTTTAAGAGTAGAATACCAATCTTCAATTTTACCTTACTCAGACCCAATAATGTTGTTTTTTTCAGTCCTTGTATATACAAAGCAGAACATTGTTGTAGTTTTCCAAAAAGCCTACAGTGTGGATACAGAAGTTTTTGTAACAGGCCTCCTATAAGCCTTAACATGCTATATTTGTCAGGCAAGATAACTTAAGGGTCAGGAATAAGATTTTATAATAATTATTTTCAGCAATTCAGCAATGTTGGTCCCATTTTAAGATATAAGTTCTTATGACAAGCTAATTCATACATAGTCGCATAGTAAGCTTTTGTAACATAGTAAGTTGAGCAACTCGCTTCAGGCAACAGCACCAAACTATTTACCAGGGGCAGCAAAAATCTGTTCCTGGTTACTTTAAAAGCCAAATCTCCACAATAGCACCCTCTGCACTAGCATTACAAACACTCCACCCCACTCCAACCCCTTCTTAAAGCTATCTAATGTATCAGCCTGTACAACTGATTCAGGGAGAGAATTCCAAATCTTCACAGCTCACTGTAAAAAAAACCCTTCCGAATATTTAGGAGGAACCAATTGTCTTCCAATCAGAATGGGTGATCGTGCATCTACTGGTAAATAAATCATTAGAGAGATTATTATATGATCCCCTTTACTATTTATACATAGTTATCATATCACCTCTTAAGCACCTCTTCTCCAGCGTGACTATCCCCAACTTGGCCAGTCTTTCGTCATAACCTCTTCCATACTTTTACCAGGTCAGTTGCCCTTCTTTGTACCCTCTCTAATTCAATAATATGCCGTTTGAGTGCTGGAGACCAAAACTGTATGTAATCTAGATGGGGCCTTACCAACACTCTGTACAGTGGAAGAATAACCCCCTCCTCCTGCAAATCTATGCTCCTTTTAATACAGCTCAAGACCTTGTTTGCCCTTGAAGCCGCTGACTGGCATTGCTTGCTACAGTAACCATATGTGCTGCTCTTATTGTTTCAGCACACTTTATTTAATTTAAAAGTCTAAACAATTCTGTCATGTTCACTATTAGGAGTTTATTTATCAAAATCCAAATTTTTTTGATTTTTTAAATTAAAAAAGTCTGATCAAACTAGAATCCACAATTTACCATTATTTATCAATAAAAAAAATCACAAATAAATTAGTTCGACAAAAACCATGACTTTTTTGGATTGTTGCACGAAAACCATTACTTTTTCGGATTGTTGCGTGAAAAATCTGATGCCCAAAAACTCCTGAAATGCTCAGCTTATCGTATGAAACCCAGCACAGACAATAATTCAAATTGCAAATAGGACCTCTGCCATTGACTTCTACAGGACTTTAACAGGTTGAAGATGGAGTATTTTTATAGATTCAGACTTTTTGCAGCTTCGTATAATAAATCTCAAAAAATTTGAGTTTGTTCCCACTAAAAATTCAGATTTTATAGTGGAAAAAACTAAAAAAAAATTAGCATTCAGACTTTAATAAATAACCCCCCTTAGTGTAAGGTGTGCTTCCTATAAAGTGCTGGCAGGGTCTTATTTTGAATTTTGAAAGTAACAAACTACAATACATACTAAAATACATTGTTCCCTAGTTGATTTTACAAAATGCTTTAGAGCCAAGTCAATGCAGTGATTTATGTATGTAAACATGACCTTTGGCTTAGTAAATTGCCATCTTTTAGCCTTTATGTGCCATCGATTGTAGCCTCTACGTCACTGGCACTTAAATTACTCGAGTGCCACACTGTAGATTGTAGGTTTCTAGGTTACAGGTTATATAATCTGTACTAAATGATTTTTATTGTTTTTCCAATTATACAAGCAGAAAGTTTGACAAAAGATGAAGGCTAGTGATGGGCGAATTTGCGCTTCACTGAAAAAATTTGCGAAATTCGCGAAACGGCGAAGAATTTGCCGCAAATTCGCGCCTGGCGAATAAATTCGCCCATCACTAATGAAGGCTGAACAGTGAAGCTCATTCAGTTATAAAACAGTAGGTGGAGCCATCTTGATTGTTCAAGAGATTAATACACATGAGTTACACCAATCATACAACCAAACTACTAAACTACCTAAACTTAAAGTAACACTGAGCGAATATTACAAAATTCTAAAATAGTACACGTAATAAAATGAATAAAAATAAAGAATACAAAGACATTTTCATTGAACTTTTATGGATTAGCTTAATATTGTAGCAAGTCCAAAGTATTTTTTTTGGAGCTAGTGTCAATTTGATCCCAGAATATTGACCAAATTTCAGTAAATGATCTTTTAAGGTGTGGTTGTGCTGATTTTATCCTTATTGCTTCTTGCCAACAAAGTTGGTTTACAAGAGATAGGATGTCAGTCATTGAAGGAGTTGACTCGGACAGCCAATTTAAGAACAATAGTTTTTTTGTAGCAGCTGTAAACAGCAAAATTAAGTTTGACAATAAATCCTTCTGGGAATTAGGCTGCCTCTTCAGACCTGGTCTTAGAGATTCCAGATGTAATAGATTCAGATTTTGGGGGTTATACAATCTCACTTGTAGAAGAGTAGGCAGCATTTAAAGAGGCAGCCACGCCTCCTCTATGTCACCTATATATATATATACTGTTTCTGGCACATTATTATTTATTTAAAGGGACAGTTCACTTCCACATGATAGAATGTTCACCACTGATCATTTTTCAAATTTATTTATTTATTTTTTTACACATTTTAATGTATATTTCCCAGCAGCTTATTAACTCCCTGAACTGTTACAATGTAATATATTAATTGCTGGCATTTCTCAGAATAGCCTTTGTGAACACCTTAGAGCCCAAACAAGGCTGGTGATGGTTGTGAAAGCAAGCAAAGTTCATGTGATATTCTGTGTTCCAGCTTTAAAGAAAATCACGTAAGAAAACAATTTATGCGTCAAATAAATAATGTATAAAAATGCAAGAGTGACTGTAAATTTTGTATGAGTCTATATAAAGCTTCCTCATCCCCATCACTGACCTCCCACATTCAAGACTATTTTTTATGTTGTTAGGTAAATTGTTGTTCACCTTCTGCAAGTAGCTGGGTAACTTCTACCCTGAATGATGATGACAATCATTGCTGTATGTATTGCTTTACATGCTTTATTGAAGGGTGACACAAGATAATATCAAGATACAGAGGTGTAAGTATAAAGTTAGAAGACCATGCCATAAGGTATAGGTGGTACCCTAACAATTAAGCATGTGTTTATGTTTATAAAAATGTATTATTCCCAAAGTTAAGGGTAAAAATTATATTGCAGTTTACATAACTGTCAAGAAATTTGAATCTAGTGACTTTATTTGTGGCACACAAACTCAACCAAACTAAGTTACAATCCAGAATCTTACCTTAAAGAGATACAGATAGTGTACCTGTTGAATACATGTCCTATGGTTTTTGGTATGTGTATGTTGGGTGGACGATCACAGCCAATGTGTTTGTTCCATGGATATCGGTTTGTTCCTTGACTGACCAGATTTAAAAATGTCAGGCAGGTAGGAGCAGTAATATCAGTATTTGGGACATAGAATAATGTTTTTATGTAATTACGTTGCATCTGCTAGGTTTTTTTCTTTTTGTTAATGTTACCATGCCAGAACATATATGTCCATTGTTGCTCAGTATTTACTTTATACGTATAAGAAATTTTCATTCTGTGTTAAATAGATGGGAATGTGTGAGGGTTAATGTAGCGGTTGATAAAGCCAAGCGTGCTTTACTTCCACAGAGTAACATCTGGTCTAGTAAAATGGGAAAGAGATAATTTGCTGAATTATATGCTTACTTTTCCACCAATCCATAGCACTGGAACAATTCCTGTGCTTGCATTTCCACAGGCTCTTGTTCTGGAGCAATCTGTCAGACTATGTTTGTATATGACTTTAAGATGCAATAAATGGCAGGGCAGGGTAGCCTATTAACCACTCTTGGGTATATGATGTTGGAATAAGCTACATCTAGTCTAAACCTATATATACCTGTAACAGCATTCATTAAAACTGGTATGAAGACTCATTTACTACCCCAGGAAGGGTCCAAAATACAAAGAATATTAGGTGCAAAGCACAATGTTTTTTTCACAGTTTAGAATCTGACTTATGGTGCAGTTTTTTGCATTTGAAGATGAAGTGCATGAACCTGCATTTCTCCAATGAGGGGTGTGAGAAGCATTTAGGCATTCCTTTTACTACTACCCCCTACAATCCCTCTAACCTGCACTAGATTCAGGCTATCCTATGGCAAGCAGTACTGACAGGTCTGGCATGCACCCACCAGTGCTGCACTATCCACCTTGCACTAGACTAGTATATTAAATAAAAGTGAGATGCAGAGCACAGATACACCTCCATGGGCACAAGTACATGGCCTGATTTTGTACCATTTAGCACTCTTGCACTTGAAGCTTGGACACATACCTGCTGTTGGAAAATAAGAGTCTGAGTGCAGTGACTACAAGCCTAGACCACTAAGGGCTGTGTGTTGGAACCTGCCAAATGGAACCATTTGGCAGGTTCCAACACACAGCCCTGCTGATTGGAAACAATGGGCTATCAGAAGAGTTGCTTGGCAGGTCCCTGGAATGAAGTGGGGCAACCATTGGGAATCCATATGGAACTGATTCTGCTTTCTGGCCTTGATGATAAACCCATCATATTTTAATTCTTCCATCCCATTTACCAATTTAATTGCACGTCTGTCCAGTTCATTATTATTCTTCTAAAGAACTGAGGCCTAAAACTGCTCTAAACTCCTGTGTCTAAAAGCTTATTTTATTTTTATTTTAATTGCACAAAAAAAATGTTTTTGTTTTTTTGCACAATGAATAAAGCAGAGATAAAGCAGTGATGCTGCTTCACATCCTACCCACCCCACATAACACCACTGACCATCTAACACCTGTAACTCACACTAGAACACATGCAGACGATACAATTGTGAGTCCCTGTGGTTTTAAGTAGTTTACAGTCTGGCAAAAGAGACTTATAATATCCTGTAGAATATATACACTGTGCCAAGGACTGACAGTTAAACAAAATCAGTTACCCTGTTTAACACAGCACATCCTACATTATATATTAACACTGAATGCTAATCAACTTGCCTGATACTTAGCACATATGTTGTTTCTCATTCAGACATAGTTTGTCCAGCATACATTTATCAAGATGGAACAAAGCAGAAAATTCCACTCAGACATAATCTGTCTCTATAGAAATAAACACTTCCCAGTCTTTGGGGCATTAATCTGTTGCCTGTAGTAACAGTGATGTCTCAGTGGTTTCTATATAAGCAGGCGATGAAATGTAACATTTCTGTTTATCACTAGATGGCACAGCATTTATACAAGAAAAGCTGCACTACAGTCGGATTAGTTCATGGGACAGTGGGGCTTATAAGCCTATAGGTTGTCCTTGTGACTTTTGCACAATGGATCTGTGGCCGAAAACATATGCAGATTTGTAGAATATTACTTTAGGTCAATGGCACACACAGTATTCTCATTAGAAAATGAGCTCACACTTGCACTTCCAACTGAACACTAGCTGCATCAGGTATGTACGTGACAAAACAAGAACAAACATGCAAGCGCTTGACTCGTTATATAAATAGACACCGTTTCCTGTATTATGAATAAGAAGAAAACAATCCCTCATCTCACAGGTACTTGATCTGCTGTGAAAAGAAAAGCTTATTTTTAACCTGAGTCCTATAGCTGGGAGCTGCAGGTGAAATACCAAAGAGACAGTAAACAGATGGAGCTATAAGACCTAATGTACAAGGATGCTACCTTGTATATATATATATATTCTGAGAGAACCGAAACGCGTTGATGTGGGGTAGTTTGTAACACTCCAATAAAAGATATTCCTTCATTATCACAACCGTGAGTGCTCCTAATTGCAACTATATATATATATATATATATATATATATATATATATATATACTGTATATATATATAATACACAAAAACCATGAATATCCTGTAAATTATATCCTTATAAACGGTGAGTGCTGATGTTATCAGTTATAAACGGTGAGTTCTGATGTCATTTCTGTCACATGACTCACTGAAATGTGTGTATTATAATAAATAAAGTACCCCCAGTTTCAAAATATGAGGATATTAGAAGTTACCTCGGAGTTCCATGACCTGTAAAAAAAAATGGTCATAAAACTCCTCGGTAACTTATAGGTTAACTTAAGGAACTGTACAATGGGAATGGTAACCCTCCCTTTGTCAAGACAACCCTCCCTTCCTCAAGCAAACTCACAAACACACAATAAATGACATAAGTTCCCATATAGAGTGTTTGCTGCACCTTTGATATTTTCATGTTAGGCATGTAACAGGACATGGCCAGGTATAAGAGGGTCTAAGCAATATACAGCCCCAAATAAAAACGTGCTAAGACAAAGGGTGCAGCTCTAAAACATAATAAAGTCCGTACAGGATCCAAGCACTCAAGCTGGATAAGTGTAAATAAGAGGATAGTGGTGTATCTTGCATTGAGTATGGCTGCACTCAAGGTTAGGTTGCATCAAGACCAAAAGCAAAGCAATGGGATAAGAGGGGTCATTTAATATTTCCCCAAGCAGAAGTGCTAAGCACTGAAGGGCACAAAAGCACACTGAATGCTACTAACATCAGAATGTTAGCAAACACAATATGTGAATATTCTCCTGTTTTGTAAGACAGACTTTTTGATCCACTTTTTTCTTCTCTCTTGCATGTGTCAGCTTCAGGGCTGCCACCTTTTCTTGAAAAAAATACTGGCCTTCCTCTATTTTTATGCATTTCACCTATTAATAACATTGGGATCAAGCTTATGTAACGCTTTTCTGGCCTATCCCGCCAATTAGGGGTTAAGAGTGTCCAGCTAGTGTATGAGCATGGGTTACACTGTGAAACTACACTCAGGGCGGAGCCTTCGCTAAATGGAAGCTTCCCCTTTAAGATGGTGTATAACTACAACCCACAGGCATATAAGTGTAAAAGATAGAATAATGGACGCCAGGAGGTTCTTTAAAAAGTGAAAACAGTGTGATGCTTTATTATCACAAAATATGCAAAGCAATTGACCACAGGTTTACTCACGCAGGAGCTGTAGTAGGAGTTAGCATATCACAGAGGAGACAGGATAGCATTGATGATGATGCAGCATGTACAGATGTCACCCCTCAAGTCAAACACACAGGAAGAATATCTCACTCCCAAAGACCAGCGACCAAAGTGAAACAGGATCGATCAAGTAGGGGTCAGGCAGTGCTCTGCGAACTGAGTTCCCTATCACTGAGTTCCCTACACTAAAGGCACCTTAAAAGCCTTTGGGAGGCTACTCCCTGCTATTCTCCTTGTTGGAGCGCAGAACTGCTCATGCTACTAAAATCTAGCTATCTCTCTCTCCTAGAGAGACTATAACAGGATCTGCCCTAATGATAGCTAATCCTCATTCACGGGATTGCCTGGTTCCCGACTTAAGCACCAAAGGTACAGGTCCCTTTGGGGTAAATGGCTTACTGGGGCCTTGGTGATCCCAGGCTCAATGGGAAACACCTAGCAGCACAGACACCAGGAGCCAAAGAGGAAGAGGCCACTCCCTACACAGCACTATATAGCAGTGTGGCAGGGGAGTGTCATTACACTCTTTGTCCAATAGGCGTAGATGTTACACTTTACCAGTTAGAAGGGCTTGGCCCAATAACAAGGGAAAAGAGAACTTAAGCAAAGGTAGGGAATTAACTCTATAGGAGCCTAATAGATCCTATAGGTCCCTACATACACCCGGGGGAAAAATCCATTTCGTCCCGACAATGGTGAAATGATATAAACACAATAGTAACAAAGTGAATATATAGTGCAAACCAACAATACCACTCTTCTGGTACCCTCTCCTGAGGAATACCTGGTAACAATGGGTACTGTGGAGAAAAGAACAGTAAAGAGCAGAAATGCAATACTGTCAGAGTAAGTAAGTGCAAAAACTGTTTCAGTTACATTAAACTTTAGTACAATTTCGTGAGAACCCTTAAGGACACTCAGGCACTAGACTTACGATACTTGAACCATACCTACACATCAGGAGGTCCAGGCACAGGCTTGGCTGAAAAGAAAAATTAACATAGATTTCTTTTCACATAGCAACACTCATTTTCATTGCAGTTGAGTTACATGACCCCACCATAACCAAAAGCTTTATTCCATATTACACCCCCCCTACCCAAGTGTACAAAGTCACTGAGAGCCACTTGGGGAGTAGTAAGGCAAGGAAATAAAGGTGCTACTCAGCGAGTAGTTAGAGGTAGAAGAGTTTTGGTGGGGGCTCAGCAGTCTTTGTCTCATGAACCCAACATATATACAAAGGTCCCGGACAATGTCCATAAGTCCAGCAACTGAAAATGGTGGAAAAAACAAATTGAAGAAGGCCCAAACAGGGGCATCAATCTAGATGAAACTTTGAAGAAGGCCCAAATAAACGGGCATCAATCCAGATGAATGGAAGAATAAAGGGGCCCGCATACAAATTAACATCATTTGCAGCAGGACAAGGCACTTACATCAGGCTCTCACCAGGAGTCCCATGACAACCTTGGATCCCTTGTAAACATGAACACACAAGTCCGGTACACCTGGGGAAAACTGGAAATCACGCCTTCCCTTTTTAGGACGCTGGATGGATCTCCTTCCCTAAACAGGACTTGGACTTGGTGTCCTCATAGGACAAATAATAATTTGGGTGCGGTTTGTACACGCGGCCCCCATTGGAGATCAATTCACTCAAGCTGAAGTGTTTCTCCTCCTGGAATTTTCCGCAGCTCTTCACTGAGTGCTTCAGGACGGTACGGCCGTACCACCATTCGTGGACAACATTACTCAGGAAGGAAAGGTCACGCTCCCTCTTAACAGCATCGCTGTGGAACAACCCTCCACCTCCTATCCCTTCTTTGCGAATCAGCTCCCCATAGATCCACTCATCTAGATGCTTCTCCATCTCATCGTAGATCCATTCGGGGGCATAGGGCATAAAGTAACCCCACTGGTCGTAGACCTTGATAATTATGATGCGCTGGATCCGGGATACAGTGCGCAACTTCTTGGGATCCGCACGACCAGGGGACACCCAGAAGGAGGTATCAGCAGAGGGGCCCATGGATGGAGGTGGTGACGTGGAGAAATACCTACTCGCCTCCAGGGAAGATCTGTCTGAAGAAGGCAAAGGACCGAAGTCCATCTCTGCCCAATCCGGCTCAGGATGTGGTAGCAATTCCAAACTACCCCCCTCAGAGGAACAGGAAGCAGAGGCAACAGCACCTTGAATGTGTGTAGGCGTGTTGGCTGGAAAGATGGCAGCAGAGGCGCGTCCGCGACCTCTACCACGTGTAGCAGATGGCTTTTTTACAGAAGGGATGACTGCCAGACCCTTCCTTGAAATAGTAGACACCTCCTGACTCATTTCAGCCTGTGTGGTTAAGGCAGGATTTAAAGAGGTGGTGTCGCAGCTGGTAACCGGTGGCTGCATGGAGAATGGGCCAGCAATAGAAGTAGGTGTGGTGGTAGTCGCAGCCGCGACATCAGGCACTTGCAGAGTAGATGAGTGACATGGTGGAGGAGCAGTGGCCATAATAAATGGGCCTAAGGATTCCCTTGTAAGATTGAAGGGACCTGCCCAGCAGCAATGACCACACAAAGGACAACAGGTCACCAGCCTCTTGAAAGCTGATTCTAGCTCTGCCCCACACTTCCCACAGTATGGCACCATTATACAATCAGTGGGGGTTAGATACACTTCCCCAAATGTTCCCATCCAAAAATACCTGCTATGTCCAGGTGTTGGCGCAGGGTTTTGGCATGGGTGTGTTTCAGCAGAAGGGCCCGCTTCGGGATCCGGCCATCCATCCCAACCTTTGTTAGCCATGCTAGGTTAGGAAAGGGTTTCCCTTCTTTTATCCAAAAATTTGCAAAGAAAACTTGTACCTGCAGCCGCAGTGTAGAGTGGCAAGTTTTGATGCGAGTCCGCACAGGATCCGGTCCACAGCCGTGGACCAGCAGGATTGCGGGCACTGAAGAACAGGACTGCTGGTTCTTTACACAATCCGACGTCCGCAGTGAAATTTAAATGCTGGTACTATGTACCGTTGAATAGTGGAGGACTGGTGCTGAAATCCCTTAGCAGACGCTAAGGGTGTTGCCCAGGCAGGAAGAAGGAGCTGTGAGGATTTGCGTCCGTCTCCTATAACTCTCTCCACAAAATGGCGGCGGTGACGTATGGACATAGACCGCCTCCTTACTCAAGCGCGCCAAACAGTATCCACACGAGACAAGATGGCGCCTGCGAAATCTCGCGAGGGCTAAAACAGCGCCAGCGAAAACTCACAGTGTTAAACAAAAACGCCAGCGAATATGCGCTGGCGGGGCTTTAGTGGCGCAGGCGAAATAAGGGGAACGGGGAGAACCACCAAGCCCGAACCCACGGCCTTACTATGCGCACACAAAAAAATAGCAAGTGCGTGCAGGACTGCCCTTTGCCTAACGGGTCCGGCAGCCTGTCAGCAAAATTTAAAGATACAGTGCACAATTTTTTACAAAAATTGCCAAAAACACAATATAGCCTGGATTGGGGGGCGGGGCCCCACATTGGGCGCCAAAATGTAACGCTTTTCTGGCCTATCCCGCCAATTAGGGGTTAAGAGTGTCCAGCTAGTGTATGAGCATGGGTTACACTGTGAAACTACACTCAGGGCGGAGCCTTCGCTAAATGGAAGCTTCCCCTTTAAGATGGTGTATAACTACAACCCACAGGCATATAAGTGTAAAAGATAGAATAATGGACGCCAGGAGGTTCTTTAAAAAGTGAAAACAGTGTGATGCTTTATTATCACAAAATATGCAAAGCAATTGACCACAGGTTTACTCACGCAGGAGCTGTAGTAGGAGTTAGCATATCACAGAGGAGACAGGATAGCATTGATGATGATGCAGCATGTACAGATGTCACCCCTCAAGTCAAACACACAGGAAGAATATCTCACTCCCAAAGACCAGCGACCAAAGTGAAACAGGATCGATCAAGTAGGGGTCAGGCAGTGCTCTGCGAACTGAGTTCCCTATCACTGAGTTCCCTACACTAAAGGCACCTTAAAAGCCTTTGGGAGGCTACTCCCTGCTATTCTCCTTGTTGGAGCGCAGAACTGCTCATGCTACTAAAATCTAGCTATCTCTCTCTCCTAGAGAGACTATAACAGGATCTGCCCTAATGATAGCTAATCCTCATTCACGGGATTGCCTGGTTCCCGACTTAAGCACCAAAGGTACAGGTCCCTTTGGGGTAAATGGCTTACTGGGGCCTTGGTGATCCCAGGCTCAATGGGAAACACCTAGCAGCACAGACACCAGGAGCCAAAGAGGAAGAGGCCACTCCCTACACAGCACTATATAGCAGTGTGGCAGGGGAGTGTCATTACACTCTTTGTCCAATAGGCGTAGATGTTACACTTTACCAGTTAGAAGGGCTTGGCCCAATAACAAGGGAAAAGAGAACTTAAGCAAAGGTAGGGAATTAACTCTATAGGAGCCTAATAGATCCTATAGGTCCCTACACTTAGTAGCCAGGCCTGTACATTTCCCGGCAGGTGGCAACCCTAGTCAGCTTCCAATATTGTGTTATTGTGTTGTTCATATGAAGGTGGAGGTAAAGATGAGGCAAAACCCACTGCTACGCATCCACATTGCTAGAGCACTGATTGGTTAACCAAGCTAAAAACCACAAAAAAAATCAGCCTCCCAGTGATTTTTTTGATAATGGGGTAAAAACACGTTTCACCTCTATAGGGCTTTATCAAGCAGTTAGAAAATTTTTTTTGATAAAGCCCTATAGAGGCGAAAAATGGTGAAAATCATCAGTTTTCCGGTACTTCGTGAAATGTTAAAGCGTGAAAGTACCTGCAGAGTGGAGAAATCGTGAACAGGTTGGTGGTTGGTTATCACTAAAAGTCTATGCCCGGCAGTGCCTTTGAGGAAAGACCAGAACGCAGGATCTGGTGAGATCAATTCAATTGTTTTGGGGGGCATTTACAGCTGGAAAAAAAGAGGGAATGGGGGACGTCCCAGCAAATCCCTTTGGAAACCTGTTTTCATCTACAGCCTTATACAAATTAGCTTGATAAGTACCTTGTATCCTATACCGATTTACCGAATTGGAGAACTATAACTCACACCTTAAACACAAAAAAACTTTTATAAGTTGGAGAACTTTAACTCACAGCCTTCCTTGCTATTTCAAAATTTGGGCAAGTACCTATCAGAACCAAGGAGTATATATTGTATAATTAAAATTTAAACGAACGACTGACTACCTGGAGTAGCTTGATAATTGTTTTCCGGTAATTTTACTGATTATCTATTTATTATGTTTTCTGGCCAGCCAGTTTTTAAGAATTCTGTTTGATAAATAAATTATCCACTATTTTGAATACATTGGTCTTAAAATACACCTTTAATTTATTCTTTTGGTTTGACACCACTTGCACGGATGGCCTTTGCCTCAAAAATCTACATTATAAGGTTCAGTCTGATACTGCATGTGAATATTGTTTGACCTAAAAAATCTTTTGGGGGAATGTAATAAAAGTCGGTAATGGAAAAAATAGTTGTGAAAAAGTTATAATGTTTGCTCAAAAAGATTACGACACCTTCAAGCACTTAAAAAGTGTGTAATTAAAATTTGCAATGCAAGAATAGTTTGAGGAAGAATATCACAATGTGAAATTTTTATTCTTATTTGTGCAAATGTTTTTTTCTCTTTGTGACTTTTATTACATTCCCCCCATTTGTGCCTATGGGTTAATCAAATTACAATGCTAACACTATACTGGGAACCCGTTTTTTGAAATCAGTCAGTTGCACAATAGATACGTCTCATTGTAGTAAAGATGTTACATAGTGACAGAATAAGCCCAATTATGGAAGTGATTTGCACATATTCTATAATGCAACACTTTCATTTCATGCTAAAAGAAAGTAGAGATTTATAGATTTCTATCTGGTTAACAGCTGTATTTTATAAGGTGGCAGGGTTGAAGGTGGAAAATCATTAGGGAATTGTTATAATTCAGGCAAGAGACTGGAGCAGGCAGTAAAGAAAGACAAGAAGGGTTGAATGTATTGTAGTGAAGGTTTCACCCACTTTTTTGTAAAATTACACCTACACTGACCCACCCACCCACAAAAACACTCACTGAAATTCATAGATACAGAAATGACAAAGATGAGAATCACTCCTCGTGATAAATAAAGCAGCATTGCCTTCTAAAAATATCTACTGTCATTGCTGAGTGGCAAAACTCTCAAAAGGAATTGCTGACCTTCACTTTTGACCCTTTTAGTGCAAGAGGTAGCATGATAATTATATTGCCTTGTGTAGTGCAATATTTCAGCCATAAGCAACATTACATATTCAAGTCTATACCAGGTTATGCAACAGAACATGAGCCATGCTGAAAAATGTCAGTTAATCCCTATTTAGTGGCATAGATCTGCCTACATCCCACATAACACTCTTGTGTTAAAAGCTCAGTATTATTATTGATTATGTTATTGGAATAGGTTTAATGTTGCTCTATTTTTCAGTATACCAACACTTAGGAACTAGCAGTATGGCTGATTGTTACAAAATTGTGCCCCTTTGGGCCCATCCATGGAGCACAGGGGAGCCTTGTACTTAAATCCTGACAACTCCTGGCCTCATGACACCTAGCTTTAAAGCACACCAAGAATTTTAAATATGCAATGCATAAAATGGAGTGCAATGAATATCTGTTTTTTGCACAAACCAATAAGGCCAACAAAATTAGAAACATTTAAGGTATATGTAATTCTATGCAAAACAAAATAAAATGAAATACAAAAAGGCACTGGTATGTTTGCAATACAGCGCTATGCCACTAATATCAAAGTTACAATTTGCTGGTTCTGCTTTTACTTGGCTTGGCTTGGTATTTGGTTATTTGTATTTAAATTGGAACTCCTTGTATAGTTGTATATTACTTTGATATCAGTTGCATAAAACATACCTCTCAACATTTTGGGAATAAAAAGAGGGACAAAAAAGTTGCTGACCACGCCTATTTTTGTGCCCACACCCCCTAATCACCATGTTCATTTTACAAAATTTTGCAGGTTATGAAAGTTTGAACACATTTCTGTGTTGTTTTTTTCAGTTATTACAGTTTTGCTAATGAAGGTGAATTGCCCTTTAAGCTGTGAGTCTAACTTTTCCCAAGGGACCTGTTATCTTATATTGTTACAATTACTTATTTGCTTATCTATTGTTACAAAAGATTCCAAATGCACCTGGTGGCTGTTCTGGGCTCTCTGTTTCTTTTTCTGGCTGGTCAGTGCAGAGAAAAACGGGACTTCCCAGTACAAACGAGGGACTGTGGGTTGAGCTGTCAAAAGAGGGACTGTCCCTCTAAAAACGGGACAGTTGGCAGGTATGATAAAATAGTATTGCAAACATACCAATGCCTCTTTGATTGAATTGTATACTATTTTGGTGTGCATGGAATCAAATATGCTTTATCTGATGCCACCCAGCAGAGACCCTGGTACAGAGCTGCAAAATGTAGACAATGCTGCATTCTAAGTAAGGCAATGCTCACTGCACCCACATTCTACCTGTGCCTAAAGCAAAGTACAAAAACCATGGCACTTTGAACTCCTTTTTGTTAGATTTTACCCCCCCCATATGTAATAAAAGGCACAATGTTTACCCACATGCAGTATCCTATAAAAAAACAATAAGCAGATAATTTATAATGCCCTAATAAGTGTGCATTTTTCTTCTTCTGCAGTGGAGCACATTTGAGACCAGGAGTTAGATAAATGAGCCCTAGTGAATTTTATTATGTAACCCCCAATCACATAGTCGCTTCTTTAATAAATAAGGCTGGATTATACCACTAGCTAGGTCTTTGGAAGAGTGCTAAGCTTATGGCATACTTTTATCAAAGGTACTTGTGTCGAAATACGCTCTTCATACTTCCGTATAATTGTGCTAGCGCCAGCTTCCTGCCAGGGCCGGAACTAGGGGTAGGCAGAATAGGCACGTGCCTAGGGTGCAAAGCTGAGGGGGCACCAGACACGTACCTGCTCTGTCGCCTACCCCGTGTCCGGTCCTGTGTCTCCCTGACTGGCGTCGGTAATTTCTGTTTTAAATGCGCTTGCGCGCATGCACGCCAGCGCTTAGTTTCGCGCATGCACGCCGGTGCGTATCTTCGCGCATGCGTGCCGGCGCACACTAAGCCGGCGCCGTGCCCGGCCAGGTTGGCCCGGCTCTGCTTCCTGCCTTCCGTTCTGAAGCAGCAGCCCTGATGCCGCCCCCCTCCCGCACCGATCTTAAAACTTTAGTGTCAGAGCACGTCAAGGGGGGGACCGCTATAGCACTCTCTGCACTAGCGGAGCCAAATTTCTGTTTTAAAAACTGGAAATTCATCTCTTACAGTTACAAGAGGCAGCTTTTTGATGCCCCTGGTAACCGGTTGCTCACTGTCGCCTGAGGCAAGGTTCTCGTGGCAGGAGCAGCCCTGGACACGGTTAAACAAACTGTGCTATTTCCTTAGCTCAGGGGTAGGCAACCCGCGGCTCCGGAGCCTCATGCGGCTCTTCATCCTGCTTGCTGTGGCTCAGTCTTGCAGCTTTGCCTGTCACATCGTCTATATTCTTGAGTGTGCGACTGTGGTAAGCTAACCATTAGCTTACCGCTGTCGCACACTCAAGATGCCGCCAGCAGGTGCGAGGCCTGTATAAACATCCCAGGCATGACCGTGCCGCAGCAAGATAATTCATTATGGTCCTTACCGTGGTCGCACACTCAAAACAAGAGAGAAGCCTCTAGAGTCCAGCTGCAGCAGGTGCGAGGACTATAGACGTGGATGTGACGCATATTTTAATGACGTCTATAGCCCTCGCCTTTAAACAGATGAGAACATTAGTATTTAATAGGGCTATTCAGTGTTTAATTTATTTCAAAGTAGGCCTACACATACACACTGCATATTTGTTTGTTGTATTCTGTTGTTGTAACCAGGGCCGCCATCAGGGGGGGACAGGGGGGACAAGCGTACCGGGCCCGGGCATGAAGGGGGGCCCGGCAGCGCTGCATTTTTTGAAGATCCGGGCCCCCCTTACGAGCGCCCGAGCCGTACGTCTTGCCTCTGTGCTGCCGAATGCGGAAGTGCCGAAAAGCCGAAGCCGATGCGCCGAAAAGACCCGAAGTCACGGAAAAAGCCGAAGTCACGAAGCGCCGAAAAGACCCGAAGTCACGAAAACAGCCGAAGACGAAGTCCTGAAGCAGCGCAAAGACCCGAAGTCACGAAAACAGCCGAAGCCGAAGTCCTGAAGCAGTGAAAAGACCCGAAGTCACGAAAGGAGGTGAAGTTGAAGTACTGAAGCCGTGAGTTCAATTCTACTGAACACCAGTTTGTGTATTTTTTTTTTTTTTTTTAATCTCCTGGCCACCAATGTATTATTTTAATATTCTATAGGCCCCTGCAACCAATCTTTTTTTTTAAAACATGTTTTTTTGGGGCCCCAATTTTTTTTTTAACTCGTAAGGGGCCCCTGACGCCAATGTTTTTTTTTTTTTCAAAAATTTTTTTTTTTTTTTCAAATTTTTTTTTGGGGCCCCAATTTGTTTTTAACTTATAAGGGGGCCCCTGCCGCCAATGTTTTTTTTTTTTTTTTTCAAAAAATTTTTTTTTTTTTTTCAAATTTTTTTTTGGGGCCCCAATTTGTTTTTAACTTATAAGGGGGCCCCTGCCGCCAATGTTTTTTTTTTTTTTTCAAAAAAAAATTTTTTTTTTTTCCAAATTTTTTTTTGGGGCCCCAATTTGTTTTTAACTTATAAGGGGGCCCCTGCCGCCAATGTTTTTTTTTTTTTTTTTCAAAAAAAATTTTTTTTTTTTTTCAAATTTTTTTTTGGGGCCCCAATTTGTTTTTAACTTATAAGGGGGCCCCTGCCGCCAATGTTTTGTTTTTTTTTTCAAAAAAAATTTTTTTTTTTTTTCAAATTTTTTTTTTGGGGCCCCAATTTGTTTTTAACTTATAAGGGGGCCCCTGCTGCCAATGTTTTTTTTTTTTTTAAAAAAAATTATTTTTTTTTTAAATTTTTTTTTGGGGCCCCAATTTGTTTTTAATTTATAAGGGGGCCCCTGCCACCAATGTTTGTTTATTTTTTAGTTTTTTTTACATTTTTTTTGTTGGGGCCCCAAGTTTTTTTTAACTTATAAGGGGGCCCCTGCCACCAATGTTTTTTTTAAAAAAAAAAAAAAAATTTTAATTTTTTTTTTTTTGGGGCCCCAATTTTTTATAAGGGGGCCCTGACCATCAATAGCTTTTTACAACTTGTGTGGGGGGGGGTTACTTTTTTAGCGCTGATGTCTGTGTGGTCTTTTAACTGCGATGTGGAGTGGGCGGGAAAATGGGGTGGAGCTTGGTCGTCAGTGTGGGCGGGGCCCAGGGGGCCCCAAAAATTTTGTTGTACGGGGCCCCGTGATTTCTAATGGCGGCCCTGGTTGTAACAGTTTATAATTAACAAAAAACTTTTAAAAGTTTATGAGCTGTGTTATGATTTGCGGCTCCAGACTATTTTTCTTTAGTGGAAGAGTGGGCAAAATGACTCTTTTGATAGCAAAGGTTGCTGACCCCTGCCTTAGCTAGATCGGCACTTAGATGCTGCAGATAAATTTCCATAAATATACTACAGGTATGGGACTTGTTATCTACGAAGCTTGAGATCTGGGGATTTCTGGATAAGGGATCTTCCTGTAATTTGAATCTCTATAAATTAAGTCTACTTAAAATGTATTTAAACATTAAATAACCCCAATACAATTGCTTTACCACTAACCAGAACTAATTATATCTTAGTTTGGATGCACAAGATACTGTTTTAAAGAAAATCAATATAAAAAATCTTATTTGATGGAGTCTATGGGAGACGGCCTTCCTGTCAGTGGTGGAACTACCAAGGTACCTGTGTCACATTTATTAAATACAGATTTTAAAATCAAACAATAACCCTTAAAAACAAAGGGGACTTTATCATGAACACTGTTATCCACTGCCATAACTGTATTATAAATTGGGGCATCATTAGTTTCACAAGAGACTGGTTCTCTATATAGTAGGGCTATTTCAGTTTTGGATATTGTCTCTTAGGGCAACAACAAATAAGGGGATTAGTTGCCCCGCAATTAATCTCCTCTATTGGGAGCAGCTAGTCTTCTCCAAATGCTTCCCCAGTGACTAACATGGGAATTGCCATTGGGGAAACATGTGGCACTGCTACTTTCCAAAGCAGCCTAAACTTTGAGCACCTGTGTGTGGCAAATGTTTCTCCAGCGGCGATTTGCATGTTAGCGCATTCAAAGGAGATTAGTCATCCACACTAGAGGAGATGCACCTTCACATGGGCTCAGGAAAAAAATGTGAAATCTGCACTAGCATAACACATGAACTGGGTGCTGGCACTTATATTGCAGTGTCACCCACTGAAACCTGCAGCTCTTAATATCCTCCTATTTGTGTCTATACGTTACCCTCCCATTTAGATTGTAAGATCTGTGGAGCACGGACCTCCTTCCTTTTGACTGTTTGGGCAATCTATAATACATCTGTGTTTTGTATTTATTATTGTACTCTATTTATTTATTTATTTGTATCTGTTATTGTAATGACCCCCTGTTTGTTCTATTTATTTATTGTTCTGCTGAACAGTGCTCCATAGATGTGCAAGTAGTGCTACATAAATAAAAATATACATTTCAAGCAACAATGACACATTTTTATTGATTATAGGAATGTATCTGTGTCACTTTGGAAATGCAGGATTGAGTTGCTGGCTGATAGGCTGCTGTTTGACTGTATCTGGCTGAGGACAAGGTTGCCAGAGTACCAGAGATTCTCTTCTGCCATACAACCATGTTATGCCATTACTATTTGACACATATTATATGTAATGTTTTTTGAAGTGGCACCTGCATATCAGATTATCTGGTGGTACCTTGGAGGTGCAGACGTCCAGGGTCGGCTATTTTGGGCCCCGCCGGCCCAGACCCGCTCCCTGCACTGCCGCTGCTTGCGTCCCTCCCTGACCCCGGTGTGCATAATAAATGTGCAATTAGAGAGTATTTATATACTATACCATAAGGTATATGAAACCAGTTACAGCAATGCTGAGACAATCAGTTTCAATCAAATTCATTTATGCAAGTCTCTTATGTGTGTTGGGAGTCAGAATGTAGAAAGGCCACATCAGAAAAGGCCAAACAACCTCACTTATAGCAGAACAGAACAGTCCATTTTGAGTATATTTTATCATTATGATATATTGTATAATATATTGTATTCCTGAATATAAAATTTTATCTCTATTAACAAGAGTGTTGCCTGCAACTTCAGAGTTTTCCAGATGAGGGCAGCAAAGCTTCTAGAACGTGTGCTTTTTAATTGCTGAAATATCACTGTTACAGTAGAATCCTATTGGAAAATGAATAGCAATTCATCTTAAAAAGGAACATTCAAGTCATGTACCATATGGTTTATCTTAGAAACAAATACATTTAGCAAATACAGATGAATGTATTAGCGCAGTAAATGACAAGAAATAAAAATAGCATCCTTGTCTAGTTAACATGGGACAACATGCCTTATGTAGCATTGCGTACCTCTCATGTACAATCATATTTTAATACTAGCAGACTCATTTGGTTTCTGACTTAAGGTGGCCTTTCACGATAAGATACACTTGTTTGCCAAGGTTGCCAAAGGAGGGGATCTTTACCCAGCGCCGGATTTGCTGGGCGGGTGCAGCTAGGCAACTCACACTACCTCACGCAGGTGCAAGAGCGCTGGCATGCAAGCGCGTCCCCAGTGCTCCCCATAGAGCGGTTGGACGGCATGCCCCCCCTCCCGGAAAATTTGCCGCCCTAGGCCCAGGCCTATCAAATCTGGGCCTGTCTTTACCTGATATGCCCACCAAAAGCAGAGGCCTCAATAATTATGCCCCTGGCACTCAGCACACTTCCCTGTGAACATAGTATGCTGCATCATTGCAAAACAAACATTTAGCATTTATTGTAGGAGTTCTTCACAGTCTTACAGGTGGGTCTGGTTAGTGAAGCTATATGATTTTTCAGGTTCAGATAGGGCCAGCTGGACACTGGAAAAAAATCAGTGGGCCCCGCCGACCCAGACTTGCTCCCCACCCTGAGCACTGCACCCTTACCTCTCCTCTCCCAGACCCAATCGCAGATGCAACAAGATAAAATAAGGTACGGAAGAAAGGGGGGAAGGGAAGGAATGGAATTGCAGCTGGGGCAGGGGCCCAGAGGCAGAGGGGGGTTGTGGCTAAAGCAGAGCTGCCACAGAGAGGGACTGACTGTCACTTACACACTTTGCTGCTTCTCCTGCAGCAACTCATGTTCCCAGGGTCAGACAGGGGGAGGCGAGGTCCACTTGAAAACCAGAGCAAAGAGCTCACCACTTCAACCTCACCCTGCCCTCACCCTGCCCCCCCCAACTAAGCGCCCAGTACTCCCAACGAATACCAGCACCAGCCCAGATAATTATCCCGAAATGCATTCCAGCGCCTAGTGTAACACCGCTGAACCACGCAGCCTGCCAGTGTGCTCGAGTTAGTGGGTCTCACTCTCAACAGGACCATGGCTCACTAGATTTACTAGTACCAGTACACATGAGGCCAGTCCAAACCTACGTGTTTCTGGGACTAAGCTGAGCCCCTTATACTGTATTCCAACTAAAGATCACACAGGATCTATTCCCCCCTCTAATCTCCTCCTTGGGGGAGAGCTGTGCTTATTAGCCACCCTTGCTGGCACTCACCTCTGAAGTTACCTATTAGAGGAATAACCTGTCACTAGCTACTCCCACCTAAATCTGGGCTGAGATGTACTCCCTAAATCCTCTCAGAAAATAGTCAGACCAAAAAAAGGCTTTTCTTCCCTCCCTTCCTTCCTTTTTATATAAATTATAGGGACAGGGAACTCCCCTAATCTACAAAGATCCCAAGGGATCTGTCTGTGGCCAGTTGCTGCCATCTACTGACCAAATAATAATTTACAATTTACTATAACTATATAAAATAATTTTACAAGGCTAATTGCATTGGTTGTAAGTAGGGTTTTCGCTTCATGTTTGCAGATGTTATTTTAACTCAAGATATGGCTTGAAAATCAGAACTCAAAACTGTGGAGACATATTTTTAAATCTGTGCCACAAAAAAATGCCTAACCAGAATAAATTGAGTATGTTGTTTTACCTAAAAGTAGCCATTTATAATTTATAATTGATGTGTTCTTAAAACCAGAAAAAGCTGCACTAGGAAAGAGTGGCAATATCTTAATATAAATGGCTACAAAATTATACTACAAAATAACTAAACCCCATGGACCTTGGGACAAAACTTGCACCCGTTGCTTCCTTCCTCAAGCAAACCCCCAGGAAACTTGTACTATGGTGCAGTCTTGTAGAACCTGAAAATATTATGCCACGGGGCATCATGCCATGTGCAGTCACAACCCCTGACCCTGGTTATTTACACCACTGGATATAAATTAAGGATGCACCAAATCCAGGATTCGCTTTGGGATTCGGCCAGGATTTGGCCTTTTTCAGCAGGATTCAGATTCAGCTGAATCCTTCTGCCTGGATGAACTGAATCTGCATACTAATTTGCATATGCAAATTAGGGGCAGGGAGGGCGATCAAGTGACTTTTTGTCACAAAACAAGGAAGCAAAAAATGTTTTCCCTCCCCTACCTCATTTGCATATGCAAATTAGGATTCAGATTCAGTTTGGTGTTTGACCAATCTTTCATGAAGGATTTCAGGGGTTCAGCCCAAATCCAAGTAAATTTAATCCCAGCCAAAACGTTAGGGCTCATTTATAAACACTGGGCAAATTTGCATCTGGGCAGTAACCCATGGCAATGTGCAGTCAAAAGTAGTCAGCACAACCTTGTTAAATCTTCTTGGTTTCTCTGGACGGGTGCACGTTCTCCAGTGGCCACTTTCCACCAGCAAATGTAGTCAAGGAACAATATGAACAGCACCACAAGTATTATTAAAGTTAAAATGCGGTAATGCCCGTCACTTGAGCAATAAAGGCATTTTAACTTTAATAATACTTGTGGTGCTGTTCATATTGTTCCTTGAGTAACCCATGGCAAACAATCATGTCATTGATTGTCATGGGTTACTGCCCAAGTGCAAATTTGCCCACTGTATATACATGAGCCCCACAGTCTTCAACTTAACTAACCTGCATGGCCGGAACTAGTGGTAGGCAGAAGAGGCACGTGCCTAGGGCGCAAAATGTGGGGGGTGCCAAGCACGTACCTTCCGTTGTTGAGGGATCCTGGAAGTTGCAATTAAACATCAGATGGTTACAGTTTTCATTCCTAGTGTAAGTCATTTTCACCATTAGCTAGGGGGCTATATGCATTGCCAGGGGCAACTATTTTCTTAATCAGATGCCTAGACTGTTGGCCTAAATTTGCTTAATGCCCTGAAGCAACTTATAACCTTTTAGCACTTTAGTATCACATTCTTGCTGGAATATCTCACTGATGTGCTAAATCTCATTCAGAGGCTGAACTGCCAAGTGTCCCTTTACATTTGAATAAACTTCATGCTAATACAAAAGGAACTGAAACTAATTGAAGTAATTAATCATGAGAGCCATGTTGCTGGGAGACAGATGATCCTAAGGGCACTGGTCCTTGTTGTTATAGCTGTATTCTGATAATAAGAATACTGTATTTCACAATTAGAATGGTTACACGCCCAGAGAGCACTGGGGCAGAATAGAGAAGTGAATGAATAGTACATCCCCCAAGTTCTTGGGGGAATGGGGGTATGCTAAAGTGAATGGAGGAATAAGTATTCCCAAATACTTATTGGGAAATAAGTATTTGGGTATGGCAAGTTTGGGACTCTCCACCTGAACTGGCACCATGGCCCAACAGCCTATGCTTTTTAGAACAGGTTAGTGGCTTCTGCAACATAGACAGCAAATTAAAAACTAATGCAGAAGAAAGGTATAATATAAAGAGGAATACTTTAAATATTTACATAAACTACAAAGAAAAAGCTTTGCATGCTCATTTTTATCCTAAACATACCATATTTTATATGCATTCCCACGCAGACTTAATTCAATTACAACTCATTTATTTTACCTTTTATCCCCTAGGTGGAGGCATGGGTATTAAGAGCATCCTGTTAAATCAAGTGATGTCACAATAATAGTAACCAGTCAGCAATTAGTTTTAACCCCTATCTCCTATACTACAACTGTAATACAGGAGACAGGTATAGTCAATTTTAATAACTGTTGAGCTGATTAGCATTACCCAAAAATGTAGTGAAAAAAAAATATCTTGCCCAGCATTGTCTATACATTTATTCATATTATCCCCTTGTAGCTGCCTAATGGAAATGTTTAAGGGCGGTGTATAATTATTGTGCCTTTGCTGGCTGACTGTAACCTTCCTTTGTCTTCCCACTGTGCTATAATGCTTTAATAAGAGGCTAGTCTAGACTGGGCCTAGCAGTCTCACTTCATCTCACATCACTGAAGAATAATATAGTGACATTTGGCAGTGACTTATTACTTAATGTCGATAAACTATTGTCAGGCTCTGCTAGGATTCCAGCTAGGGACCTTTGGGTTTTTGGCTCAATGCCTTATCCATTGGGCCAGATGAGCAGCCTGTAGGGTTGCTCACTATATGTTACCTGGCCTCTGCAGCCCCAGCCTGATTGGTTGCAGTCAGCCAATCAGGGCTGACTCTGCCCTATTTAAGGCCAGTCCTCCAAACACTGCTGAACGGAGTATTGTTTCCCAGACTAGCAGTGTGGCATTATCCCTAGCTAAGGGTATAAGCTCTAGCCTCCTTGCCTTGTTCTGTCCAACCATGAACCTTTGCTTATCTTTCCTTGTTCTGTTCCTGTCCGGTCTTTCCTTTCCAGTTCTGCTCCAGTTCTACTCTTTACCTTGCCTTAACGTATTTCAGCCTTGACTGTGACTTGAGCCCTGCCTTGCCTTTTTGTCACAGTTGGCACCCTAAATCCAGAACCAAAGCACCCTGTTCACGGCTCTTGCTTCTGCCTTTAACAGCCGCCTTTCACCTCGGGAGGTGCCCTCGGCTAATTGGATGTCGCCAGGTCTTATTAAGAGAGGTGCCAAGCGAGAGATTCTGGACAAGCAAAGGGGCACAATGGTAAAGCAAAGTCTTTTGGGCAGAAGGTCACAGTACAAGATGTAGACGGAAAGCGTAGTCAAATCAGGCCAGGTCGGAGTCAGGCAAGGGTCAAACCAGGAGATCAAACAGAAGGGATACGGATACAGGATAGTCGGTTACCAGGCAGGGTCAGGATTACAGAAGTCAGAATCATCAAAAACATGCAGGGGTCACAACAGGTATCAGAAAACAGACATAATTGCAGATCAAAAGCACCAAGAACTCTATTAGAATGATCCTATAATGGGCAATGTTTACAATTACAAAGGTCCCTTAAAGGAAAACTATACCCCCAAAATGAATACTTAAGCAACAGATAGTTTATATCAAATTGAATGACATATTAAAGAATCTTACCAAACTGGAATATACATTTACATAAATATTACCCTTTTACATCTCTTGGCTTGAACCACCATTTTGTGACTCTATCTGTGCTGCCTCAGAGATCACCTGACCAGAAATACTACAACACTAACTGTAACAGGAAGAAGTGAAGAAGCAAAAGGCAGAACTCTGTCTGTTAATTGGCTCATGTGACCTTACATGTGGTTTGTATGTGTGCACAGTGAATCTTACGATCTCAGGGGACGGCCCTTATTTTTTAAAATAGCAATTTTCTATTTATGATTACCCAATGGCACATACTACTAAAAAGTATATTATTATGATAATGGTTCATTTATATGAAGCAGGGTTTTACACATGAGCTGTTTTACTCAGTATCTTTTAATAGAGACCTACATTGTTTGGGGGGTATAGTTTTCCTTTAAGTACTATTTGAAATTCGCGACATTGCGCACTGACATAAACATGCCAGCACCAATGCACACACAAATTGCAGAAGTGTTCACCCTAAGGGACCGGCAGTGAAGATGAAGAGGAGCGGGGTGGTGGGCGTCCCCGCCGATGGCGCAGCAGGCTCCCCTGCAGCACCACTAGACCACCAGGGCAGTAAGTTGTTACACTTTTCCTGATTTCTGCTTCCTGTTCCGCCTTGTACCTAACCCCTCCTGCTCTCCAGTTCTCTTGCTTTCCTACTCTCCAGTCCTCTTTCCTTCTCCCAGATCTACGCCCGCACTGTCCTGTCTCATCCTTTCAGTCTGCCCCCGATCCACGCCCTCATTGTCCTGTCCTATCCAGTCTGTTCCAGTCCTGACCTTCGCCTTCTCCTGCTCCAGTTTTAATTGTCGCCCTCTTCAACCTGTTCCTGCCTTCCCTTTACGTGTTCACTAGGCATAATCAGCTCATGCCTCAAGGACTCACCCTTCCCCCATCAGTCTTGAAAGCGCCCCCTACCTTATCCTTGACAATTATAGAATGTCTGAAACTATAGGAGACAATACTGTCATATATCTGTGTTTTTAGACAAATATTCTGTAGGTGCCTCCATAGAATTTAAACAGAAGCTAACTGCCATCACTCAGCTTTTCGTTTTTTCTGGTCTGCAATAAGTTAGATCAAACACATAGATATTCAGGTACCTTCAGGTGTCATGTGGACAGTAATGTATAAAAATGCATAAAACATTATACGCAGGTACTGGACAGAGAATGTTTATATTCAGGTATAGGGTATATTATCCAGAATGCTTGTGTCCAGATAAATGATCTTTTTGTAACCTGGATCACCATACATTAAGCTTGCTCAAAACCATCTAAACATTAAATAAACCCAATAGGATTGTTTTATGTATCCAGTTTAGTTACAATCAAGTACAACTACCGTTTTATTATTACAGAGAAAAAGGAAATTATTAAAAACAATGTAATTATTTGCTTGTAATGGAGTCTATGGAAGATGGCCTTACATTATTTTGGAGCTATTTGGTATTGGGTTTTCTGGATAAGAATTCTTATACTAGTTTTAAAACGCGTAAGTAAATATATACTTATTACTGATATGGTAAAAATAATTTACACACACCATTTGCTTATGTGTACAGCAATGTAAAAATATGCACTTTATTAGGGTTCCAGTCACGTCTAGCTGAGTGTGTTTTGGCTATGCAGTTCTGCTATGCAACAAGACGGTAGCAATTAAATGGCAAACATTACAGACCGATTATCACTGTGACAAATTACGTGAATGACTGCCTGCGAATAAAATCTTTAGAATCCCTGAATTTATTACCAGAGAGCCGAAAGAGAAATAAATGAATGAAACTGCATATCATTTTATGTATTCCTGGCATAACTGGGACTGAAGGCAAGAGTCTACAAAGACCTCAGATGATATACATTATAAAGTAACCTGTCATCTCTTTATGATGCAGGATAAAAAAAATTCAGATTTAGAATGAAATTAAGACTAAGGATAACACAGAAATACTAGTAGGGTAGGACAGCATTATACCTCCCAACATTTGAAAAATGTAAAGAGGGACAGAAAGATCTGCAATGCATAGCTCTCCAAGCTTTTCTGATCACACACATTTTGTGACCACGCCCCCTAAATGCCGTTTTCATTTTACAAAATTTTTCAGGTTATAGAAAGTCTGAACACATATCCAGAAATTTTTAGGGTCATATTTTATTTTTACCCTAGCTCCTAGTTTCAGTTCTCCCAAGAGACCTAAATAGTTACAATTGTATCTTTGTTTATCTTAAATAGTTACAATTGTGCAGGTGCTGGGTATTCTGGCATCAGTGCAGGAGATCAAAGAGAAAAACTCTGGACTTTTAAAAAAACATCCAGGACTGAATGTCAAAATTGGGACTGTCCCATTAAAAATTGGTCAATTGGGAGATATGCATTATGGCTCATCACATGTGTTAGGGATAGGTAGGGTGGCAAGCTTCCAGAGCATCCAAAGTTGTTAATGGAAAATTTATAGCAATTGGCTGAACAAACAAGTATTGCAGAGCAGTCCAAAACACTGTGTGCAATGCCCAGCATGTGTCTGGAAACAGTCTGTCTGCAGCATTCTAACCAAGAGTCTCTAGCGACACTCACCCATGGAACCTGCGTAACAGCTGTAGCCATAAGAGAGTAGTGCAGGTTAGTATCTGTCAAAGTATTTTGCCTGGTTCCAGTGGCTTAACTAGACACCTAGAGGCCCTGGTGCGGACATTTGCAACAGCCCCCCCCCCCACCAGCAAAGGTGCCACGGGTAACACTTACTGATTGGGACATCTTTGGAGGTGGGCCTGTTAAATGTGTTTGCTACTCTTGTTGGGGAGAAGTAACACAGTAGCAATTGCATGTATAATTTCCCAAATATCATAGCAGAATGAACACAGGGGCAACTTCATATATACAGTATAATATGATATCAGCAGGGTGAACACAGCAGGATTAACACAGGGGCAACCTCATATATAATATCCCAAATTGTATATACAATACCCCCAGAACCCGGGCCTTTGTGACATTTCTACAAATCCGGGCCTGGCACCAACTCATACAGTACATGTCCATGCATCAAGTATACTCCTTTAAGTAAATCATTAGAGTGTAGCATATGGTAACTTTGCTACACAATTTGTCTGTACTATAAGGAAAGAGTATAAAATACTGTTCATACTACTGAGTCCTTCAGACACCTTATAAGCTTGTCTCCGTGGTGCAGTTTGGAATCGGCTGTCAGTACTGCTCATTATTAGAACCTTACTTAGTAGCACCATCATAATGAAAGGCCATTCCCAGTCAGATGAGAATTGAATTAATTAGTGTTTTCAACTACTTAACTGATGAATGCTCTTTCCAGCAAACACTTAATAGAGTTTTCTGCTGCCGCTGTATACTTAACAATAATTCACACACTAACACAATAAGTGCTTCTTGTTTCCAGTACAAGTGCTAAAATGCATGATTTGTATCTTGTGATATTCCTGAGTTTGTGTTAAAGGAAAACTATACCCTCAAACTATGTAGGTCTCTGTGAAAAGATATTGCATACAACAGCTCATATGTAAAACCCTGTTCCATGTAAATACCCAATAACCATTTTCATAATAATATACTTTTTTAGTAGTATAGTATGTGCCATAGGATAATCATAAATAGAAAACTGCCCTTTAAAAAATAAGGGCCGCCCTCTGGGATCATATGGTTCACGGTGCACACAAACAAACTATACTTGTTAGGTCACATGAGCCAATTAACAGAGTTCTGTCTTTTGCTTCCACACTTCCTGTTACAGTTAGAGTTGTAGTATTTCTGCTCAGGTGATGACTGAGGCAACACACAGACATCACAAATGGTGGTTTAAGTCAAGAGATGTTAAAGGACAATATTTACTAAAATATATATTCCAGTTTGGTAAGATTCTTTAATATGTCACAAAATATCTGATGCTCAAGTATTCATTTTGGGGGTATAGTTTTCCTTTAAGATATGGGGGAGCATAGAGAGGTACTGAAATGATATGCTATACAGTGTAGTGCATATGGCCAAATAAGTTCACAAGTTGAGAAGTTTAGACTTGGGTCATTTGAATTGTTAGGTACATTTTTAATTCTTCTACATCTCCATTCCAGGGAATGATACAAATAAAAGTGCCTATACAGACAGGCATTTCTCCCTCCCAGCTATTGTGGAACGATATCGCGCGCAACTCCAGTTCTACTAAATCCCCAGAAAGTAATTCATTCCAAATTACTTGCTTAATTGTAACAGTGTACACCTTTCCACTCACTAACTATCTGGCACAATTTCTGTACTACTGTATTGCTGCATTAGGGTCAGACCTCATTGCCAATTGCTTATGTACCTGCACCGTACAGTAACATTCCAGAATGACTAGGACACCTACTTTCCCCATGCATATCCTACTTGTAGGCAGAAGTTAGGATACCACTGTAGCTAGTATAGAAGCACAAACAATATACATGTATTACTATTGTTGTGTTTACAGCAGTTGTCCACAGTAAAGGGCATAAGTTCAATTAAAAGGGCTTGTGTCAAACATATGTTTTTACTGGTGTTTTAATTATGAAAAATAATTCTTTTGTTATTTTTTGAGTTAGACAGGGAAATTGACAATATTCCATGTTTGGCCCTTGCAGGGTAGGTAATTAGATTACCAGTATACAGAGCATCACCTTTCATAATATCCTTCTGCTTGTTTATTTACTTGTGAGACAACTTTGGCGATTTCGGAAAACGAAACAACGCACATGCCATCCCACCGGCGATTCACATTCTGGCCGATGGGAAAACATTTAGGGGAAATCAGTCGCCCGCAGTAGCGGCTAATCTCCCCGTGTGCCACCCTCCTAAGGCACATGAATCTGGAGTATCAACTCTGTCCTTAATGGAGCTATAACAATATTCATAAAATAAATAAACAAGTAAAAAACATAAATAAACAGTTAAATAGACCTTGCCCAGTGAATTGAACAAAAAGAAAATAAAGGAAAAATAGTTTCCATAAAATAATACCATTTTAGTTTTAGAATAGGCGTGAGAGATCCTTTAATCAAAAATCCTCGTTTACATATGGATCATTTTTAAAATCAAATCTGTCTTTTTAAAATATATCTTATAATAAATGATAGCTTTAATTTTGCTTTAGTCATTTTAGCAACGATGGCCTCCTGCCAAACCATTTGTTTAAAGAGATACGGACACAAGAAATTAAACTCTTTTTTACAATTAACATAATTTTGGCTTTGAAAGCAACTTATAACTTTGCCATAAACATGACCTAAAGGGAATTTTTAATGTACATTCATATTTTAAAGAGTAGTTTTTAAGTGCTTTTTTTATGGTAAGACAAAGTGCAGCAGCGCTCCTAGAGGGGGGTGGGCCCTGGTGCGTGACGCACAGCCTGGCCCCTCCCCCCTCCATACGGCGCTCTGACAGGGTGATTACAGTGGCGTGCGGCGCTGCCGGGGGGTCCTGAGGGGGTGCCCGCTCGCACCCCCTGCTCCCCCGGTAGTTCCGCCACTGACAAAGTGCCTTCTGCTAACAAAGAAGTCACAACAAAGGGTGAATAGCAGGGGTTGAATATTGGTAATGTAATAATCTAACTCTCAAAAACCAAAAATGAAATAATGCCAGTTTCCTCTGTTTAGCTCAAGAAATAAATGGATAGGCATACAGGTATGGGACCTGTTATCCAGAATGCTTGGGACCTGGGGTTTTCCAGATATGGGACCTTTCTATAATTTGGAACTTCATATCTTATGTCTGCCAAAAAAAATAATTTAAACATAAACTCAACAGGATTGTTTTGTATCCAGTAAGGATTGAATATATATGTATTCACATGCCTCCTGCCATGCAGATTGCATTGCTTTACACCAGGAGTGTCCAACGTGCGGGCCGAGGGCCGCATGCCGCCCAGGATGGATATGAATGCGGCCTAGCTTGAAACGCACAGTTCCCGAGGAAACGTCATAATAATATAATAATACGTCTATTTAATATCCAGGTGTCCCATTTTCCAGTGTATAGCTTCATCTGGTTATCCAACTGGTATTGTATGTGTATGTATATATATATATATATATATATATATATATATATATATATATATATATATATATATCCGATAGATTGGTATTGTCCTGGATATTCAACCTAGTATTTGGCCTTCTCAAAAGGAGGTATGGTAACGCTTTAGTGAAACATCAGTCAGACACAAGAGATACCAAAGAGATGGCAGATATTGAAGCTAGAAGATTGCAGATTTTTGTTTATGCCGTCTTCTCTGCTATCGTCAAGTGAAAGAGTGGAGAGTTTGGCCTACCCTAGTTTGTTCCATTCATGTACAGTATGAAAAGAATGAACATCAGTTTACTGCAAATACATGACACCATATCTCTTTTCTTTTTTTTTTTTGTAACTCAAAATTTCTATTCGTTTTCACAATAAAGAACAAATACAAAGAACATCACCTCATATTGCTTGTCTTTGTTCAATACACTTATCCATTTTTTAAACATTACAGTTTAAGACTCTTATCACAGTACTTTAACATTTGCATGAGGGGAGATAGAAAAGAACCATAAAGAAAAAGAGGGAAAAGGGACAAGAAAAGGATAAAGAGAATACAAAATAAATAAATAAATAAATAAATAAAACAAAATAGAAGAAAATAAAACAGTGTATGGAGACCATTAACCCTTTAAGTGCCACAGAACGTAGAATCTACGTTCTGTGGGAAAGTATCTTGAAATGCCACAGAACGTAGATTCTACGTTCTGCAGCATATGCGGGCGGGGAAGCTCAGGAGCGGCTTTAAATGCTGCTCGCTCCTTCCCCGCTCGCTCAGAACCCCCTAGGCAACGAGCGGAGCGGGTGGGAAAGGGGCTCCTGGGGCGCGATTGTCCAGGGGCCCCAAAGACGCAACAGACACACGTGTCTGCGCGCTGCTGCTGCTGCCTGCACTTCCGGGTTCCTCCAGCGACGCCCACGGATCTGATCAACGGATCTGGCGACTCCCTCCTGCTTCTCCACTCCTCCTGCCATCATGGACACAGATCTGCAGCTACACACCCCAGGTTACAAAATACACTTACACACACTTTATACACTAATACATGCTTAGATTTACACTTACACACACTCACATACTTTTTTTGGGGGATCAGAGGGTCACACACACTTGGGGGGGTACATACACTTGCACACACAAACACACACACACATAACATGCAATTTACCAATTGTACACATGCACACACACATACGCTGTTGTGTAGCTTTTTTTTTTTTTTTTCCATATTGCATTGTTGTGTTTTTGGCTGAAAAAAATGTTTTATTGCCTTTGCGAATAGCGTATTCGCTAACCGTACTGTGCAATACCTTTTGTATGTTATTTCGGTGATTATTTTGAAATTTTGGGGATTTTGGTGCATTGTTAGCCATTTTATTGCATTTTCAGCTCTGCATAACTGTTGCTTGCTTTATTCTGTCCGTAAAAAATATTTTGCCAAGCTAAAATATTCAAACTGTAATTCTGATGTCTGATTACACTAGTCTGAAAAAAAAAAAGCATAGATTTTTGTGGTTTTATTGGATTTTAGTAATTTATTTGAATTTCACACTTTCTGTATTATTTTGTTATGTCTTGTAAATTTTATCTACTATATATCCAATTGGGCGTCTCTGTGCGCCACATAGTTTGGTAAATCTGTGAATATTGGGCATCAAAGTGTTCAGTAGACCCCTGGCGTTCATATTTAGGATGTTTTATGCGGATACTTTACGAAATGTGGGGCATATAATGGGGTAGATTTCAAGCTTTGAGGCGATTTTCACAAATTTGCTAAAAACCGTTACGTTCAGCATTGCTTTGCAGTTTGGCAGTTTGCAGTAGAAACACATATTTACCCATATTGGATTCGTCAGAATGTGTGCTTTCTGAAAATATATGGTTTTTTGGGGTCCCTGTACTGTTAGGAGGGTCTAATGTCGCATAATACACACACCAGGTGCTTATATTGCAGCAGCCAGCGCGTCAGCCGTGAAAATGTATATACACTATTGTCATTTGGGGGTCTCTGTGCGCCACATAGTTTGGTATATCTATGCATATTGGGCATCAAAGTGTTCAGTAGACCCCTGGCGTTCATATTTAGGATGTTTTATGCTGATAAGTTACGAAATGTGGGGCATATAATGGGGTAGATTTCAAGCTTTGAGGCGATTTTCACAAATTTGCTAAAAACCGTTACGTTCAGCATTGCTTTGCAGTTTGGCAGTTTGCAGTAGAAACACATATTTACCCATATTGGATTCGTCAGAATGTGTGCTTTCTGAAAATATATGGTTTTTTGGGGTCCCTGTACTGTTAGGAGGGTCTAATGTCGCATAATACACACACCAGGTGCTTATATTGCAGCAGCCAGCGCGTCAGCCGTGAAAATGTATATACACTATTGTCATTTGGGGGTCTCTGTACGCCACATTGTTTGGTATATCTATGCATACTGGGCATCAAAGTGTTCAGTAGACCCCTGGCGTTCATATTTAGGATGTTTTATGCTGATACGTTACGAAATGTGTGGCATATAATGGGGTAGAATTCAAGCTTTGTGACGATTTTCAGAAATTTGATAAAAACCGTTATGTTCAGCATTGCTTTGCAGTTTGGCAGTTTGCAGTAGAAACACTTATTTACCCATATTGGATTTGTCAGAATGTGTACTTTCTGAAAATATATGGTTTTCTGGGGTCTCTGTACTGTTAGGGGGGTCTAATGTCGCATAATACACACTCCAGGTGCTCATATTGCAGCAGCCAGAGCGTCAGCCGTGAAAATGTATATACACTATTGTCATTTGGGGGTCTCTGTGCGCCACGTAGTTTGGTATATCTATGCATATTGGGCATCAAAGTGTTCAGTAGACCCCTGGCGTTCATATTTAGGATGTTTTATGCTGATAAGTTACGAAATGTGGGGCATATAATGGGGTAAAATTCAAGCTTTGTGACGATTTTCAGAAATTTGATAAAAACCGTTATGTTTAGCATTGCTTTGCAGTTTGGCAGTTTGCAGTAGAAACACTTATTTACCCATATTGGATTCATCAGAATGTGTACTTTCTGAAAATATATGGTTTTCTGGGGTCTCTGTACTGTTAGGGGGGTCTAATGTTGCATAATACACACACCAGGTGCTTATATTGCAGCAGCCAGCGCGTCAGCCGTGAAAATGTATATTCACTATTGTCATTTGGGGGTCTCTGTACGCCACATAGTTTGGTATATCTATGCATACTGGGCATCAAAGTGTTCAGTAGACCCCTGGCGTTCATATTTAGGATGTTTTATGCTGATACGTTACAAAATGTGTGGCATATAATGGGGTAGAATTCAAGTTTTGTGACGATTTTCAGAAATTTGATAAAAACCGTTATGTTCAGCATTGCTTTGCAGTTTGGCAGTTTGCAGTAGAAACACTTATTTACCCATATTGGATTTGTCAGAATGTGTACTTTCTGAAAATATATGGTTTTCTGGGGTCTCTGTACTGTTAGGGGGGTCTAATGTTGCATAATACACACTCCAGGTGTTCATATTGCAGCAGCCAGAGTGTCAGCCGTGAAAATGTATATACACTATTGTCATTTGGGGGTCTCTGTGCGCCACATAGTTTGGTATATCTATGCATACTGGGCATCAAAGTGTTCAGTAGACCCCTGGCGTTCATATTTAGGATGTTTTATGCTGATAAGTTACGAAATGTGGGGCATATAATGGGGTAAAATTCAAGCTTTGTGACGATTTTCAGAAATTTGATAAAAACCGTTATGTTCAGCATTGCTTTGCAGTTTGGCAGTTTGCAGTGGAAACACCTATTTACCCATATTGGATTCGTCAGAATGTGTACTTTCTGAAAATATATGGTTTTCTGGGGTCTCTGTACTGTTAGGGGGGTCTAATGTCGCATAATACACACACCGGGTGCTTATATTGCAGCAGCCAGCGCGTCAGCTGTGAAATTGTATATACACTATTGTCATTTGGGGGTCTCTGTGCGCCACATAGTTTGGTATATCTATGCATATTGGGCATCAAAGTGTTCAGTAGACCCCTGGCGTTCATATTTAGGATGTTTTATGCTGATAAGTTACGAAATGTGGAGCATATAATGGGGTAAAATTCAAGCTTTGTGACGATTTTCCGAAATTTGATAAAAACCGTTATGTTCAGCATTGCTTTGCAGTTTGGCAGTTTGCAGTAGAAACACTTATTTACCCATGTTGGATTCGTCAGAATGTGTACTTTCTGAAAATATATGTTTTTCTGGGGTCTCTGAACTGTTAGGTGGGCTAATGTCGCATAATACACACACCGGGTGGTTATATTGCAGCAGCCAGCGCGTCAGCCGTGAAAATGTCTATACATATTGTCATTTGGGGGTCTCTGTGCGCCACATAGTTTGGTATATCTATGCACATTGGGCATCAAACTGTTTAGTAGACCCATATGTTTATATTTAGGATGCTTTATGCTGGTAATGATACATGGACAATACGATGCTGGAAAGTTGAAGCTTTGAGGAATATTTCCAGATATTTTACCAAAACCGCCAAATTTGGCAAAGCCTTGCGACTCAGTAGTTTGGAGCAGAAAGGCATGGGTACCCATTTTAGATTCTGTAGAATGTGCACTTTCCAAAAATATATGGGGTTGGGGGGTAAACATATATTTCTGTGTTTTTACCCCACAAAAATGCAGTCAATGTGTTGATTTTTCATTAGCTGAAGTTACCCACCGGACAATTTGTATGTGCTAACTTCATTTTGGGGCCTCTAAATGCCAGATACTTTGGTAAACTTATGAACAATGGCCACCAAAATGTTCAGAGGAACCCTGGCAATCATATTTAGGGTGCTTTTTCTTAGTACGTAATGACACATGGGTGATATGGTGCTGGGAAGTTGAAGCTTTGAGGCAATTTTCAGATATTTCACCAAAACCGACAACTTTGGGAAAGCCTTGCGACTCAGTAGTTTGGAGCAATAAGGCATGGGTACCCATTTTAGATTCTGTAGAATGTGTACTTTCCAAAAATGTATGGGTTTGGGGGGTAAACATATATTTCTGTGTTTTTACCCCACAAAAATGCAGTCAATGTGTTGATTTTTCATTAGCTGAAGTTACCCACGGGACTGTTTGTATGCGCTAACTTCATTTTGGGGCCTCTAAATGTCAGATACTTTGGTAAACCTATGAACAATGCCCACCAAACTGTTCGGAGGAACCTTGGCAATCATATTTAGGGTGCTTTTTCTTGGTGCATAACGATACATGGGTGATATGGTGCTGAGAAGTTGAAGCTTTGAGGCAATTTTCAGATATTTCACCAAAACTGACAATTGTGGGAAAGCCTTGCGACTCAGTAGTTTGGAGCAGAAAGGCATGGGTACCCATTTTAGATTCTGTAGAATGTTTACTTTCCAAAAACATATGGGTTTTGGGGGGTAAACATATATTTCTGTGTTTTTACCCCACAAAAATGCAGTCAATGTGTTGATTTTTCATTAGCTGAAGTTACCCACGGGACTGTTTGTATGCGCTAACATCATTTTGGGGCCTCTAAATGCCAGATACTTTGGTAAACTTATGAACAATGGCCACCAAAATGTTCAGAGGAACCCTGGCAATCATATTTAGGGTGCTTTTTCTTAGTACGTAATGACACATGGGTGATATGGTGCTGGGAAGTTGAAGCTTTGAGGCAATTTTCAGATATTTCACCAAAACCGACAACTTTGGGAAAGCCTTGCGACTCAGTAGTTTGGAGCAGAAAGGCATGGGTACCCATTTTAGATTCAGTAGAATGTGTACTTTCCAAAAATATATGGGTTTGGGGGTTAACATATATTTCTGTGTTTTTACCCCACAAAAATGCAGTCAATGTGTTGATTTTTCATTCGATGAAGTTACCCACAGGACTATTTGTATGCGCTAACTTCATTTTGAGGCCTCTAAATGCCAGATACTTTGGTAAACCTATGAACAATGGCCACCAAACTGTTTGGAGGAACCCTGGCAATCATATTTAGGGTGCTTTTTCTTGGTGCGTAACGATACATGGGTGATATGGTGCTGGGAAGTTGAAGCTTTGAGGCAATTTTCAGATATTTCACCAAAACCGACAATTGTGGGAAAGCCTTGCGACTCAGTAGTTTGGAGCAGAAAGGCATGGGTACCCATTTTAGATTCAGTAGAATGTGTACTTTCCAAAAATATATGGGTTTTGGGGGGTAAACATATATTTCTGTGTTTTTACCCCACAAAAATGCAGTCAATGTGTTGATCTTTCATTAGCTGAAGTTACCCACGGGACTGTTTGTATGCGCTAACATCATTTTGGGGCCTCTAAATGCCAGATACTTTGGTAAACTTATGAACAATGGCCACCAAAATGTTCAGAGGAACCCTGGCAATCATATTTAGGGTGCTTTTTCTTAGTACGTAATGACACATGGGTGATATGGTGCTGGGAAGTTGAAGCTTTGAGGCAATTTTCAGATATTTCACCAAAACCGACAACTTTGGGAAAGCCTTGCGACTCAGTAGTTTGGAGCAGAAAGGCATGGGTACCCATTTTAGATTCAGTAGAATGTGTACTTTCCAAAAATATATGGGTTTGGGGGTTAACATATATTTCTGTGTTTTTACCCCACAAAAATGCAGTCAATGTGTTGATTTTTCATTCGATGAAGTTACCCACAGGACTATTTGTATGCGCTAACTTCATTTTGAGGCCTCTAAATGCCAGATACTTTGGTAAACCTATGAACAATGGCCACCAAACTGTTTGGAGGAACCCTGGCAATCATATTTAGGGTGCTTTTTCTTGGTGCGTAACGATACATGGGTGATATGGTGCTGGGAAGTTGAAGCTTTGAGGCAATTTTCAGATATTTCACCAAAACCGACAATTGTGGGAAAGCCTTGCGACTCAGTAGTTTGGAGCAGAAAGGCATGGGTACCCATTTTAAATTCGGTAGAATGTGTACTTTCCAAAAATATATGGGTTTTGGGGGGTAAACATATATTTCTGTGTTTTTACCCCACAAAAATGCAGTCAATGTGTTGATCTTTCATTAGCTGAAGTTACCCACGGGACTGTTTGTATGCGCTAACTTCATTTTGGGGCCTCTAAATGCCAGATACTTTGGTAAACTTATGAACAATGACCACCAAAATGTTCAGAGGAACCCTGGCAATCATATTTAGGGTGCTTTTTCTTAGTACATAATGATACATGGGCGATATGGTGCTGGGAAGTTGAAGGTTTGAGGAAATTTTCAGATATTTCACCAAAACCGACAATTGTGGGAAAGCCTTGCGACTCAGTAGTTTGGAGCAGAAAGGCATGGGTACCCATTTTAGATTCAGTAGAATGTGTACTTTCCAAAAATATATGGGTTTGGGGGGTAAACATATATTTCTGTGTTTTTACCCCACAAAAAATGCAGTCAATGTGTTGATTTCTCAGTAGCTGAAGTAAAGTCCTGAAGAATTTGGATGTGCTAACTACATATTGGTGTCTCTAAATGCCAGATACTTTGGTAAACCTATGCATAATGGGTATCAAATTGTTCAGTGGACCCCTGGCAATCATATTTCAGGTGCTTTTTCTTGGTACCTAATATAGTTTGGGATATGCGGAGCAGCAAAATAAAACCTTTGAAATGATTTTTCCGAATTTTGAATTTTTTGTTGAAAAACCGCTATGTTCAGACAAGCTTTTATGTTTGGTAGTTGGGAGTAGAGAGACATAGTTACCCATTTTGTAATCGGCAGAATGTGTACTTTTCAAAAATGTATGGTTTTCTGGGGTAAACCTACGGTTTCAGGATTTTTTGCCTTGGAATCTAAAGCATGCCGTTTTCTGCCTTAGTGCTTTCAAAATTCGGTAATATACTGCCGGGAGTTTTTGCTGTACAGAAATCCTAAATCTCCCTAAAACTATACATATCTGGTATTGGCACGTTCGAGAGACATAAGGCTTTCCAAATCAGTTGGATTTTCATCCGTAAAATGAAATATTTTTCTGGTATAAATTGATATACGATGAAAAATGGTAATTTTTCATTTTTTTTTGGTATTTAGCGCTATAAATTTTTTTGCACAGGTGGAAATACATGAAAACTCAGGCAGATTTAGAAAGCTCAGTTTCTACCGAAAAAAACAATGTATAGTTTTCCTAGGTAAACTATAGGTTTCCCCTCAGAAAATGCCCCTAAAGTGAGAGAGCAAAAAATGTTTCAAAAACGGCTGGCATTTCGCGTAACCAAAATGTGAAATTCTGCTGGCACTTAAAGGGTTAATGAGATGACATTTCCCAACAAAAATTCCCAAATGTGAAATTTTAAATTGCAATGTTCATTGCTGTTTTGTAGGAATCCCAGTTCCCCCAAACCTTATTATGCTGTTGCATTGTATCATTTATTCTTGCGGTCATTTCCTCAAACATCTTATTGTTGTCGAGTCTGGCGATAACCTCTCGAATCGTAGGGATTGTTGGTGATTTCCATTTGGAAGTGATTGCCAATCGAGCTACAGTAGCTACTTGGTTAATCCATTTTTGGGCTGCGTTTGTCAGTCCTGGGATTGGGAGGGCTAATAATAGATTGGGCATTTCAATAGCAATAGGAGTCCTCATGACCGAGGTTATCAATTTAGTAATTTCCATCCAAAAATCAGTTAATTTTGGGCAAGTCCACATAGTATGGTGAAGTGTGCCTTTAAGTTGACAACCTCTCCAGCACATAGGACTGCTTAGGGGATATATCTTGGAGAGTCTATTCGGTGTAAGATACCACTTCATCATAGTTTTGTACACACTCTCTTTTTGTTGAGTACAAACCACTATTTTGCGTGCATTTTCCCAAATTTCCTCCCATTGATTCAGTCAGACCTTTGTCCCACACAGACTCCCAATATTGCATATAGGAATGTTTGAGAAAGGGGTCCTCAGGTAATGTATTCATTAATCTATACAACTGTGAGATAAGACCTTTACATGGGAAGTTACCCCTAAAACCTTTTCGAATGGTGTCAACTGAAGTTTAGTCGTCTGCCCAAGCAATGTCGTAATATAATGTTTAATCTGCAGATATTCCATTTTCTTGTCTGATCCCCAGTTACACCTTGCATAAAGTTCCTCATATGTATATAATTTTTTCCCCAAAGGGTTAATAGTCTTTAATTCGAATTAGAGCGTAAGTGTTCCAATCCCTATGGAAGGCTTTACTTTGACCTGGTTGAAATTCTGGATTTGCAGTTAAAACTGAAGGAAATGTACAGACCCGGTACTGTGTGAGACATCGTTTCCATATGTATTGGGTGAATTTTATTATATATTGGGTAAATTTTATACCATATCTCTTTTCTAATACAAATTCTCTAACAAAATACAGCCCTTTTTCCTTGAGCTGTTTGTTACTGCTGTATATCACTCATGATTATTACACGCATCGAACCCTCAATCTAAAATAATACAGATTTTAACTGTGAGAACAGGTATGTATTTGGTACAAGACTGAATTCCATAAATACATTTTATTAATAGATGTGTATATAAAACATTAAAATGTATTAACATTTTGTATAATTACAATTCCAGATAGCTTTTCCCCATCCCAAACAGTAAGAAGTAATGTGAGATGATCCACTTCCCCACAAGCAATGGATTCTGCCTGTGGCTTTTACATTTGCATTATTAAACCCTCTTCATGGCCTTATGCACTATTTAGGCTGGTAGCATGGCTATGGCAGTCGGCAGATCAAGAAGGACAATATAATGGATTATACACTGTAAGGTATGAGGATTTTAAAAATATGTAAATGACGGTCATATTAGTTATGAGGACATAGGGTGATCTTTCTGGACCACAACATGTTGTATAACTACAAAGAGTGAATTTTGTGAATTGTGTATACACTATGTACATGAGGTGAGCATAAGTCACATGGCGAGGGCACATGGGAAACTAATGACATGTCTAACCTCATGTCAGATTTCAAAATAAAATATTAAAAAAAATCTGTTTGCTCTTTTAAAAAATTGGTTTCAATATAGTATTCTGCTGGAGGAGTGCATTTTATAAAAAAAAACAGTTTTCCCATGTCAGAATCCCTAGAACTCTCATTTTATTTTATATATAGTACTAGAGTTTTAGATTTCTGTTACATTTCTAAAACCTGTGGAATTAATCTAAATGAACAAAATGAGTTGAGAGAGTGACAACAAAATATTCTCCATGTGGAAGGGAGTTACAGTTCTCACCACCTGATGTTTTCTCCTGCTATCCCACCAGCTATATTCAGCCATCAGATCTGGGCTTCTAATGACTGGAATCTTAAGCCACATTTATTTTCCTTGCTGTCCAGCTCAACATTACAGGATATTAGCAGCAGACTGTTCCAACCATAGGAATGTCACAGATAAAAGATGCTTTTCATAGGTTTTATTAAAAACTTAATCAGTTTTGCATTAGTAGTAACAATTAGTATGAGCTGTTTTGTGCTAGCAAGGGGGCATTGTGATGCAGGCCTCTTGAAAATAAGCCCATCATTATCAGATGTAACAATATTAGGCTTCTGGCACATGTTACAGTCACTCAGATTTGCTGACAGTTACCATTATGAGAAAGCAATGTGCTTTATAACAGACCTAATATCTTTTTGATTGCTTTGGAGCAGGGGTGGGCAACCTGCGACTCCGGAGCCTCATGCGGCTCTTCATCTTGCTTGCTGTGGCTCAGTCTTGCGGCTTTGCCTGTCACATCATCTATAGAGCCCTCACACCTGCATGTGGCATCTTGAGTGTGCGACCGTGGTAAGCTAACCGTTAGCTTAGCGCTGTCACACACTCAAGATGCCGCCAGCAGGTGCGAGGCCTGTATAGACATCCCAGGCATGACCGTGCCGCAGCAAGATGATTCATTATGGTCCTTACCGTGGTCGCACACTCAAAACAAGAGAGAAGCCTCCAGAGTCCAGCTGCAGCAGGTGCGAGGGCTATAGACATGGATGTGACGCATATTTTAATGACGTCTTTAGCCCTCGCCTTTAAACAGATGAGAACATTAGTATTTAATAGGGCTATTCAGAGTTTAATTTATTTCAAAATAGGCCTACACATGCACACTGCATATTTGTTTGTTGTATTCTGTTTTTGTAACAGTTAAAATTAAGACTGTGCATTAAAACTAGCACTTCCATTATACTTAAATATACTATTACTTTGCCTTAAGAGTGCTTCCACACTCCCATTTTGTACGTTAAGATGCATAAATGTCATGGCAGCTGGTTTATACTTACTGTACATTATATACATATTGTCTTGGGAATTTTTATTATTCTCTAAAGCTCTGGAAACTCACAAATGACAGACCAATAAAACCTGACTCACATGCTGATATTCCAAAAAAAAAAAAAAACAAGAACATAGACTGAAACAAGTATATATAATGTAAATCTAGGACCCACAATATATCTATGCTTCAATACCATTAAAATATTTAACTGTTATGTGCATGGACCAAAGATCTTGTATGACTACAATCTCCCACCTACAACCCAAGTTAAAAATCATGGGTCATCTAAACTAGATTGGTAGTGTTTTGGCTGTAGCTGGGGACAGGGTGAGGTTAATAATCACCAACAATACTTCAGTGAGTGAGGAACTTCAGTGAGAAGTGATTTGGTAAAAAGACATGCCTTACCTTAGGAGATACCAAAGGACTACCGGTATATTTGTATTGAAACTGATGGTGAGATTAAACTATACTGTAAATGAAAAATCATATATATAGCTCTACTGTGAATAAGATATCTATGTGATATGCCTATGATATATATTGTTCCTTTTTAAGTAATCACCTGTACCCAATATTTCTTCTAAATGCATACATGTTTGGGATCCATTATTCGGAATGCTTAGGATCTGAGGTTTCCAGATAAGGGATCTTCTAGTAATTTAAATCACCATACATTAGTCTGCTAAAAATAAAATAAAGTTACATAAATCCAATAGCATTGTTTTGTCACCAATATGGATTAATGCACCTTAGTTACAATCAAATACACCTGAAAGCAGTGTTGGACTGGACACCAGGTGCCCACCCAAAAACCTTAGACCATAGGCCCACTCTCAGTACTAATATTCTTCCTCTCCACACTCAACCTCTATTCCCCTAGTCTCTTTTCTTTACATTCTATAATATATTATCCATCTAGTTAGCTTCTTTATTCTCACAGAAATAGGGAATGGCCAAATGTTTAGCAGCATGAGAGACCACCGACACCTAGGCCCACAGGGAGTTTTCCTGGTATCCAGTGGGCCAGTCTGACACTACCTGAAAGCCCCACTTGCAGGTCAATTTGTGGTAAAATTGTATTCCATATCCTAAATATTCTTGTAAATATGGCAGAACAACTGATTAACACATATTGCTGAATCTGTATCTTTATTGTGGGTGAAGGAAAGGTGGGGTGAGCAAGGGCTGTCCTCAAAATATGATCTGAGAAAGGTACTGTAAGGCCTTTAGAGCTGGAGATATATAACAGATCTGTGGGGGATTTTAACATAAATAAGCAGTGAAATCAGTCTTTCAAAGATGACAGCAGTGACATTGGTGCTGCCAGCACCACCCACACTTGGACCTTTCAGTGGGGTTGTTTTCTGCTCCAGTGTTACTCTGATGATCCGTTATATATGGGTAGATATCAGGATAGAACTAAAGCTATAGCATTATTTTCAAATATAAGATAAAGAGCAACTTTTACCTTTAAAATGGAGGTTTTTAATTGTAGACAACATGCAATGTTTGTTAAAGCACTGCAATAGTAATGCAATAATGTTTCCAGGAGGTTCTGTTTGGCAGAAAATTTATTTTTTTATGCAAAAAAAACTTGCCTCCAAGTCAGTAATTCAAAAATATGCTCTTGGTTTGAGTCCACTGGGAGCAATATCCAAGGGGTCGGAGAGCAACATGTTGATCACGAGCAGGGTCGGACTGGCCCGGCGGGACACCAAGAAAAAAGCCGACCCTCATGGGCTCGGCCGGGCCAGAACCCTTCTCGCAAAGACCCCTCTCTATGAAAATTTTTTGTTTGTCGGCGCAGCGTCATCATCGCATGCGTGCAGCGCAATCAGCGCATGCGTGCAGAGCAGCGCCGTCAGCACATTTGCGTGCTGCCGGGGCCTTCATGTATGGGAGCAGAGAGGCGCGTCGGCGTAGGGGGGGGCGGGGGGCTGGAGGGGGGCCCTGGACAGCAGTCCCGATGGGTCCCGGACCCCCCAGTCCAACCCTGATCACGAGCCACTGGTTGGGGATCACTACCTAAGACACACTGAATTGTTTATAAAGTGCAAAACAAATTTCTTGAATTAAACACTAAAGGGGTAATGTAATTAAAACCACAAATGTATGATGTATGTAAATGTATCTAAAGTATCATATGATGGTTAAATAGCCATTGTTATTCAATTAAAGGCATATATCAAATTGAACCTCTGCAGCAGAACTGTATGAAGAATTTGATAGATCTCAGTCACAGTAACAACAACTAGAAATCCTATGGACCATTCTAACACAAAAAATGAGAACAAAATGAGAAATTGAGTTGTGTAGAAAAGTTTTATACACTGCCCTTTCTCCCATGTTTTGCAATTGAATCCCTCTTGGGTAACATTCTCCCCTAACACCCCTTGTTAACAAATACAGTAGGAAACACAATAATTTGCCGCTGGTAGGCTTCAAAAGAGATATTTGTGGAAAAAGTTATTAAAGGGATACTGTCATGGGAAAAAAAATGTTTCAAAATGAATCACTTAATAGTGCTGCTCCAGCAGAATTCTGCACTGAAATCCATTGAACAATGGGAAGTTAACCAGATAGCAGCTCCCTAACACAAGATAACAGCTGCCTGGTAGATCTAAGAACAGCACTCAATAGAAAAAACCCATGTCCCACTGAGACACATTCAGTTACATTGAGAAGGAAAAACAGCAGCCTGCCAGAAAGCATTTCTCTCCTAAAGTGCAGGCACAAGTCACATGACCAGGGGCAGCTGGGAAATTGACAAAATGTCTAGCCCAATGTCAGATTTCAAAATTGAATATAAAAAAATCTGTTTGCTCTTGAGAAATGGATTTCAGTGCAGAATTCTGCTGGAGCAGCACTATTAACTGATTCATTTTGAAAAAAACTTTTTTTCCCATTACAGTATCCCTTTAAATGCAGCTCTAGCTGAATATTAGGTTACCAGCTTAGCTACTAATTATGCCTACAAATCACACAGTTCCTGCAGTTCTCTGTACCATAAGCAAACTTGTAGCATAAATATCTAACAGTGTTTGGTGGCCATTACAGGACAAAGTCCTGAAATACTTGGAAGGCTTAGCATAGACTCTTTATTTAATGATATATTTATTTAGTACTATTGAGGCCAAACAGTGCCTGTGCTGTGATCTGATCTGCTTTTAGGGTAAGGTCACACTTGGTGTTTTGGGGAGATTTAGTCGCCTGGCGACTAATCGCTTCGCCTTTGCCGGAAAGACAAGGCGATTAGTCGCCAGGTGACTAAATCTCCCCAAATGCCCAGTGTGACCTTTCCCTTACAGTAGGTAAAATGCAATAATATTTGTTAATATATATATATATATATATATATATATATATATATATATATATGCAAAAAGGCAGCACTCCAAGGATTTATGAACAGCTGAACAGTTAAAGTGTCAAAAAAGCAGGTTTATTGAATTCCACATAGGAACTTTCATCAGGGAAAACAGAATACAGTGCACAGTGAAACGCTTAAATCTGCAATTTGGCGCCAAGCTCTGTTGGGCGGTAGCGATAGGTTGGAATTATTCTGCCTTATGTAGTCAGTTCAAGGTGGGGCTTACCGATGCTATCAAAGATAACCTAGTTAACTTTCCTGCTCCGTCCTCCCTTGACAGGAGACATAGAGAAAGGTGCCAGGAGAGAACACCCTATTATACCCCTCATGATATCCCCTTAGAGTTAGCACCCAAACCTGAAGTCTCAGTCCCTAGGCCAGAGGTCCCCAACCTTTTTTACTGGTGAGCCACTTTTAAATGTAAAAAAGAGTTGGAGAGCAACACCAGCATGGGGATGTCAAATAAGGGCTGTGATTGGCTGTTTGGTAGTCCCTATATGGACTGGTATCCTACAGGAGGCTCTGTTTGGCAATACACTTGGTTTTTATGTAACCAAAACTTGCCTCCAAGCCAGGAGTTCAAATATTTGCACCTGCTTTGATGCCACTGGGAGCAACATGTTGCTCGCGAGCTACTGGTTGGGGACCACTGCCCTAGGCCTTCTGAGGAACCCATGCAATTGGGCTCTACCCATTTGTCCTCTGCAGAAAAGGGTTGTGCTTGTATTGTGGGGATAAGGGACATATTCGAGATACCTGTCCCAAGAGGCCGGGAACAAGGCAAGATCTAATCAGTTCTGGGAAGTTCTGTTTGTGTCATGCGGCTTTCCTCCAAAGCACTTTTCCCACTCATCTTAGAGTCAGATAAGGGTTACATAGAAAGGTTCTGCCTTCTTAGATTCTGGGGCAGCAGGGAACTTAGATATTAATTTTACTCAGAAACAACTCTACCCACACTACACCTGGTCCCATCAGTCAAAGTATTGCATTGATGGAAGCTCCGTACGATGTGTTTTAGTGTCTTTAAGATCTGTAAATCTTACTATGTCCATGGGTTCTAATCACTCGGAACAAATTTTCTTTTTCATTATTGATTTTCCTCATACTCCTGTGATCTTAGGCCTTCCCTGGTTATAGGAACACAATCCCCAAGTGGATTGGGTTAATTGGGGAGATGGCTGTGAGGTTTCATATCTAAAACCTTTGTCTGTAGAAGGGTTATCTTCCTGCTATTAAGGCTCCCCCTGGTTACCCAAACACAACCCCCAAGTGGATTGTGTTATTAACAAAACCTATAGGCCAAGGAATCATAAGGCAGATACCCTTCCCAGGAGTTTTGGCTGTAGTTCTCAGGAGAGATCTGTGTCTGATCCTGCTGTCTCGGATAGGAGTAATGATGGCAGCACTGAGCCCAGATTTGTATTGTTCTCTGTCTGAAGCCAGGTTAATTTACCATCTAATGTGCCTCCAGGCAAGCTCTTTTTTCCAGGCCACAGTTCACTTCCTAAGATTTGTCAGAAGGTTCAAAACTGGGGATGGGCGAATTTTTTCAACTTGTATCACCGCGGAAATGACGCCCATAAACTTGTATGGTGTCGCGCATAAAAAAAAATGACATGCGACATAGACTTTAAGGGGCGTCGGCATCATTTTGCCGGCAGTGAATTTTTGGCAAAACTAAATGGGTTAAATTCCCCCAAGCCTATTCAAAACTTCTTTCTTTCTGCAGAGACCTGCTGTTTTTGTGCTGTCTGCATTACCATTGCTCTATACGAGCAGATAGATCAGGCCCTGGTTCACTCCTATGGCTATGCTTGGTAATTGCTAGTAGCATGTCTTGTTTCACCTGTTGTCAGTCTGGCCACAGGTGATTTGTGTAAGCCATTTCACTGGCTATAAAACCCTCTACTCTGCTCTGACTCATTGCCCACTATAGGTCTATGTTCCATCAGTGGCATAACTAGACACCTAGGGGCCCTGGTGTGAAAATGTGCAACTGCCCCCCCCAAAACTCATAGAAGGATGGCACAGTGGCATTTCCATGCATAAATACCCCAAAACGAATAGAAGGATGGTGCGGTGGCAGTTCCATGTATAAATACCCCAAAACTCATAGAAGTATGGAGCGGTGGCATTTCCATGTATAAATACCCCAAAACTAATAGAAGGATGGTGCGGTGGCAATTCCATGTATAAATACCCCAAAACTAATAGAAGGATGGCACAGTCCCAATTCCATGTATAAATACCCCAAAACTAATAGAAGGATGGCACAGTCCAAATTCCATGTATAAATACACCAAAACTAATAGAAGGATGGCACAGTCCCAATTCCATGTATAAATACACCAAAACTAATAGAAGGATGGCACAGTCCAAATTCCATGTATAAATACACCAAAACTAATAGAAGGATGGCACAGTCCCAATTCCATGTATAAATACCCCAAAATTAATAGAAGGGTGGCGCAGTGGCAATTCCATGTATAAATACCCCAAAACTAATAGAAGGATGGCACAGTCCCAATTTCATGTATAAATACCCCAAAACTAATAGAAGGATGGCACAGTCCCAATTCCATGTATAAATACCCCAAAACTAATAGAAGGATGGTGCGGTGGCAATTCCATGTATAAATACCCCAAAACTAATAGAAGGGTGACGCAGTGGCAATTCCATGTATAAATACCCCAAAACTAATAGAAGGATGGCACAGTCCCAATTACGATCTCAGCCTGGCAATTATAGGCCAGTAAGCTTGACTGTGGTGGGCAAATTATTTGATGGCTTGTTAAGGGATCACATTCAAAATTTTGTCCTAAAGAATGGCATTATGAGCAAGAATCAGCATGGCTTTATGAAGGATAGGTTATGTCAGATGAATTTGATTGCATGTTATGATGTGGTAAGTAAGATTCTGGATAGTAGGGGGGCAGTAGATGTGATCTATTTGGATTTTGCCAAAGCGTTTGATACTGTGCCCCATAAACGACTGCTTTCTAAACTAAGGTCTGTTGGGCTTAATGAAGTCGTTTGTACTTGGATAGGAAACTGGCTACAGGATCGGGTACAGAGGGTGGTTGTTAATGGGACATTCTCTACTTGGAGTAAGGTTCTTAGTGGGGTCCCCCAGGGCTCAGTATTGGGTCCACTTTTATTTAACTTGCTCATTAATGACTATGGGGAGGGTGTTGTAAGTAATGTATCAGTGTTTGCAGATGACACAAAATTATCCAGCCCAATTAATTCCATCCAGGATGTGGCATCCTTGCAACATGATTCTTGACAAACTGGCAATCTGGGCAGCTAAGTGGCAAATGAGATTCAATGTTGATAAATGTAAAGTCATGCACCTGGGATGTAAAAATATCCAAGCTACTTATACCCTTAATGGGACTGTACTAGGCAAATCCATTATGGAAAAGGACCTTGGAGTCCTTGTAGATGATAAACTTGGCTGTAGCAAGCAATGCCAGTCGGCAGCATCAAGGGCAAATAAGGTCTTGAGCTGTATTAAAAGGGGCATAGAGTCAAGGGAGGAGGGGGTCATTCTTCCATTGTATAGAGCACTTGTAAGGCCCCATCTAGAATATGCCATACAGTTTTGGTCTCCATCACTCAAACAGGACATTATTGTATTAGAGAGGGTGCAGAGAAGGGCAACTAAGCTGGTAAAAGATATTGAAAATCTTAGCTATGAGGAAAGACTGGCCAAATTGGGGATGTTCACGCTGGAGAAGAGGCGCTTAAGGGATGATATGATGACTATGTATAAATATATAAGGGGATCATATAATAATCTCTCTAATGCTTTATTTACCAGTAGGTCTTTCCAGCTGACACAAGGTCACCCATTCCGATTAGAAGAAAAGAGGTTCCGCCTAAATATTCGGAAGGGGTTTTTTACAGTGAGAGCTGTGAAGATGTGGAATTCTCTCCCTGAATCAGTTGTACAGGCTGATACATTAGATAGCTTTAAGAAGGGGTTGGATAGCTTTTTAGCAAGTAAGGGAATACAGGGTTATGGGAAATAGCTCATAGTCCAAGTTGATCCAGGGACTAGTCCGATTGGCATTTTGGAGTCAGGAAGGAATTTTTCCCCCTCTAAGGCAAATTGGAGAGGCTTCAGGTGGGTTTTTTGCCTTCCTCTGGATCAACTGGCAGATAGGTAGTTAATAAAAATAAATAAATAAATAAATAAATTAAAAAAAATTAAAAAAAAGGTTGAACTCGATGGACATGTGTCTTTTTTCAAACTTACTTACTATGTTACTATGTTACTATGTAATTCCATGTATAAATACACGAAAATTAATAGAAGGATGGTGCGGTGGCAATTCCATGTATAAATACTCCAAAACTAATAGAAGGGTGGCGCAGTGGCAATTCCATGTATAAATACCCCAAAACTAATAGAAGGATGGCACTGTCGCTAATTCATGTATAAATACCCCAAAACTCAAAAGGAAATGACACAAATTAAACTTTGCACATTACATCGAGGAAAGGGTTAAACACCAGAAGTCAGTGCAATAAACGTGATTTGTATCCTTGCCAGGCATTCTTTCTACACTGATAGTCTGTGAGGGGGGAGAGGGGGGAATGTACAACGCAGAATAGAGAAGGACCATCCTTAAATCCTGCCTGTCAGCTGAGTCCTGGATGCATAAACTATAACTGGTGCCCTTTTCCCTTCCTACCATTAGACGTTGTGTAGCTGAGGTCAGAGGGCATCTCACTTTTGGCTGTGTTCTTTCCCTCCCTGGATACGGGTCCCATTGGGGCACCCCCTGCACCCCCGGGAGTTACGCCACTGTGTTCCATAGTTCCTGGGTGCGCTTCTAAGTTCCAGTATTCAGTTTGATCCATCCCTGTTCCTGACTTTGCATTCTTGCTGCCTGAACTGACCCTTGCCTGTGTTTGACTATTCTTTGAGACCAGGACCTTGGGGTTTGCTCTGGGTTTTGGGATACATACATTACAGTGACCCGGGGAAAGCTTGGAGAGGGCTGTAGCATGATCTGCTTTGAAAAAGCATTTCATCTTCAGACATAAAGACAGCCCAGTTTCTGTCTCCTGCGTGTTGATACTTTGGCAACGTGTGATTCCCCAGGGTGAGGACAGGTCTTGCTAATTTACCTGCCACGTGCAGCTATTAAGTCCAAAGGGAGAGGTACTTTGGGGAAGGTAGTGCTACCTGGCAACATATGAGTCCTTGGGCAAGGGGACAAATTGGTAAGCACTGAACTGATCTAATTGGCATTTTGCTCCCGGAGTGGATTGTGGCCCTGAAAGACTGTTCCAGGGGTTGGATGGTCCACACAGGTGCCCCAGGGCAGTGCTTATATTGTTGCTGCTTGCACTAACATTTAGGGGCTCATTTACTTAGCTCGACTGAAGGATTCGAATGCAAAAAACTTCGGATTTCAAAGTGTTTTTTTGGCTTCTTCGACCATAGAATTGGCTACTTCGACCTTCGACTATGACTTCGACTACGCATCAAACGATTCTAACTAAAAATTCGACTATTCGACCATTCCATAGTCAAAGTACTGTCTCTTTAAAAAAAACTTCGACCCCCTACTTCGCCACCTAAAACCTACCGAACCTCAATGTTAGCCTATGGGGAAGGTATCCATAGGCTTTCTAAGCTTTTTTTGGTCGAAGAAAAATCATTTGATCGATGGATTAAAATCCTTCGAAATGTTTGATTAGAAGGATTTAAGCGTTCGATCGAACGATTTTTCCTTCGATCGATCGATCGAACCAATTGCGGCAAATCCTTCGACTTCAATATTCGAAGTCGAAGGATTTAACTTTGACAGTCGAACATCGAGGGTTAATTAACCCTCGATATTCGACCCTAAGTAAATCTGCCCCTAATTATTTTCTATATAAAGTTATAATTGATGTACTGTAAACGGTGTGGTTTGTTTTTCTGTTGGAATTCCCCTAAGGTGCTATTCCTCACTGCCCACTAGATGGACTGCACTGTATATCCCAGTTCCCAATATGTTTCCTGCAAAGACAATTCAAGGCCCTATATTGCAAACAGTTCATTGCTAATTACGAGAGTGTTTAGTCTTCACACTCATGTATCCTCCCACAGTTGCATTCACAAACTCCCCTCCCCCCTTGTATCATTAAATTAGTAATTGCAAAATTCTGCATTTGCTTCTGTGGGGAGCAGGCTAATTTAGAAAGAAGAATTAGAGAGAAGACAGGCAGAGAAAAAACTGTATATAGAAAACTAGGAAATGTTTATGGCAAGAATTAAACAGGTTGGACGGCAAGACGTAAACAGAGATGCCATATAATTCCATCAGCGTCGGACTGGGACACCAAGGGCCCACCAAAAAATCTTAGACAAGGGCCCAGAAAAAAACTTTAGACCAGGGCCTCGCCCTCGGTACAATTTTCTTCCTCTCCTCACTCAACCTCTATTCTCCAAGTCTCTTTTCTTTACATTCTATAATCTATTATTCCAACTATTTAGCCTCTTTTTTCTCATAGAAATAGGGAATGAATATGAAAGAGGCCAAGTGTTTAGCAGCATGAGGACCCAGACACCTGGTCCCACCGGGAGTTTTCCTGGTATCCCTGTGGGCCAGTCCAACACTGAATTCCATGTTACTAGTGGTTGATTGACTTATTGGTTCAAACCTAGCGGTTCTTCTTCTTAGCTCATAACAAGGTTACAGATATAGGGAATCATATTTGAATTATTCTACATAGCCTCACGGATATCTATGGTAGCAAATAAACACTAAATGACATTCAACCTGGGCATTGAGGGGTATCTAGGCATTATTCTCAAATTTGGCTTTAATTTTCCTTCAGGCTAAGCCCCACCTGCTAGAGATCCAGGCCCCCAACCATGTGTCGGTCGAGTTCGGGCTTCTGGTTTTATAGCCGCACTCCTGCTCACCCGCCCCTTTTGTAACATCATCGGTGGGGTGGAATGAACCCGGAAGTCGTGCTCGGGCGGGCGCGGGTTGCTAGGAGAGCAGGTGCGGGACGGGTGCGTGTTTTACCCAACCCACATATCACCAATGGGGGCACCCTCTCAGTTTACAAACCACTGCATTAGGGTAAAAATGACTCAATCCTGAACTTTTTAAAACTGAATTCCTGTTTTCTAAAAATGGCGACATGAAATAAGGACCAATGAAATAAGTGGGTCATTATCATCCTAATGTCCTACATCCTAGTTGATGACAATGTTGTACGGTGCATAAATAGAAATGGTCAATACATGGCAACTGATTAGAATTCATGGCATATAGTATGAAGAAAGTATAGTATAGTATTCCTGCACCCTGTTCCTCGTTCCTTTCCCCTATAGATTATGAACTCTTTTGCAAGGGTCCTTCCTTACATTTTGTGCCAACACTGGTTGTTATGTATGTAACTCTGTATGTTATATGTATGTAATTCATGTGATTTCTTTGTATAAGCACATTTATTTTACAGTGCTGTGCAATATGTTGGTGCTCTAAAAATACATGTTGATAATAATAATAATAGCAACCACTAAAATGTTTTCTTTTAAACAATTGAAAATATAAATGCTACCTGCTGATGGTTTATCTTGGTAATCAGACCTGTACCAAACATTGCACCTTTTATTACATAATCCCCTTAAATTTCTTAAAAGTTATAAAGTAGAGAATTGTATGCCCAGAAGAGTAGGTAGTATGATGACAGAGACAGATGCTGGTTAAAATATGGACAAGTGTATCAACTTTTCTGGTGAATGTTACCCAGGCCAACTCACTCGTAATATGTGCTCACAAACCACCTCTCTAGGATGCAAGATGGACTTTACTAGATTTTGTTTTCATATATTTCATAATTTAACAATAAGCAAAAACTCAACCCAAAGCCCTGTTCACTGAACTAATGCTAAAAAAAAGTGTAAACAGTTCTTTAAGAAAAGCTCTACATCAATATAACTATTTTCTTACTTTGCCCACAGCTTGCAGCCCTGTCCCACTGAAGCAATTATATGTCACTAGAAGGATAATCTTTTTATGTTTACAGAGCAGGGATGCAACAGAGCCCATATACTAGTCAGCAGCCCAATGATTCTGCAGTGGTTGACATAGAGGTTCTTTAATGGGGTTGCTCCTATTAACATTTAGCATGATGTAGACAGCAGTACTCTAAGACAATATGCAATTACTCTTCATGGTGCGAATGGCAAAAGGGCACCTTTTGTAAAATTTGTCCTTTAAAAATACTCACCCAAAACGCTTACTACGCAAAAATAACAGAATGCTCACAGTTAGGCAACCAGACAACAGGCGATACAATAATTGAAAAACATATAAAACAAATCAAAAGACCAACAAACAAAAAGTTAATACAACGTTGAAATCGTCTTTAAAGGAGAAAGAAAGCTACCAAGGCAGTTTATTGCCAATAGATTACCCAAAATAGTGCAAGTTACAATTATATATTTATTCTGTGGAATTCTTTACCATTCCTGAGTAAACTTCTCTAGAATATCTGTCTCTTTTTGTAGGATAACAGCTGCCATATTAGCTTGGTGGGACATAACTTCCTGTCTGAGTCTCTCCCTGCTCCGCTTATATCTCTTGGCTCAGATTAAGGGGGAGGAGGGAGAAGGGAGAGAGAGAGGAGCCATTCAGTTTGAAAAAAGGAGAAAAGGCACAGGTTTAATAGTAGGTAGCTGAAAATTTCCCATTGTATTCTACAGAGCTTATCTGTTATGTTAACCTGAGCCTTTTCTCCTTTGAATGGATTTCCCCATGCTACACAGTAGCTTATTTATATAAACTATACAGTAGCAGTTGTTCTGAAATTAACAAAACATTATAACCAGTGCAGAGTAACAGTACAATTTAAACAAATTACTTTAAAAAACTAAAAATATTTGGTGTTACTGTTCCTTTAAGATGAAAGAAGGAAGTCTGATACAGAAGCCCATGCTACACAGTAGCTTATTTATATAAACTATACAGTAGCAGTTGTTCTGAAATTAACAAAACATTATAACCAGTGCAGAGTAACAGTACAATTTAAACAAATTACTTTAAAAAACTAAAAATATTTGGTGTTACTGTTCCTTTAAGATGAAAGAAGGAAGTCTGATACAGAAGCCCATGTGTACACATTAGAAGGAACAAAATGCTGTGTTTTTTTGTTTTTGAGGATTCAGAGCAGCATTTTACAGCAGGTTTACTGATGTATTTATATAGGCCTGTCTAGTTTTAGCCTTTACTTCTCCTTAAGGGTTAGTTCACAGGAGGAGATTTGGGGAGATTTTGTCGCCTGGCAACTAATCGCCTATTCTTCTGGACGAAAATCTCCCCGAACTGCCTCCTCGTGTCTTCCCATCCGCTATAATGAAAAGTCGCCTGCGCTAAAGCACACGCAGCGCAGCGAAAATCCCCCGAAGTTTCCTCGCTATTATTATTAAAGGAGAAGAAAAGGTTTAAACTAATATTGTGGCTAATCTATTGCCAATAAACTGCATTGGTAGCTTTCCTTGTCCTTTAAGTATCACACTGGTATACCTTCATTTAAATGGTTGGTTCACCTTTATGTTAAATTTTAGCATGTTATAGAATGGCTAATTCTAATCAACTTTTCAATTGGCCTTCATTTTTAATTGTTAATAGTATTTGAATGATTTGCCTTTTTCTTCTGACTCTTTAAAGCTTTCAAATGGGGGTCACTGATCCCATCTAAAAAGCAAATGCTCTGTAAGGCTACTAATGTATTGTTATTGCTATTTTTTTATTACTCGCCTTTGTATTCAGGCCATATACCAGTCTCTTATTCAAATCGGTGCTTGATTGCTAAGGGAATTTGGACCCTAGCAACCAGATTGCTGAAATTTCAAACTCGAGAGCTGCTGAATAAAAAGCTAAATAACTCAAAAAAACACAAATAATAAAAAATTAAAACAAATTGCAAATAGTCTCATAATATCACTCTCTACATCATGACAACCCCTTTAATATAGCAAGACAGAACAGACAACAGGCCTGCCATGCATAAGATGTGTTTTGTATCTCAGTACAGCACTATTAACAAGAAACTGCTTTGTTAAGTAGTATTCTCAATAATGGAGGGGCCTCGTGCTGTTAAACCTGCCAGTGACGTCTTTAGATGTTACAGTCACATGAAATATGAGTTTGTTATTTTAGCTCTAGATCAGCTGCTGTGTCGATGCTCTGCTCCCTGGTGCCCGACTCAGATACTCCACTCAGCAGTTTCACAGTAGGCAAGTTTCAAAAGGCTTTGCTAGACTTAACTGCTTGTATGTTGCATTTTAGCACTAAGAACTGAAAAGCAAAGGCCTGAACCTAGGACAGTATAGCTAGGCAGACAAATACGTTGGACCATATAGCATGCAGAAGTTGGAATGAAATTATATCTTACCATGTACGTATGCATATATGTATGTATAGATAGATAGATATGATTAGATAGATGATATAGATAGATAGATAGATAGATAGATAGATAGATAGATAGATAGATAGATAGATAGATAGATAGATAGATAGATGATTAGATAGACAGATAGACAGATAGATAGATAGATAGATAGATAGATAGATAGATAGATAGATAGATAGATAGATAGATAGATAGATAGATAGATGATAGATAGATAGATGATTAGATAGATAGATAGATAGATAGATAGATAGATAGATAGATAGATAGATGATTAGATAGACAGATAGATAGATAGATAGATAGATAGATAGATAGATAGATAGATGATAGATAGATAGATGATTAGATAGATAGATAGATAGATAGATAGATGATTAGATAGACAGATAGATAGATAGATAGATAGATAGATAGATAGATAGATAGATAGATAGATAGATAGATAGATAGATAGATAGATAGCTGATAGTGTGTGACCGCGGTAAGGACCATGATGAATCATCTTGCTGTGGCTCAGTCTTGCCACTCCTGAGACGTCTATACAGTCCTCGCACCTGCTGGCGGCTTCTTGAGTGTGCTTAACGCGGTCGCACACTCAAGAAGCCACCAGCAAATACGACCTGACAGACAAAGCCGCAAGACTGAGCCGCAGTAAGCAGGATGAAGAGCCGCATGAGGCTTTGGAGCCGCAGGTTCCCTACCCCTGATCTAGTAGCACCTAACATTTAAATGAACATTATTCAATCACAAAGCGGCACATTTACTAAGGATCGAATTTCGAAGTTAAAAAATTTCAAAATTCGACCTTCGAATTTGATACTTCGATAGTCAAAGTATTTTTTCGATCGAAAACGGCTATTTTCGAGTGAAGTAAAAATCGTTCAATTGAATGATTTAATCCTTCAAACATCGTACAAAAAAAAAAACTTTGACTTCTAAAAACTTAGCCAAAGACTCAGAGAGGTTCTAGGAGGTCCCCTATAGGCTAAACAACAATTCGGCAGGTTTAAGGTGGCGAAGTGTCAAAGTCGAAGTTTTTTAAAGAGACAGTACTTCGATTTTCGATTGGTCGAATTTGTGAGGTTTTTTCAATTCTAATTGAATTTTGGTCTATTTGATGGTCCAAGTACCCAAAAATTACTTCGAAATTCAACGTTTTTGAATTCGAAAATTCACTTCGACCCTTAGTAAATGGGCACCCATGTGTATATAATACAACCAATAGAGGGTACGTTTTTAAAACCTAACTGACAAAATGCCCATGTAGGCACAAAACATGTGCCTACACGTTTTTTTTGTTAAAGGGTGTTGGAATCTTTTAATATAATTTTAAGACGCATTTATTGACGGTGGTTCAGTTAATTACAGCCCGTCTCTGTAAATTTTCAGTACACCTTCATAATCTGCAATACAGATAGAGGTGCTAGTAAAAATGGCCATACATGGGCTTATTTAAGCTGCCAATTTAGCCCCTTCAGACCAATACAGCAGCTCATCTACTTGTGTATGGGCAGATATCAGGCAGATTTATTTCAAGCAGGCCTGAAAACTCCAGTCAGGCAAAAACATCATCAATACAGGTATCTGATTGTGCATGGCCAGTGGTGTAACAACTAGGAATGCAGGGGGTGTAATCTGACCCAGGTGGGCACCCCATTGGGTCCCCCTAATCAAGGAAACTACTACTTAATATTACTTTTGTTTTAAATAAAACTGTATCTTATTTTACTTTAATCCTAGTGTCATCTTCCTTGCTTTGTTTCCACACACTTTCATAATTGCTTTCCTGTGAATCTATAAGTCAAGCATAAATTAGTACAAGCGCATCATTCCCATGAGCCTTCGTTTCTGTTTGAAATACAGCATCTGGTTGTAACTCTTCTCTAATCTCAGCATGGTTAATTCTCAATCACACACTAAAGTCACTGAAGAGGTACTGAAATATAGGAGGCACTGTTCAAATGGATTGTGCCAGTTTCATTGTTCTGCTTACTGAGTCTATAGCGTCCTCTGGGAAGCATTAGAACGAGGCATTTAAAAAATTGTGGTCTCATGTGTCTTCTGTGTCTGCAGCGAAATGTGCACTCTCAGAAAAACAAACATCTCCCAAAAAAGCTAAACGTATTGTACACTAGTAAACGAGAAGCTATTGGCCACCCTGTCTGATCCAAAACGCATTTAATGAAGTAATCTAATACTGTAAGTAACCTTTTTTACATTAATATAATTTGATTTTAAAGGTTTTAATAGTATTATCTAATAAATTTGTTGCACAAAATACTGTCATGTGGTATGCATATCCTTTAACACCTCTGCTGGGTCACACTCTTGTGTGCGTCTGTTTGCAAACACATTGCCCTGCTCTCTGCCACTCAGACTGACAGTATACTGCAACCCAATCCTCGCCCTGTTCCATTGTCAAGTGCTGGATTCTGGGATTGAAGTCTCTCTGCTTTTCATACTGGGTGGTGAAAAACAAAGAGACTTCACAATTGGCCTAAGGGTGGTCAGTTGGGGAAATGATCCCTGCAGCATAGGCGGAATCACTGCCTTCCCATCTCATTTCCTTTCAATTCAAGAAGGTGTTAGCACCTTTCCCACATAAGCGAAACAATATATTTTCCCTTTAAAGGAGAAGGAAAGGCAAATCTTACTTCTTGCCCCATTTTGTAGATCTCCTATACCCCTTCAGAATAGAGATGTCGCGAACTGTTCGCCGGCGAACTTGTTCGCGCGAACATCGGGTGTTCGCGCTCGCCGGAAGTTCGCGAACGTCGCGCGACGTTCGCCATTTTGGGTTCGCCATTGTTGGCGCTTTTTTTTGCCCTCTCACCCCAGACCAGCAGGTACATGGCAGCCAATCAGGAAGCTCTCCCTTGGACCACTCCCCTTCCCTATAAAAACCGAAGCCCTGCAGCTTTTTTTCACTCTGCCTGTGTGTGCTGAAGAGATAGTGTAGGGAGAGAGCTGCTGCCTGTTAGTGATTTCAGGGACAGTTGAAAGTTTGCTGGCTAGTAATCGTTTTGATACTGCTCTGTTATTGGAGGGACAGAAGTCTGCAGGGGTTTGAGGGACATTTAAGCTTAGGTAGCTTTGCTGGCTAGTAATCTACCTTCTACTGCAGTGCTCTGTATGTAGCTGCAGTGGGCAGCTGTCCTGCTTCTGATCTCATCTGCTGACTGCTGCAATAGCAATAGTCCTTGTAAGGACTGCTTTTATTTATTTTTTTGTTGTTTTACTACTACTACTACTACTACTACTACTACTACTACTATAAGAGCCCAGTGCTATTAGTCTAGCAGTGTTGGGGAGTGGGACTGGTGTGCTAATCTGCTGCTCCTAGTAGTTCAGCAGCACCAACTTTAATTTTTTTTTTTTAATATTCATTCTTTTTTTATTTAACTTTTTTTTTATTTTACTACCGCTGTAGTAGTGTATAAGTTGACCTTTTAGGCATTATTTGCCCTGTAGGCATTTTTTGCCCAGTGTGTTATTCAACCAACTGCTATCTAGCTGTGTGACCGTGTTCACATTCTGTCTAAATATCCATAATATTACCGTCTCCAGAAAAAACACCGGAGTGACTTTTTTCAAGCAGCCATAATAAATTTTACGTAATCCGTATCCCTCGCTGTAGTAGTGTATAAGTTGACCTTGTAGGCATTATTTGCCCTGTAGGCATTTTTTGCCCAGTGTGTTATTCAACCAACTGCTATCTAGCTGTGTGCCCGTGTTCACATTCTGTCTAAATATCCATAATATTACCGTCTCCAGAAAAAACACCGGAGTGACTTTTTTCAAGCAGCCATAATAAATTTTACGTAATCCGTATCCATCGCTGTAGTAGTGTATAAGTTGACCTTTTAGGCATTATTTGCCCTGTAGGCATTTTTTGCCCAGTGTGTTATTCAACCAACTGCTATCTAGCTGTGTGCCCGTGTTCACATTCTGTCTAAATATCCATAATATTACCGTCTCCAGAAAAAACACCGGAGTGACTTTTTTCAAGCAGCCATAATAAATTTTACGTAATCCGTATCCCTCGCTGTAGTAGTGTATAAGTTGACCTTGTAGGCATTATTTGCCCTGTAGGCATTTTTTGCCCAGTGTGTTATTCAACCAACTGCTATCTAGCTGTGTGCCCGTGTTCACATTCTGTCTAAATATCCATAATATTACCGTCTCCAGAAAAAACACCGGAGTGACTTTTTTCAAGCAGCCATAATAAATTTTACGTAATCCGTATCCATCGCTGTAGTAGTGTATAAGTTGACCTTTTAGGCATTATTTGCCCTGTAGGCATTTTTTGCCCAGTGTGTTGACCTTGTAGACATTGTTTGCCCAGTTTTTTTGGACGCAGCCACTGAAGCACAGTTGCCAGAAAAAATATGCCATATAAATGCTGAAAATATAAATTTTTTTGGTTGCAGCCACTGAAGCACAGAGGCCAGAAAAATTATGCCATATAAATGCTGAAAATAGTCATTTTTCGCCATACGTTGACCTTGTAGACATTGTTTGCCCAGTTTTTTTGGTTGCAGCCACTGAAGCACAGAGGCCAGAAAAAATTAAACCAGTAGGGTTTGCACCCTAGTTTGTAACGGTGGCGGAGGGAGGAGGACGCTAAAGGACAGCTGTGTGTGGAGTCATGAGGCTTGAAGAGAAGGACAGCTGCATAGAAGTCAGAACAAGTCTTCCGGCGTGCAGTAACCCTCCGAGATCCACCCCTCATTCATTTTAATAAAGGTCAGGTAATCGACACTTTTGTGACCTAGGCGAGTTCTCTTCTCAGTTACAATCCCTCCTGCTGCACTGAAGGTCCTTTCTGAGAGCACACTTGAGGCTGGGCAAGACAAGAGGTTCATGGCAAATTGTGACAGCTCTGGCCACAGATCAAGCCTGCGCACCCAGTAGTCCAGGGGTTCATCGCTCCTCAGAGTGTCGATATCTGCAGTTAATGCCAGGTAGTCCGCTACCTGCCGGTCGAGGCGTTCTTTGAGGGTGGATCCAGAAGGGTTGTGGCGCTGCCTTGGACAGAAAAACATTTGCATGTCTGACGTTACAGACCGGCCAAAGGGCTTTGTCCTTGCAGGTGTGCTCGTGGCAGGATTACTGGCACCTCTGCCCCTGGAATGTTGATGAGTTCCTGAAGTGACATCACCCTTAAAAGCATTGTACAACATGTTTTGCAGGCTGGTTTGTAAATGCCGCATCTTTTCGGACTTGTGGTATGTTGGTAACATTTCTGACACTTTATGCTTGTACCGAGGGTCTAGTAGCGTTGCGACCCAGTACAGGTCCTTCTCCTTAAGCCTCTTGATACGGGGGTCCTTCAACAGGCATGCCAGCATGAAAGACCCCATTCTCACAAGGTTGGATGCAGAGCTATCCATCTCCGCTTCCTCATTATCAAGGACTGCATCATCCACGGTCTCCTCCCCCCAGCCACGTACAAGACCAGGGGTCCCCAAAAGGTCACCACTAGCCCCCTGGGAAGCCTGCTCCTGTTGGTCCTCCTCCTCCTCCTCCACAAAGCCACCTTCCTCCTCTGACTCCACTTCTGGCACCTCTCCCTGCGTTGCAGCAGGTGCCTGGGTTCGTTCTGGTGATTGCGACCATAAATCGTGCGCTTCCAGCTCCTCGTCACGCTGGTCTACAGCCTCATCTGTCACTCGTCGCACGGCACGCTCCAGGAAGAAAGCGAAGGGTATTAGGTCGCTGATGGTGCCTTCGGTGCGACTGACCATATTTGTCACCTCTTCAAAAGGTCGCATGAGCCTGCAGGCATCGCGCATAAGCACCCAGTAACGGGGGAAAAAAATCCCCAGCTCTGCAGATCCAGTCCTACCACCCAGTTCAAAAAGGTACTCGTTGACGGCCCTTTGTTGTTGCAGCAGACGTTCCAACATAAGGAGCGTTGAATTCCAGCGAGTCTGGCTGTCAGAAATCAAACGCCTGACTGGCATGTTGTAGCGCTGCTGAATGTCAGCAAGGCGTGCCATGGCTGTGTAGGAACGTCTGAAATGGGCCGACACCTTTCTGGACTGGGTGAGAACGTCCTGGAATCCTGGGTACTTGGAGACAAAACGTTGGACTATTAAATTTAACACATGTGCCATGCAGGGCACATGTGTTAAATTTCCCAGTCTCAACGCTGCCAACAGATTGCTTCCATTGTCACACACCACTTTTCCGATCTGCAGTTGGTGTGGGGTCAGCCACCGATCGGCCTGTGACTGCAGAGATGACAGGAGTACAGATCCGGTATGGTTTTTGCTTTCCAGGCACGTCATCCCCAAGACAGCGTGACAACGGCGTACCTGGCACGTCGAATAGCCTAGGGGGAGCTGGGGGTGCACAGGTGTGGAGGAGGAGAAGGAGGACCCAGCAGCAGAGTAAGAAGAAGAAGAGGAAGAAGACGAGGTAGAGAGCGATGGAGGAGTAGAGGTGGTGGCAGAACCGCGTGCAATCCGTGGCGGTGACACCAACTCCACTGTTGTTGTTGTTGTTGAGCTACCCATTCCCTGCTTCCCATTCCCAGCCATTACCAAGTTCACCCAGTGGGCAGTGTAGGTGACATACCTGCCCTGACCATGCTTGGAGGACCATGCGTCAGTAGTCATATGGACCTTTGGCCCAACACTAAGTGACAGAGATGCGGTAACTTGGCTCTGCACATGTTGGTACAGGTGTGGTATTCCCTTTTTAGAAAAAAAATTGCGGCTGGGTACCTTCCACTGCGGTGTCCCAATTGCTACAAATTTGCGGAAGGCCTCAGAGTCCACCAGCTGGTATGGTAAAAGCTGGCGGGCTAAGAGTGCAGACAAGCCAGCTGTCAGACGCCGGGCAAGGGGGTGACAGTCAGACATTGGCTTCTTACGCTCAAACATGGCCTTCACAGAAACTTGGCTGGTGGCAGATGACTGGGAATGGGAACAGGTGGTCAAGGTGGAAGGCGGAGTGGAGGGTGGTTCAGATGGGTCAAGGAGAGCAGAGGTAGAGCAGTAAGATGCTGGACCAGAAGGAGTGTGACTTTTAGTTTGCCTGTTGCCTTTGAGGTGTTGCTCCCAAAGTGCTTTGTGCTTGCCGCTCATGTGCCTTCGCATAGAAGTTGTACCTATGTGGCTGTTGGGCTTACCAAGGCTCAGTTTCTGACTGCACTCATTGCAAATTACAATGCTTTTGTCAGAGGCACACACATTAAAAAAATGCCACACTGCTGACTTTTTGGAAGTCTGCGATCTGGCGGTAACAGTAGAAGTTGGCGGCATTGGCGGCAATGGCGGGTGCGTTGGCCGGCTGAACACAGGTGCCGATACATGTTGTTGCCCTACTGATCCCTGCGGGCTGGCCTCCCTGCTTCTTCTAAGTCTTATTCTCCTACTGCCTCTCTGACTCTCCGTCTCTCCATCTGAACTACCCTCCTCTTGCTCTCTTCTACTAGGCACCCACAAAACATCAATCTCCTCATCATCATTCTCCTCAGATGCATCAATTTCTTCTGACACATCACAGAAGGAAGCAGCAGCGGGGACCTCCTCCTCCTCCTCATCACTCATCATTATGTCCATCTCTGTCGTGTTCTCTGCCAGAATTAAATCTGGTGTAACGTCCTCATCTCCTTCATCTTCTTCTGCCAATAATGGTTGCGCATTACTCAGTTCAAGAAACTCATGGGAAAATAACTCCTCTGACTCCAGTGAAGATGGGGCACCGGTGGTGGAGGAAGTGTTACGTGGGGTGGCCATAGCAGTGGAGGATGAGGAGGATGTTGTGGTAAAGTTAGAAACGGTAGAGGATGGGGTGTGCTGTGTAAGCCAGTCAACTACCTCTTCAGCATTTTGGGAGTTCAGGGTCATTGGCTTTTTAAAACTGGGCAATTTGCTAGGGCCACAGGATTGCATAGCAGCACGGCCCCTAGCACGGCCTCTGCGTGGCGGCCTGCCTTTGCCTGGCATTATTTTTAAAAAAACAACAACAACAAAAACTCAGTTGGTTTTTCTGGAAACGATAATACACACAGCTAGATGGCAGTTTGAAGAAAACAGTGTGCAAATAATGCCTACAAGATCAACGTATACACTACTACAGCGGTGGATACGGATTACGTAAAATATATGAATGCTGCTTGAAAAAAAGTAACTCAAGTGGTTTTTCTAGAGACGATAATATTATCAATATTTAGACAAAATGTGAACAAGCTCACACAGCTAGATGGCGGTTTGAAGAAAACACTGTGCAAATAATGCCTACAAGGTCAACGTATACACAGCGGTGGATACGGATTACGTAAAATATAAGAATGCTGCTTGAAAAAAAGTCACTCCGGTGTTTTTTCTGGAGACGGTAATATTATGGATATTTAGACAGAATGTGAACACGGTCACACAGCTAGATAGCAGTTGGTTGAATAACACACTGGGCAAAAAATGCCTACAGGGCAAATAATGCCTACAAGGTCAACGTATACACAGCGGTGGATACGGATTACGTAAAATATAAGAATGCTGCTTGAAAAAAAGTCACTCCGGTGTTTTTTCTGGAGACGGTAATATTATGGATATTTAGACAGAATGTGAACACGGGCACACAGCTAGATAGCAGTTGGTTGAATAACGTATGGCGAAAAATGACTATTTTCAGCATTTATATGGCATATTTTTTCTGGCAACTGTGCTTCAGTGGCTGCGTCCAAAAAAACTGGGCAAACAATGCCTACAAGGTCAACGTATGGCAGTTGTTTAAAGAGAACAGTAGATTACTAGCCAGCAAAGCTACCTAAGCTAAAATGTCCCTCAAATCCCTGCAGACTTCTGTCCCTCCAATACAGAGCAGTATCACGCAGATTACTAGCCAGCAAACTTACTATCATCTGTCCCTGAAATCACTAACAGCTCTCGCCCTACACTATCTCTTCCAAGCACACACAGGCAGATTTTTCAGATACATTTTTGCCCTTGATCCCCCTCTGGCATGCCACTGTCCAGGTCGTTGCACCCTTTAAACAACTTTAAAATCATTTTTCTGGCCAGAAATGTCTTTTGTAGATGTTAAAGTTCGCCTTCCCATTGAAGTCTATGGGGTTCGCGAACCGTTCGCGAACCGCTCGCAATTTTGCGCAAGTTCGCGAATATGTTCGCGAACTTTTTTTCCGACGTTCGCTACATCCCTACTTCAGAATCGCTGTGTTTATTTTTCAGAAACACGTTTATTTTTTTAATAAACATAACTCGGAAGTTGCAGCCTGCAGAAGAAAGCAGCGCCGCCATCTTACTAAAGGCTTCCCTTCCGCCTTCAGCTACTGTTCATTACTGCACAAGTGCCAAAATCCCTCCCCCTGACCCCAGGGAGCTTCTTAATTAACATATAATCATCTATTCACTGCAAAGCACCGAACTTGGTATCCGCTCACATCTCCCCTATGAATAATCTCTACAAACAGAAGTAAGTTTCCCTTTGTCAGCCAAGCTTTCTCCAATATATTTAGCTAATATACTCTGGATAATATAAAGCTCCCTCCTAGCTCTCAGCTCTGTGTGCTAATGAAAGGAATCGAGCATCGCCATGGAGACCAGGCCCACTGATTCCTATTGGCTGGTGGGCGGGCTACACAGGTTCAAGAAGAAGAAGCATGCAAATTGAGCACAGGCAAGGAGGGAACAGACTCATGCGCAGAATGTAGAAAAAGGCTGTAATGAGACACTTCTGTGCCCGAGGCAGCAGGGAGGGAAAGCTAAGGAATGTTGGTGACGTCACCCAACTCTGAGACTCCGCTTGTGCAGGCAGTGGATTTGCATATGAAAGAAGACGGAGAGCCTGGATTCACTCTGCCCAGTAAGTGATAACACATAAATCCTTTGCTTTAACCCTGCATGTTTGTTTACCTTTCGTTGTCCTTTAAGTGAGGAAGAAGACGCATGAGAGTAGGAATTTGAGGTGGCTGATCTTGGCAGACTGCAATAGTTTGATTCTTTCATAAGTAAAAAAAAACATGATTTGCCAAACCTTTTCTCAAACAGTGGGGGATTATAGTAAGCAGCATAAACACAGGATCTACTGTCAAAATGCTTTCTCCTCTTACAGTGAGAAGTTTAGTCTTAGAAAAAGACTCCAAGACAAAAAAACAGAGGGTCCTATAGAGCAATCAGAACTGATTAAAACACCTTCCTCCCTTCCTGATATGCTGAATGGAATAAGAAGAAACATAAAGAAACTCAAAGAAGACATAGATTACCTATGAAAACCCAATTTACCTGACAATCAGAATAAAAAATCTAAAAAACAATTAAGTAAGGGGGCATTGCTACAAATACTGCATTTAAAAAGATTTAACACATCAAACTGGTCAATCAGAGCATGGACTGTGCTCATGGACATCCCCACTGGCATCATCATGCTCTAAAACACAAAGCCAAGAGTCGAAAACTTCTAGTCAGTGGATACAACAATTAATTGCTACAAAAAAATCTCAATCTTTGGCACCATGCTAATAAACTAGCATGAAAAACCTGAAGCAGCTAACCAAGTTGATTAGATATCTCCAGATTACCAACCTAGAATAGCCTCAAGCAGATAAATTATTATTTTTAAGAAAAAAGGATCCGTATAGAGGAGAATTACTTCAACAGGGGGTCTCGCTACTGGGAATATATTAGGTAAAACACACTTTATTCCAAATTTAAAATACACATACATATTAAGAAATTTGGACATAGCAGCAATGTGTTAGGTGTGGCATCAATCCATTTGTTTCACTAAACGTAAAGATTATATCACACTTTATATAAGTACCCGGGTACTGTTAGGCATTCAAAAAGATTCCCATACAAATAATGCTAGTAAGTGATAAATATTATTCCATCAAAAATGAAGGCCCAATGCCCCAGTTGCCTTCTGGCATTAGTAAAAATAAGTAATTTCACAAAATCGAGAGCCTACAATGAAGGCAACCACCTGGCACTGCACAATCCTTTAGTCCTCACCTTCACATATCTGCGAGTCCACCCTGAAATGCATTTTGCCCATAGCTTTATCAAGATTTGGAAAAGCTATGGGCAAAATGATATATGAAAATTTGATCCACTTTGATTTTTCTTGAAGAGCTACTGTGATAAAACTAACTTTGGAGAGGGATGATATTTGCTTAATTATCTCACCAAGGAGATGTTTTATTTGGGCCACATGATTGGATCCATGTCATTCTGATTGCCTGTCACTCGCATTAGCCCACCATACTGGAATACATTCTACTGCAGTGAGTGATTAAGAGGAACAAAGGCAGCATGATAAATCATGGCTGTCTTTTTAGGACTGAGTTTCTAGCAGGAAACATGGATGCTCACAAGTAAAACACTTACAATCAGTAGCAGGCATTTGCAGTCTTTCTAAGTTTGATTTGGTATTTATACTGAGTGCATGGAAGGCCTATTTATATTCATGCAATGAAGGTTGTTTTTTCCAAGTGGAAAGGTTTATCTCTAGCTCTGTTGATTTGGATCACTTCAAAAAACTTTTCTGCTAAAAAATTTGTGGGTGTGTCCCTATTGAACTCCAGTTGGATGTACCAGCAGAGAAACACAGGCAGAGAAAATGGCAATACTGCATGATAATACCAATCAGTTATACTATTGGCATTAATGGTCATCATTAATGTCAAAGGCAGTCTGCACATCAGTATCAAGTATATGCGTTCTCTCCCCTAGCAGAAATCAGGGCCGGAACTAGGGGCAGACAGAAGAGGCACCTGCCTAGGGCGCAAAGATAGGGGGAGCTGGGCAGGATCCTGTTAAAGAGTTTCTGACTACCCCTAGTTCACTCTCCCTTCCCCGTCTGCCACTCTGCCCTCCTTGTCTGCAACTCTCAACACCCCTGCCCTCCTTTCTGTCATTGTGGGCGGGACAGTGACATCGCATGGGTGGGTCAGGGGTCGAAGTTATGACGTGGCAGTTGGCAATTGGCCAATCGCCGCATTAAGAAATCCTGCCCAGTTTTCAAAATTAGGAAAACCGGGCAGGCGGTTTTGACCCAGACAGCCCTCCCAAAAACTGGGCTGTCCAGGTCAAATCCCAGTCACCTACATATACATTATATTGATGTAGCAACTGTTAGTAAAAGAACATGGACCTGAACTAACACAGTATAATATTTCCCATCATTAAGCTATCAGCATCCTTTATAAATATTAAAGATTATGCTTACCATGGGCTTCTTTAAAATTGTTCACAAAAAGCATGTAAAGGTTGGTTTGGCAGGCATATAAAAGCATCTAGAAGCAAAAGAGATGGTGTATCGATAGCAGGTATCAATTTTTATGAAACAGAGCTTTTTAAATGTGATGTATTGATTTATAAACTGACCTGCAAATTTGCTAATTCAGCTTTTGGTAAATTATGACTGCTGCTAAGTGGCCCAGTGATCAATATGTTACAAGAACCACACAATATTGTTCATTCTTTAATGCTGTGTAATCAGTGTGTTTATTTTAAGCGTGTATGGATGCACACCATGTTCTCCTTTTGCTGCCTCTTGAGTTATGTACCATTCTGGCGAGCTGACATTAACCTGATCTCTTTCAATATTTGGCATCAGGAAATATACTGCAGTATCATTTAGTTAGAGTATTGGCGCTTAAACCTGCTCTCCCCTGTGTTCCATTTTAAACTACTAAGTCACAGGGGAGCACAGGAATGAACGCAGCCAAATGGGCCCATACTGAAACAGGTGCATGTAAATACAGAATACAACCGAGGAACATACAACATGCTGCTCCCCACCTGGGTTTGGCGCTTACATGTGCCTAGGGTTGCCACCTTTTTGCCAGGTGGAGACCGGGCAGGGGGCGGAGCCGCGAAGCAGAGATGCGGACACTGATGTCGGGGGCGGGGTTGTGATACGGTCAATCATGGGGAATCCTGCCCAGATTTCCTAATTTGGAAAACCAGGCAGGAAATTTTGACACAGGCAGCCTTTCAAAATACCAAGCTGTCCGAGTCAGGTGGCAACCCTACATGTGCCTGTGTGAGTATGGGCCCCTTTAAATTAATAATCTGCATTCCTTCCTGCACTTCCTCATGACTGAACGCATTTAAACTGGACACAGGCGAGCGCAGGTTTAAGTGCTCTGTACGAACCCAGTGTCACATTACTAATTGTACTTCACGGGGAGTAAAGAAGTTTCTGAAACTGGGGACAGGTGGAAGGCCTTTGAAGGGCAGTTGTGTCTATTTTATCAAGCCAACTATATGTATCAGTGTAGGGCATGTAGGGCAGCCTGGGCAACACAATGTGTACTGTCCAGCAAGAGTTGTAAATATGATCGCAAAATATGTTGAAACTGGTTCCATAAATGCTGCTGTAGAGTCTAGGGTTGCCACCTGACCGGTAATTTACTGGCCTGGCAGGTTATAATGATGGTTGATCTCAATTTTATTAAAAAATATATAGGAAGGCCGGTATTTTTTTTTCAGAAAAGATGGCAACTCTAGTAGAGTTCCAGAGGTTTAAGTATGTTTTACTCAGACAGTTTCCCCTGTATTTGGACACCTAAGTGGTCCTTTGATTCACCCAGGCAGCTATGTCCCTTTTCCTGGGTCCATTGCAGTTCAAGGTTTGCCCAGCAGGAGGCAGAATAGTTTTGGATAAAAGGAGAGCACACATGCTCAGAGCTCTTCCCTGATCCCACATGATGGGGAGGTGGGGACAAAATTGGGTCTGGGCAGTTACCAGGCCTGTTAGTTAAAGTTCAGTATTGTAGTAGTTAATATTGTTATAGTCACGCTACGAGCAAAAGCCAGGGCTAAGTTGTGTAGCCAAACAGCACAAGCCCTAATAAGGAGGACAGTGGGGTTAGTACCCTTGTGGTGATCAGCCGCCAGCACAAGGACAAAAGTGGGTGAGTTTAGGGCATGAGATTTGCAAGGGAGCAAGACACTACCAGTGAGTGGGTGAGTGCAGGGGCAGGAGATCTGCCAAGGAAGCAAGATACCACCAGAGAGTGGGTGAGCACAAGGGCAGGGGGAGTCTGAGGCCACCGGTGCTGCTGCATATGGGGCCCCACGGCCCCCTTCAGGCCTCACTGCTGAGATGCAAATCCTGCTCTGTTCACCCAGCAAACCGCCCAACCCCCCCCCCCGCCGCCTACCACCAGTAGTCATAATTTCTTTGATCAGACGGGGTGGTGGAAGTCAGGAGTGCAGACAGGCTGTGTGCTGGCCTGGCGATCAAGGCACTTGGCCCCCTCCCCAGGCGTAAATCGAGCTCTGCATCCCCTGGCGCCTCCCCCGCTGGTGCATACTAGTGTGTGTCAAGTGGGGGGTGGGGTTTTAACGGCACAATATGTGTGGTGGGTTTGGGCCAGCAGAGGCCCACGAGTGCTGGTGATCAGGCCCCCCTCCCAAGGCTTAAATACAGCTCTGCCCATCTGCATCCCCTGGCGCCTCCACCGCCGGTGCGTACCGGTGCAGATCAGACGGGGCGGGGGTGTAGTTTTCTCAGCGCAGTCTGTGTGGGGTGGGTCTGGGCCGGTGGGGCTACCTCTGGGCTGGAGATTTACCAAGAAAAATCCTGTGAATGTTACACTCTATGTACAAACTGCTATTGAGAACTGTTGCATTCACTAGAGGCCTGCATTCTATGGCAGTCTAACACCAAATGTGTGTTAATGCCATCCCTCCAATATGTGCATTCTGTTAGTGAGCCTGGACCATCTTAGAAATGTCATGTAGCTGTTAGGGTTGCAAGGGCAGTCTTTGGCCCCAACTAGGAGGTAGTAATTGGGGTTAGTACTCCAGGAGATTGTACACCAGTTAGGGACTGAGAGTTCAGGTGTAGGTTGGTAGGGCAATAGTCAGACGCCCAGGAGAAGCTTATGAACTGTATGTAGAGAAGACAGACAAGGGGAAAGGAACAGTGTAGAAGAGATGGTATCCCTTTAACTGAAAAGACAACCCAGCCGTTCACATTGCCTTCCTCCCCTGACGCTCACGTGCCAATGGCCCACATGTGAGAACCAGCACATGCAAATAGAAGCAGACAGTCTCGGTCTCTATGGGGCTAACATACCAGCACTGCTTAAACTGGCCATAGACGTGCAGATTTACCTTCATATCGGACAAACGATCGTTCAGTGCCAACTCCCGACCCGCCACTAACCATTCAGATCAAATAAAGTAGTTATAGAACAGATCAGATGATGTTCTGCCCCTTACAGCAATCGTACGAAAGACATGTCTGATAAAAGCTGGTGACAGTCTCCCACTGATATCGTCAGATTGGCAATACATGCAGAGATATTATCGGTAGCCGGCAGAAATTTTCTAACCTGTCCGATTGTCTGAACGTCCAATCGCCATGGCACGGAAAATGGCGGGACACTCCATACACGGTCCGAAAATTTCTACGAAATTAAGATTTGTACAATCAAATCTTTGCATCTATGGCCAGCTTAAGGGGAGTGAAGCCAGGGAACTGCACTAAGAACAGGGCCGGATTTACATAGTGGGCACCCCTAGGCCCACTGTCTTCCGTCACCCCTGTCCCCTCCCCTTTATTTGTGCACATTTTCATCATGTGGACTGGAGCAATGGTAATTGGTGCATGGGAAATTTAAAAAATTATTGTATCTCCAGCACATTCCCCCAGTGTTTTTGAACCAATGTGGGTGTGGTTGGCCAGCATGACGCCCACCTAAAATCCTGCCAACCTAGGCCCAGGCCTAGGTGGCCTTTCCACAAATCCAGGCCTGACTAGGAGCAGGCGGAAGAGAAGTTATGTGCCTGATGCCTCCCCAACTTTGCGCAGCCCTAGTTGTGGCCCTGAGTCTGTTCTGGTTAATCGCATTTAAAGATAAGATGGCTGCGTTACAAAGAAAAAGCCTTCCCTTTTTCTATAATGGAGAGACACTTGAGCTGGGTAGCCCCCATTACAAAGTGACAAAATATACTCGGTCTGTATCAGCATTGTTGCTTGAACATTTGCCAAAATAATGTAACTGTCTATTTGGAGGATATGCAAGTAATGTGCCTTTCCACACAAGAGATGGTATATCCACTTGGGGGAATGTACTTTGTATAGTCAGCAAATAGCAACATTATGAAACACCCCAGTGCTGAGCATTTAAAACTACATGGCACGACATGCTGTGAATTATTTCTATTGCCATCTACTGCTACTCGCTACATCACCTCTGCACCGCTCGTGAGTCTTCAACATTTCAGAGTAATCATTTAGGACTAATTGTGTTCTAAGCACAACCTCAGCTGCATTCACAATGCAGTTCAATGATTACTGAAATATTAACAAAAGTGCATGCCTGCGGAGACCTATCAAATGTACATTATTAGCGCACACTGCTAACAAAACACTTTATAGACCGTATATGCGTATCTTTCTATATATATACCCATGAGTCGTGCAAGATTAGTTTTAATTTATCAAAAGCACTCAGGTAGGTGGTGCAACTTGAATTCATAAAAGCAGTGACTATAACTATTTGGTATTTGCATTGCCAGTGCGTGTCCAATTTTGTATTTTACAAAATGCCAATGCTTTATCTTGCCAAATAATGAGTTATTATACTGAATGAGATTTGAGTTCTTTTTAAAAAGGCTCTAAGGTATCCAGAAGATCTCAAGGTCAAGGACATAAGAACTGAAGGACTGCAGCTATTCCTGTATAACCATTCAAGTCCCATTGACAACATCATAACAACTGAAGATCCATTGCCAGGAAAATCCTTACCTACTGCATTACACATTCTCTCCTTACCTACTGTAAGGAGAGAATGTGTTAATATCAAAGACACATATACTTTATTTTACTCTTTGTAGATACATTTAATAGTATAGTTTTCATAGAAACAACTGCTAATTGTCAAAAGTTAGTACAAATCTCACAAGGAGTTAGAGCTCATTGATACTGAATGGCAGTAATCAGATCTGACTCTCTCTCTCACAGATGTGGACAGTTCCATTATAACTTTCAGCAGTCAGATCAGAACTGATCCTAATGTGTGAACAGACACATATAATGCTCCTCTTTTTTATAATTCAGAGTTTTAGCCAACTAGTCAAATTGAATTGGATGACAATCGAGGGATTTATGCAAATGACCATATAATTCAAGTTAATGATAACAGATAAATATATTACATAAAACAGCTGCTTATGTAAAACCCTGCTTCATATAAATAAACAATTCAGTTTATAAATAAATAACATGTTAAAAAAAAACACACGTCCATCAAGTTCAACCTTTTTTTTTTTTTTTTTTTTTTTTTTTTTAAATCTGCCTAACTGCCAGTTGATCCAGAGGAAGGCAAAAAAAACATCTGAAGCCTCTCCAATTTGCCTCAGAGGGGAAAAAATTCCTTCCTGACTCCAAAATGGCAATCGGACTAGTCCCTGGATCAACTTATACTATGAGCTATCTCCCATAACCCTGTATTCCCTCACTTGCTAAAAAGCCATTCAACCCCTTCTTAAAGGGATACTTTCATGGGAAAGATTTTTTTTCAAAATGAACCAGTTAATAGTGTTGCTCCAGCAGAATTCTGCACTGAAATCCATTTCTCAAAAGAGCAAACAGATTTTTTTTATATTTAATTTTGAAATCTGACATGGGGCTAGACATTTTGTCAATTTCCCAGCTGCCCCTGGTCATGTGACTTTAGGAGAGAAATGCTTTCTGGCAGGCTGCTGTTTTTCCTTCTCAATGTAACTCAATGTGAGACATGGGTTTTTACTATTGAGTGTTGTTCTTAGATCTACCAGGCAGCTGTTATCTTGTGTTAGGGAGCTGTTATCTGGTTACCTTCCCATTGTTATTTTGTTTGGCTGCTGGGGTGCAAAAGGGAGGGGGTGATATCACGCCAACTTGCAGTACAGCAGTAAAGAGTGATTGTAGTTTATCAGAGCACAAGTCACATGACTTGGGGCAGCTGGGAAATTGACAATATGTCTAGCCCCATGTCAAATTTCAAAATTAAATATAAAAAAAATCTGTTTGCTCTTTTGAGAAATGGATTTCAGTGCAGAATTCTGCTGGAGCAGCACTATTAACTGATTCATTTTGAAAAAAATTTTTTCCCATGACAGTATCCCTTTAAAGCTATCTAATGTATCAGCCTGTACCACTGATTCAGGGTGAGAATTCCACATCTTCACAGCTCTCACTGTAAAAAACCCCTTCCGAATATTTAGGCGCAACCTCTTTTCTTCTAATTGGAATGGGTGACCTCGTGTCAGCTGGAAAAATAATACTGGTAAATAAAGCATTAGAGAGATTATTATATGATCCCCTTATATATTTTTACATAGTTATCATATCTCCCCTTAAGTGCCTCTTCTCCAGCATGAACATCCCCAATTTGGCCAGTCTTTCCTATAGCGAAGATTTTCCATACCTTTTACCAGCTTAGTTGCCATTCTCTGCACCCTCTCTAATACAATAATGTCCTGTTTGAGTGATGGAGACCAAAACTGTACGGCATATTCTAGATGGGGCCTTACAAGTGCTCTATATAGTGGAAGAATGACCCCCTCCTCCCTTGACTCTATGCCCCTTTTAATACATTTCAAGACCTTATTTGCCTTTGATGCTGCTGACTGGCATTGCTTGCTACAGCCAAGTTTATCATCTACAAGGTCCTTTTCCATAATGGATTTGCCTAGTGCAGTCCCATTAAGGGTATAAGTGGCTTGGATATTTTTACATCCCAGGTGCATGACTTTACATTTATCAACATTGAATCTCATTTGTCACTTAGCTGCCCAGATTGCCAGTTTGTCAAGTTCATGTTGCAATTCCTGGATGGAATTAATTGGGCTGGATAATTTTGTGTCATCTGCAAACACTGATACATTACTTACAATACAATCCCCATAGTCATTAATGAGCAAGTTAAATAAAAGTGGACCCAATACTGAGCCCTGAGGGACCCCACTAAGAACCTTACTGCAAGTACAGAATGTCCCATTAACGACCACCCTCTGTACCTGATCCTGTAGCCAGTTTGCTATCCATGTGCAAACGATTTCATTAAGACCAACAGACCTTATTTTCCTTCCTTGCTTCTTTCACCTTGACTCATTGATAGGATATCACTTGCATCCCATTTGGTACTGACACACCAGCTTCGTACACAGATGCACACACTATAGATAAAGCAATGCGTAATGTTTGCAAAAATATGTATATAGATTTACAGAATATGCTGTGATTTTCTCTCCTGCTGCAGCACAAACTATAACCTGTATCATAAAATAAATAATTCAATACAAAGCACGTTTCATCGGATATAGTTGTAATGCAATATGTATTCTGATTTGCTGATTGCCCTTTCAGTGCCTGTAATTGAGATCACTGTTTAGTAAACTGACTTTGAATGCAAGGACAAGTAACTTTAAATAAGACCCCCAAATGCACAGAAACTTGCTTTATCTTGTTTCTTTGCACAATAATGCTGCAGATTAGAGAGCTGCAATAGATGGCTTTGATACATATTGAGCTCTTGATGTGAACTGCCAGGCAACAAATCCATTGATTTCCATTCTACCACTTAGGATAGTGAGAAATTCCTTCAGTGTTTTAAACAGAGAGAAATATGATAAACACATACTGTATATGGAGCAAGGCAGACAGATGGGGTATACAGTGCTCACCAGAATTTACATCTAACAGTATCATGGTATAAAACCAAGAGATTTCATTCAATATAAAGGAACCCTGGTTTGGGCTCTAAACTAAAAATGTACAAAAAAGATAGAGACATTCTGAAATACATTAGTCTGCACTTAGAACTAGGGAAGGTAAGAGGCGGTGTTGGTGAAAAGGTTTATATGATTGTGTTACTTGGCATGTAAAAAGCCAGTCAGTATACAGTATATTTTAAAACCATGTCTAATGTAAGTAGCCTTTTTAAAATCAATGTACATTTGGGTACACTACATTTGTAACAAACATTTCTGTGTGTTTTCCAAAGTCATGTTTTATTGGTTTGCTAAAATTACATGTTGGTCTAAAACAGGGGTGTCCAACCTGCGGCCCGAGGGCCGCATGCGACTCAGGATGGATATGAATGTGACCCAGCTTGAAATGCTCGGTTCAGAGGAAACGTCATGTCACAAAGAATATGGCCCCCCTGGACCTAATGGGCCCACCCGCTGTAACTACTTGGTACCTGGCATAGGCAATTCAGCTTGTTGTTCCTGCTGTGCTCCTGTTGTGCGCATGTCTGACTTGTCACTGCAAAATCAGTGTGGTTTCCTGCTACTTGTGCTAAGTGCTTCACTCATTTCGGGCACTGTATTCCCCCTAAGCTGCTGCACATTCTCAGAAGAAATAAAGGTATGGAAACAGGAAAAAACAAGAGCGTAAAATAACACTCTGTGCTCTCTAAGTCCAGACCCATTAACCACCTCAGTCTGTCATCTTGTTAGGAACAGGCTTACTATGCCAGGTTGAAACAATGTGGTGACCTATGGAGTAGGGAGGATGGGGGACTCTGCCCATTGCCCAGTTAGTAATTATAATAAGTGTATTTAATATCCAGGTGTCCCATATTTCAGTGTATAGCTCCATCTACTTATCCAGCTGGTATTGTAGTTCTTTTCTGTGTATTTTCTTTACTTTTACAAATCAAAAGTGTTTATATTTCATGAGTGGCCCCACACAATTTTTCTTTTTCCAATGCGGTCCTGGTAAGCCAAAAGGTTGGACACCCCTGGTCTAAAACATTTTTTAACCTATGTTAAACTATATAAAAAATAAATTCTGCATGCCATTCGCTTTTTGTGCTATACGATTGTATGGGATCTTTTATTAAAGGGATACTGTCATGGGAAATCATGTTTTTTTTTCAAAATGCACCAGTTAATAGTGCTGCTCTGCACTGGAATCCATTTCTCAAAAGAGCAAATAGATTTTTTATATTCAATTCTGAAATTTGACATGGGGCTCGACAGTTTCCCATGTGCCCCAGTCATGTGACTTGTGAACTGGTATAAGCTTTAGTCACTCTTTACTGCTGTACTGCAAGTTGGGAGTGATATCACCCCCTCCCTTTCCTCTGCAGCAGCCAAACAAAAGAACAATGGGAAGGTTACCAGATAGCAGCTCCCTAACACAAGATTGCAGCTCCCTGGTAGATCTAAAAGCCAAGTCCCACTGTGATGAAAATGACAACTCCCCAGCACTGATGATTCAAGTGGAACTGTGTCTAATTCACGTCTAAGTGTACACTTAACAGACACAAACCACATGGTCACTATTACACAGAAATCATGGGGAAAAAAATGACATATTGTGGGTGCCAAAGCTATGAAACCTTACCCTAAACAACATTCTAACTTATGGCAAGCTCATGTTTTCTTCTGCTGTCCTATAAAACTATAAAAATCAAAACAGTGGGCAAAATAATCCAATCCTAATTTTTAAAATTCATAATAAAAGTAATTTTTACTGTCCCCCTTACAATAATAATTAATGGTGTTTTTTTTTATAGTTGTATTGTTATCCGCAAAGGGACCAGAGGAGATTGGTGGTTGTGAAAGTCCAGTTTAGGTCAACTTCACAAACGGCCAGATTTATTAAGGGTCGAATTCCTGAATTTTTGGGTCAGTAAAATTTGTCCTAGTGTTAAATATTAGATTTTTTTCTCAAATAACTTGCCAATTGAGTTTCGAGTATATTCAGATTTAAGGGAGTTTAAAAAAACTCACATACATTCGAAATTCCACCTTTGATAAATGTGCCTCTATGGGGCAGATTTACTAAAGGGCGAAGTGGCTAACGCTAGCAACATTTCACCAGCGTTGCCACCTGCAGGGACATTGCCAATTCACTAACAGTCACAGGCACCAAAACAGGACCGCCACTAGCATTCATTCACGCTCTATCACCAGGCAACTTTTCATTCTGGCGAATGATTGTTACAAATTCACCAAAGTGCGGATTTTACTGAATGGTACCTCTTTCGCCAGAATTGACTTTGCCACCTCAGACCAGGTGAAGTGTTAAAAAGAAACTAGATCTCCCTCAATCTTCTGTCCCTTACATCATATCCTGTTTGCCAAAAATGCATTAAAGTTCAAAAAACGCTGGCGACACTTCATTTTTTTTAAACTGGATTGGCTGCTAGGGATGTAGCGAACTGCCGTTAATGTGTTCGCGAACGCCGTTCGCGAACACCGGCAAAAAAGCGAACAGTTCGCGAACAGTTCGCGAACTTCGAACGCTCGATAAAATCGTTCGATCGAACGATCGAAGGATTTTATTCGTACGATCGAAGGATTTTCGTTCGAATCGAACGATCGAAGCTATTCGATCGAATGATTTTAATTCAATCGAATGCTTATAATCGTTCGAACGAATGGAAATCGTTCGATTTTAGCGATCGAACGGTCGAATGGTCGAATGGTCGAACGAAATTTTACTTCGAATCGAACGCGAACACCAATTGGCGAACGTCGCGCGACGTTCGCGAACATTCGGCGGACGCGAACAGTCGAAGTTCGCGCGAACTAGTTCGCCGGCGAACAGTTCGCTACATCCCTATTGGCTGCAAAAGTCCTAACTTACTTTTTTGGGTAACCAGTTTTCTCCAGACATTTTATAACATTCATTTTACAGTGGGCTCATGTGTAGGGGATTATATCAACTCTCTTGTCTTTGTTATGATTCCCGGGACATGTGTAATAAAAAGTGGTAACTTCAAGCATTTGCACCAGCATTTATAATAAAGACGTCCATACAACTTTAAATTACCTGCTGTATGCAAATTGACATAAGTGCAAGATTACTAGTGAATTTTCGATAGACACAAACGAACGCTAGCGCATCTTCGCTATGAAATGCTTACACTGCTGAAGTGATGCAGCGTTCGGCACCCAGGGCGCAACTTCGCATATTAGTGAATTATCGTAGTGGTAGCGAATTTGCGCCTGGTGAAGTGGTGTCGTGTGTGAAGCGGTTGCTGGCGACAATTCGCCCTTTAGTGAATCTGCCCCTATGTGTCACTAATTATTATGAATCAGTTATCCAATAAAAGGCAGTATTTACCTGGCTATTTACGGTTGGCAGCCACCTCAGAATCCCGGTTATGAAAAGAGTTTGTCCACATACTGTTTTATTTCGATTTTTAGATAATATAAAAAATAAATATGAAAAAAAAGATGAGGATGGCATACGTGCAATTTCTCTTACACCATTTGTAGCAATGCATTTAGCTGGCTTTGTCAGAGCACTCCCTGTAATGTACAGTAAGCATGGGCCTCTAAAATGCATTTTCTAATAATCATAAATTAGCAAACAGGAGGTTTAGAGTCTGTCTCTTTAGCTTTCAACATCCAAAAGCTTATATACAGTAAATGATCAATCTAATTAACAATGTAGAGAGAACACAGTGAGCAAAAAATGCCCACTCAATCGTAGCTCTTATGCAGTTTACACAATGAATTGTTGGTCAATTCATGGGAAGCTTTACGATGATGTCAAGTATTTGTGTGGCTAGCATTATACAGGAGTTGTTTCCACAAATATAAGGAGTTGGTGAATACAGGCTGCATTTAAAAAAATGTCCATTCAGTGAGAGGCATGGCAATAGAAAGAATTATTCCTTTGCAGCATTCTTTACTTGTGACCAGATTACAATCGTTTTTTTTTTCAAATGCAAATTATACATAAGAATAAAAAGAATTTAGGCCATTTGTTCTGATAAAGGATAGTAATGCCCAAAATGACAACTATTCATTGAGCTGAGTGTTATTTTAATCATGTATGATTACAAATGTTTTCATTACACAGAGATGTGCTGTTGAATTATTTCAGTGTTTGTTTTCAACAGAATGGATGTGTTCAGCCACCTTTAATCTGTAACCTTAGCAAATGGCCATTCGTTTTATTGCTTACACTGGAAGTTTAAATAACAAATGTTCATTTAACATAGAGAGCCTAGAAATTGTATTAATGATTCAGAATTTCTGAAAAAAAAGTGCAGACTGAGTGAACATTTCATCTAAATATATACGTGACATTTTAATCTTTCTGGTATTACTGACCCATTAAGAAGATGCTAGTATTGTACACAGTTGTGTCTTTTTTATTAGGACAACTGTGGCTTTATAATCACTAGCATATGTACCGTGCACCAAGGAAATTAGAATATCTAATAAATATATTTGGAATAATATATGTACCCCCTGTATAAGGTTATCACACTATAAAGCCATGAGGCTGCAGACAAAGCCTCAAATTCTTCACTGAATTCAGTAAAGGTGAGTTCTAGTATATTTTAGAATTCAAAATGAATGATAGCACATCCTTTATAATGTATAGAGTTCTTTGTTGTAGAGATGGGGTGGGTAAAGATGCAAAGGGTGGCTGGAATAGAGAACAAGAAGTACATGGAGCCAGCACATGCCACACAGCAACCTTTGCTTGAATTAAATTTTAATTTCTGGACCATCTGCCACACCTTTGCCCATTCACCTTTGTGTTCTACTTTTATTTATCTATCTTGTATGAATATCATATTTATGACACTGTCCAAATTAAGTAGATATTTCACAAAACATAACAAACCTAAAATAACAATGCTACTTTCTTGAAATAATGATATCAAAATCATACTAAAAGGTGAACCAGCTCTGATGTAGCCTTTGGATTCGTTGTGTGGGTGTAAGATATGTAGTATGGTCTTGATTGTGCTTAGGTTGATGTTTGTGGCTTTTCGTTCAGGCCATTATTTCATATGTAGATAAAAGAGAATATATATACATATTGCTTTACTGTCCACAACATTTCATGTAGAGCTACAGCATATATATTTTAAAGTACTCTCCAGGTACAGAGAGAACTAAAAAGTAAATGCAATTCAATGTTAGTTTTCCTTTAAGTTCTGGATTAGAGCCAGCAGCAAAATGGATTTTAGAGTAAACAGATGCATTGTTGATGCAGGATGGGCCATTAGCATCATCTACCCTTAATGTATGTTTCTTTTAATTGATCAATTTCCCAGTTGCTTCTTTGGATTATGATTTAAAAAGCATAAACTGTAATGTTCTCCAGTGAGGCCAACTCCTCTCAAGCTCATCTTCTCATACTATCCCTTGGTGAACATATCTAAACCTTGCAGTCACCAGTCGATCAATGGCATTTCTATTAATATCACTATTTACATGTATTGATAAAATGCCAACATATTCTGAAGCTTTGTATAAAAAATGAACACACACACACATATATATATATATATATATATATATATATATATATATATATATAACCAAAGGAATGGTGCACTCCGTAGACAAAATTAATACCTGGGTGCCAGCATGGGAAATAAGCAGTGAAAAAGGATTGCGCCACTCACATGGTTTTAGTGAAAAAACAAACAATGTTTTATTATTAAGCATCAACGTTTCGATCCCCAACAGGGATCTTCTTTGCTCCTGACGAAGATCCCTGTGGGGGATCGAAACGTTGAGGCTAAATAATAAAACATTTTTTGTTTTTTCACTAAAACCCTGTGAGTGCCGCAATCCTTTTTCACTATATATATATATATATATATATATATATATATATATATATATATATATATATATATATATTCAGGAAAACACACAAAAAGAGAGGCAGAACAGGGGGGCCCGGAGTGCTGGTCTGCTTCCTCTATAGTTTAAATAATTCCCCCTCCCCAGCCACTTGTTTATCTTTTCTGACACAAGCGGTTGGGGGAGCAGGGACATGACTGGGTGGGCGGGTGGAGGGAGTGAGTTTCAGGCCGAAGGTGCTGCACACGGGCCCCTCTGAATTTCTTTTTGACGCAATTTCCCTATGCCACTGCACAAAACCACCAATAACCATTACAAGAGGTAAAGACAGCCCTGCCCATTATCTCTATTATATCTGTTTACAGAATGTTGCTCTTGGACCTTGGAAGGTAGAGTATTATGGAAAGAATGGGGCAGTCATGCAATCCATTCCATGGGTCCAGTTGACATATTGGAGATGTATTTTGCCTTTAATTTCTCCATGAAAGGAGAGGTAAGCTCCAGGGAATTGGGGAATATGCGTGCTCTGTTCAGAGAATCCTGCTGATGGACTTTGAAAAGTAGAGTCTTATGGAAGGAAAGGCACTCTATTCTATGAGTCCTGTTGACATATTGGAGTAAACTTTGCATATAAAGGCTGTCCTGTGGAAAGGTTTTAAAAGTGATTGAAATGTTAGGAAGGTCTCTCTCAACAGGACTCAGGAGAGGAAAGAACTTCAAACTTCAATAAAGGCTAAGAGTGCTGTCTGCCACTGCAAGGAGTAAGAGTAAAACCAAAACCCTCTGTAAAAGAGTAGAGTCGGTACAGGAGTGATCCAAAACCTTTTTTTACTTGTTTGTGGTGCACACAAAAAAGTCGTAGTGAGGTAACTCATTAAACGTAAAGATAGAACACAGGCAGCAAAATTGTTTATAATTAATATTTCAGCTGTGGGCTGCACTCTGGGGGAAACAATAGAAATTTTCTCTGCTGATTAATGTGACAGTCCACACTGAGTTCCTACTCCCAGGGCAGGTGACTGAGGCATATGTATGTTCATATGTTAAGTAAGTATCCTAAAGCCTTGGACATTTGTTCAATATGAGCAAGAGATGGCCGGTCACACCAGTACATGGCTAGGGGTGGCAAGTACTGACACTGTTATTTCCCCCATCTGGACATCTGGAGGTGAGGGAAACAGACTGTAGGCAATAGATGTCCTATCATTGGGTATATATAGGTATATATGAATTATTTATATAATATTCTTTCTCCAGTTGCTTTGATCATTATACTGAATGATGAAAGATAAGCTACTAGTCATAATTTGCACACATGGCAACATATACATACATACCCACACAAACTTCTGGTCACTTGCAGTCTAATACTCTTACAAAGAACCTCTTATGCTTTTCAGGATGTGGCTGCTTTCATTGTTGGTGACACAAACCTATATCAATAACACCCAGTATAAAGTATACCTTGTAGAAAATTGAAAAAAAGAAGAACCTACAGTTTCTAAAATGCAACACAGTAATTATTAGGGATGCACCGAATCCACTATTTTGGATTCGGCTGAACCCCCGAATCCTAAGCAAAGGATTCGGCCGAATACCGAACCGAATCCGAACCCTAATTTGCATATGCAAATTAGCGGTGGGAAGGGGAATTTTTTTTTTACTTACTTGTTTTGTGACAAAAAGTCACGCGATTTCCCTCTCCACCCCTAATTTGCATATGCAAATTAGGATTCGGATTCGGTTCGGCCAGGCACAAGGATTCGGCCGAATCCGAATCCTGTTGAAAAAGGCCGAATCCTGGCCGAATCCCGAACCGAATCCTGGATTCGGTGCATCCCTAGTAATTATAGGTACAGCAGTGGCCCATGAGCAAAATGGTATGTTTTCACCCTATGTCCTGACGATGGGACATTATTTTTTTTAAAATCACTGTATTTTCAGAAATAAGCAGCCACAAATTTTCATGAAGCACAAGAAATTAGACTGCTTCTATACAGGATATGTGGAAAGGCCTCAAAGGCCCAAGCCCAGGGCAGCATGATTTTAGGGGGCAGCATGCTGCCAAACCCCAGCCGTATTGTTTCAGAAGCACTGGGGATGCACAGGAGATATAATAATTTTCCATTTGCGAATCCCCAATGCTCTGTACCCAATGATGAAAATTTGCACATGTGCATGAATGAAGGGGAGGGGGGCGACAAATGGCAGTGGGTCAAGGGGCACCCATGATGTAAATCTGGCCCTGCTTCTATAGAAAATATTGATCAGCAACATAACCTTGTTTGCTTCATCAGATCTGCATTTCTGGTAGAGCTGAGCCAAACTATTGGACGACATAGGAGGGAGTAGCTTGATTAGGGAAAGGGGGTGATGAGTTGAAGTGAAGATGCAATGCTCAATAGCTGCACATCACCTGCACTAGGGGTTGGCAGGAAGTAGATGAGCCAAACTAGGGATAATAGCTCTTTAACGGGTTTGGCCCTCTGAAACAAGCTATACAGTAAATTTGATGCACTGTTTTTTTTATTAAAGAAAGCAGTATAGAAGTTTCAATTCAGCTTTTGACTGCCTGGAGCCCTGAATGGACTTCCCAGCCAATAACTAGCTAAAGTACATTAATCATGTGATATTACTGTCCGGTTGTATACAAGGGCAAGCAGATTCTTATATAGGTTTTTGTTCTTTAGCTGCAATATCAGGTACTGTTTAGCTACAATGAAGATGCTTACTTTATGAGGCTGGTTAGAGGCTTCTTATTTATGCAACTCATCTTAACTGCTCTTTTTCTCTGGAATAAAGTTGAGCATTGAAGGTCATAGCTGCACACATTCAAATCTAGAATAATCAGGGAGACATGGTTAATTTTATTTGGGTCTATTAGCACTAATGGCCATGTTATGCACTCAAAAGGCAGAGAGAATGATTTTTCTTATATGCTATAACAAATTACAAACCTTCTACTGTAAAGTATATAATGCCAAGGACCATTCCAGGGTTCAGCTATGATCATACAGTAGGTGCTAACTAGAATAAGTTAATTTGCCTAAATCAAGTTCGTATTGGTCAGTTAGGAAAGGATAGCAAACATCTGATTGCTTGTGTTGGACAACTGCAAAGTTGCAATTTCACAAAGAAATCAAACAAGGAGAGGTTCCAAAACAATGCAAGTAACTGCAGATGCTTAGAAGAAAGGCTTAAGTTAAGCATGCTTTCACTAGCAGTGAAGAAAGTCTGAGCAATTAAAAATCCAATGTGGAATGCTGGATCAGCACTTTACCCTAATGAATATAGTTAGATAATAATTCTGCTACATTTTTCAGTTCTTGAGCTGGCTGCCAACAGCATACAGTCTGCAGTCACAGTTGCAGCAGCTGATCCAGCCCACTACCCTAATGGGAAAGAGGGGGGCCTGGAAGCCAAGTTACTTTTATAATATTCATTCATAATATTTATAATCTCAATATCATGATACACTTATGAGCATACTGCTGTACTGCAGGGCTGTTGGAGATACTGGACATTAAACTGTAATGGTGCTGAGGTGCTGTACAATGTGATATATTACAGATGGAATGGAACCTCTGTAGGTTCACCAAAATATATTAAATGAATTGTAAGAGAGCAATAGTGAGTGTGCAGTGTATTTTAGGGGCACTGTAGTTGTAATATATTGCAGATTCACAGTGGTAGATTAATGACATATGGGCCCCTAGGCTACATCCACCCAGGGTCCCCTTCTAGATTACTGCTGGGTCCAGTGTGCAGGTCCAGGCAAACATGCACCCATGTGAAAATGGCTAGATGGGCTCCTGCTCACACTGGGCCCCTATGCTATTAGGCTATAGGCTAGGGTATCCTGTGCATTAATTCACCCCTGCAGATCCATGTGGTTTTGTGCATAAACTGCATGTGGAGTGGTATGTGTAATGCACTGTAGATTACTGGGAAGTTACTTTTATACTGGAAAGGTTCTAGGCATGTATAGTGCACTCCATCTATACACTATAAAATTGAAATGTGGATATTTTGTAGCACCAATGGGCCTATGGAAAATCATGCACAAGCGAAATAGGCTGAAAAAGATCGAAAAAATTTTTGGGGCTCCCCTCCTTCCCCTCTACATTTCCTGACTCACTCCTGAATAAAATTTATATTTGCTGATTTGAAGGTTTTCCAAGCATTTGTAGTGCAGATACGTATTCCTCCATTGAAATTTGAATTTCGCGCCGTATGCAAATTAACCATCGCTAGCGAAACTTCGCTTCGCTTGGCGAATTAACGCTAGTGCAACTTCGCAAACTAACGCTACCCCTGTGCGCAACTTTGGATTTTAGTGAATTTGCGGAGCGCTGGCGAAAATACGTCTGGCGAAGTGCGGCGAAGTTGCGCCTGGCGCAACTTCACATCTTAGTGAATTTGCCCCTTAGTTTCCACTGATTGGTTACCAGGCAGTAACTAATCAGTGACCTGAGGGGGGGCCACATGGGTCAAAACTGTTTTTGAATCTGAGCTGAATGCTGAGGATGAATTGCAAACTCACTGAACAGTTATGTCCCATTTGGACCCCCTTAAAGTCACTGACTCCAGCCTTTATACATTATATTTTTGGCTAACTATATTAGAAATATTTTTATTTTGCACAGCCTATTTATCGATTTTTTATTTTTAAACTGAACTGTTCCTTTAACTGTAAGCCAACTGTCCCAGGGGCAGGTAAAAAGATAAATAAACAGTGAAACCTCAATTCTACATACCTTGACTTCAAATTTACTCTAATTTTACACCATTTTTACATATTTTTTTCTGGTCTCCTGAAAAAAATAAAAATGGGGGGGTTTCTACTGTTAAAGGAAAAAGACATCCTGAATTTATATATATTTATTTACCAATAGTTTCCAAACCAGCACTCCCTTTAGTGAAAAAATGTAATTTTTATTGTTATATAGTATCTGATATATATATATATATATATATATATATATATGCAGTGTCTTATGGACTTAAGTCCTGTGAGAGCGATCCTCTGTCTACATTATATATATATATATATATATATATATATATATATATATATATATATATATATATATATATATATATATATATATATATATATATATAATAAATATATATATATATATATATTTAACTATGAACAGCTCTCTGACCTTATGACACAACTCTCAATGGCTAGCGTACACCGTGTTGTGTAGTTTGGGTACATTTTATTGGGTACATATTTAGTAGTTTGAGTCTTAGTATTAATAATGAGGATAATTAAATGGAAGTAGTTTGATGTAGTGTGGCTATCTCCACCCTCTTGGCAGAGGCAGTACTCTTTTTCAGTCTTAGTGGCAGCTGACGTAATCTCTTTGTGCTACATGTATACTGCAATCCCGAGCATTTACCATAGTCCATGTTATATCCTTGAATCACGGAGCACCACAGAGAACATCTCTATTTTCAAAAATTAAATTAACACCTCAGCACACAAGATAAATAGACCATCCACTTAACACATTTCGTGGCTTCTGAGGAAGAGGCGAGATGCCACGAAACGCATTAAGCGGATGGCCTCTTTATCCTGTGTGCTGAGGTGTTTTTAATTTTTGAAAATAAAGAGAGATTTTTAAGTATGTTCTCATTGGTGCTCCGCGATTCAAGGATATTACTCTTTTTCCACTCTTCCTGCCCAAAACTGTCTCTCACTTTCAACCAGGGCCCACACTATGTAAAGGATAGAGGGCAGTCACCACTGCTTGAGAGAGCTTTGGTGAAATATAAATATGTACACATGTACAATTTCCCATCATTTTACACTTTGAGCTTTGATAACTTACAGAGAATATGAACCCAGACAAAGACCTACTTCTAAACACAAACATTGTACTGTATGCTCAAAAAACACTATCTAAGAAAAATAAATATACATTTTTTAATCAAACACAATTCTCAGATTGAACAAACATCATGATAATTTCTCTCTAGCCACAAACACCTCCTTAGGCTCATTTAACTCCTCATTTAACTTTATTCAATGCAAAGTGATGGCTTCCAGGTCTTAAAGACTTGCTTTCCAGAGAATCTGTGCACCACCCACTTGTACATTTGTAATTAGTTAGAGTGCAATACCAAATCATATGTTGTGATGTATCTAACAGATACACTAAAGGTAGACACAGACAAGAATATTCAGGGAGATTTAGTCGCCCCAGCGCCTCTTCTTCGGACGAATAACCTCTCCGAACTGCCTTCCCACCGGCAAGAATCCAAATCGCCAGCAGGGTGGCACTCGGAGCGTTTAGTTTTCCGAAGTCGCCAAAGTTGCCTCATGAGGAAACTTCGGACGGCTTCGGAAAATGATGCGATCCAAGTGCTATCCCGCAGGCGATTTAGATTCTAGCCGGCGAGGAGACAGTTCAGGGAGATTAGTCGCCCAAAGAAGGTGTTTGATATGTACAGTGCACAAATATCTTCAGTGTTTATACATGTGCTCCAGACATGACCTTAAATACTGAGTACAGAGACATATGCATACCTAGAGAGTGCATGTTCTGTTTAGAAATGCAGTTGTTTTTCATGCCTTGAGTCCATAAACGGCTGTAATCGCAGAAAGGATAAGCTTATGAATAGGAAATGGATAAGCTCTTCATTTTACCAGGACTGCTGCCTCATCCTGACTCATTTCTCTTAGTTATTAGAAAAGCCGGCAATGTATTGCTCAGCACTGAATTCATTAGCATTTCAAGTATACACTGCAAAAATATTGAAATGAACCTTTAGTTAAAATAAAATAATCCTCACATGAAGGTAGGTATGCTCCACTCATTCACACTCAGAGCAAATGTACAATTGGGAAGATTATGTTCCTGTAAAATAATATGGACAGCTTATTTTGCTGTGAATAATCACAGTATGTGGTCTAAGCCTAGGACAAAACTCAAGGGAAATCATAGAATACCCTTAAAATGAAATATTTGTTTGCAGATTTCTGTACAAATTAGATGAAGATGCAGTGGGTGAAGAAGTGGAGCAAGGATTAAATGAGGTTACATTGGGGTATATCAGAGCTGTCAAATCCCCCCATTTTGTCGGACGTTACCAGATTTATACACTGTGTCCCCTGGTCTCCTGTCACTTACACACATTCCCCCGGTTTCTGATGATTTTGCACGATTGCAGACAAAAATCCGACATTTGCATGCTCAGACTACTTCAGTGACAGCAGCGGAGCGATTTCTGCGATTCACGAGAGGTTTTGAGCATGACATCACAAACCCGGAAATTTTCCCAACGCAAGTACCCCCTGTACAGTGTTACTACCATAATATGAATACATTGTAGATATTATACCTGCGGAAAGTGAAATATCAAAACAGCAAATATAAATGTAAAGATAAGAATTGAAATATATAATATATTCATATAAAGCCTTTGTGGAAATCACAGTCAGCATATACTATTGTCGGGGTCACTAACCTAAAACCCCTTGTATATAGTGATAATAAACATTAAGGGGGTATATATTAAAAAAAAATTCTCATTGTATTAAAATTAAAAATTTGATCTAACTCCCAAACACAATATGGTTTAATTTAGTAAAAATTTGTATTGCAAATCATGTGTGCGGGGAAAGTCTCGACAAAATTGTGAGACAATTTGAAGCATGCGACTTTTTTAAATTGTGCTCAAAATTTTTGAACGAAAACCAGCGTCTAACATCATGAAGGCAAAAAATATGTCCCAATTATAAAGAGGACATCTGCCACTGACTTTTACTTGACTTTGACAGGTTTTATCTGGTTTATTTTTGGATTCTGATTTTTTAGCAACTTTGGAGCATAACTTTGGAGCATAATTTGTGGGGTTTTTTCCCCCTTTAAAAATTTGGATTTCTGCTCTAAAAAAAAAATTTGACCAGAAAAATTAGGGGCTTAATAAATAGCAAGGGAAAGAAGATGGTGGCGCTCACTAAAATAGCACCCTGAGCCAGCCAGTTTTTCAGAAGAGGGAAGCAATTATAACCATTAGAGGTGATGCCTAACAAATTATAAACCCCAAATTATAAACCCTTTCTTTCTCCTTCAAACACAATAAAAGGCAAAATGTTATATGCAGTTTAAAGAAACATTTTTCACAGCTGTACAACCATGAACACTCAAGTGCAGAATTTTTGGAAGCTGGGGACTTAAAAAGATGTCAGAATAATTGGCTGCTGATTACTTGCTGTCAGAGGAAACACTAAAATAGTTGGAAAGTTCAATAAGGCCAAGAAAGACTGCTGCATTGCAATCAGACTTTAGACTGTTTTGCTGAATATTGGAAAAAGAGAATATAACTCTGTCACCTCAAAGGCTGTTTCATTTCAAGCAAGTTTGAAGTAATAATTATTCAGATTTATAAAAGGAAAGCATTGGTTGCGGAGATACCTCCTTCATTTACTTGTATGGATTTATAGTGATTAGTTTTCCTATACTGCCTGTTTCCAACCTGTGCAGTGGCGTAACTACCGGGGGAGCAGGGGGTGCAATTGGGCCAGGGCCCACACCCCCGCAGGGCCCCCGGCAGTCATGCGCTCACTGCAGCGGCTGCAGCGCCGCACGGAAGAGGGTGGGGGCGGGGCCCGGCTGCATGGCCCGCACCAGGGCCTGTCCCCACCTAGTTGCATCTCTGAACCTGTAACTTAAAGTGCTATCTGGTTAATAGGAGATCCTGACATCTTCATCCAAAACAGGAGATTAATTCAAGTAATCAGTTTTGTTGTTATTCTTATTTTAATTGCCTTATTTTTCTTTACTGACAGTCACCTATTAATTTTACATGCAGGTAACTGGTAATTTGAACCAAGCTTTAAGGTTACAGAACTATAAATATCTGAAAAAAACACAAAAAAAAGTGTCAAATGTCTTATAATACTGATGTCTTACATCATACAAAATGTGTAGATACATTTAACATTTCCAGTGATAATAATTTATAGGGATGCACGGAATCCAGGATTCGGCCTTTTTCGCAGGATTCGGATTCGGCTGAATCCTTCTGCCAGGCCAAACCGAATCCTAATTTGCATATGTAAATTAGGGGCGGGTAGGGAAATCACATGACTTTTCATCACAAAAGATTTTTTTTTTTGCATATGCAAATCAGGATTTGGTTCGGTAATCGGCCGAATCTTTCACCAAGGATTCGGGGATTCAGCCGAATCCCAAATAGTGGATTCGGTGCATCCATAATAATTTATTTATACATTTACTGATTAAAACACAACATAAACCAAAGATTTTGAAATGATGAATGTTGCTTTTCCATTACGGTAACTTTCAGTATGTTACAAAATGACTATGGTTAAATCGAAGCAACTTTTCAATTGGTCTTCATTTCTTTTTTTTTATAGTTTTTAAATTATTTGCCATCTTCTTCTGACACCTTCCAGCCTTCAAGTTAGGGTCACTGACCCTGCCTAAAAAAAAAAAGCTTTGTAAGGCTACACATTTATTGTTATTGTTACTTTTTATTACACATCCTTTTGTCCAGGACCTCTCCTATTCATGTTTCAGTCTCAAATCAATTCATTGTTGGTAGGGTAATTTGGACCCTAGCACCCAGATTGCTGTCACTGCAAAGTGGAGAGCTGCTGCATAAAAAGATAAATAATTCAAAAACCACATAAAAAAATGAAGACCAAATGCAAATTCTTTCAGAATGTCAGTCTCTATATCATGCTAAAAGTTAATTTAACTGTGAATAACCCTTTAAGGCTACTGCACATGGACTGATTCTCAGCCAGCCCATATACACAGGCCTCTGCAGGCACGGAGCAGATTTCAGTGCAGAAACGTGTGAGTATGCATTTCTCCAAAAATCTGCTCCTTGTGACTGCATCCAGGCCAACACACTGCCTGTGAGTGCAGACACAGGAGGCAGATGAGACCTGCTGATTCTAGGCTTTCATAAAAACCCCATGTGGCAGTAGCCTATTTACTAAAGGGCAGAGTTTGCAGGATTTTAAGCTTTGTGTTTTCAGGGCAGAGGCAATGAAATAAATAATGGTATAAATTAAACTCAATCTACTAGAACTCTACTAGATGTAAATGAGGGAGTTAGGTCTACTTTTAATTATATATCGGCCCTAATCAAGAACTATCAAAAATAAAAATCCATGCAATGGTAATAAACAATTTGTTGGGGTTTGTGGCATGATGCACATTGTCCATTTCATTGGGCAATAAGTCCCCTCTGTTTCATTTCAAGCAAGTTTGAAGTAATAATTATTCAGATTTATAAAAGGAAAGCATTGGTTGCGGAGATACCTCCTTCATTCATATTCAAAGCACAAGATCCCTCCTAAATGTTCTATTTACATTGAGCTCCCTAGAGACTAATGCAAAGTGGACCTCCACATAAAGTCACCTACACATAAAAAGCTGCATAATGAAAGTCCTTTGCAAATTAAACATGGAACACAAATTATTTATATCAATAAAACATCCATACCTGTTATAAAGGTGTTTAAATATCTGAGCTGTCAATCAAATGCCCCACCTCTATGCCTAAGGCACAGAGGTGGGGCAGTAAATTACTTTCACTTTGCATTCAGCACTTCCTTCATATCACTGAGTGCCCCTCCCCCCTCAGGCTCTAATTATGTAGGGCACTGTGCATGGGAATTAGGTCCCCCGTTTGGGCGCATATATAAGGTTTTGGGGTGATACTCAATTTATCTTAATAACAGTGTCCACAAAATGGCTCCTGCCTGCTTGCCTGCAATTGAAATAATAAATATAGTGTAAGTAAAGTTTATTTTGTTTAACATGATAGAAAATAATTTGGAATTATTTTTTAGGGTGACAGGTCCCCTTTAAAGCACAACCAGAGGAGTATACTGATCAGATTCCTAACTACAGGTTGGCGGGTGAATTTCAATCTCTAGTATATTCCATGGAAACTTTAGCAGTGATACTGGGCTTCTTTCTCTGAATTCCTCCTGCGTTGTAAAGAAAAAAAATAAAAAATAAAATTTACTGTAAAAACTATTGATGGATATTTGTAACGAACATTCTCTGTTTCTAAATATTGATTGTGTCTTAGATGAAATGTAATATGCAATCTGATTATTACAAAATGTCATGCAAATGAAAAACAGACTACTTTTGGCAGGGGCGCTTTACCAATGAGGCTAGTTGAGACTGTTGCCTCAGGTGGCAAAAATGCCGCTCCTGGAACTTTAAGAGCCGAATTTCCAGTTTTCAAACCGGAAAATCAGCTCTTCTAGCGCAGAGAGCACAGTTAGGCTCTCTGCACTAGCATACTGGCCCTTGCTGCCGTCCTTGTGGACCCCCCTGGACCACCTCAGGTGCAAAACAGTAAGCGCTAGTGTACTGGCCCTCTCTGCTATGATATTTAAATTAACACATATAAACAACCGTACTGCAACAAAACAGTGTGCAGTACAGACATTAAACAGCAGTAAATTAATGTTCAATATTCTCCAAAAGGACAGACCCATGTCCCTCTCTAAGTGTTCCACTTTCACTCAGGACACCTGGCCTACCCACTTAACCCCCTAACTCTAGCCACTGCCCCTTTAAATGATACAGTATATATCTAATCGTTACATATACATGGATTCATATGCCCGGCTAAGTTCTAGTGCAATCTAGCAGCCACTGAACTTGCACATGGGGCTCATGAAACACCTTTAGACAGTGCCTGGGTAGTAACCGTGGCAACTAATTAAACTTTCGCATTTATTGTTCTACCTGTAGCTGGCTTTAAAAAGCTATCACTGATTGGTTATGGGGTACGGCCCATGTGCATATTTGTCCAATGCCGGTAAATGCATGTGTCAAATGTAGATAACATTAGAAGTTATAAGAAGTAATTAGAACTCACAGATATTCTATAAAGGGGAGCTTCATCTCAGGAGGATCTTTCTAAATATAATCTGTTAAAACATACTGCACTATCCTCCTCTCAGAAATCTGTCTCTCTACTTGCAGCTTTGTGTCAGTTGGGTATTTTGAAAGACAGCTCTAATACACTGTCTATTCGAAGGGATCACACTCCACTGTATTTTATCTAACTGTCAGTTGCTTTGTTTGTACTGAAGAAATGCATCTACTGGGTCCAGAGAACAGTTAAGTAACTTGTCAACAACTCAATGTATGTATAGAGCTATTCCCTTTGTAGTAAAGATGTTGAAGTCACTGTACAGAATATTGGGGTATAAAGATGTTAACAACAAAGGCATGCATTTTGCTTTTATTTTGGTGACTGATTTATCTATCAAGTCCAGCATTAAACTTTTACAGGTACAGATTACTGAAAATGAATTATGTGACCCCTTCATTTATCAGTAATACTCCTGACCCACAAGATATAAAAGGGATTCCAGTTTCCCATTATTCCCCACAACTGAAGGGGCATACATTTGTTTTACAATACAAAAACCACTTTGGGGCTCCATTTCTTTACAGGCTCCTGATGCAAATAAGCAAAGTTCCAATGAATAGAAAAACTCATGGCTCCCCAGTTATCAGAGGCATTACAGTTCCTTATGATAGTCAATCAGTTAGGTCCTTACTAGGGATGCACCGAATCCACTATTTTGGATTCGGCCGAACCTCCAAATCCTTTGCGAAAGATTCTGCCGAATACTTAACCGAATCCTAATTTACATATGCAAATTAGGGGTGGGAAGGGGAAAACATTTTTTACTTCCTTGTTTTGTGACAAAAAGTTACACAATTTCCCTCCCACCCCTAATTTGTATATGCAAATTAGGATTCGGATTTGGTTCGGCAGAAGGATTCGGCCGAATCCTGCTGAAAAAGGCAGAATCCTGGCGAATCCCGAACCGAATCCTGGACCCTAGTCCTTACTATCTACTAATAACAGGAGATGAGTGCTGAGTGACATGTACCCAAATCAGCCATTATGAAGAATACCCATTTAATATAAGGCTCAGTAACAAAAACTATAGGGCCCTAATAAATTGGCAAGGGTGGAACATGCAAAGTATCCAGAGGTCTTCGATTATTTTAATGAATTCTGAATTATGGACAATAACTCAAATGCTTTATAGTGAAGCGGATCTGCAGCACAGTAATTCCTTGGCAGGAAAGTGTTAAGAATACAGCAATGTTTGGTTTGCTAACCTTAAAATATGACTCTAGGAACATGCTTGCTGAGCTTATTTAAATCGGGGAATTAATCATCCTTTGTTATTCTTGCTGAACTTTTAAGTAGTAAGTTTTGCATAACCTTGGACCATATATAGTCTGCATTATTAATGCCTATATAGCACAAAAGAACTCACCAATTAACCCTTCCAGCTTAATCGCCGTGCCCATAGTATTACTGCTTAGAACATAAATCTGTAATAAATGACCTTCATGTCGAAAACTTGGTGTTTTAATGCTCAAAGACAACAATGTTTCTGACAGGCTACAACTGTTCTGTGGTTCTAAACCATAAGGCCAAATCCAGGTTCTGTTGAGTGTACGTTGAGAATATAAAGACAGCATTGTGCATCTTCCACAAGGAGAGATCCCAGCAACGTCACTTGCCTCTGCCCAAACATCAGTTCCTTTACGCAAGTAACTGCATTCCCCTTTCTGGTGGGGACAGGATCAGGAATAACAACTCTTAATATGCTACACTGGCTACATTGCTTCATGGCCCTTCATTTAGGTTTATTATAATTTAATATGTTTACATTTCTCTCTACAGGCTCTAAATGAGTATAGCTGGTTTTACAGCTGGATTTTGCAGGTGCATTTCCTATTCTAAGTGTAATTGATTATTTTACTGCATATGTTTATACATAGCACTTGCCAATAGGAAACCGTGCCCTGGCAGCCTGATCTGTAAGATGCTAGTAGTATCCACCTTGTGCAATTTATCTCTAATGGTCACAAGATCGTTATGCAGTGGAGGAGACACCATGTGAACTTTCAATCCCAAGATGGAATGGCTTAGGGAGTATGAGGGCTGATGAGTATTAGGGAGAGTGGAAGTACCCAGCCCAGACACACTGCATGTATTAATGATGCACAATCCAGCATAGCACAGCAGCAGCAGTTCTGTAACACGCCTTGCCTGCAACACATCGCAATGACAAAGACACACATCAGGGATATTATTAGATTTTGTAGCATCCTAAAGCAAGCTGACGGCTTGTATTTCCTAGAAATGCTGCAATGTGCAACGTTAAAAGCTTCTATTGACCAAACAGCAGCGGCAGCACACTTACCCTCCTTACTGCAGTCTCCTGCCTATTCCCTGGCCACACTTCACATGCCTTCACAAGTATTCACACAGCACCTACCTTTGGTTTCCATCTCTGTGCTTTGTCAAGTGCCCGGAAGTTTAGGAAACTTGCCCAATACCGTATTCCCACCGCAGAAATCCTGCTCTGAGCCTTTAACTCGCTACTGCTGTTTCCCTTCGGGACGGAGATCCCTGCAGCCTGGATCTGCAATCAACCATCAGACAACACTGGTGAGAAGGAATCTAGGCTCTTTCTGAAAAGCAACCTAAGGGCCCCCAATCATGCTGAAGTATCTAGGAATTTTCCCAGCACATTACCTCGATCACAATGCTGCAGAGTGGAGCTGTCCTCCGACTGTGGTGCTGCAGGTGTAGTGACAGATCAGCCCACTCCAGCCTATGTGTATGTACAAGATGAATCGCTGTGAGCAGCACTGCGCATGTCATTTGTTCTTTCCTATTCAGCACCCTGCTATGCTCTTCCTGAGAGAAAGGGAGAAGCTGTGCTGTAGCATTTAATCACTGAGACCAGCGGGGAAAAGAGAGAGGCCAGAATTCTCCCCTGCAAACTGGGAAGCCCCACAAAAAATGACCTATATTCCAATGGCTGGATTCTGGAATATGAAAGTTCTTCATACGTTTGCATATTTAATGGGAATGTTAAACAGTTTATTTTTTTTTACTTTTAGGGGGCCTGGTGTGAGCAGCGCATTTGACTAATTTTTCAACTGAATATTAATTCCCCTTAAATATGATCAAAACTAAAAATCAAAGCTTCCTCTTGTTACCAGTGCATGCCAAATGTTAGCACATGTGAATATATCGGAACCGCAGGTTCACCAAAAGGTGAAAATCCAGGCATTAATAGATTTAAGTCTGACTGTCCAGCAACTGCAAATAAAACATTTCTTGGCAGCATTTCTTGGCCTTATTTCCAGGACACGATCAAGGACAAGCCAAATGAGGCAGTCACCTTAAAGGGGATGTTCACCTTTGAGCTAACTTTTAGTAAAATGTAGAGAGCAATATTCTAAGGTAATTTGCAATTGGTTTTCATTTTTTATTATTGAAGGTTTTTAAGTTATTTAGCTTTTTATTCAGCAGCTCTTTAATTTGCTTTGTAAGCAATCTGTTCACTAGGGTCCAAATTACCCTAGCAACCTTGCATTGATTCGAATAATAGACTGAAATATGAATAGGAGAGGCCTGAATAGAAAGATGAGCAATAAAAAGTAGCAATTACAATATATGTGTAGCCTAAAGTACGATTTTCGGACAGTGTGTGGAGAGTCCCGACCTTTTTCGTTCGGCGGAGATCGGTCATTTGGTCGATCGGACAAGTTAGAAAATTTCTGTCGGCTGCCGATAATATCTCTGCATGTATTACCTATCGTATGATTTTAAGTGGGAGACTGTCACCAGCTTTGTCAGACATAACTATCGTACGATTGCCGTCAGGGGCCAGAACATCGGCTGTTCTTTAACTGCTTTATTTGATCTGAATGGTAAGACTTTGATATGAATGATTAGTGGCAGGTCGGGAGATGGGAAAGTCCGATCAAAAGTTGATTCGTACGATTGGATCTTTGCGTCTATGGCCAGCTTTACAGAGCATTTTCTTTTTAGAAGGGGTCAGCGAAGCCCATTTGAAAGCTGCAGAGTCAGAAGGAAAAGGCAAAAAACTATAAAATTAAATAATGAAAACCAATTGAAAAATTGCATAGAATTGGCCATTCTATAACATACTAAAAGTTATCTTAAAGGCGAACCACCCCTTAAATACTCTGAACATTAGATGGCCCTGCAACAAAAAGCTGCTACCTGTCCATTGTTTTTCAATCTTAGCCAGCACTGTAAAGTTCTTTATGTTCTGTCCAGGTTTCCTAAACTCAGACAAAAATATAAATAAAATAAGGTTAATTGCAAAAAGCAAGGTATTTGCCTTAGAGACAATTTGTACTGGCATTGCAAGGAATCTTTAGAATCAACAAGACCACAAAGTGCACAGCTTGAGAAGACTGCTTTACTCTATATACTAGATCAAATGGATTGCCTTTCTAGAGCATACCTCCCAACATTAAGGAAACAGAAAGAGGGACAAAAAGAGGGTCACATTTTTGTGGCCACACCCCCTTATTACCATGTTCATTTTACATAATTTGGCAGGTTATGAAAGTCTGAACACATTTCTGTGGTTTTTATATGTTATTACAGTTTTGCAAATGAAGGAGAATTGCCTGTTAAGCTGTGAGTCTAAGTTCTTATCTTGTAAAATGGTCACAAAAGTATGTCAAGTATCTTTTCAGGGCTGTCTGCCAAGACGCAATTAAGTTAGAAACTTTGTATCTGTTTCTGGCTGTTCAGTGCAGCAGATCAAAGAGAAACTTGGGACTTATCAGTACAAATTCATGACAGCGGTTGAGCTGTCAAAAGCGGGTCTGTCCCGCTCAAAACGGGACAGTTGGGAGGTATGCCAGAGGACCAATGGTATGCCAGAGGACTAATGTTAACAACAAATTAAGTTGACCCTACACTATTGATTTGCCTGGCTCCAGCTCCCTCACCTCGAGGTGCCCGGCCGGGCTGCCTAGGGAGCCCGTCCAGCTTGGCCTGCCCCTGGTGCTCCTTCATCATAACAGCAGCTATAACAGTATTAAACTTGACATGCATGGTAATATCTGCTCATTTGGCAACCTTTACTTTATTAGGCACCAAAGTGGTATATTGGGTTGAACTGATCTTAATGGATGTCCACAGTGACCCCTGGGAGAGGACCACATCAACATGCTGATGTGTTTTTTGCTCAGTTGGATTTTTAAACCTGCCTGATTTGATGGTCGTTTATGGACCTCTCAAAGGGCCACATACACAGGTCAATTAAATGCCATCTTAGTCTGGAGAGGCCAAGTTGGCAGCATTTATTGGCCCTTGTTAGGCCAGCTTTTCCAATCTAAATGTAGCAAGTTAGAAAGCAAAATGAAAGTCATATATATCCATCACCCCAACATAGGTTGTAAGAGAGCGATACAATTTGTGAGCTGCATTCATTTTTTTTGCAGCTTGCAAACCTAATATTGTTAGAAAATCAGCTGAAGAAACGTTAATACTTACCTTTCCTTCCCATCTGATCACCTTGGTTGGCAGTTGGAACAGGTACAGTAAGCTCTTCTGTGCATTCACAGCATGTGCCTAGTACATTCCAATGACTTGCATTTTTCCATGCCATAAAAGACGGCAAATTGACAGTGACAGCCAATATGGCAAAAAGTACCAATACACCACTTCTGAAAACATGTACTTATTTTAGTCTACATATGTTATAAAAGTTGGACAAAGGCTTTCCTTTACCTTTAAGTTCCTCATAGTTATTACCATGAATTGAGCTGTAGCTAGGGATGGGCGAATTTTGTCGCCTTGTTTCACCAAAAAAATTACGCCCATAGACTTGTATGGCGTTGTGCGTTATAATAAAAAGACGCGCGTCAAAACAATTTTGCCGTGCGACAAAATTTTTGGCGAAATGGGTCAAATTCGCCCATCTCTAGCTGTAGCACATAACGTCAATATGTCTGTGCCAATTCAAACTTATTTAGTGCTTTATAAACACCAGCCCTGCAGATTCCGCTGAAATACTGTACAAGATAAGTCACTGCATATGTTTAAAGCAGCACAGGAAGCCTCAAGATCCTATGACCATTATAGGTGATATTTTAATAACAGATCATGAAGCAGAGAGGAAGGTAATATGACGGAAGAGGGGACATCCTCCCAACAGATGCAGAATGTTGTGCAAAAGCAGACTACTGTAGCCCTCTAAGGGCCATATGATTTTGCTCACAGCACACAAGGCCTAGTGGCAGTTGCTGGGTAAGCCATGGTGCTTAAATTCAAATGTGAATTGATATGGGGCAAGTAGTAGTGTTTTGATCTTTACCATAAGTAACAGTGAAGAAAACACCACACATGCCATGGTAAATTACATCTTTAAAGAAATTGTTCAGTGTAAAAATAAAAACAGGGTAAATAGCTAGGCTGTGTAAAATAAAAAAAGTTTTCAATATAGTTAGTTAGGCCAAAATGTAATGTATAAAGGCTGGAGTGACTGGATGTGTGTTTAACAGTTATACGATGTTGTAGGTTATAAAGATTAAGTACATTAAACAAGGCTGATAGAATAAATGCTATTTAAATGTAGAAGGTGCTATTGTAAAATATAACCAAGATGGTGCCTGTGCCATGGACTGTACCAAGCTGCCCTGCCTCCATTGTGTGTTTCAATCAAGGGATCTGCCCATACCTATTTATATGTCCTGCACTTTGGGGAAGATAGAGGTGATTGCTAAGGGCGGGGAAAACAGAATGGTTTTTGCCTCCCATAACAAAACTCTTGCATTTCCTAAAATTATTCCAGTTCTTTTGTAGCCTCCAGCAGGAACAGTTCTGCATATACTTACTGTACCTGTGAGTTATCAGGACAATGGCTGCATTATGATATTGCACGGGTGTATAATGTGATGTAATTATACAGTGACCTATTTCATAGACTTATTGTTTTTTGCATTTTACAATTCTGATGTATTGCTGTGTGTTAGATATCAGGACTTCAGCAGAATGTACAGCTAAAATGCTGATTACAGAGATTGTGTGGATATATGGACTGCCTGAGATATTGTCCTCAGATCAAGGTACACATTTCACAAGACAGGTAGTGCATTTAATCTGCCAGGACAGCTTCTCTCTAATTTCTTTCAGGAAACATATGATGCTATACCATTATAAGGACCCAGAAATCATAGAACCATTCTCCAGCTAAAGTTATTTTAGGAGAGTTATATGCTAAATTAGCCAATCCCCATGATAATACTCTGGATACTATGCATATTATGGCAGCCAACGCTTTATGTTTCAAATTGTTGGTTATGCATGCACTCTTCTTCTCTTGCCTTAGCATGACTTACTTAGCCGAACCTCTCACTGTAGAAGAAATAAAGTAGTATTTCGTTCATATGGCATCCACTGCCCTTTAGTTTCATAGGCTTCAATACTCAGAGCAGTAACATTTTCCTCTGTTGTGTTTATGGAAAAAGATCATATGGCTTCTCAAGGTCTGTGTATAATTCTGAGATCACAAACATGTTGGGATGCTAGTAACACTAAAGCTGTGTTTGGCATTGCACGGTTTAATAGGTGTTGCATTAGGAAGGCCTTCAGCCTTATTTCAGATCTTTCAATTTTGCTTGACAACACTAGTAAAGAGTATAAAGACACTTTGGCCATGAATTTCAGCAGTTCAAGAAAGAAATTATGTAGCAGTTGTTTTGTAGACTATATCACTGCCAGCCAAGAAGGTTTATATTGTACATTGATGACACTTATAAAGTAAAAGAAGCAGTAGAACAACAAGTAGTCACAGTAAAGCAATTAAAGGGGTTTTCTCACAATTCACACAGCTGAATATTTTCATGATTAGGCCCATCACCATGGTTTCAGTGGTAATTTTGCTCTTTTATGTGCATTATTGTCTGTGTCATGGTCATCATACTTTGTATCTAATTTTCTTTAAATATTGTTACAGTAGATATTTTATATTTTGGGACTGCTCAGTATACTTAAGTATGATATATGTATGGTCCTGCAGGATCAAAAGGGAGGACTGAGGGACAATACAATTCTGTGTATGCAGATTCCCCCAGGAAACCCCCTTGACTTGAAAGGATTCTGTTCTCCAGCTAGACTTGGTAGTATATTTAGTTTATGTGAGTGCATGAAGGGGGTTGGTGTGTATGTATGTTGGGTTTCAGTTGGAGGGGTTGAACTTGGTGGACTTCTGTAATTATGTAACCTTGACCTTGAGGAAGAAATCATTTCATTGTTTATTTGGGTTGTTCTTCCTTTGTCTGTGCTGTGAAGAGGTATCTCTATGCTCTCACAATGTTAACACTCTTTTGTGCCATAAGCTCTTACTGTATGTCATATGTTCCCAAGTTTATAAAAACTCTATGATTTCTTTGTTCGGGGTTCTGACTCTTTGTGAGTTCAGAATCCACGAGCTCGTGTCAAATAAACGTTATCTTTTCACCTCAAGTGGTCTCCGGTTTTTGCAGTTCCACAACATAACTGCATTTAGGGACTTCTTTATTTTTGAGTTATTTGTATGTGTGGGTTACTTGGGTGTAAATTCCATGTCAATAGCCCCATTAGAAATATATCTACTGAGCAAAACGTTGATATTTAAAGTCTTATTTTCCCTGCTATATGTCTCTTTACACTTACAGCCCAGGGACAGCCCCTCTGTTTGTGTTAGAGTTGATAGACTGCACATCCTTTCAAAAGCTCAGTTCTTTACGATGCCTATTCTTGTTATAGAACATGACAGTTAAATCCCCTGAGATTGCAGTTTTCTCTCAGGACCTGCAGATACTTATATAAGTTTCTCCCTGGCCTGTTTTTCTCAGTCATGCTTAAAATGACACGCATATAGAAACTGCAGAATCAGGCTTGCTTTACAGTTCCCCATCCTTATATATATATTATGACAGCTCTGTTGCACAAATATTACAAATTATAAACTCTGCTGATGTCTGCAGAATTTAACATTAAAATTCACAGCTAATGAAAATGATAGTAAACATACTGTATATACTGCCCTAAAGTATTATGGAATTCAGTTAATGATAAGTTTCAAGTAACTGAAAGATGAATTAAAAACAAAAACATTAACCCCATTTTTACTTTTTTGCCATTCCATACTACATTTCCCAGCAGCAAATCATTCACATGGAGCCAAACTAAGGAGGATGTGACCAGAGACAACAGAGAAGCTGCATGAGATAAAAGAAAATGAACTGTGGATGTGGATAAATTCTCTGTCATTCAGATCCTGTTTGGTATGGGCAATATTCCAAATTGGGACACATTTCTTGGATTGTTCTGCTTAGCTATCTAATTTAGACTGGGCTGAACTTACCGAGTCCACTGTTACAGTATTGCAGGCCTATTCCTTACTATTATAGAACTTTTTATTGCTATTTTGTATCACTTTATAATACACAAAAGCCTCAAATATACTGTAAATTATATCCTTATAAATGGCTCTTGGTGATGGCATCAGTTATAAACAGAGCTTAGTGATGTCATTTTTGTCACATGACTCACTAAAATGTTTGTATTATAATAAATAAAGTACCCTTTGTTGGAAAATATGAGGATATTAGAAGTAACTTTGGAGTTCCGGTATAAAAGCACTCGGACGAAGGTCATGGAACTCCTCTGTGACTTATTTTTTACAATAGGGGGTACTTTATTCACTAAGTAAACAGGGCACTCCTATGTTATTATAAACCTACTGTTTATAACTTATGGCGATCTCTTCAAGAACATTCTGCCCTTGCACAATGCCTGTCACTTGTCTAAAAGCCAAGCAATTATTATAAGCAATTATTATTTTGTTTAAAAAGCACTGGAAAAATCATATCCTATGCCACATTTGCACCAGCCATTTTTCTGTAGCAAAGAGAGAGAAAGCTCTTGACTAACCTATATACATTTAACTGTAAAATTATAATAAATAATGTAACCCGTGCTTAAATGTATAAACATATTAGAAGTCACCTTGCGGCTTGCGCTGTGGCCTCATGCATTTATATGATCACGTAACATCTCAGTGACTTTTAATATTTAAAGTTACATTATGCACCATAAGAAATACTTTTAAATGTACTTTTTGTGTTTAGTTATTTCTTTGTTGAATTCAATCTGCATAGCTACAGGGCTATTGCACCTTAGAGGATCTTCCTTTTACCATGTACCAAATTATGTAGTCCCTCTCCATTGCACCATTGCAAAGAGTTGACACACACAACCATATATACTGGATTTATAGTACCAATTTAGACCTTTGTAGCGCTCCTGGAGTCAGATGTTAACCAGTATCGACACCCATTCACAGATCACTTCCCCACTCTGCTGCTTTCTTTTTGGAATACTCCTTCTCCACACACACGAAAATCTATAAGTATAAAAAAGCGCAACAGCAGGGAATTTTTGTAGTGTAGTAGTTTAGTTTGTTTTTTTACAATCCTCACATAAAAAGTTACACTCACAAGATCAATAAAAACATTTGCATATATAAAATCCTTATCTGTCTGTGTCGATTGTCCACCGCTCCTACTTCCAACTCCTTTCTGCGTGTTTATGGCTCCGATTTGTCCCACTCTCACTTGTGTGTCGTAACATAATGTCTTCTCTAGGGGCAGATTTATCAAGGGTCGAATTGAAGATGAGGGAATTTTTGAAGTTAAAAAATCCAAAGTAATTTTTGGATACTTCGACCATCGAATAGGCTACTACGACTTCGACCTTCGTTTCGAAGTAAAATCGTTATTCGACTATTCGACCATTCGATAATCGAAGTACTGTCTCTTTAAAAAAACTTCAACTTCAATACTTCGCCAACTTAAACCTGCCAAAGTGCTATGTTAGCCTATGGGGACCTTCCAGATCATATTTCTAAGTTTTTTGTATTCGAAGGTAAATCGTACGATCATACGATAAAATCGTTCGAATTGAACGATTCAAAGTGCGATCAGAGTAAGATCGTACGATGCAAAAAATCCTACGAATTCGACTTAGAATTTCGTAGTATTCAATTCGATTGTTGAATTTCGAAGTATTTTCCACTTCGAAATTCGACCCTTGATAAATCTGTCCCTAAGTGTAAATACATGTTACAGATACTAGTAATGTTCACACAATATAAATAATCCTCTACTAATAATGTCTATGAACCAGTACCAACATATGAAATGATCTTGCACTGTATAAATATGGTTCCAAAATGCGGTTGAGATTAATCTCATGCACAGTTGTTTATAACTGCCAGTACTACATTGTAAACAGGCATTTAGCTGTATTTTATCATATGAATAAACATAACTGCACAATTGTATTTTTATATTCCATTATTTTATGATAACTTTTGTCCTGGATAATACAGGAATAGGATCCATTATCTGGTAACCTGTTATCCAGAAAGCTCTTAATTATGGAAAGATTGACTCCTATAGACTCTGTAATATCCAAATAATCCAAATTTTTACAAAAGATTTCCCTTTACTCTTTAATACTAAAACAGTACCTAGTGCTTGATCCAAACTAAGATATAATCAATGCTTATTGGAAGCAAAACCAGCCTATTGGGTTTAATTAATGTTTCCCTTATTTTCTAGTAGACTTAAGGTATAAAGATTCAAATTACGGAATGATCCAGTATCCGGAAAACCCCAGGTCCCGAGCATTCTGGATATGGAGGAATCTTTTTTTATATCGTGCTTTTACAGCAACAAGGCAGCTATTGCAGACGCACTAAGCAGCCAGGACATCAGGATATTAAGTATCTTGTCCAGGGTTGATAGGAGTTGCCACGGAGAATCGAACCAGGGTCTCTAGTATCTCACATAAAAAGGCTAATCACTTAACCCCAAGGCCAGCTCCAGAAATTAAGTGGTATGAACAATGTGTGGCAATGCTAAATTAATGATATGAGTGTGCTTTCACTTGGCCAATAATTTCCCACACAAGAGAAGGTTAATAATAAGACTTTTTCTGGTTTCTATGAATATATGTTGGATTTCTGCACATATTTAGTGTATGTATGTAATTATCGGATGTTGGTAAGAGGCACTGAACCAGAGATCTCTATTACGTTCAGTATAGCCTAAGAAGCTCTGCCCATACAGTTATTCCTTAAGTGATGGTTAAAATCTCACATCTTGGGTCCTGTGTTTTGTGTTAAGCATGAGACATAGGACTATCTTTTTATTTTAAGAAGGAATTTTGTCATATTTCTTGCATTGAGAAGGACTTTTTTCTTTTAACTTCTTTTGGCCCTTGTGCAGTGGCATGATTACCATACAGCTAAACCATTTTCTACCCCAAATCAACATATGCACTCACAGCGACTGGTGGCATCAACAACCAGCTAAAAGCATTCAGCAGAGGCGACCTGGGCACAAGCCAGTCACAAGTCACCTGATAAAACCCACTCGCTGCCAATGGCTGGCCACTGCAAATGCATACACAGATGTGGGGGGACATAAAACTTCCATACTGGATAATCGTCAGCTTCATTTCATTATGTGAGCTCCCTTGATGATTGTTTTGTGAAGAACCAATACAGCATATTTTTGTTTGCTACTTTATAGGCCTGAAAATTCATTATATAATAAATATATAGTCTTATATATTTTAGTTCTCTTTTAAGTGCTAATTCCATAATATAATGTATTGTCTTACCATTCCCATCAGTTTTGCTATTAATTTTGCATTCTAAACTCAAATCTCAATTTTTTACATATATATATATATATATATATATATATATATATATATATATATATATATATATATATTAGGGATGCACCGAATCCACTATTTTGGATTCGGCCGAACCCCCGAATGCTTCGCGAAAGATTCGGTCGAATACCGAACCGAATCCGAATCCTAATTTGCATATGCAAATTAGGGTTTGGAAGGGAAAAAAAATTGTACTTCCTTGTTTTGTGACAAAAAGTCCCACGATTTCCCTCCCTGACCCTAATTTGCATATGCTGAATCCTGCTGAAAAAGGCCGAATCCTGGCCGAATCCCGGATTCGGTGCATCCCTATATATATATATATATATATATATATATAAATATAGATACATAGATATATATATATATATATATATTATATAATTTATATCATATTACATTTTTCAGTAATGCAACTTTACATCGTTAAACATTGTCTAATCTCTATAGGCTGCATTAATTAATTGGGTTTGCCAAAAGCAATCTGTAGTTGGCTGAGCCCAGAACAGTTTAACTGGCCAGTAATGCTCCCAGCAATGTGACAGAAGACAATGAAATACCATTACATGTCAGAAAAAAAGGAGCAGCTCTCTATGATTACATTACTTTTACAATTTGCCATCTCTTCCTTTGCATTATAAACAATGTGTTTTTTATAGATCAAATCAGTAGTGCTTTTGGGGATTTTTTGTTGTTTTTTTAAAGCAAATTAAAACATTACCAGCTTATTGTGATCTAATTTATCTTAAACAACCTACATATTAATCTCTCATATAAACATAATTACAAAGCATCTCTGTACACTATACAGTAAAACGAATTACGTCCCATTGAAATTGTACTAGGAGAAGAAAATATTTGTGTAGGGAAAGGTAGACAAAAATCATAAGATGTCTAAGTGACAAAGGCAATATGTACAAGGACAAGTATAAACTTTAGAATTTGAGGAAGGGGTTTGAAGGGGGGTGGGAACAAAATTCTAAATCAATGAGGTATTTCCAAATCATATGGTTAAGTTAAATGGGCTCTGGTTATCTAGAGAAAAGTTGAGTTGGGTGGTAGAAACATGTTAGTGAAGTTCTTATTAAGAGATTTCAAATAAAGTCCAGATGGATCTTGCTTGACAGAACTGGAGGACAGAAGGTGAGCCATGGACTGTAGACACTCTAAATAGAAAAGTTCACATTGCCATTAATTTGCCACCTGCATACAGATCTGGGGGTTTAAAGGAGAACTAAACCCTAAAAATGAATATGGCTGAAAATGCCATTTTTTATATACTAAACTATAAACCTAAAGTTTCAGCTTCTCGATAGCAGCAATGATCCAGGACTTCTAACTTGTCCCAGGGGGTCACCATCTTGGAAAGCTTAGGGGTCATTGCAAATTTACAAGCAGAAAATGAGGTTGCCTGTAATATAAGCTGATGCTACAAGGCTGATTATTTAATTCTGATGCTAGTTGCACTGGTGTCTATGTTGCCATGTAGTAATTATCTGTATTAATTACTTATCAGTTTTATAGTGTGACATATTTTATGTGTACTGTATATTATATAACTGACAGCAGCACAGAGCATGTGCAGTGAATCAGCAGAAAAGAAGATGGGGGGCTACTGGGGCATCTTCAGAGTTACAGATCTTTATTGCCTTGGGCTGGTTTAGAATCGAAGGAATAGTGCATTCAATCGAATTAGATTCAAAGTTTTTCCCAAAAAAAACTTTGATTTTTCAAAGTCCACCAATTAACTCCAAGTGGGTTCTAGGAGGTCCCCCATAGGCTAAAACAGCAATTCGGCACGTTTTAGATGGCGAATGTTCAAAGTCGAATTTTTAAAGAGACAGTACTTGATATATTTCAATATTCAAATTTTTGAATTTTTTTCAAATTCAAATTGAATTCGGACTATTCCCTACACAAAAAATAGCTAGAAATTAGAATTTTTTTCATTCGAAAATTCACCTTGACCTTTGATAAATCTGCATCATAGTGAAGGTAGCACAGATCATCATGTACACCCTTCCAAAGAAGAAATCACCTTATATTTGTTTTTTTTTAGAGCTAAAAGTCGCTGTTTTTTTCTGATTACAGTAAACCCACCTGACACTGTCTCAGTTCCCTTTTCACCAAGTCCCTTGTTTTCTTTACAAGCCCTACAGGTAAAGCTGCTCTTGCTAATTCCAAAATTCAAGATGCATTTCTCTACAGCAGTGGTCCCCATCCAGGATCTCACGAGCAGCATGTTGCTCACCAACCCCTTGGATGTTGCTCCCAGTGGCCTCAAAGCAGGTGCTTATTTTTAAATACCAGGCTTGGAGGCAAGTTTTGGTTACATAAAAACCAGGTGTTCTGCCAAATAGAGCCTCCTGTAGGCTGCCAGTCCACATAGGGGCTACCAAACAGTCAACAACAGCCCTTAATTGACATTTCCATGGAAGTTTTCATGCTTGTGTTGCTTTCCAACTCTTTTTTACATTACAAAAAGGTTGGGGACCCCTGCTCTACAGCCAAGCAAAGAATGAGAATTGACCCCTTGCTGGGATGGTTCTACTGAGGTTAGAAATTAGTAAGGAACCTGATTCCCAGGGACAATGGAGCTTGTGTCCTGTATAAGCCGAAGCTTTAGATGTGTTTATTATTTTGTGTAACCTAGATTCTGTGAGAAGCAGACCCTGGAAGTTGCATTCAAAAAGGAGAGTAGTGAATTAGGTTTTTTAAGAATAAGAATACGGGAGTCCATTTGCACTCTCCCACACAGTAAAGAGGATCAGGAAGGAACTATTCCTCATAACAGATGGCAACACTTTTCTGGGATGCACTATTATAATCTTTAGTATTCATTTTTGTTTAAAGTAGGACCATAGACATAGCAGGGCAATACATGGCGTCTACAAGAAGAGCACCCCAAAACAGGGCATTTGCCCCACTGCTAACAAACATGTAGTAATGTAGGTATCTGATTAATGTGTATCCCTTAGCAGCATACAAAAACATCTCCAAAAAGTCTAACCAGAAAAAAATTAGACCGGTCAATAGTGACGGGTGAATAAATTCGCCAGACAAGGCTTTGCAGCGGATTTCCACATTTCACTGCAAGCAAATTAATTGAAACTGCAGCTACAATTTCACTGGCAAAAAAATTGGCCGCGACAAAAGAATTGATGCGTGTCAAAATAGTCGGGCGCATAAAAATTGTTGCGCGTCAAAAATATTCGGATGCCCTTTGACTTTAATGCATTTGGATCAAATAGTCGCGCGTATAAAAACTGTCGCTTTCGACAAAATTATTTTGACGCCCCATGCATTTCACTATGTTTTCGCCATTTTGCAAATTTCACAGTAAATTCGTCAATTTTTCCTGTACAAGCCGAAGCTTTAGATGGGTTTATTATTTTGTGTAACCTAGATTCTGTGAGAAGCAGGCCCTGGAAGTTGCATTCAAAAAGGAGAGTAGTGAATTAGGTTTTTTAAGAATAAGAATACGGGAGTCCATTTGCACTCTCCCACACAGTAAAGAGGATCAGGAAGGAACTATTCCTCATAACAGATGGCAACACTTTTCTGGGATGCACTATTATAATCTTTAGTATTCATTTTTTGTTTAAAGTAGGACCATAGACATAGCAGGGCAATACATGGCGTCTACCCTTTGACTTTAATGCATTTGGATCAAATAGTCGCGCGTATAAAAACTGTCGCTTTCGTCAAAATTATTTTGACGCCCCATGCATTTCACTATGTTTTCGCCATTTTGCAAATTTCACAGTAAATTCGTCAATTTTTCGGCAAAGCAAAATGGCACAGATTCGCCCATCCCTACCAGTCAGCATTAAAAATTGTAATAGGTAAAAAAGAAACATTTTAAAAGCTCTGTAGACAAATATTGAATAGCAATACAATGATTTGCAAAGCATGTTCAGAGAAAACAAATTATACAGATATATAATGTTGCACAGCAAGTTTAAACCCCTGTAGGGTAGCTATATCTCTCCCAGAATGCTGTATCAGCAAACGCGGAAAATAACCCTGGCTGTGTTCACTTAGGATGAAAAGTCAGTACAGAGGCTGAAATTAATTGCTTGAGATAAATCAGTGGGGTAGATGTAAGCTCTCTGTCCGAGAAGTAGGAACCAGTAAATTAGAGATGCAATATGTAGAGAGCTGAGGTTACAAATTCTAGTACAATTTACTAGATTAGGTGGCCCTACTAATAAGAAGGACAAGCCTGTGCTGGTATCTGTTTGCTTCATATATGGAGTACAGGTATGTGACCCATTATTTGGAAACCCGTTATCCAGAAAGCTCTGAATTACAGAATGAGCATCTAGCATAGACTCCATTTTATCCAAATAATCCGATTTTTAAAAAATTATTTCCTTTTTCTCTGTAATAAAACAGTACCTTGTACATTAACTAAGATATAATTAATCCTTATTGGAAACAAAACCAGCCTATTGGGTTTATTTAATGTTTACATGATTTTATAGTAGACTTAAGGTATAAAGATCCAAATTACAGAAAGATCCGTTATCTCCCCAGGTCCCAAGCATTCTGGATAACAAGTCCTGTACCTGTACAACATAAAAGTGTGTATTTATATCTTAAATATAAAAATGTGCTTAGCAGTCCTCAATGGAAATGTATTTGTACTGAAGAGGTTAATGAATAAAGAGAGTAAGCCATATTACAGTATGTAGAATGCACATGCCAGGTGCTGCCTTTATCTTAAGAATATTACTGTATTTGCACAGACATCATTCAAGGAACAGTTTGTGCTGCATATGCGTTTCCACCAGCCAATGATAACCGGAACCACATGGTTTTATTTGAACTAATAATAAAAAACACAGTGTACAGGGTAGAGAAATCCTTTGTTTAGCCCTCTGTTAGGTACATTCAACATTAGCATATCCTATAATTTAAGGGATGTCCACTTAAACCAGCAAATAGGACTGCGAATGTAAAGTGAGGGTTGTTGCAGTTAGTGGCACCAGTTTGTAGCTTATGAGGGTGCTTTATCATATGTGCACTCATGGGAATCGTTTCTTAGAAAACTCTTATACCTGTGTATTTATAGAATCATTTTGGAAATCCTTCAGTTGTATTTGACCATTTTAAGCAATATTTATTTTTCATAGGTTATAATGTAACCCAGAAATGTAAACTTTCTGGCAAAGGCATGCTGGTACTTTCATATCAACAACATGGGGGGGGGATTCACTAAAGGGCGAAGTGACTAATGTTAGCAAAAATTCGCCAGCGTGACATCATTTCGGGACTTCACCGATTTACGGTCGCAGGCGTAACTTCGCTAGAGAAGTAGATCGACTCTAACGCTACTTCGCACTCTTACGCCAGGCGAAGTTTTGCTCTAGCGAAAGAGCGTTTCTTCGCAAATTCACTAAGATGCGCCTTTTACTCAACATTATCTGTTCCACTAGACTTGCCTTCACCAGCTCAGACCAGGTGAAGTGCAGTGGAATGTATAGGGTTTCTGCAATTTCTTAGTTGAATTTTTAAGTCGCAAAAAACGCTGGCGTCTTTTACTTTTTTGGGGTGATAGGCTGCAAAAGTCTGTAAAAATTTTTTTGGGTACCGGGCTCCCCCCTACATTTCCTAACATATGGCACATAAACTATACACTGGGCACATGTGTAGGGCAACTCTATTTTATATTATTAAGGTTTCATGGGCTTCTGTAGTGTAATGTATTTGGTGCAAAATTAACCAACGCTAGCGCAACTTCGCTTCGTGCAGTAACGCTAGCGCAACTTCGCCAGAGTTTGGCGCCCTGGACGCAACTTCGGATTTTGGTTGAATTATCATTGTCCTGGTGAATCTACGCCTTGTGGAGTGTTGCGATGTGAGTGAATCCGGTGCTGGTGAATTTCTGCAGGTTAGTGAATTTGCACCATAGAGTCTATGATCTATGGCACTTAAAGGGTTAAGGTGGCTATACACACAGATATCTGCTCGTTTTTGCAATTCTGCCAAACGAGCGGATCTCTCCCCAATATGCTCACAATGAAGTGGGCGATAGGCTGATCCGATAGTGGGCCCTAGGGCCCAACGATCGGATCATAATGCAGGCAATATGGGCGGTCGGATTACAGGACCGCAACAACGAACAGATGCAGACACGATCCGATAGTATTTTTAACCCTGCCCAATCAACATCTGCCCGACTTTCGTCCAGATATCGATCGGGGAAGCCTGACAGAGGGCCCCGATAAGCTGCCCATTCGGTCTGTCGGCAGCTTTTATCGGCCCGTGTATGGCCACCTCAGATCTGTACATTTATTTATGTTTTAATCATATTTTTTGTTCCCACAATCTGTAGTGTTAATGCAAACATGTTCAGCTCAGAAGCGTCCTGCACTGTAATCCACAAGTTTACCTGCTTGGATCTGGTACCTGAACATGCCTTCAACTGCCATATATGCAACCCAACCCGCAACCCGCCTACCACCATTAAACAGGAAGTACTGTTGCTTCAAACCGGAAGTAAAACACAATATAATATAAGATAAAAAAAAGACAGATGAGACCCACAACCCGCATCTATCGCATTCCGCAGGGTATCCACTTTTTTTTGCAAACAAGAAGAATATACACGCAATGAAATCATCTTTTTAATTTCACTGGCAAAATGTGTATCTAATCAGAGCTACATTTCCAGCTATAGTCATTGTAGTATCTGCATAAACTACTTTAGCAAGGGCATTTCCAGGACTGTATATCAGAGCAGTATGATTGATTCTACAGAGATATTCGATTTCCATTAAGCACCATTAACAAGCACTAATATGCTCTCAGACATTGTGCACTTAATATACTCAGACAGAATACAGTCTGTCCAGCTAGCTTACTTTTCATGTTGTACAATACTTTATGCAGGACACTAAGGTATGACAGGATCATCTGGTGACACAGTTTGGGTATTAAGTCTTTGTTTTAAAGGCCATCTTACCCTCATTTTCCTGCTTATGCGTGCTTATTATAGAAGTACTGTGCATTTTCAGTTTTATCTCTGCTGAACAGTGGGTGTACAATAGTTAGCACTACTAGCTTTCTGGTGCTGGAGTCCAATATTAGTTTTAAGACAGGACACTAGCCGCAAAGCGTTTGAAGTTTTTCCTTTGTCTCAGGTTTCCTCATTTAGTTCCCCTCCTTATACAGGCAGGTTAATTAACTCCTGCAATAAAACTGACTATAGCTGAAGCTTTAGTGGGGCAGGGGCTGATGTATAGACACTGTAAAACACTGTGGAATATGATAGGACTACATTAATAAAGAAATCATATGGCCACCTAACCTAGTAAACAACTACACAGCTGTAACTGCCAGTTACCCAATAACAACTCCATAGAAACTGAGCAAAACCATTTTCAAAATACTAATGTAAATTACTTTTATTATGAGGCTATAATGGGATTGAATAACTAAGGAAAAGTAGGCCTTTTATAACTTCAAGGACTACATTTAGCCTTATGTGCATAGACCCCTTACATTAGCTACATTACAACTAACATATCTCTCACACAAGATAACAATAAGGAACCATTTTATTGAAGAGAGTGTTAATATCTAGGTTTATTGCATCAGTGCAGGACATAGCCGGCCCATGACAGCACAACATTTTGGCTTTGTCAATTCCCTGTTTGACAGTACAATCATGGTAGTGAACTAAAGCAATACTATTGCCTTCACAGTTTAAATCCACATTATTAATAATGTTACTATAAACCATATAATCATATTGACCCAGGACTTAAAAATACATTGCAGCAAGTCCAGTAAAGCAAATAAGAGAGACTGCCTGAAAAAAAGGAGGATTTTCTATCTTACAGAAAAACTCACTGAGAAAGAGGATTCTTTGGTGCATATTAGTTATAACGCCCTCTCTGTCAGTAAGAAGTAAGTAAGAAGAAATTGTACTGTGATTAATGAATGGGTCATTGTATGATGTCTCACAAAAACATGTGGAGGCCTTATTTATTGAAGGTTGAATATTACTGGTTTTAGAGGTTTTTGAAACCATAACTAAATTAATTCTCTAAAACCACAAATGCCATGGAATTTATTCTATGGTCCAAATATAAAAAGTAACAATGGAAAAAAAATCGATGAATGATCCGCTAAAAATTATGAATACATCTAAAACATTGTTTTTCAGACAATTTCTAGCAGTCCACTAATATCAGCGCAGCTCCCATTGACTTCTATAGCACCTAGAAAATTTTTGCATGATTGGTTTTTATGCTATTCACTCTTAATAAATGTCAAATATTTAGAGCTTTTAAGAAATATTGAAAAACCACAATTTTTTATAGATTTGTGGAAAAACATAGAAATTTGAATGGGCCCCCTAGAGTTGAATACCCCATTCAGATCTAGGGCTCTGATTACTCATTTCCATATTCAATATACAGGCATTTAAATGTTGTTGTGATTCTTACAGAATTTCCCAAGCCACCCATGGCAGCGATTCACCAATATGAGTATTCCTGCCCCACAGGCCACTGGACAGGAAAGGGTTAACTCCAACTACTCTAGAACATCCGCCCTGTTACACTCCACTTTGTCTTTTTTCCTGTCCAGGCCACGGATGTGCTTACCCATTCCAGGGGTTTCTCTTCCCCATATGCCTCCCAAATCGCTCCCCAGAGGGGATTGCTGCGGAGAAGGACCATTACAATCTAACAGAAGAGTTTCCAAAGAGTTCTTCAGCGGATAAGCTGTTTCCTTCAGTGAAAAAGCGAGCAGCGACATTTCCAGTACATGATTCGATAAAGGAATTAATTAATTCTGAGTGGAAGAAAACTGAAAAATGAGTTGTAATTCAGGGGAAATTTGCCAAGAAATATCCGGTGGAAGAAGCTAATGCAAAATTATGGGATTATCCACCTAAGGTGGATGCAGCGGTAGTCAGGTTGGCTCGTAAAACCACTTTGCCGGTTGACGATGCAGTGGCATTCAAGGATCCAATGGAGAAGAGAATGGAGTTTGATTTAAAGAAGTCTTTTGTCTCGGCAGGGGCCTCCTATAGACCGGCGGTGGCACGAACATCGACCTCAAGGGCCATGAAGGTGTGGGTCAATAATCTTGATGAAGCAATAGCTTCCAATGTGAAAAGATCAACATTGCGAGAGATGCTGTCAGATCTAAAAGTGGCAGTAGATTTTGTGGCGGAGGCCTCATTAGATTTAGTCCACCTAGCAGCAAAGTCTATGGCTCTTTCGATTGCGGCTAGAAGAGCTCTATGGCTGAAGCCCTGGTTAGCGGACTCGGCATAAAAGACAAACCTGTGCCAACTTCCATATGAAGGCGAGCGGTTATTTGGAGAGAATCTTGATTCTGTTATTAAGAAGGTGTCAGGAGGTAAAAGTGTGTTCCTGCCTCAAGAGAAAAGATTCAGACGTCAAGGGGCGAGAGCAGAGTCGCCAATGAATATGTCTTTTCGAAACTCAAGGCAGTATAAACCTGGAAGACTGCAGAATAGACAGGCATCCTGGAGGAATACTAAGGGAGAGTCTCAGCAACCAACGAGAAAGAACACTTCCTTTGGAGCATCCTCGAGTAGAATACAATGAGATCAGGCCGGCCCAGATCTACAAGGTAGGGGCGCGTCTGGCGATTTTCGAAGAGGTCTGGGTCGAAAGAATTCGGGATCATTGGGTTCTTCAGATTATAAAAGAGGGTTATCGGTTGGAATTTTCAAGAATGCCAAAGAGCGAAGTGTATCGTGTCTCGTCAGTTCCGAAGGTTCAAGGAGCAAGACAAATATTACAAGATTATGTAGATCAACTGCTACAAATAGGAGCGGTGGAACCAGTGCCTGTTCTACAGCGACGGAGAGGATTCTATTCAAAGCTTTTTCTGGTCAGGAAAGCATCAGGAGATTTCAGACCAGTACTAGATTTACGTCCTTTAAATCGATTCATAAATTGCAGAAAATTCAAAATGGAGTCGATAATTGTGGCGGTGTCCCCACAAACATGGCTAGTCAAGTTAGATCTCAAAGATGCATACTTCCATGTGCCGGTGTACAGTCCTCACAGAAAATTTCTGCGCTTTGTAGTTTGAAACCAACATGTACAATTCACATGTCTCCCATTTGGCCTCTCTACATTGCCAAGAACTTTCACAAAGGTTTTAGTAACGATCATAGCTCATCTCAGAGTGGAAGGGGTTTCAGCTTTCCACAATCTGGACGATATCCTCTTGGTTGCCAATACAGAGGAAGAGGCAAAAAGAAGCAGAGACAGAGCAGTTGCTGTACTTCTAAGGTTCGGCTGGGTGATAAATTGGCAGAAAAGTCAGCTAGTATCCACACAAAAACTTGTGTTTCTAGGCGCAGAGTTGGATACACTTCAAGAGACAATGTCGCTTCTGGAACAGAAGATATTCCAGATAATAGACAAAGTGGGATCCTTCAGACGGAAGTCCCTTCTAGGTCTCTTCTCTTCTACAATACAGATGGTGCCTTGGGCAAGGTGGCACATGAGGCCACTTCAAAATTTCTTTCTGAAATCGGGAGCAATCAATCCTCTCAGATTGGGTCAGTCCCTTCGTGTTCCGGAGTGGGTCAAGTCAAATCTGGAGTGGTGGTTGGATCCTCGAAACTTATCGAAAGGAATGCCCCTAAAACAACCCAATTTTGTGATCATAACCACAGACGCCTCGCAGACAGGCTGGGGTGCAATAATGGACGACGTGTCCGCACAGGGGCAGTGGAACTTAGCTCATCTTCCCTCCAATTTGCTGGAACTAAGAGCAATAAGAATGGCATTAGAAGCTTTCGCAAAAAGAATTGCTCACAAGTGGGTAGATTCACTCGGACAATGCCTCTGCGGTGGCATACGTCCAGAAACAAGGAGGGACCAGGAGTGGTCAACTGCTCAGAGAAGTGGCGACCACCATGGATTGGGCAGAGGTGAACCTAGAAGGTCACACAGCCCTTTATGCCCCAGGAAAAACGAATGTACAGGCCGATTTTCTAAGTCGAAATATCTTAGATCCAGGAGAATGGTGCCTAGAACCAACTGTATTTCACAACATAGTACAACAAATGGGAAAACCAGAAATAGATCTAATGGCATCAGATCAAAATTCCAAATGCAGGACATTCTTTTCAAGATAACCCTCAAAAAAAACCAGTGGAGTAGATGCGCTACTAATTGGAGAGGGATATTCGCGTATGTGTTTCCGCCCTTTCCAATGATTTGGAGGGTGTTGAGGAAAATAGATGTAGAAGAGGCCTCAGTAATTGCAATAATTCCGATATTGGCCGAGACGTCCTTGGTTCCCTCTGCTGACACAGATGGCAGTACAACCTCCAGTAAGGTTGCCAGTCCTAAAGAATTTGTTGATGCAAGGTCCGATACCTTTTCAAGATGTGTGTCGCCTGTCACTGACGGCATGGAAATTGAAAGGCAGAGGCTTGCGGATGCGGGGTGCGGAACTGAGTTAACAGATTTATTACTGAAATCCAGAAAGATATCCACGTCTACTCAATATTACAGAGTGTGGGCTTGTTTCGCCAAATTTGCAGAAAATACAGGATTTAATCCGAAAGTTCCATCAACAGTGTCGGTAGTAGAATTCCTCTTTGCAGGGTTTCAGAGAGGTCTGGCTGCAAGCATGCTTAGGGGTCAAGTTTCGGCCCTTTGGACTATAACTGCCAAGGATTTAGCTGAGGAAAATTTGGTGATTCGTTTTTTCTCAACGCCCTAAAGAGAGTGAAACCTTCTCGAAAGCAAAGGATACCTCCGTGGGATTTGCCCTTGGTTTTAAAGGTGTTAACATCAGCTCCGTTTGAACCTATGGAGAGTGCATCCGATTGGCATGTTACGTTAAAGGTACTCTTCCTGGTAGCAATTACTTCAGCTTGCAGGATAGGAGAGATTCAAGCATTGTCAGCGAAAGAACCGGAGACATAGATTTGGAACTAACCTTACCATCATTTTGTCCCAATCCAAGTAACAAGCAGGAACGTGAGTGGCATACTTTGGATTTGGTGAGAGCTCTGTCCCATTATCTAGATAGGACAAATTCGTGGAGGAAGTCTGACAGATTGTTCGTTATTCCTAGAGGTCCAAGGAGAGGAACGGCCCCTTCGAAGGCTACTCTTAGCTGGTGGATCGTTGGGTGTATTGTCTTTTCGTATCACAAAGCAGGCAGAGAGGTTCCTGGAGACTTAAGGGCTCACTCTACCAGAGCGTTGGCTACGTCATGGGCGGCAGAAGCCAGGGCTCCGCCAGAAACGATTTGTAAGGCGGCGAATTGAATGTTTGGCTATCCCAAGATGCTAGATTTAGGAGGAAAGTCTTACAGGCTGTGGTGCATTCATAATTAAAAAACTTAAGCATTGATTGTCCCTCCCTTCATTTTTTCTTTGGCTATGGGAATTCTCATATTGGAATCGCTGCCATGGGTGGCTTGGGAAATAGAGAAAATTACCGTAATTTCTATTTCCAAGTCACCTTCCATGGCAGCATTCACCAATCCCCCTCCCTTCTGAAGCTAAGCTACATAGACAAAGGGGGAGTGTAACAGGGCGGATGTTATAGAGTAGTTGGAGTAAACCCTTTCCTGTCCAGTGGCCTGTGGGGCAGGAATACTCATATTGGTGAATGCTGCCATGGAAGTTGACTTGGAAATAAAAATTACAGTAAGTAATAAAAATTTCTCTATTTCTGCAGCTAAATGGTGCTTGGAGCCCCCAATTCATTTCATATCGACCCAGCTATATGCCACTCTGTAACCTTTTACTGGAACCTTTGTTTGGTGTGCCCAAAACAAATTTGTATATTTACTGTACATCTGAAGAGGACTCTAATATCAGGTATGCTATCAACCAATTATCCCCTCACACATGCAAAAGAAGCAAACAATCATGGCCAAAAATATCAGAATTTGTTAAAATTAACTTGCAAACTACAATATACTTTAAATTTGAACATGACAAAACCAGGTTTCAAATATTCCATGTTTCACAATTATATTACATACAGTAACTGTGTTATTTAACTAAAAACTTAATTTATCCTTTCAGATCTGAAAAAATGGCTGACATTTATTAGCACCCTGGACTAATATTTTGTAGCACACCCTTTGGAAAGGATAACTGAAATCAAGTGCTTCCTATAGGTATGAATGAGCTTTCTACATCTCTACTGACAGTTTGGACCACTCATTTTGCAGACTGCTTCTATTCTACCAGATTTGATTTGCTTCCTCTCAACTGTGGTCTTTGGATCATTTTATATTAGGATTGAGGTCTGGACTCATTGGCGGCCAAATGAAAACAGTCCAGGATTTTGTCTTTACCCTCCTAGTTGTCTTAGGTCATTGTCCTGCTGGAAAACACAAGATTTGGGATGTGGACCCCAACTTTTGTCTCAGGTGGGGTGATTATTTGGCAATTGCTGCTTGACATGGCTCCTGTGATGCTATTGCATTAGAAGAGCCAAATTTCCGGTTTAATGACTGTGAATTCAGCTGTTAAAGTTACTAGGAATGGCTTTTTGCCGACCCAGGAAACTTGAGGGATCATGACCTCTAATGCACGTTTTTCAACTTACCTCATGCAGCCGCGCGCCTGGACACAGGGTTGAATATTGCACTCCAAAATGCTTTTGGTAGTCCTGATTTTATCACACCGTGCAGAGATTCAAGGCACCCAGTTCAAGGGACAGCAGAGCAATCCTAAGCAAACCTTTTCTATGTCTGGCTATAAAAGTTTCATTTTTTTTTTTTCTTTGATGGCTTTATTTTTGGCCTCCAAACAAGTAGATGTTGTGCTTTATGATTTAATTTTATCTGTCCATTTTTCCCAAAAGGATTTTGATTTTTCCATTGTGTTTTGAGGAACACAAACAGAAGACAGGTTTTCTTATGCTTCTCTGTCCGAAGTGGGGTCTTCCTGGTTCTCCTACCACAGAGCTCCATTTCTGACAGTTGTCAAAAGATGTAAGTATTGTATCATGTGTCTGAAGGTAGGTTTGAATTTGTCAGGCAGCTCATTGAGATAATGAGACAATATGAATAACCTTTCTCTGCAATCATTTGATCAATATTTTCTTCCAGGGAGATTGCCCATGGTATGGGTTGAGTTTTTCCTGACCCAAACATCACTAGTTTACAGAGACGATGAACCCCTCCCAGAGCTGTTTAGAAAGACATAAGATGGTAATACATGCAACTTTGTTATTAAAATGGTCACAGATATTAAATGGAGAATAACTGGAAAAAGTGTATCTATTTTTGGTGAACTATCTGAAAACAGCTGAACTGAAAAAAGTTTTGGAAGGGGAACAAAGAAGAATGTTTGCTATGCTGGGGTCCAGTAGGGTTACGGATGGCAAACATGATAATCACTCTTAAAGTATCCAACACTGGTTCCCTTAATTAAAGAAACATTTGTCAACATAAGACATAGGGCAAATAAAATAAGCCTAGTTATATGTTTTATAAACTTTACAGATTTTGCTCCAAAATCATTTTTCCAGTAGCGATCATAAAGACAGACTCTATAAACTCCCCTAGCCCAATCTCCAGTTCTTATGTTGTGACTGACATTGAAGGATGCCATTAACTGACACTAGTACATGTCCAATTTCAGCTACTCCACTGTCATAGTCCAATGTTAACATTCTAGGTGCAGCTCCCTAAATGCGCCGGATACTGAATTTCTAAAGAAAACTTTATTAAATATAGAATTAAAACAGAATTCAGCAAATTACCTTGTAGTTGTCCGTTTTATGCTGAGGAGTCCGTTACATTTAAGAAATAGATGTCAGACTGCTATGACACACTGCTACATATTTTATGTCCTAATATAAACTTTAAAACACATGTTTTTAAGACCAACGTAATGTTCTTTATGCAATGAAATAATAAACCAGTCCAAGAATACATATTCATTTTTAATTTGCTTGAGGAAAAAAATGCATATAAATTTATACATCTCAAGTTTGATAGCAGCACATTCATACAATGAAAATACAGAGCTTTTGTGGCGGAATGTAGATTTTGATCATGGTATACACATTTTGCACAAACAATGAGCAGGATAAATGCATTACATTAAATCTTAGGGAGAATAAAGTACAAAAAAATTATTTTATTCTATGACAAAAGGAAAGACAGTAACAAAGACATGATTAACATTAGTGCAAATAATGTTCATGGTAATGTTCATTATTAAAATTTTGATCTGTTTCTGCATTTAGTTCATTACATGCCAATGACTAGGTGGCTCCTTTACTTTGAGCTGAGCTGCAGTGTTCCTAATCATAGAAAGATTAAAAGAGCAGAGATGCAAACTTTGACCTGTAATTAGGGCAAAGATTATATAATAATGGATAGCCTTTATACGGTTATAAGCTGCTGCTAAGTATACAGCTACCTGGATGAAAAATACGACAAATGTAATACAAAATAAAATATCATTATAAAATCATTATAGTCAATGACTTCAGTGACCTGCCTGACACTGCTATAACTTTAGGAAAAATATGCAATATTTGCAATATTTGTAAATATGCAATATTTGTAAATAGCCAACCAATCCAGTTTTCTTAAATATTATTTAAAATTTGTATATATATGGCAGCCCCAGTGGAACAGGATTATTCCACAACCTCATTAAATATAAAAAAGTGTTAAAGTGCTTTAGGGTCTCCAAGTCTACAGCAGGTTAACACACGGAACATAATGGATACAAAGTCACATGGTGCACCATAGACCAGCAGTATCTAAAGAAATGATTCATATATCGGGAACTTTGTTTCATACCGACATGTATTTCACACACAGATATAATTGCTGTATTCAATTGCAGTTGGAAAACAGTCTATTGTATTCCACCCATCAATCCTGTTGTTTGTGCAACAAGCCCAATTCAAAGACCAGCAAAGGGATGACCTCAAAGTATGCTTGACTTGGGTCAAATTATAGATGTGGTCTGGGCTGGCTAAAAATGTCCAAATTTTAAAAGCAAAAATATTAAAGGTATGCTAATGCTGTGGTTGGTTAATGGTCAGTTCTAGATCTTTCCACTTTAAAACTGCCTCCAAATAGACATGGGGAGGAAAAACATTTAGGGGCAGATTTATTTAAGGCTGAATTGAAAATTCAAATTAGAATTTTAATTTTTTTTTTTCCTATGGTCAAAACGCTCAAATTTGAATTGTGAATTATCCAAACTCAATTTGAGTTTTAATTAGAATTTCGAGATTGATCATACTCTGGCCCTTTAAGAACTCAAATTTGACTATTCGCCACCTAAAGCCTGCCGAGTTCATGTACAAGTCAATGGGAGAGGTCCAGGGACCAATTTGGACATCTTAGTAGCCTTCCTGACATTCAAGTTTTTCTGGGAGTTTTAGATATTCGATTTTTTTTTTAAATTAACCCCCCAGTAGAATTTTGAGTATATTCAAATTTAATAGAATTCAAAAAAAAAAAAACTCACGTGAATTCGAAATTCAACCATTAATAAATGTGGCTCTTACTTTAGGCACTAACATTAAAATAAAAATTAGCTCTGATTTTTCTTAGCAAGCTTATGCATAATATACAGTATGAGTGAAAGCTGTTCCTAAATGGTGCGGATAACTCTTGACTATGCAGTAAACAGGGTCCATATTTACAGAATGGGAGACATGGCGGCTGCATCGTACCCGCATTGCATATATATGTGCTCGTGCCCAAGTGTGCCGGCCAATGTGTTTATGTTTGTGTGTCAATGTTATTAAAGACATTCGTGTGTAGGGTCTGATACATTATTCCACAAAAATGAAAGACATTAGGATTATAAACTGGATCTTACACTGGACATATCATACAATTGCATCACTGGCCAGAAGCACCAATAAACTATGGAATAAAAAAGAAAATATGTTCTCGGAGTGCCATTTTCTGTTGTGTATAGTAGTCTCATAAATTGTACACAGTGATAGCTAGGAAGTATTCTAGCAGAACACACTGCAGTAAACTCACCTGTACGATAGCTCTTCCATACTGACTTTCTCTGTATAGCATATCTTGTAGAATGTCAGTCAATACCAATATTTACAACACAGAAACAAGTCTTTGGGCTTTGAGGCACCTGAGAATGGGTTCTGTATATTTTAAAAAGCTAAAGTGAGGTCATATGATGAAATATGAGAATGAACCATGGGCAAAGCTATAACCCCTAAAATGACAACACTGACTATAGAGTTTTCTCTTCAAGACAATCATAGTGTCCAATATTGTAGTAGTATTATTTCTCATTATAAAGTGGGTTTAAAACAATGGAAGCCCAAAAAAAAAATGGAAATGTGCATACAAATTAAATAGACAATTGCAAACATAAAATGATCATTAAGGCTTATGTTCTCCCTTAAAAATTAAAAAAAACTATCAAAGCTGCATATGAAATAGTAATATACTGTTTCAAAATATGCAATGTCCTGCAGAAACAGGAAATGTAAATTCATGTTGTTCCCAACAGATCCAATCTAAGCTGGATATGTAAAAACATGACATCACACAAACTACGCATCAATTGTCAACTTAAACCATCAGTAGGTCTTAGAAAAACTTGTCATCGATCCTAAAGTGGGGTCGAGTTACATCATCTGGGTTGATGAAAACAGAGATAGATTTTCCTGGGTTTTCAGTCACTAATTGCTGTAATTTTTTGGCTAACCGATCATCAGGCTGGTTATTGTCTCCTCCATCCGACTGTGGAGATGGTATGCTAGTAGTACTCCCTCTCCTCTGGAGATCCAAGGTAAGACGGTTAGCTGCCTTGACATGCTCTAGAGCGGTCTGAAGGTGTTCTGTGGGATCTAATCTCACTGATGACAACTTTCGGGCATGGAGCATAACCGTTTCTTCTGAAAGGTGCTCGAGCATATTGCACTGAGGAATGAAGTAATTGGGGCACATTTTGTTAACTAGGCAATTCTGCAGATCATCAATAAGTCCCAGGAGGAAATGGGCTGCATAATCTTCTTGAGCTAAGTAATTAGCTGGAAGTCTATCACAAGCCCAAAGCATCATACTTCTGAGGTGGTAAGGACTAACAGCTTTTGGTCTTGATAAAAGTTTTATGATTATGGCTTTACAAGCTTGATATGCCTGCATTAAGCTGCTAGAAATACATTTCTTTAGCTGAACTTCACTTCGAGCAAATGACAGTCGCCACTCGTTGTCTTTTCTACCCTTATAGGAGCATGCTGGAACTAAATAAAATCCACTAATCACTTCCTCCTCTGTAATCTTTCCATCCCAAAAATGATTTTCCATAAGCCAACTTTGAGCTACAGCAGGCCATCCTTTAAATGACACTACAGGGACAATGTCATACATCATGCGGCTGCTCCCCACTGCTAAAATTATGGTAATAATAGTGCCATTCTTTTCAACCTTCTCAACCTTGGGCATGCCACGCTGAGGTTTCTTCTGAATTTCTGACAGAACAATACAAATAGACTCATGAAACCAATCAGCAACCTTTGTAGGGGAAAAGAAATAGTTAGTGGCTCCATTGATATGGTCTACAATTGTGCAACAGTCTTTCCACTTTGTTATAGTCCCTTCATCAAAGAGTCGAAGACTCAGCCATGAATGGCACAAAGCTGAATGACGCATATCCAGCGTAACAGGTTGGTTTCGGTCATGGAGCTTGAGAGCAGGCACAAGCAGCGTAAAGTCCATGTCATAATCTGTTCCACGGGCATAAACATTCAATTCATCGAGGTCTAAGTCTACAACGCCTTCCCGAACACCACCAGAAAGCAAAAGATATTCATTCGCTACGGGCAACTTCTGGTCTAATTTCTGTACCATTCCTGCAAAAAAATAAAATAAAATAATAGAGTTAACGTTTTTCAAAAAATTAATAAACAAATAAAAAAAAAAAAGTGTTCTGAAACCCAGCTAGGCAGTTTTCACCAGGGCAGGACGCAACCCTACCTTCTGCTAATGTTCTAAATTAATTATAAATGTAACATACACAGTGCAACTGGCATTCAGACTATGGCCTAACAAAATGCAATTTAGGCAGTTACTGTGGACAATTACTGTGGATATCTTTAAAAAGCACTGCTGCTTGTAGGGCCGCTGAACCTCTTGGCCTGTACAGTAAGGTTAGTAAATAAAATAGAGCATTTGCTGCTATATTCTTTTCAGGCCTTTAGCTCTTCTTGAAATATAACATATAACCAAACAAGAGTAGGGTTTACAGTCACAGTCACAAAATTACCCTTTAAAGGGATTCTGTCATGAAAAAACATGTTTTATTCAAAATGTATCTGTTAATAGTGCTGCTCCGGGAGAATTCTGCACTTAAATCCATTTTTCTAAAGAGCAAACTGATTTTTTTATATTTAATTGAAATCTGACATGGGGCTAGTCAGTTTCCCAGGTGCCCCCAGTCACGTGACTTGTGCTCTGATAAACCAGTCACTCTTTACTGCTGTACTGCAAGTTGGAGTGATATCACCCCTTCCATTCTCCCCCCCCCCCCAGCAGCCTAACAACAGAACAATGCGAAGGTAACCAGATAACAGCTCCCTGGTAGATATAATGGCACTCAATAGTAAAAATTCATGTCCCACTGCTACTCCATCAGTAAGTAGTCATTGATAGGAGAAACAGTAGCCTGCCTGAAAGCAGTTCCATCCTGAAGTGCTGGCTCTTTCTGAAAGCACATGACCGGGCAAAATTACCTGAAATGGCACTTATACACCAATATTACAAGTAAAAAATTTTTATTAAAGTATAAAAAGTGTAATTTAGAAATAAAAACGACACTATAAAATCATGACAGTATCCCTTTAAGATCACTAGCTGGCAATATTTTCAAATAGCAGAAAGCTCTGTTTTATTGGGTCATGTCTTTTTCACATTACAGTTTATGCTTTTAAATCATAATCCAAAGAAGCAACTGGGAAATTGATCAATTAAAAGAAACATATATTAAGGGTAGATGATGCTAATGGCCCATCCTGCATCAACAATGCATCTGTTTACTCTAAAATCCATTTTGCTGCTGGCTCTAATCCAGAACTTAAAGGAAAACTAACATTGAATTGCATTTACTTTTTAGTTCTCTCTGTACCTGGAAAGTACTTTAAAATATATATGCTACATGAAATGTTGTGGACAGTAAAGCAATATGTATATATATTCTCTTTTATCTACATATGAAATAATGGCCTGAACCAAAAGTCACAAACATCAACCTAAGCACAATCAAGACCATACTACATATCTTACACCCACACAACGAATCCAAAGGCTACATCAGAGCTGGTTCACCTTTTAGTATGATTTTGATATTATTATCAGTAGCAGTTATTACAGGTTTGTTATGTTTAGTGAAATATCTACTTAATTTGGTTTGAAAGTATCAAGCTTAGGGCTTTAACCGCTATCTGGTTGCTAGGGTTTAGTTACCTTAATAACCAGGCATACACTTATAAGTAAACATCAACAAGAAATGGTCTGAACTAATAGATGAGCTATTAAAAATAAAATGACATTCCCACAGCCAGTAAACACCCATTTTTGCAGACTATAGGAATAGATACTAATCATTCAAAACCCAAAAGACATCCATATATATAACATGCTAAAAGTTAATATAAAGGTAAACATGAGACTTACCTCTACATTGTGAATACAACACTTCCATGTTAACAATATGACTATGAAGATTCATTACCTATCCTAGATGTCCTCGTTAACAAATGTACCTGCATTTTGTAATTATATCCACTAGGGGTCACAATGGTGTGCTAGTCACAATTTGGCAATATTCCCATGATATAAAATTAGAGGATGAAAGAGGATGAAAGTTTCTGTGAGGAACCCAAATGTTGGATCAACAAACCGTATTTCCTTTTTTGATTCCTCATGTGCAAAAAAGTCCTGTAAGTGCCATCATTTAAATCACATTGTTGGGGGTACATGATGTACAATGTTTAACTAAAGCTGCTTTATAGGATATTCACCCTTGTTGTTCATAAGCCACAAATTAAATTTAACCACATTTAAAAATTCTCGATGTGCATAAGGAAGTCTTTTATTAAAGAGCCACTAGAGGGCGATTAAAAAATCAAATGCTGACAAGCCTTTGGAACTTGGAAGCCACAGTTAAAACTCCCCCCAGGCAGCAGCACTGAAAAACAACCTTATTAATTTTTAACCTGATTAAGATGTCTTGATATTCTTTGTTGCCAGGCCTATTAGTAAATTAATTAGGTTTACTTGTCTAACTAAGTCCATATAAGATAGGTACACAGTTATGAGCATTGCATTAATATATGGATTGAAAATGTAAATCTTTGCTTTATCGTTACAGTTCATAAGTCAAACAAAACAATGCTCTTGTCAAATTGGATTAGGGACCTCAGAGTTTGGATTAACACATTTCCATGGGTACAATGGGAAAAATGCACCATTTTTGTTATGCAGAAAGCCATCACTTGCAACAGGGCATTTAAGGATCCAGATATGGTGGCAGATATAGTTAGTCATATAACTAAATTCATCTGGTATAAAATAGCATGACACAATGTAGTCATATCCAACAAATAGTGAAAAAGAAATAAGAATCAAATGATTCCAAGAGCACGGTTTATGTGTTATTGTAATGCTGGTGGTATACAGTATATAATGAAGTTAAAGCAAAGCTGAACATACATTAATTAAATAACCTAGATCATAGGTGGACCAATGAGGTATTCTGCACATTCTTCTCTGTCCCCCCTGCCAAGTTTAGCACTGTGCAGACAATTTGGGGAGATTTAGGTGATAGTGTAATGGGAAAAAATGTTTGTTTCAAAATGTATCAAATAATAGTGCTGCTCGGGCAGAATTCTGCACTGAAATCCATTTCTCAAAAGAGCAAACAGGTTTTTTTATATTTAATTTTGAAATCTGATATGGGCCTAGACATACTGTCAGTTTCCCAGCTTCCCCCAGTCATGTGACTTGTGCGCTGATCAACTCTTTACTGCTGTACTGCAACTTGAAGCGATATCATCCCCTCTCTTTCCCCCCAGCAGCCTAACAACTGAACAATGGCAAGGTAACAGATAACAGCTCCCTGACACAAGATAACAGCTGCCTGGTAGATATAAGAACAACACTCAATAATAAAATTCCAGGCCCCACTGCGACACATTCAGTTACATTGAGTAGGAGAAACAACAGCCTGCCAGAATGCAGTTCCATCCTAAAGTGCTGGCTCTTTCTGAAAGCATATGTCTAGGCAAAATGACCTAAGATGGCTGCCTACACACCAGTATTACAAAAAAAAAAAAAAACACACTTGCTGGTTCAGGAATGAAATTCTATATTGCAGAGTGAATTATTTGCAGTCTAATTTAGATATAAAAAAATAACATCATGAAAATCACGTTACAATCCCTTTAATATTGAGTCTGTCGATGGTCCGATATGAGCCAAAGAGCTCACTTTAAACAACAGAAAAAGAAAGTGGTAACAGAGAGAGAGAGCTGTTCCCCATTGGAGTCGTCAACTTTATATTGAATTATCCCCACGCTGTTGACAGAGCAGCTCTGAGTCAGTGGCTTTGCTTTCAATTGCAATAAAACAACATAAGCTGCAGCTAATTGCTAGCTGGTCACTATGGTATACTGGTCTATAACAAACATTGTACATACAGCTTCTTGCCTCACTGAAAAGCATGGTAGGTTGGCACATAAACTCTGCACAGCTTTATCACTGGTATTTCATGCAAAATAATTATGCACACCAAGCATTTCCTGGGAATCGATCTCCCCGTTAGATCAAACTCCTAAAAATAACCAATACTCTTCTTTTTGTGGTCTGTAATAGGTAAATATGGATTACAGATCATTTACTTCCTTTCTGAAAATGATCCAGCAGCATCTTCGGATGTAACTATGCTCTGTAAAATGCATTAATGCAAACTGCTGGCATTTATATTGAATTGTGTCTTAAATATCAAACGGAAGCAGAATAAGAGTGTACAGTTGAGTCTGCAATTTCAAGAATATGAGAGAGTTGCTGATACTGAAACCCTTTGATGAAACATAATATTATTACAGTTGAATGGGTCTGTCACTCGGCAAACAGTAGCGCCATCTGATGGGCAGACATGATATTAACACAAATAAATAAAACAAAATCACAACTAATGCATGATAATGGATACTCGAAAGCAAACGTACCAGTGTTCAGAAAAGCACATCAGCCCTAGAGAACAATTGTGGCTATGCATGAATGTTAAAATACCACAATTTTCTGCGAGCTGCAATTTAACAGCAGCAGGAAGGTTTACTGTTGGGAGACTACAAAGTGAATGATAAAGTATATAACAATTATTATATAAAGCAATCAAACAGACCGACCACTTATGATAGGATCTGGTTTAGAACAATCATAAACCAGGGAGATATCTTAAATCAGGGAGACTATTATCTTCTGGTTTTGTAATGCCAGGTGCATATTAGGGAGAGACCAGCTTCATGATTAATTGGGTAAGATAAGGAAAATACAATCTATTCTCCTAAAAACTTGTGAAAGCTTACGGTCAAGGCCAAATTAGGGGAGACTTCAGGTAAAAGCCAATTTGCTGCTTTATACTCAGCTATGGCATAATGGCTAGTGATGGGCTGATTGATTCGCCAGGCGGGAATTCGCGGCAAATTTGCACGATTCGCCGCTGGGAAATAAATTAGCCATTTCGCGAATTTCACATGAAATTTGCGGATTTTTCGGCGAAGCGAACCAGCGCAAATTTGCCCATCACTAATAATGACTCATACATTTTTCCCCCACATACCAGTAACCTTGTTATAGTTCCATGGCTGAAACTAAATCTATGAACCCTAACATTGCAAGGCAAAATATCTATATCTGCTCTGACTGTAGTCATCAAGTCCTATACGTTGTATTTGGTAAGAATTGGATTTTTGATATTAGCTCTTCTTTTATACACAGATGTGGCCCATTAGGCATGAAAGGTAATAATTATCTTCAACTGCACATCTGTTACACAGCAAATCTGTTCATATTATGGTTCATACATTCATACTATGGTTGGATAGGTGATTTGTAAATGTGTATTGTGACAATGAAAGTCGGATTTTCCAAAGGCTTGCATGGATACATACGAGAGTCTTTTGACCAATATTATTTTGTTATGACAAAAAGAGTTCACGGTCCATTATAACATGAATCAAATAATCTTCTGCCTCCAACATTATCATCAATGCGCCACTCCCAAAGCGTTCAAGTTCCTTTAAGCCATATGAGTGGCATGCAGAAAAATGACAGTCTGATACCAAGGGGACGATTTATTAAAACATTATCGGGTTGGGCTTTTTGACATCCAAAAATCTGAAAAAGAAGTGGAAAAAAAAAATTGCAACTTTTCTGGGATTTATTATGAGACAAAAAAAAATACGAAAACCCTCCAGCTAAAACCGGTCAAAATCATGTAGAAGTCAAAGGCACATGTCGATGGAAGATCTCTCTTTGATTTGTGGTTTCAGGGGTTTTCGGGTGTTTTTCACGCTGGCTTTTGTGCAGCAATACGAAAAAGTTATAGTGCGACAAGATAAAGAAAGTCACAGTTTTTGGGACTTTTAACATTTCTGGAAAAGGAGGATCTTTTAATAATTTCATGACATTTGTAGTTTGAGAGAAAGGGAGTTTAGCCGTGGTTTCAAAAACCTCTAAAATCATAAAAATTAGAATGTTGATAAAAAGGCCTCCAAGTATAAATGACCAGCATCAAACTGTAACTCATTAATGTGTGTGGAAGGCACTGCCCATTCACTAACCTAACCATGTAATAGCACATTTTTGTAACGTGCAATTTCACAAAAGTAACACTAGAAGGCGCCTAATGCTTTAATATTGGGAATCATTCAACTACCAGAGTCAGTGCAGCATTAGTACATAATACACACACACACAAAACTGCAATTCCAGAGAAGTGGATGTAATGATATCTTTACTTTTCTTGCTTACAAGGTACTTCTTAATTAGTGCATTTCCTTTAGTGCCAAGCATGACCAGACTTTGGCTGCTATACTATGGAGAGTTGTAGTTTGACAACATCTAGACTAGAGCAACACATGATTCACAGCTATGTGGACACCTGTCTCTCAGTTGCTGCTATCTTTATCTTGGTATAAGCTGTCAGACAATGAGGTAGTTAGTCACATAGCCAAGTTTAGATTAACAGACAATGTTTATACAGTATAATATACATTATAAATGCAGTCCATCAGATGCAGGACATCATTTTCCTAATACATACTGTTAAAAGAGATTATGATACAGGGAATAATGTACCACCTATTACAGAGGTTTGCAGTATTTTCAGTTAAAGGAACAGTAACACCAAAAACAAAGTATAGCAAAGAAATTACAATGTAATTTGGTGTTGGCCTGCACTAGTAAAAGTTCTATGTTTGCTTCATTAAGGGCAAGGCCAGACATGGCGCTTTTACGTAGCGTTTTTAAAAAAGCTCTGTCAAATATAAATATGCGACTGAAACCACACGCGACAGTCAAGGTGCGTTTTTCATCACGTAGGTTTCTAGAAAATAGAAAAGCTATGTACATGCAAAATGGGCAGGAATGATCATCAATACGCAACGTAATTACGTCACTGCCCTAATACGCAGTAAAAGCGTTTATGCGTATCTCTTGAGAATTTGGACTCCATATTTAAAATACACTGCGTATTTACATGTGTGGTTTCAAATGTGCAGATCCCATAGAGTCTATTGATTTGGTAGTTTCTTGACATATTGGCGTTTCTGCTGAACAATGCCAATACTGGCATCCCATGGCGGATTTTGGCTTGCAAGCGCACTGTGAGAATTGCATGTGTGTTCCATTAGTTTCAGTGGTAGTGCAGTTTATACGCATTTATGCCCGACTGAGCTTTTTTAAAAATGCGACGTAAAAACGCCACGTCTGGCCTTGCCCTAAGACTGCTATAGTTTATATAAACAGAGACACTGTATAGCCATGGGGGCCGCCTTTGAAGCTGTAAAAAATGCACAGGCTACATAGTAGATAAATAGATAAAACATCATTGTCTGCTACAGAGCTTATCTGTTATCTGCTATGTAACCTGTCCTTTTTTCCAGCTAGAAAAAGCTGTCCCCATGGCAGTTTATGTATATAAATTATAGTAGCATTTCTCAAGCAAACAGATCAGTTTTACCAGTGCAGGGTAATAGTATAGGTATATATTTATTGCTTTAAAACACTTTCATTTTTTTTCACATTACTGTTCCTTTCAGCAGTCCTTAGCAGAGAGCAAAGTTCCAGATACTGTACATCAAAACAGTATTGTCAGTCATTGTTCCAAGATTATCCAGTGCAAAAAATAAATCTTCCATTTTATTGGTAATTAAGATGGGTAATTAAGAGTATTGAGCAGAGCAAACAGGCATTCTGCCAAAATTTCACCCTGACTGGCCTTCTGGCTGAGCAAACCAGGTTCCCCTATGGGGCCTGCTCCACAGTTTGGGAACAACTGCCCTATTGTAAAATATAAGAAGTCACCAAGGAGTTTAAATATCCTCAGATTATACAGCAATCATCACGTATATGTTTTTAATATAACACACAATGATTCCGATGACACAAGATACATCACTAAGCACCTTTAACAAGGATATCATTTACCTTCAGCAAGGATTTATTTTACAGGTTATTTATGGCTCATGTGCAATGTATGTATAAAGAGCAACTACAATTTAGCTGTTAAAGTGCTATAAGAAATAGAGATGTCCATAATGTAATAACATGGTATTTAGTACATCAGCCCCTATAAAAAGACCATCAAGCAAACATTTCCAGTCCTAGTGCCTTGTTTCTTAACACTTTTGGTGCCATCGCATTCCAACGCAAACCTGCATCCTACAGTCAGCAGTAATGAAAGAATTAATCAGCTGGGAATTTCAGTGGCTGAGTATTAACAAGAGATACAATTGTGCAACTGTCCTACATAAGCGTATGGACAGAGATTTAACACTGACAATAATCAAGCTTTTCAGGAGACTACAATTAATTTTTTTTTTTAAGAAAATAGATTTTTCCACAGTTAAAGTCACACAGACCGATATAAACAAAGCTCTCTTGGTTGTCGCTCCCCTGCTTTTTTTTCCCAGCAAGACACCACAGGGTCCTATACAAAGGAAACCCCAGCATTAGCATATGAAGAAAACAGTGATTTATTAGAGAGAGCAGCTCTGAGGATGGTACAAGCATTTGCAGGGCACTCCATGCAACAATTAGCAAAGGATACTCTAATGGGATTTCAAGCAAAGGAATGAAAGCAGGGATTATTCTCCCATAAAATGGATGGGAGTTTAGTCCATTTGGAATACTGTTGCAGCCTTCATTAAATACACAGGTTCATTTCAGTGCATTTAAAAACACATTTCATGGGAGTTTTTGGAATGTGATGTTTACACTAGCAGTATATATTTTTGTTTCATTAATGAGGTTGATTTATTGGTGAAACTGTGGCAGGACTGAGTGTCAAACTAGAGACAATGCCGTATAGTAAACGTTTTTTAAAGTGCCCTGCAATATTTACAGCAAACTCTATATGGCATTTACAGCTCATCCCTGTATGCCTTTGTGGGGCAAAGCTCAACTGCCTTCCCCCAGAGCTAGCACTCAAGGCTGGGGTAGCTATCTCCAAACTAAAACAATATAAAAACAGATAGGGGCAAATTTACTAAAGGGCGAAGTGACCAACGCTGGCAAAAATTCGCCAGTGTGACATCATTTTGGAACTTCGCCAATTTACTAACTGTCACTGGCGTAACTTCGCTAGCAAAGGAGATAGACTCCAGCAGTACTTCACTCCCTAACACCAGGCGAATTTGTGCTCTGGCGAATTGACGTAACTACACAAATTCAATAAGATGCAGATTTTACTGAACGTTACCTCTTGCGCCAGTCCTGCCTTCGCCACCTCAGACCAGGAGAAGTGCAATAGAGTAGATAGGACTACCTCGAAAAATAGTTGAAACCCGGCTTCACCCCTACATTTCCTAACATATGGCACATAAACTATACACTGGGATCAGATGTATGGCAATATAACAAACTCTATTTTATTTTATTAAGGTTTCCCGGGCTTGTGTAATGTATTGGCTGCAACATATACGTCCATTGAACTTTAACTTCCCGCCATATGCAAATTTACCAACACTAGCGCAACTTCACTTCACTTGCCGCAGTAACACTAGTGCAACTTCGCCAGCGTTCGTGCCCCCTGGACGCAACTTCGGCGTTTCAGTTAATTAGAGTTGTCCTGGCAAATTTACGTCTGGCGAAGTGTTGCTATGTGTGCAAAGCCATCACTGGCGAATTTTCAGGTTAGTGAATTTGCCCCATAGAGCCATGATAAATGAGCTAGTCTTGTCACATTGGTGGCCCCAACCGTAATATAGATTTTCTAGTAATTTTCATAATGATTGGTTAAATTAAAGAGCAGCTTAAGCAGATAAGACAGAAAGTTTAAGTACAACATATAGAGTTAGACAGAGTTAGACAGCAGTTGGATCTGAGTTTGATTAGAATCTCCAAGCAAATATTGGACATCACTGCTCATCAATTCTTCTATCAAAAAGATAAGCCGGATTATACTGTTTAACTATGTTTAATTTGATTGCCTTCTTTTTCTCTCTCTCCTCAATACGTCTGCATATATCCTCTGCACTCCAACATCCATCAAACTATCCTGAAATTGTAATCTCTTCATTGCTCCCATCAACCTCTCTCAATCTAAGAACACTATATTGTATTGTTAAATCTATTATCCCCTCTCATCCCATCAAACAATACAATGCTCGTACTGTCAAATCTAGGTCATACCTTGTCTCACTCTCATTATTATTGTTACTTGCAGCTGGGGACATCTCCCCAAACCCTGGTCCGACTCACTCGTTTGTACCCTCAATTATTCCTACTCTCAGGCATTCAACAAGGTCTTTTACAGTCTCTCAGACTTTAGGCACTTCTAATCTTGCAAACCTAATTCACATAAAGCCAGCACCCTCCCTGCCTTTCTCATGTGCCCTCTGGAATGCACGGTCAATCTGCAATAAACTAACAGCAGTCCATGACCTCTTTATAGCTAAATCCCTTCACCTTCTTGCAATCACTGAAACATGGCTCTCCCCCTCAGACACTGCTTCACCTACTGCCCTCTGCTATGGAGGCTTCTCACTTAGTCACACTCCTAGACCAGTTGGCCTTCATGGCGGTGGGGTGGGATTTCTTCTCTCCCCCAAATGTAGGTTTCAAAATCTAACTACACCGACTTCTCTCTCCTTTACTTCCTTTGAAGTCCACAGCATACGTTTGTTTTCTCCAATCTCTCTGCATGTTGCTGTCATATATCGCCCCCCTGGTCCCTACTCCACCTTCTTGGATCACTTTGCTGCCTGGCTTCCATACTTTCTCTCCAGTGAGACACCTGCTCTCATTTTAAGGGACTTCAACATCCCCATTGACAACTCTGCTTCTGCTGCCACCTCTAAACTTCTCTCATCAGCTTCATTTGGTCTCTCTCAGTGGACCAACTCACCTACCCACATCAAGGGTTATGCTCTTGACCTTATATTCTGCCCCTCATGCTGCCCATCCAACTTAATTAACTCTCCCTACCCTCTGTCTGACCATCATCTACTCTCCTTTCAGATACTGCTTTCATCTGCACCGTCACAACCGTCTCTCTCTACCCACACGTACAGAAACCTTAATGCCTTTGAACCACAACAATTATCAATAGTATCAGCACAATCCATATCTCATATTAATACTCTCTCCTGTCCCAATATGGCAGCTTATCTCTACAACGATGCCCTTTCAACAGCACTTTCTATCACCCGTCACAGCCAGCCAGCTAAACCCCAACCCTGGCACACTAGTGTAACACGGTACCTCAGAAGATGTAGTAGATCAGCTGAACGACGGTGGAGAAAGTCAAGAACTGATCCTGACTTCATCCACTTCAAATTCATGCTCTCCTGCTATAACCGAGCTCTATCATTAGCCAAAGAACAATACTTCTCTTATCTAATATCTACTATGTCCTCCAAACCACAGCAGCTGTTTGCCACATTTAACTCACTCCTATGCCCCCTCCACCTATTAATGTTACCGCCCAAGACCTTGCTCATTTCTTTAATGAAAAAATCGATCTCATTACACTGAGCATACCGTCCGACAACAATCTCAGACCAACGTGCAGTCCACTCACATCTACTTTGCACTCCTTCACCCCTGCAACTCTAGATGAAGTTGGCAAACTTCTAGCCTGCTCAAAACCCACCACCTGCTCCCTTGACCCCATACCCTCTCGCCTCCTCCACCCAATCTCTGACACACTCTCTCCTGCACTTACCCACCTATTTAATCTTTCACTCTCTACTGGTACCTTTCCATCATTATACAAACAAGCACTAATCACTCCTATCCTCAAAAAACCTTCCCTTAATCCCAGCTCTCCCACTAACTATCGACCGGTCTCCCTTCTTCCATTCGCATCCAAATTACTAGAAAGGCTAGTTTCCAAACGCCTGATCCAGCATCTCACTCACAACTCCTTCCTCGACCCCCTGCAATCTGGCTTCCGCCCATCACACTCGACTGAAACTGCACTCACCAAAGTAACCAATAATCTTCTATTGGCAAAGTCTAAAGGTCACTATTCCATTCTAATCCTTCTAGATCTCTCTGCAGCCTTTGACACAGTTTACCACACACTCCTCCTTGACATTCTACACTCAGCTGGCATTCGGGACACTGCTCTTTCATGGTTTACATCTTATCTGTCTGACCGTTCCTTTAAAGTTTCCTTCTCTAACTCTACTTCTACTACATTCCCACTCTGTTGGAGTTCCTCAAGGCTCTGTTCTTGGCCCCCTGCTGTTCTCGCTCTATACAACTTCACTTGGAAAATTTATTCAGTCATTTGGACTTCAGGATCACCTTTATGCTGATGACACCCAACTCTACTTGTCTACTCTTGAGCTTTCTAATTCTGTCCTTTCCCAAGTCACAGATCTCTGCTGTCTCCTCCTGGATGTCACAGCGCCACCTGAAACTGAACCTTTCTAAAACAGAACTCATTATATTTCCTCCAAGATCATCACCTGTCCCTCAGATATCACTCACCGTAAACAACACCACCTTTCATTCCACCACACAGGCACGCTGCCTAGGAGTTATCTTAGACACTCATCTGTCTTTTTTCACCACACATTCAAACACTTGCAAAATCTTGTCGTACTCAACTGCGCAACATTGCTCGAATACGACCATATCTCAGTTCAGAATCAACTAAAACACTGATTCAGTCTCTCATTATCTCCCACCTTGATTACTGCAACTTACCGTATATATACTCGCGTATAAGCAGAGTTTTTCAGCACCCAAAATGTGCTGAAAAACTCGACCTCGGCTTATACGCGGGTCATACGCCAATCCCTCACCGGATCCCTCACCTCCCTCTCCCATAGCGCATCAGGACTCTGTGACTGACTGTCACGATCGCAGCCCGGAGCAGGTCCAGGAGCTCCGGGCGGCGCGTCCTTCCCTGCCGGCGTCCTTCCAAAATGGCGGCGCCCATGGCCGCCACGTGGGTAGAGGCGCCGGCGGCGCTATGGGAGAGGGAGGTGAGGGATCCGGTGAGGGATTGGCGTATATACGGAGTATATACGGTATTTGAAAGAAAATAACCCCTACTTTCAGCACCTGGGTGTGTGATTAGTAACTCCTCACTTCATTGATATTCATAGGCTCACAAAATGGGGTGTGGGGACCAGGGCCCTTTTGTATAAAGTGTTGTGTTATTTCCCAGCACCCACTGCTAGCCCTGTATTCTATATGGATTATCTTTCCCTACAGGAACCAGCATGGCAGCACCAACTGCTAAACAGGGGCTTATTTATAATAATGGGATTATTGGACCCCCTTCCCCCATCCAGGCCATATTCTCCTAGAAGAGTTTGTGACCAAAATAAGCAGAGGAATTTCAAAGCTCTTGCTGCGGACTGTAAACATTTACATGTGTCCTGCACACTGTTGGGGCCGCAGAAGGAGCCTCGTATGTAGTTGCTGCATCTCTCCATCTCTCTGCCCCTGGTTGAGTTATAAGTTATTTTACTGTGACTGGTGTGCTTACAATTTTTTTTTTTTAAACTGTGGGCAGGCCTACCTTTCATTGTTATTCAGTGGGTGCAGGTACAGATTGATTTTCAATCAGCCCCTAGGCTTATACACGAGTCAATAAATTTTTCCAGTTTTCTTAGGTAAATTAGGTACCTCGGCTTATACACGGGTCGGCTTATACACGAGTATATACGGTACTCCTCACAGGTATTCCAACAAGTCACCTTTCACAACTCCAATCTGTTCTAAACGAGGCCGCTAAACTCGCCGCTCAACATCAGCTGCTCCCATATGTATGTCCCTTCACTGGCTCCCAATCACTTCTAGAATCAAATTCAAATTACTTACACTCACATTCAAGGCCCTTAATAATTAAACCCCTCCCTATATTTTATCTCTAATCTCCAAATACACTCCTTCACAAACCTACGCTCTCCTTCTGATCTTCGCCTCACTTCTCCTCTGACCACTTCTGCCCATTCTCGTCTACAAGACTTCTCTCTGGCTTCTGCTTTTCTCTGGAACTCTCTGCCACAAGCTGTCAGAATTACTCATTCTTTCCAAACTCCTTTAAGACCCATCTGTTTAAAGAGGCTTATTTGATGTACCTTAATTAATCATTGCTGTATCAAAAATGACAAAATGTTTATATAATCCTAATGTCTCAATTGTACACTAACCTTTTAGTTTGTAAACTCTAATCTCTAGGTCCTTCTAACCCTATTGTATTCTGTAATCCTTGTTTGTTATCCACCATTTATTCCCTGTTTGCTATAACTGCAGTAAAGCAGGGAAATATTAAATTAGTATTTCATTACACAAAATTATTTTTAAAAAGTAAAGACATGGAACTCAACAACTTGTAACAATATTTATTATGAAGCTTCAATTTTATCTTTATTCTTATATTTAAATTCAGGCCCTCTCTTATCGTTCTATTGTGACTAAACTGGTGCCTGGTTATTGGGATTTTTAAGCCCTAGCAACCCAAGTTAAAACTCTAAGCCTGACAGTTGCTGAACAAAAATATAAATAATTTGAAATACAACAAAAAAAACAGAACATGAAGTAATTGAAGGGATTGAGTAACACGGTCTGCATCATACTGACAATGCATTTTTAAGGGAACTACCCCTTTAAGTTTCCTATAATGTAAATGGTAAAAAGCATATCAGAGTTCAGAAACTAGAGCATAAATGATAAGATCCATCAGTAATCCACTGTGGCTTTGGGCTGGCAAAATACTTGAGGATTTAGGGGCAGATTTATCAAAATGCGAGTTTAGAAGTTTTTATTTATTAAGCTCTAAACTCGCATTTTGATAAATCTTCCACTTAAAATACCTTAAGTGCTAATGGCACATGCCATGAACAAAAGTACCATTCAAAAAGAACAAGTGGTAGAGACATCAGCTTAAAACAATGGTTACCTAAATTATTTAAATATCTGATTAGAGATTTTGTTCACAGGGAAACCCACAACTGAAAATCACCTTTACAAAATACTATAGCAAGATCACACCTGTATATACTGTGTTCATCAGAAACACTAGGATGACAAAATGCACTGTAGGAAAGCCCTATGTAAATGTTTAAAGATGTTTAAGAAAACCCTGCATAATAACTTAAGTGGCAATATCACATTCATTTCACTGGGGCTGCCTTTCAGCTACATATAATGGCAGCACAGTGGAAGTTAATGTTTATAAGGGGTGCTCTCATGTAGGGTGGGCAGTGCACAGATAATAGTGTGAAGGAAAGAGCATAACAGGAATTTTGATTGTACTGAAACTAAAAGGACAGATTTTGCAAACAGGAACTTGCAGATCAGAAGGGCTCTAGTGCCAAACAAAACTGTTCTGCAGTGGACAGATGGCCAGACAGAAGGTTTCTGATTTAATTCCAAGGCAGAATAAAGGAAGTAAATTGGTATTTATTGCTGTCTTATATATGGGGATTATTCGCAATTTGAAAAGGAGAGATTTTAGTCTGGGATTTTCTCTATTTACATTTGAAAGGTCATCTCTTCCAATGGAGTCAAAGAGGTAGAGGAACCCTTTAGTGGCTACTATCAGGGCTGCTTTACAGGGGTAGAATTACCTAACCACACCAAGAACTGTAGGTTTCAGTGTTTAGTGCACCACTTTGGTACCTATATATCTCAAAAAACCTACTTGCAAGAGAGAAATGAGAGAAACTGGCTTCGAAGAAGAGTGTAAATCAGGCTTATTTAAAAGGGGTTGTTCACCTTTGATATAACTTTTAGTATGATATACAGAGTGATATTCTGAGACAATTTCCAATTGTTTTTTTTTTTTTTTGTTTGTGGTTTTTGAGTTATTTAGCTTTATATTCAGCAGCTCTCCAGTTTGCAATTTCAGCAATCTGGCTGCTGGTGCGAAATTACCCTAGTAATCATGCACAGATTTGAATAAGAGACTGGAATATGAATAGGAGAGGGCCTGGGTAGAAACAGGAGTAATAAAAAGTAGCAAAAACAATACGTTTGTAGCCTCACAGACCATTTTTTGATGGGGTCAGTGATCCCCATTTGGAATCTGGAAGGGGTCAGAAGAAAATAGCAAATAATTAAAAAACTTAAAAAAAGAAAAAAAAAAGACCAATTGGAAAGTTGATTAGCACTAAGGGCGCTACCTATGTTGCTATAGTACAATACATACTACACATGGTAGGGGTCACACAGACCCACTCCATAGGGTGAAGAGCTATTGTACATGGTGAGATATTTCACCTACACTCTGACACCCAAGACAGAAATTCAAGGTCATTACATAAAGGATCCATTACTTATGTACCAGTTATCATGAACAACCCAAAATGCAACAACGCGGTTGATGGATTGACTTGTTTGTCTTTAATAAAACCGTGCCATATACTTGGGTTTTTTTAAACTTGGCCCTTAAACAAATGTTTGGGCTTGATGAAATGAATTGTATAAGAAGAAACTTTTTTCATTTTCAATTGAAGATTAAAGCTTTCATCAAGCCAAAGTCTCAATGCATTCCCTTGCTAACTAATATGTCCGCCCGCCTGGTAATTTCAAGTTCCAGGAAATACAACAGATCTACGTAGAGCTGTACAGCTTCAAGTATTTTCAGGTGCTGCAAAAGAAACATTGAGAGTTTTATGTCCCTTCTTGTAGTTGTTTTGCAACTTGAATAGAACGCAACAAGCATATAGAAAGAAACATTCATACTATTAGGTGACCTTCATCAATAGGTTCCTTTTGGCTTTGTGCTATATACCACAATCTCCCATTCTCATGTTTTGTCCTCTGCTCGGTTGGAGCTCAATGATTGCAGGAAGGTTTGTGCACAGGGGGAGCGAGGGGGCTGCTTCCTGGAAAGGCACTGCAGGAAGATTGAGATACTCAATGCCTAGACATTCAGCCTTACCCGGGGAGCTCCTTTACTGAGAAGCTACACCTAAAATTCTTCTGGCCATGAAACCACAAATATACCTGTTCTTTTCTTCTATACAGAACAGATAACATGCAAATCAGTGTATGAAGAGATAGTGTGTGTGTGTTTCTGCCCAGCAAATGCCCATTTTCCCTTTGACATTTTTCTTTTTCTGCAGTGAAAATAAATAAAAGCAATATAAAGATCTTAAAAAAAGAAATCAGCAAATGACGTGTTTAATGGTTAATTGGCACTAATAGGCTGCACTCTTTCTCACACTTATATGAAGTGTAGGGGGCTGGTGATGAAGATAGGTTAGCAAAGGTTATGCAATTACAGGTTCACTTACACATAAGCTAAATTAGAACACCCACCTCAGTTCTCACGTTTAAGATTCCATCCTTTTAGATTTGCAATGTTCCTTGTACCAATTAATCGCCAATGTTAGGGCAGACACAAAGCCCTCCTTAACATCGAGGGTACTCTTCTACCTTAATGAAGTTTCCCCTAACTTAAAGGAGCTCTACTAGCCATGAACTAGACAAATCCTTTTTTAAACGAGGGTAACCTACAAAATTTTCCTTTGAGGCATCCAAAATGCTTTTAAAGCTGAAAAACGTTCCAGATCAGGGAAACCAAAAAAGAAAACATGGCGGTAAGTGCAGGCACCCATCCTATACAACCTTACTTAATTATTACTTTAGCCATTAGTAACCTTTAATTAAATTAACATTAGTGCAAACTGAACTTAAAATAGATTATTCACAGTAAAATACATAGTTGTTTATTGTCTGTTCAGAATGGCAAAAGCCTTAGCTGCTATGGTTGGTTAGGATAGCTCAGAATGGACATAGGTTTTAAGATAAGAGTACTGTAGATCTGACAAAAGCTCAATAAAGCAACATTTATAGAGATACACATAAATTGATGTTGTAAGTAAAATACACAGTGTATTCAGATGCTTTAACTAGCTGCAGTGGGAGTTGCCAAGAAAAAGGCTTTTTGCACAGAGGAGAGGAGGTTTCACAGGGACCTATTAAAGAATATGATGCTGGAGCCCTGTTAACACCATAACAACCCTTAAAATCTGTTAAAGGTACATTTGAAAGTGCAAATATCAGACAAATAGAACATGTTTTTAGCTACAGACAGACGGAAAAGAGAAAATACTTTGATGCGTCAGCGCTGCTCTGTTTACATTTTAGCAACCAAAGTGCTATGATCAATATAAAGCAGACAGTTAAATTGAAGTAAATATTCATTCTTTATCAAAGTGTTCAAAGTTGTGGCTCAGCTATATAACTGGCCAGCCATGATGCAGACTTCATATTCCTACTGCACAGAGTTTCCAAATTTTACATGATCACAGGGCAGGCCAGCCTTCATTCCACCATGAGTTATTACACTTCTCAATGACTCATGCCAGGGCAAGACCTTGCTGACATTAGCTGCAGCTAATTTATACACTAGAGTTTTTAATTAAAAAAAAAAACAAATAAAGGTAATTTACAACATAGGGAAGTCTAGAAGCATGTGTCATCACACAACTCTTTTGTCTCTTCCAAGGAACAGTCACAATACTCCTCAATCACAAAAAGCTTTGCTGCCCATAGACGGAAGAGAAAAAATCCAAAGAGACAACAAGCTGTTGCCCATATGGATACAGACACTGATTACAGGAAAGAACTCCTTGTCCATTCTTAATTAGAACAGAGATGAGGCAGAGTGTCCTAGGATAACAACTCTGGATAAATAAGGTGTGATTTCAAAAGAAATAAGGAAAAATGGATTTCTTAAGCTGGCCATGGACGCAAAGACCTGATCACACGAATCGAGGATTCGTGCGATTTTCGGACTATGTGTGGAGAGTCCCGACATTTTTCGGACGTTTGGTCGATCGGACAGGTTAAAAGATTTGTCGGCTGCCAATAATATCTCTGCATGTATTGCCGATCGTATGATTTTCAGAGGGAGTCACTAGCTTTTGTCGGACATAACTTTCTTACGATTGCTGTCAGGGGCAGAACATCGGCTGATCTGTTCTTTTGTACTTTATTTGATCTGAATGGTTAGTGGCAGGTCGGGAGATGGGGAAGTCCGATCGTACAATGATTCGTACGATCGGATCTTTGCGTCTATGGCCAGCTTTGAGTGGTTATGCAAATGTTCAAGTCAGTTTTTATGCAGTGCAGAGAATCATTTTTTGCTTAGGCACCAACCTTCTCAGGAAACCTCTTGGGTTGATAAATGATAAATAAAAGCGAATAGCAGCATTTAAGCCTGCCTTTGTGATATTGTGATGTGAACGGTAGACTCTCCATCCTTACTGTACTGGACTACACAAGTTCTCTTTTCACTAACTACAGCTCTGCACACAGTGTGATCCTGGGCAGCTCTCTCTTTTTTGGGAAAATGTAATTGGCTGGCATGTGCTTTCTAACAAGCCTATCTACATATTGCCCTTTAGTTATGGTACTGGGATTTACTCACCAGTTATGCAACATATTCAGTCAGTTCCTTTTATGCTCAATTACTATATTTTGCAAGATGAATCAAGACAGACAATATGCCTCAAGTTAAAGAATGTTGCTTGCTATGGTTAGAAAGCATAAGTAATGTTGCTTGAAGATATTTCACACTGCTGCCCTCCATTGCTTTCGCTTCTAACGAGATAGCAAACGTGTGCTTTCTAAGAGACTGGGGGCAGCAATCTGTTGTGAATAGAGAAACAAAATAAACTAGGAATAATCAAAATAAGGATTAAAATTTCTGTATTCATAATGGAACTGTCAGCCTTTCACATAAATCAGTTTCATTTATTAAAATTTGTAGGCAAGTTACCTCATCAGAGCGATCATGCATCCCTGTGTAAAATAACCTTTTCCATAAAAAATATTATATGGCACAATGTTAGCCCTGCTGCCTTACACAGCTCCAGCCATGGGTCCGATTTCAACCAACACACAATCTGCATGCAGTCTGTATTCAAATAGGTTTTTATAACAGAAGAGACCTGGCTATCCTGAATTCAAATCACTGCATACACAAAGGATTCTGGGCATGGGAGAGAAACCACTGAGAATTCCAGATCCCTTTGGAGGTACTTGCTCAAACAAGCTTAACCACAAAGAGCAAAAATAACCAGCGGCAGTTGTCTGAACCACATGAGCAAGCGCCGCTCGATAAAAAGCAGATTTGCAGTGTACTGTGCAGCAAAAATAAAAAACGGGAAAGCAAATGAAAAAAAAAAAAAAAAATCGGCTTTCTATATTATTGCTATGCCATTGGCAGCTGTATAGAGAAAGAAATTGCTAAGCATAGGATATTCCCAGAGTGACAGGGGTTTTATAATAGGTCACCCCTTGCTCATAGTTCAGAAAGACAAGTGAATGCATTTGGGAAGATGTTCAGTAACAAGAAATGATTTTCCCTTGATGAATCACTTATTCAACTTGGCCAGGAACATCTTTGTATAGATAGAGTCTTTAGAAACCAAGGACACATGCCAAGCAGGAACTTCTCCTTTCATCAGATAGTCTCATTTTAGTTTCTATGGAAGATTCAGGTATAGCAATGATGAATTCCATAAGGGGTAGGTATTAGTGCTGTACAGGTCATACAAATGAATTAACATTATGGGGTATATGTATGAAAAAGTGAAGTTAGAGAATGCCACAGTCCAGAGTGAAATTCCGCCACTCTGCATATACATGCAATTTTGAAAGGCGTATTTATCAAAGGATGAACTTTCACTCTCACCCATTGATAAATACTCTTTTAAAAATCCCATAGAAATGAATGGAGAGAGGCGGAATTTCACTCTAGAGGATTGTGGCAATCTCTGACTTTATTTCATGATAAATAAACCCCTATGTCAGGTAGGGCCTATAATGGTTTAGCCAAGTACCAGGGAATAATCTCTAAACAGAGGCATGAAAAAACAATCGTATATGTTATTACAAATACAGAGAGCTTCAAAATTCCCTGGATTATAGGATATATTCACATCTGAAAAAAATAAGTCAGTAGATCACAGCTGGGATTGGAACATGCGAAATTACTAGGGATGCACCGAATCCAGGATTCGGTTCGGGATTCGGCCTTTTTCAGCAGGATTCGGATTCGGCCGAATCCTTCTGCCCGGCCGAATCCTTCTGCCCGGCCGAACCGAATCCGAATTTGCATATGCAAATTAGGGGCGTGGAGGGAAATCGCGTGACTTTTTGTCACAAAACAAGGAAGTAAAAAATATTTTCCCCTTTCAACTCCTAATTTGCATATGCAAATTAGGGGTCGGATTCGGTTCGGTATTCGGCCGAATCTTTCACGAAGGATTCGGGGGTTCGGCCGAATCCAAAATAGTGGATTCGGTGCATCCCTAGAAATTACCACAACAGGACTTGCTGAAAGCAAAAGTATAATGCACCATGCCAACCGTAGATAGCTAAAGCTGAATACATGGAGCGTGCTGACTAGTGATGGGCGAATTTGTCCCGTTTCGCCACGAATTTCGCAAATTTCCAGTGAAATTCACAAAACTGGCGAAAAATTCGCGAAACTTGCGATTTTGACGGTGGCAACAATTTGCCCGCATAAAAATGGCCGCCAGCGTCAAAGTTCAAGCCAGCGCCCATTAAAGTCAATGGGCGTCCGTTTTCAAAGTTTTTTCGCCGCCAGCTGAACTTTGGCGCCAGGGGCAAAAAAAACTTTGAAGCCGGAGTTGAATTTTCGTCATCGAATTGTCACTGCAAATTCTCAAATTTATTCACCGGCGCCGAAACTTGCAAATTCGCGCCAGCCAAATAAAACCGCCCATCACTAGTGCTGACTAAACTACTTGCTCACCATAGATAGCCTGCCAAAGGGAGTGAATACTGCATTATATTTTTATGTATCACTAAAGCTGGCCATAGACGCAAAGATCCGATCGTTCGAATCCTCGAACGATCGGACTTCCCCATCTCCTGAACTGGCACTAACCATTCAGATCAAAGTCTTACCATTCCGATCAAATAAAGTAGTAAAAGAACAGATCAGCCAATGTACTACCTCTGACAGCAATCATACGAAAGTTTATGTCCGACAACGCTGGTGATAGTCTCCCACTGAAAATCGTACAATCGGCAATAAATGCAGAGACAGAAATCTTTTAACCTGTTCCGATCGACCAAACGACCGATCTCCGTGGGAAAAAAATGTCGGGACTCTCCACATACGGTCCCAAAATCGTACAAATTCTCTATTCGTACGATTGGATGTTTGCGTCTATGGCCAGCTTAAACCTTTATACAGAAAAACCACAGAGGGGACTGGCGAGTGCAACTAATCTCCCCAAAAAGCCTTCCCGTCTGCAAAAATCTAAATTGCCGGCGGGATGGCACTCAGAGTGCCTCATGAGGAAACTTCAGGCGCCATCGGAAAACAAAGTGCTCCGAGTGCCATCCCACCGGCGATTCCGATTATAGCCGACGGGAAGGCTTTTCGGGGAGATTAGTCATCCGAAGAAGAGACAATTTGTTGCCGGGAGACTAAATCTCTTGAATCTTAGCGTGTGCCCTTACCCTTAGTTGTAAGGTCCTCTAATCCTGTTGTACGGTGTAAACCCTTGTTTGTTATTCACCATTTATTTCACATTTGTTATAAACTAATCTAAAAGCACTGCGTAACTTGTCGGTGCTATATAAATAAATGATGATTTGCAACAACCCCTAAGCTTAGCTTCTCAACAGCTGCTCAAAGAACACTGAGCATATGAGTGTCGCATAACAAAATCCAAGATGGGAAAGTCCTGTGATACCTTTGAAGGCCTGGATCATTACTACTATAAGTTCAGCATATACAATTTGATATTTTTAGCCATATTCCTTTTTAGGGCTTAGTTCTCCTTTAAGCTTTTTCACGCTAAACCATTTAAAGAAGTAATGTTGCTGTTTTTATGATCTTACTCAGTAATGGCTTATTAGATAACAGATTCAATACCTTTGTTAAACACAGGACATGTTACATAGCTCAAGTATCACAAATACTGTTAATTATAACACAAGAGCTGTGGACAAAGAAAACTTTTATTGGGACCTGCTGGTTTAGCAATAGCAATGATTAATAGCTGGTGCCTCACTGCTGGAAGGAGGGAATGATCCATGCCCTGAGAATTCACATTCACTGGCAATAAGGGATGAAGGAATAAAATTGATTCCCATGGGAGAAGTTATGTGCCAGCTGCATCTGTCCTTGCATTCTGCAATTCCAGAAACCAATAAAGCCATTTAACAACTACATTTCTGCATTTATCAGTCTTCCGAAGGTAGAAGAGACTATGCTATTTCACTGCTATAATTTTGCCTCTGTGCATCAGATGCAGTGGTGTACATATCTTGCACAATTGAAATAAAGGGTCAGATTTCCTGAAAGACAACCATTGCTGCCAGCAAAACCATACAATGAGTGACATATGGACAGGTAATTATGCATTACCATTACTTCACTTCTATTATTAACCTATAATTCTTCTACACATGGCCTTCACTACCACTATATATCACCTTATTATTATTTGCCTAATTTTACATCTACTGTATATTTCTCACTTGGTTCCTGTGCATTTTGACAGTACTTCTTACCTTTCACTGACTCCCCTACATGCATCATTCAAATTCCTAATATGATGATGGAATATATAATTTGAGTAATCTAGGGCAGCACAAAACTGTCATGTATTAAAGAAGAACCAAAGCTCAACATCACATGGTCTGGGCTGTATTTACCTGAGTTTAGAGAGACACACACATTATAGAGCCCAGAGCACACGGAGCATGTTCAGTGTCACTTACATTCAAAAGATGGCTTAATATTGTAGAATATTGGAGGGTGCTGTTTAGGCTTTATTTCCCCTTAGGCATAAAACTTATTATAGACACCGGTTCATTCTTTACTGCATTTAGCATTCTTCTGGCTCAGTTAATCTAAACCAACTAGTTCAGTTATGGATTTAAAAAGTCAGTGCAGCTGTGGGTTACTTTAAGTCCACTTTCAGTTTGTTTAGTGGCATCAGCGCATGAAATATATTACAGGTATGGGATCCGTTATCCAGAATACTAGAGATCTAGTGTTTTCAGATAATGGATCTTTCCTTAATTTGGATCTTCATAAGTCTGCTAAAAAAATCATGTAAATGTTAAATAAACCCAATAGGCTAGTTTTGCTTCCAATGAGGATTAATTATATCTTAGTCGGGATCAAGTACAAGCTACAGTTTTATTATTACAGAGAAAAAGAAAATCGTTTTTAATCATTTGGATTATTTGGATAAAACGGAGTCTATGGGAGACGGCCTTTCAGTAATTTGAAGCTTTCTGGATAACGGGTTTCCAGATAACGGATCCCATACCTGTATATATTATATAGTCACACACCATAATTTTAAAAAGTTTAAAATGTAGCATTTATTGTCCATCATAAAAAATATGCAGCTTAGATCAAATACTCATCTGTACAGAAGTAATACGACGTTTCGGGGGCCATCCGCAGCTTGAAAAAGGATGCATATGGCCCCCGAAACTTCGTATTACTTCTGTACAGATGAGCATTTGATCTAAGCTGCATATTTTTTATGATGGACAATAAATGCTATGTTTTAAACTTTTTACAATTATAGTGTGCGAGAAATCTATATATGCATATCTATATCAAGTGGTGATAAATTGGGGTCCTACTTTAAAAAGGACATTTAACTTGAAGGAGGCTCATCTGCGCTCTAACCTGCTTATATACTACTAGGCCTCCTGGCACACCAGACTTCATTTACTAACAGACCTCCTTGCTCAAGTAACGCAATATCACTAAATAGTAGTGAAATTGGATTTAGAGAATAGTAGGTGGCCTGCAATGTGCAAGTTTAGGGCCCCCTCTGGAGGAAGAAATGTTCTATAAATCAGCAATGTCCAACTTTCATTATTCGCAGCTGCTCCAACCATCCCACCAACAGTCTTCAGAGCAGCACTACAAAAGCAGCTGAAGGGCTGCAGGCTAGTCATGATATGTAGAATGACAGTGTTGAACAGTATAATTTGCTTTTTAATTTTTTTTTTTTTTTACCTACCACCCTTATAGGGCTGCTGAATAGTATTATTTAATATTTTAATAAACAATATAGAATTGGGAGCCAATTTGTTTGAAAAACTTTTGTTCTGATATCAGATCGACTTTGCATAGGTGACCAGTTAAATGCAGAAAATCAATTATCCCTGCCATTTTTAAACTATAGAGGTATTTACTAAAAAATCCATGATGTTTAGAGAATAATGAATATTATTCTGCTCTCAATCAAATTGTGCAGCTTTGTCAAATAGTTCACTGAATAAAACTGAAAAGACAGGCGCAGTTCGAGGGTTGTCGGGATATGTAAATTCTTCCATTTAGCATAAATCTAAATTTAGAAGAAGACAGATGAATGAAAGGAAGAAAGACATTGAGACAGGAAAGTGCCCTTTTAAATCCAATTCCACTAGCTGCCAGAGAGGAATAATAAATAGACTAAATATAAATCAGAATCTAAAGCGGCGGTACACAGTGATTAGGGGGGATTTTCAGGCAGGACTATTAAAGATGGTAAAAGGTGGCCCACCCCACTTGCTGTGATATGAATTATACAGTTATACATTAATAAGCTTAACGTTTTCCAGGTCTCTTCTATATAATTAGATAGAGACTTGGCACACTGTAAAGGAGCTAAAAGAGGTCAGTTTAACATATCAGCTAAGCATTAGGGTGCAGTTTTAAATCCTTTAAAACTATATTGTCCCACTATTTTGCTGCCCTACATTGTGGCATGCCACTAGCCACTTCATTATATGATATAAGGTTTTAGATAGATAAAAATATAAGCCTAATAGTCTCCTTGTCCTGGTACAATGCACTGTAGAAAAAAAAAAACATTTATTTCCAAAAAACCTCAAGACCTCTTTGCCCCATTAATAGCTTGAGGCCCTTTCTATTGGGTAAAACAACTACAGAGTTTGGAAACCATTAAAGGAACACTAACATCAAAAAATGAAAGTGTTTTAAAGTAAAAAAAATGTAATCAGGGGCACTCGGCCAAAGAGGCAGCCTGAGGTGCTCACCTCAGGCGGCAGCGCCAGATACATTTCCAGGGGCGGCAAAAAGCCGCTCCTGTACTTTTAAGAGCCGAATTTACGGCTTTGAAACCAGAAATTCGGCTTTACTAGTACGAGAGAGCTCTCCGCACTAGTGTTCCGGCCTTGGATGCCTCCCACGCTGAGGGAGAGCCAGAGAGGGGGGGGCGGCATTTTGAGGAGTCGCCTCAGTTGGCTTCTTCATCAGAATCGCCGCTGAATGTAATGCAGTGTTGCCCTGCACTGGTAAAACTGCTGTGTTTATAAATAAGCTGATGTGTAGTGATGGTGGCAGCTATTCAAATGAAAAGGCTCAGGTTACATAGCAGATATGCTCTGTAGAACATAATGGTGTTATCGGTTATCCACTGTTTAACCTGAGACATATAGCCTTTTTAAAGATTCCGCCATTGCATTACAATAGTAATGTTTCTGAAGCAAACAGATCAGTTTTACCAGTGGAGGGCAACAGTACACGATATTTTGATTACTTTAAAACATTTACATTTTTTGGTGTTAAAGGGGACCCGTCACCCAAAAAAATTATTCGAAATCCTATTTTATCACATGCTTAGTCAAGCAAAATGAACTTTAATTACACTATATAAATTATTTGAATCTTGTTTTCAAGAATTCATAATTAAATCAAGCAGGCAGCAACCATTTAGTGCACACTGTTATTAAGACAAGTCTTGTATCATCTCAGAATCTTGTTTGTGCACCAGAATGGGGGACCCAATGTCCATCCCCATGCCCTGGCTACGCAATTAAATAGTAAAGAGAATGGGGGAATATGTGGAGAGCAGTGACGTCTAGGAAGTGCTGAATGGAAAGTGAAAGTAATTGCCTGCCCCGCCTAGAGGAGGGGCAGACAATATTTGATGGACAGCTGAGATTTTTAAATGAGCTTAAAACAGCAATGAATGCTTTAATAAAAAATAGAAATTGGATTTCATGTTTTATTATACAAATGTTTGCGTCTGGGTGACAGGTCCACTTTAACTGTTCCTTTAATATCCAGTACTCTTGCATTGCAATGATCTGTGGTATTGGGTTTCAGTGGATACCCAAAAGTGGGTAACACTATATCCCCATTATATTGTGAAAGTAGAAGCTACTCACACATAAAACAACAAAACAAATAGATGTAAACGATAGTGTAGATACCTGTGACCAAGTAAAAATACAGGTGATAATACTTTCTTTAGAAGGGATCTGTTGGGTGGGTGTATGTGATGCCCACATTCTGATTACATTGTACCTCTGCATTAACTTGCCTTCATATTTGTGTCGGTTTATATATATCTCGGATATATATTCAGGTCATTTTTTATCTTTAAAAAGAGTATGGTGTAATAAAAAAGGCTATCAGAGGATTTCTTTGATACAAGAAAATCTGCAGCTTTGTGGATTGTAAAGTAACCACACTGCATTGTGCAGGCATAGCTAACTGATAATTGGCTGGCTACAAATATGCCCTGGGGGCTATTAAGAAGAATCCGCGTGGTTTGCATGTTCAGCAGGGAGAGGAGTGACTGTTGCACAATGCAATTAACACCACAAGAAAGATAGGTTGCAAACTTAGATAAACATAGATAAATATTAATCAATATGGTAAGTTGACACCAGGCAGACTGGATATAACAAAGACATGCACAAAGACTTCAGAGTAATGGAAAAATAAATGAATAAATAAGCATATATAGGGGCAGATTCACTAAAGGGCGAAGTGACTAACGCTGGCGAAAATTCGCCAGCGTGAAGTCATTTCGCAACTTCGCAAATTTACTATCAGTCACCCTGGCAAAAATTCACCAGCGATGATGATAGCCTAGCGCAACTTCGCACCCTAACGCTGGCGAAGTTGCACTCTGGCGAAGGGGGCGAAAATACGCAAATTTACTAACATTGGTCTTTTTCTGAACGTGACCTCCTTCGTCAGAGTTTACTTCGCCAGGTTAGAGTAGGCGAAGTGCAATAGAGTAGATAAGAGTTTTTAAGTGCCAAAATAGTAGAAATTTTTTCTAAGTCCCAAAAAACGCTGGCGTCTTTTCCTTTTTAAGGGTGATTGGCTGAAAAAAATCAAATTTTTTTGGGGGCACCCTCCTTCCCCCCCTACATTTCCTAACATATGGCACCTAAACTATACAGTGGGCACATGTATAGGGCAAAATAAAAACTCTATTTTATTTTATGAAGCTTTCCCAGGCTTGTGTAATGTATTTGGTGCTACATAGACGTACATTGTACTATAACTTGCGCCGTATGCAAATTAGGCATCGCTAGCGTAACTTCGCTTTGCTTGACGAATTAACGTTAGCGCAACTTCGCTAGCGATCGCCTCCCTGAGTGCAACTTCGCATTTTAGTGAATTTGCGTAGCACTGGCGAAACTACGCCTGGCGAAGTGCGGCAGAGTGTGGCGAAGCAACTTCGGATCTTAGTGAATCTGCCCCATAGTCCCTACCATATAAAACATTTAACATTTACATTATCAAGAGGAGCAACAGTGCTATACACACACACAATAAGTCACATATTATAGCTGCAGTTTCCAAGCTGATCGTATGAAATTAGTATTTATTATGTACCAGCAACTGAAGTCTAATTTAGCTGCACGTTTCCAACTGCTTTATTAAATTCCTGTGTGCAAATCACATAGGGACTGTCACTGAAATCCATTTGCAGTAGATTTGTAGTAGCAACTACTCTACATTGAAAGGATTCCGATACAAAATAATTCATATTCTTGCAGGGATTTTGCATAAATGTACATTAGGCTAAGGGCACACACAGCATTGGCTCTGCTGCTCTCTGTCTGTGTTTGTTTTTTTTTATGGGCTGAAAGAAACAGATCTGCTCCACTGTTTCTGCTTGCCTGCAGACAAATGCAGCGGAATGGAGGTTGGTCCATTTTGTGCCCACTGACGCTCTGTATGCCTGCACACAAGATGAAGAGATAGAGAAGGCAGCAAATCCACTTCTCTCAGCCTGCATTTTTTGCTGTTTTTTTAAGGCTGAGATGAAGATTCCCGCAGCAGAATCAGTGCTGTGTGTGTCCTTAACCTGAAATGCCATTTTAACGGAAGGAGACTGCAGGCAGGGAAAGCAATTTGGGCTCCACATTTTTACCTGAGAGGACAGCTGTAGCGACAACAACACCTGTGCAGTATAGGCTCAATCACACTTGCCTTTTTTTGGAAATAGAGAATCACAATAAAGCTGCCCAGTAATGTCACAATTGCACCACTGGCGAAACAAGTCATTAGTATGTAGTCAAAAGTGGTGCTCCTGTAGGGGTTGCAAATAACTCTGCTGGACTTGTAATGTTACAAAACAAGCTCAGTATACACAGTAATCCAGTCCCTTGGATCCCTCTAGCATTTTATGCACACACATTTATTAATACCAGTGTTTCATTTATTAGTATATATGGGATCTGTTATCTGCATACAGTTATCAAGAAAGCTCAAAAATCCAGCATTTAATTTTCAGTACTATTTGAATTTTTTTTTTTAATGGATCTGTTTTTTTCTCTGTAATTTTTAAACCATATATCTTGTTACCTTTTTAACTAAGCTAACAAATTCAACACACTACTAGATAACTTGATGGCACTATAGAAACAATCATGATAATAATGGTTAAGAAAAATCTATTTTTTTATGTATAAATGTTTTCTCAAATGTTAAGGTGATCCAAATTATTGGGAATAAACCCTGTATCCAGATAATTTTAGGTTCCAAGTGTTCCAAATAATAGATGCCACACCTATAATTATATAGATTGCAGGTTTGCAAATACCGCAGCAGTAAAGGTATAAGGTACAAAAAACCTTCTGCAAACCGCTGTATTCTAAGATATAAAACGATGTGTTAACCTATTAAACATTAAAACACATATATGGTCAGTTGGGACTGGTTAACCTCAAGGTTTATTAAATAACAGTAATGCACTGTATGTTTGCCATAGAACTGTGGTGGGGGGGGCAGAAAGCAACAAATAGTACTAGTTGATAGAGTTGGAGTAATTTAGTCCAGTGCACAAGTCTAGATTGTTCTGGAAGAATTGGTCGGGCTTGGGTGATGGTACTGCCCTTTGGACTAAAAAAAAAAAATATATATATCAATCAGCAACCATAGCTGGAGGTTATGAAGTTCTGAGCCTTAAAAAGCAATAAAGATATAAAAGCTATAAATTCGAGTGGAGGCAGAGGCAACATCTGATAGACAATTATCTAGATCACATACACCTAAAGTATACCAATAAAAAATGTTTTCTTTCTCTGCCTTGTCTTCAGGCAGAGAACTCTCCCAGTAATTGTCTGGTGAACTCAAAATATTCATTAACTAGTATCACAACCAAGGCACAGTATTATCGTGCATCATGGTGAAGGTGATCAATTCACCTTTGTCATTCCATTTATTATCACAGTTTGTGGAGCAACATCTTTTATTCCCACTGTAGTAAAAAATGAAAGGTTAAATATATTAATTTTAAAATAACAGGCCACATTTATTTTGTACCATACTATACAAAATGAAACTCTAAGTTGTTGCTACTGGTAAATGTACTTGTGTAATTTAGTACATAAGCAATTCAGATGCACGATCTCAAGGTCATTTATATTGCATACCTTACCCTATAACAGCATAGGATTAATGCAGGAATAATCATCATCATGATCAAATATAAAGTGCCCAGACATTACATTTGCTCTATGTAGTATACATTTATGCTTGCTTTTTAAGCTAGAATCACTGAAAAGCACCTATGTTGGTGTTTGCAATTCATTTCCTAGGCAGCAAAGGAAAGCAATTTCAGGCATCTTGACTTTGCATTAATTAGGGTGGGAAAAGCAAAACATAGAAAACTCCTCTGTGTGCCATGACCCCTTGGCTTTTTACAACACACACATTTCTCTGTCTGCAGTGCAATAATTCTAGTGCCTAGGTGTGCAAGAATAAACACAGGGAGAGTTTGCATATATTGCCTCTGAAGGATACAATAAATCAACAATTTTGGCAAAAAAAAACTGATAAAGAAACACACAAAATATATAAATACAAGCTCAGTTGCTTTAGGCACACATTTGTTAATATACAACAGATTTAAAATTGCAAAACAAAACAATTAGCGAGATTAAAGAAAAATTAAATCCAGGCTCCGAATTTTTTCTTTGCTGATCTTTTTCGCAGTTCCTCCACTGAATCACCACATCAAGATAAAATCATAGATCAGCGCCACAGGCTAAGGAAAAAAGCAAATAACAGAACCTAGCACAATATTAATATTCAGTGCAGTCACACAAATCTGTGTGTGTCTTCAGCTCGGAAGAAGCTGTCCTCAGCGAAACGAGTCAGGTGTGACATCACTTCTGGTTGTAGCAGTGGATGCACAGGTGGAACACATGGGAGAGGAAGATGCCGGCATTATCCATGTCTTTATATTGCAAAAGATGACCTCCACAATCAGCATCATAACACAAGAAAGTTATTGTCTGATATGAACTCAGTAGTGTGACTTAATACGTTTTAAAACCTTTTTAAAAAATAAAGGCAAATTACACTATGGGTGCTTTCCTTGCTTTTTAATGTTTTACAGAAAAAAAAATACCCTGGAGTTGGTACTGATATGCCGTTTAAAATCAGGAATCTTATAAGTAGTCTACCTTTTGAAGAAAGTACTATAAGTACCTTGTTTTACTTAAATTATCATTTTAATTTGGAGATAGCGCTTTGTAAAAATCACTATAGCACTTTTAGAACACAAAACAAAAATCTGTACATAGGCTTTCTATGGTTCAAAACACACACAGATTTGTGTTGCAACACCCCGGTGACTACACTAAATATTAACAATATTGCGCTGGGTTTTGTTATTTGTTTTTTTCCCATCTATGATTTTAGCTTGACTTTGCTTAATATGTAAATGATGATGATATTTGCAGACCCCTGTAATTTAGGGATGCATCAAATCCACTATTTTGGATTCGGCCGAACCCCCAAATCCTTTGTGAAAGATTCGGCCGAATACCGGGGTTGGTTACTTCCTTGTTTTCTGACAAAAAGTCACGCGATTTCCCTCTCCGCCCCTAATTTGAATATGCAAATTAGGATTTGGTTCGGCTGGGCAAAAGGATTTGGCCGAATCCAAATCCTGCTGAAAAAGGCAGAATCCTGGCCGAATCCCAAACCGAATACTGGATTCGGTGCATCCCTACATGTAATTGCAACATTTTTATTTTCCAAGAGTCCCAGGTTATTGACTAATAAGTATGTGAGCACATGAGTAAAAGAAGTTGCAAAGCCCTGCTTTATGGAACTAAATATACATTTTGTGTAAACAACGATGTACTGTATCATTAGTAGCAACATATTACAATTGCCATAAATAAGGGCTTTTGTAAAGTTATTATATCTGCAACAACTAAACATCTCAAGATGAAAAATTTAATATTTATTCTAAGAACGGTAATTCAAAGTGTAGACAGTTGAGGACAATGTTGCAATAGATGAAAAAAGTGCACAGCTGTTTGATTTGAGGCAAGACTTCACTTGCTAAATCCTAATGGCTGGACCACAGCGGTGCAGTGCAAATGGTCACTATGAGTGATGCTACTAAAAGGCACGGTTTGCTGGAACAGCAGTCTATGGCACAGGATTTAATCACAGCATACAGTAAGAACTGGCCAGCTACCATGGATTTAATGTGAACAGCACAGACACATGGGAGGAATTCTAACAAGAGAGAACCTTTAGCAGAATGCTGAAGATTACTATGGAAACAAACATCTGACATCATTCTTTGAGACTGGATTAACCTCTTGGCTACTAGAAAATCTGGGATCCATTATGTTTTAAGATGTAAATTAATAAAAGGTTCAACATTACAGGCAATAGTTGTAAATTGTAGGGCTAATTACATCTACTGATCCCTTTATCCAAAAGCCAGTGGCAAAAGTTTTGGGTACATTACAGTGAGAAGGAATGAATGCTCTAGGATTAGTACTATCTATTCAAAGCCCGGTTTAACCAGTATCCCCACGCAAGACCATATAAAATGAACGGATATCCTGATAATTAAGACCCCTGACCTGTGTCTTACAAATTTAGATATGCAAGTTTTGTGTTCTCTTCCTGTCAATATTTTGGACAAAGCCCCAAGCCCTAGGCTCTAAAAACTGGAGGCCACAATGTATTTTACAATAGGAAGAAGGAGAGTATTACTGAGGTTCACCTACACAACTTAAAGGCAGTTCACCTTTAAGTTAATTTTTAGTATCCTAGTAACTTTGTAATTGATCTTCATTATTTCTTTTTTTAATTGATATGCCTTCTTTTTCTGCCTCTTTATAGCTTTCAGGTGGGGGTCATTGACCCAGCCAGACAAAAAAAAATCTATTGCTCTCTAAAGCTACAATTTTGCCAAGTTACTTTTAATTACTTATCTTCCTATTCAGTTCTTGGCTTTTTTGAATATTCCAGATCACTGCCTGGTTGCTAGGGTAAATAAGACAATAGCCACAGGGTAGCTACTAAAATATGAAACGGGAAAGCTGCCAAAAAAGCTAAATAATGGAAAAAAACACAAAAAATTAAAAATGAGCACAAAAAAAAAAAAACGGTTTCATAATATCAATATCTAAATCATCCTAAAAGTTAATTTAGGTAGAACTATCCTCCTTTAATCTTAGCAACCTTTACTGCAATGCAGGTCAGGTTAAGCAATATTCCTTCTAGTTCTAATTATGGTGTTAAAATGATTCATTGGGAAAAACTGGGACTGATGCACTTAACATACAAGGAGACAGGAGTGGGAGGACATGACACACATCAGCAATCACACAAGCAATAATAACACAACCCCAAGAATATACAGCTGTCAGTGCCCTATCTGCCCTATGACCAGTGCAGCTTAATACGTTTAGTGAAGTGGAAAAGCCTTTGCAGTTATTTGCTTCAGTTTGTACTTGGCACCGCTATTATAAAACAAATACACAAAAAGTTACAGTGTGCGGTAAAACTACACAAATACAAGATGTGTTTTATACTGCCTCAGTAGAAGTATAGTAACTCAGATTTTAAAAATAAAATGTAAAAGTATCTGGCATTGCAGCTCAGAGAGATGCTATATCTTGTATTACAGAAAAGAGAAACCACTCCATTTCATTAATGCTCTGGTTACATGGCTCCTGTCACATTAATAAATATAATGTATAGTCCTTAGAATAATATTTGCACCTGCATCTAAAACAGGAACTTTCTGGGTTGGCCAAGGGTCTATTTAAATCCATTATTACTAACCTTAGGTCATCTCATCTCTCTAAGTGATGTGTGTGTTAATGTTCCAGGCAGCCAGCAGATAGCATGAATTACAATTACACATGAACATGACACATGATGCAGATTCTAAAAGGCAACATTTCCATACATCCCGTCCTAGTGCTGCTGTTCTGCCATATTAAAACTGTTATTAGGTTATTGCATTAAGAACAGTATCAATTCTGTGTGGTCCTTCTCTGAATATGGTTTATTTTTAATTTTCCTGGGTTTGCACAAAGCTCTGATCATATTTAGGGTTTAACAGCAGTGTTAAAAGTTAAACTATAGATGGTAAAAACTGGGCACTCTGTAGGGGTTGTAAACGCGGTTATCTTTAATTTATACCATAATAAGCCCCGAAGACTTGATTTTCATAAAAATTATATTGTGAAAGCTTGGAAAAGGGGGTTTAAAGCACTGATGCAGACTTGCTAATTGGTAATATATCTGACAGATCAAATTCTAGTGCTATTTTAATGAGACCAGCATGTTTTTAGAACTCTTAGTACTATAAAGCAGTCAGGGAACAAAAGCAGCTGGTTCTTTCTATGGGGTATTGGGAGTTTATAATACCTCACATTCAAAAAGCCATATAGAGTAGTAGTACTGTGCAATGATTAATACACGAATAATGAAAATTGTGTTTTTTTTATATTGCCATAAGATTACACAATGTTTGCTAAAATGGAAATAATAGGGAAAGTAATTGAGGTCAGTGATGTATATTGTTGCTAAAGTCATATGAACAGCATTGGATGATTCAAGGCAGAGGGCCACCATGATCTTGCCTCAAAGCCCCCATGAAGTGACGAAGAAGAAGAGGCTTCCAGTCACACTCAGGCTTTATATCTGAAAACTTCAAGCAGTTGCCACTCGGCATTACAGAAGAGCCCGAAGGGGTAGACAGAAGAGGTATGGGCCTAGTGGCCCCCACTGTTGCATCTTAGGCATGTGCCTGCCCATAATTAATAAATACAGCATTTTTTTTTAACTTTACATAAGCAAAGGGACTAGATTTTGATTGATTTCTGTTCATTTACCGAACATTTGAAGAAGGGATGCTTGTATCATTACTACTAGAACAGACATGCACCTGCAAGCTACATGTAATGCAAGCGTTTCTGGAATACTTAATTTAAATTATGTAAATTTTGCAAATAACAGAATAGGTATTGTAAACTATTAGTAACGGATTAGGTTTGATCTTATTGTCAGTGTGGCTCCCGAGGAGCTATTAGCCTGCAGCCATGCACACACAGTAATGCTACTCTACATCGGTGATCTTGGCAGTGAGCTCAAGGTCATGCTGGAAGAACAGTATTGTCACAATACGAGCCAAATTACAGATGTGGCAAAAATAGCACACTACAGGGTATATTTGTTATGCTGTGTAAAAAAACGGTGGGATAATAGACCACACTATACAGTATTAAAAAAAAGCATAACATTGTTTACACGTTCTTTCTTATGTGACTTCAGCAGTAAGCAATGTAAAATAATGGCATAAAATTACACACAACGTCACCAATTATTTTACACAGCTTTTAACACCATTTTTTTGGGCGAATTTCATTTTACACAGCATAAAAACTGATGTCCCTACATGTATTCCAAACACTAAATGAACATGTGCTATACTTATAAGTCATAGATGAATTAATTCCACCTCTCTTTCGCTCATATCATCTCACCCATCAGAGACACAATCGATTTGCCATTTGTCTTCATCTCAAGCTTTTCCATGAAAACAAGACAAAAAAGGCCTAGGTCATATTGGCTTCATTCTAAAAAGCATTAGCCAAGACAATGAACTAGATGAAGAAGGGGAACATGGTCCATTGGATCTGCTAGATTTTTAGAACCAAAGGAAGTACATTATAGATCAGGGATCCATAACTATGATAAACATTGTTAGGCTGTAACTGAATTAGTCTGAATGCTTATAAAATCCTATACTCATATAGCATCTTACTGATTATGAGTACAATAAGAAAACCGTAATCTATAAACATGTTAAAAATGAAATATATTCCAGTAGAACCCCCACTGTACAGGGGACCAGGAAAAAATGGTGTAAAATTCAGGGAAATGTAAAATAATGGAAACATATAATGCATTGTGAATTAATGGGACCACAAGAAAAAAAAATGTAAAAAGCGGCAAAACGTAAAATCAGGGTATGTAAATGTGAGGTTTCACTGTATTTAGATTTTACCAATAATAGAGGACTCACAGTGAACCCTACTGATTGGTTTATATGGGTTACTAGGTTATGGGAAACCTTGTCACCTATTATCACACTACCCCTTATGTGCGTTAGAGCAGCTCTATGCTCTGAAGCCAGCGTAGTTTATTTATTAAAAGGAACAAGAATATTCAGCAGCACTGTACAGTACAGGAAGTTGGAAGACAAATTATTTATAAAGAAAAAACAAGCAGCAGCACTGTATAATACAGGAAGTTGGAAATTATTTATAAAGAACCACCATATTCTGCAGTTCTTGGCAACACAAGGAGCTAAAAGACAAGACAATAGAAATACATAGTAACAAAATAGACCAAAAAGCCAGAGGGCTAATTCAAAACCAAGTGAACCTGCTCTACTGGGGTTACAAAGTAATAGGAGGCTTAGTTGCACTGATACTGCTATAAAACAATGTCTTGATGTGGGGCCAAACGTTTTGCAGTAATGTACTGAGGCGTTGGAGTAAAACACTGTTAGACTAGAGTAAAATGGTAGACTTGAACTCAATTTCTGTTAAAGGAAAATGTCAAAATGTTTTGTCAGTTGGATATTTAAACAAGTAGCAGAGAAAAGTACTACCTATATTATTATTATCATTACTCGCATACCAAGGTAAAATGCATGGGTGTACCACTAGAGTTTTTGGTTATTATGATCATCATTCTTCTAGAAGAAACGAAATTGTCTGAAAATTACACATTTCATAACTACATGTTACTGGGCCACACAGCAAATTATTTTGAGGGCCTCCAACATATCCAGAGGTTGTCCTGTTTTAACAACACAAATGAAATTGCTCTTTATTTGGGCCTCATGGAGTCCTTCGTAGGTCCATTTCTTTTTAAATCAACCTGTACCTGCAACCCGAATCAGAAACCCACAATTTGTCCTACCCGACCCGCAATAGGCCAACGAACCTTCCGACCCGAGGGACATGATAAACCAGCAGTAATGTCACTCCAGTGCCGATTCTTCACAAAAAAACTGAGAACCACAAGGGAGGAATCAAGCCTGCATCTTTTTTGGGTACCCAGCAGGTTACCTGGGGACTGCCCACATGGCCAAGAGCCTTTTTGCCCGAAACCCGGCCACTTTGCGGGTATTCCACGTCATGGGGCTCTTATACCTCCTGGGCCCCCCTGCAGCCATCGGGTCTGCTTCCTCTGTAGTTACCCCCTGTATTCAGGTCTTGAAACCACACTGACATCAAATAAGAAAACAGAATAAAGAAAGGCAATATAGTCTGCTGGAAAGATGTCCACCCAATACCCTAACAGTAAAAATAAAAAAAAGTTAGTTTGTCCTTTAGTGTTGATTCCTCCTGCCGATCCTTTCACAGTCTCCCAGCTGCACATAAAAAGTATCAAACACAGTGGAACAGCACCTGGTGCACCGAAGAATGTCAGTATATAGTGTAACAAGTTCCAATTAATTTGGATGACACCCTGTGTACACACAAAAACTGTATTCAATGTGTTTTCCTCCAACAACCCTTCCTCTCCCTCACGTGCTGCACCAATACTTAATCCCGATAGCCTCCACTAATCTGGCAGAAATGCCTACTTACAAGACCCAGGCTGGGTAAAACGCATGTAGTGTTTAACCGGTATGGCTTCTCCTTGCCAGGTACCTTTAGGCTCCAATTAGGGGATACAGAAATTCCATAGTATAATACTGTTTAACTGTAAAATATTTTTAAAAACAATTTTTGCACTCACATTTACTAAATGAAGGCAGTCACATAAAAAAGCAAGTCCTTAGCCGATGTATTGGTGTGCTTGCTGGCAAAGTTTTTCCTCTCTCCTTTTCCTTGTGGCGTTCCCCACAGTTTGCCGTGACGTCACTTCCGGCCGTAGGAGGAAAAACACATTAAAGGGATACTGTCATGGGAAAAACATTTTTTTCAAAATGAATTGGTTAATAGTGCTGCTCCAGCAGAATTCTGCACTGAAATCCATTTCTCAAAAAGAGCAAACAGATTTTTTTATATTCAATTTTGAAATCTGACATGGGGCTAGACATTTTGTCAATTTCCCAGCTGCCCCAAGTCATGTGACTTGTGCTCTGATAAACTTCAATCACTCTTTACTGCTGTACTGCAAGTTGGAGTGATATCACCCCCTCCCTTTCCCCCCCCCCAGCAGCCAAACAAAAGAACAATGGGAAGGTAACCAGATAACAGCTCCCTAACACAAGATAACAGCTGCCTGGTAGATCTAAGAACAACACTCAATAGTAAAACCCATGTCTCACTGAGACACATTGAGTTACATTGAGAAGGAAAAACAGCAGCCTGCCAGAAAGCATTTCTCTCCTAAAGTGCAGGCACAAGTCACATGACCAGGGGCAGCTGGGAAATTGACAATATGTCTAGCCCCATGTCAGATTTCAAAACTGAATATAAAAAAATCTGTTTGCTCTTTTGAGAAATGGATTTCAATGCAGAATTCTGCTGGAGTAGCACTATTAACTGGTGTTTTGAAATAAACATGTTTTCTGATGACGGGATCCCTTTAAATAGAGTTTTGTGCGTACACCCAATACCCTGCTGACTCTTGCTGAAATAAAATAATTTTTTACAGCATCTTCAGATTGCCCACGGATAGTTGTAGATCAATAGCAATTGGACATCAGCAGTTTGGTATCGGGCCTGTCTGGATGTATAAATATCACTTACATAAGAAATATACCCCTATATATACACACAATGTGTCTAATACAAACAATTTAACGTTTACCATGAGCCCAAAGTGTAAGGTGAGCAAGCAGTGTGTTCTCAAGCATATATTCATGCTGCATTTTTTATCAAGGCTCCAGCTATGTGATTGGGCTACAGTGAGGTATACTCTGCTTTCTTCCCTGATGACTGACAGATGATGAAAAAAAAACAGCACAGATGACTGCAAAAAAATAAAAATCCCATCCTAATATAACAAATATATGTTAGCATTTTCAAACCTGCACCATCAACAAATCAATCAATATCACAGTACAGAGGCTCAAGTTGGAACTGTCCACTCAACACAGAAGAACTGAAAGTGATTGCGCTGTGCATGGTCTGCATAATACTAAAGGCACAGTAGACAATTAAAAGCATAACTATAGAAGCTTGCTATCACTATTATATAAAAAGCATAACTATAGCATATGGCTATCACTATTAGGCTTCAAAAATAAAGCAAAACTTTGAGTGCAGCCTTAAAAATGCAACAACCCAAAACAAGTTGCCTGAGGGGTTCTATTTGCACAGCTAACCAATTGCATTTTACCCTATAAAACAGTAAACTGCCCTTATTTATAACTCTCATCATTCCCTAAAAACAAAAGACTTTTGTGGGGTTGAAGTTGCAACCTTGCAATCTTGATCTGAAATGCAAGGAATCAGTATATTCTTTACACAATACAAAGAACACTATGTGCTAACCTACATTAACAATGACTGTGCAATGTTAACAAAAGCAGCCTTTGGTGGTACAAAACATCCCACACATTCAGCCCATGCTCTAAAACCTTTTCAGTGCCATTAAGTGATGGCCAAGACAATAAGCAAGCACAGTAGTATGCAGGCAGATGATATACAACATTATTACATAGTAACAAATAAACCCATAGTGTTCCAGCTTAGCAACCTAAATACAGAAATGATTGCACAGAAAAAAATGATTTTGTGGCTGCTTTCAGGAAGAACATATTTTGTTTAGGTTCCTTACAATGAATATATAGATGATTACTATTTTATGTTATAGCAATCTCTAAGAAATCACACACCATTTAAAAAAGTGAATTTTTGGCTGGAAAAAGGCATTGGGGAATAAGATATCTAGCAAGTTATTTTCTCAGCACCTGCATGAGCTAAAGTGAGTCTGCAGGAATATAATGTAATGCATAAAACACTGTTGCAGCAGGGACATAGGACACCACCAAATGGGTTAAAGGTTGGATACCCCTTATTCCACCCCAAAACTGTGAACCAATATCCTGTGCCAGATGCTTTCTATTTGAACACAGAATACATACAGCTGTAGTCACAGCACATTTCCTATAAATGTAATATGAATTTTCAGTTACTATGGGAAACATAAAAGAGTTCACAGAACTGAAATGGTTAATAATTTCCTTAAAGGTCTGTGGTTTGGGTATACTTGTAACTGTTAGCCTAAGGCGAATTCCTTGCATACCACAGTTTAGACAGACCATGCTCTGATCAGCGTTTCTTCAGTTCATTAATTTCTGGATAGCCTGCTGCAAAGAAAGTTTATGGGTTCATAACGAACTTCAGGACACTTGCTTGGCTCTCACAGTGTTTGCAGTAGTGGGAAAAAAGGGAGCTGGGATCTGTGACAAAGATCGCTGAAAACAATTTAAGACAAGTGTGCCCAGTATAGCTTTCCAGGAACCCCTACTTGTTTGTCTTAGGGGAAACTATTTGAATAAGTAGTTATCCATATTTTGGCTGTTAAAATTTAGGGATTTCTAGGTTATCCTCAGGTCAGTGTGGGTTTGCCTCTAGTACAGGAATCCCCAACCTTTTGAACCCGTGAGCAACATCGAGAAGTTAAGAGTTTGGGAGCAACGCTAGCATGAAAAATGTTCTTGGGCTGCCAAATAAGTGCTGTGATTGGCCATTTGGTAGCCCCTATGTGGATTGTCAACATACATTGAGAATCTATTTGGCAGTGCACCTGGTTTTTATACAACCTGGAATTCAAAAATAAGCTCCTGCTTTGAGATCACTGGGAGCAACATCCAAGGGGTTGGAGAGCAACATGTTGCTCACAAGCTACTGGTTGGGGATCACTGCTCTAGTACAAAGACATACAGGCAGCTTAAAGGGCACCAATCATGACCAAAATCATTTACTAAGTAAATACACTGTGTGAAAGTTCAAGAAATCCGATTTTTAAAACAGTTAGAATTGTTTGTATAATGTAAATGATCAGCTCACTATTCCTTCTGCAAGATCTCCCCTATCTCCACTGCAGTTCTAGCTGAGGCAGCCATCTTGGATTTCACTGGCTCCTCCTACCTATATCTTCCCAGTCAACTGTAGCTCTGAAATCTCGCACATGCTCAGTTCAAATTCCTTGTTTGCTTATCAACCCTTCTAAGCCATTTTCAAATCAGCCAAACCTGTGTGTTAGCTGCTGTTCAGTAGTGCTGCCCCCTGCTGGAAGTTAGCAGGTGGCAGCACTTCTAGTGGATACTTCTAGTGGAGGAGTTTACTAAAACAAGGCATTCTGGGTAGAATATTTAAAGCAGTGTTACAATCTGAGCATGCTCCTGAAATTTGCATATTAGAGTCTCTTTTAGAGTCTCAATATGGCCTCCCTCAGTGAAAGAACCCATTTGACAAAGTAAGGGATTTTTTTTAAAACCTGCAGTTTTTTAAAAAAACTACATATGTAGTTTGATTAAACGTGTTTAGCTTGTACCGGTCAGATTGTTAATATGTGTTTGATTTTTGCTGTGATAGGTGCCCTTTAACAGACTTATGACAAAACTTGTCCTTTTTTTTTTTTTTTACCTGGAGCAAGTGCTCTTTGAATAGACTTTGTAAAGCTTCCACAAATTGCCCCTAGACCTTTGTGGATTCAGCACTATTCTAAGGCTAATGTCAGAGCAGAAGAGTTTTCAGCACAGGGCCAGCACTAAGGGTAGGCAGAAGAGTCAACTGCCTAGGGCGCAAAGATAAGGGGGCACTTGTAAGTACCTATTAAGCGTCTTCTGCCTACCCCTATTCTGTGTTCACTACACCTCTGTAGCTCTCCCCTCCCTGCTCCTCCCCACCCAGTCACTCCCCTCCGTCCTCCCCTTTCCGTCACTCCCCTCCGTCCTCCCTTTTCCGTCCTCCCTTTTCCGTCACTCCCCTCCATCCTCCCCTTTCCGTCACTCCCCTCGTCCCCCCCTCTCCATCATCCCCCTCCCCTCTTTGTCACCCCCATTCCTGTCACTCCTCTCTGCTACTGGACATGTGCGCAGTCACGCATAAGGGAGGAGAGAGAGAGACTCTGCTCTATTACCTGTATAGGAATAACTGTGCCTTAGACTGAATAAGGAGGACTTTGTGTTTGGTAACCTCTGACTTGCCACCAGGGGGAGCTTTATCCAGTTTAACTGGGACTGTTTTAATACCACATAAGACCCAACTTGTGGGTCTTATGTAGTATTGCCTTGTTTCGGTTTCTCCCACTTTTATATTTTGGTGCAGTAAAACACCTGTGTAAACCATGTTCACATGGTTTAGTGCCAGTCTATGATAACTCAAACTTTGGGTGACATGCCCCATCAACTTCTGGATGATTTTTGGCCAGATATCAACCCGGCGGGCCTGTCAGAGGTCCCCATACACAGGCAGATAAACTGCCAAATTGGTCTAAAGTTCAGATCAACAGATTAAATCTGCCCCTGTATGGCCACCATTAGCCCATAAACAGCATAAAACAAATGGAATGCGTTTTGAATAAAATATTTATTTTGTTTCGCAGCTCTTTATTGTGGAATTTAGATAGACTGCCATGACATACTTGTCGCAGACGTTTTGTCGCAGCATGTCAGATAGCGCCGAAAATGTCTGTGTAGTGCTACCCTTAATCACTAGAGACCATCCTCAGTAGCATGTTACATTTGGACAGAAACATTAATTTTTCTTTTAATGCAACATGAACAGAAACATAGGCTACTCTATGTGGATAAAGGCTAGTGTGCATAGAAATTATTGCACAGGTTGTAAAACAAGCAGTGTGTACAAAGTACTATATATCTGCCATTCTAAATAGGAACCAAGCAGGCAGTGCCATCACTCACAAGAAATAAGTCTTAAAAACAGCTGTTAGGTATTGAGTGTGTTAAGCAAGGTTTTGCCAAGAAATGTAATACAGCAACTTCCCAGGGTGCATTGCACAATAATGTTTTGCTAGATACAACGCTCTGCATTTGCAGCTTCTGTTAAAGGAACAGTAACACCAAAAAATGTAAGTGTTTTAAAGTAATGAAAATATCATGTAGTGTTGCCCTGCACTGGTAAAACTGATCGGTTTGCTTCAGAAACACTTCTATAGTTCATATAAACAAGCTGCTGTGGAGCAATGGCGGAAATTGAAAAACGGCTATATGGCACAGGTTAACTAATGGATAACAGATAACACCATTAGACAGGCAGAGCTTATTTGCTATCTGCTGTGTAACTTGAGGATTTTCTCCTTTGAATGGCTGCCCCCATTGCTACACAGCAGCTTATTTATATTAATAATAGTAGTGTTTCTTAAGCAAACACAGCAGTTTTACCAGTGCAGGGCAACACTGCATTATATTTTCATTACTTTAAAACGCTTTTATTTTTTGACGTTACTGTTCCTTTAAGCAGCATGAAGATACAAGCACCGTGTAGAAATCAGAATACACAGAGTAATATGATAAAGGTTATAGAGATTAGCGAGTAGTAATTTAATTATGCAAATTTCTAGTTCTCACACAGAAATAAAAGTAGGCCTTATACTTCAGCAGCAGTTTGCTGTCCGGTTTATGCACGTAAGAAAATGTAATCCTACTCAATGTAATACTCTGCTTAATCTGCTCGGAGCCATCATTGTATTGAGAAGACCTTGTGGTGTTCAAAGAAGCATGACCCAATTTCTTTGGCGTTATAGCAGTGTACATACCTAAAGCGCAAATATTCTATGGTTCAATAAGGCACTGTGCTATCCAAGTCTATGGTTTTAAAACAGGCTATCCAAATCCCTATGACACATTGTTCTGCAAAATTCCACAGAAAAATTAATAAAGGGCACACCAGACCTTAATCACAATCTATGTACAATCAGCTTTGCTCTGTATTAGCGGTCTTTAACCAGTGGCTTTCCTACTGTTGCACAGTACATTTAAGTAACTACCAGCAAAATGACCAACGCTCATGTATGTTCTGTTACATAGAAAATAACATATTTTAATTGCCAGCTATAGTCTGTATTTATGTCAAGCATATGTCATTACTGAGCTATTACTTCTACAAAAAAAATATTCTACTCACCTTGAAGCCCCAGGCCTTTTGCATTGCCCAAGATACATTTTTTCACAGAAATAGTGACCAGGTCAGGGTGGCTACGGTGCTGCTAGGTTTGAATCAAGATCTGCAATAATTCTGTAAAAGATGTGGGCCAGGGGCGTAACTACAGAGGAAGCAGACCCTGCAGCTGCAGGGGGGCCCATAAGGTATAGGGGGCCCCATGAGGCCCTAATTAATGAACAATTTCAACATATATTGGTAAAACGGGACAACCTCTGGATATGTTGGGGGCCCTAAGATGAATTTGCTGTGGGGCCCAGTAACATCTAGTTACACCACTGATGTGGGCTGCCTGTGATTTAAATGGAGTAGCTTACAGCATTCTAAATGTAATTTCATTATTACATTCGTTCTTTCTGAAACCAATAGTTTGAGATCAGCTGCAGCCCAACATTAGAAAAAAATGGAAATTACCATGTCCATTTTACAAAATTTGGCAGGTTATGAAAGTTTGAACACTTTTCTGTAAGATTTAGGGCAATGTTTTATAACGGATTTACTTATGAAAGTGAAATTGCCCTTTAAGATGTGTCTCAGTTTCCCCAAGAGACCTGCTTATTTAAAAAAAAAAATACATTATATTAAGGGATACTGTCATGGGAAAACATGTTTTTTCCAAAACTCATCAGTTAATAGTGCTGCTCCAGCAGAATTCTTTTTTTAACAATTCTTTTATTGTGCAATTTGTATCAATACAGACAAAAAAAGGTACTTTTTATAATAGTATTGCATCTTTTTTTCCTTTTAACCAAATAAAACAATCTTTACAAACATTAACCAGCATGGTGTCATCTTTTACCTTCAGGTTATTATTATACTCAGGTTTATTCCAGTTACATATATATTAAATTCCAGTGTTATTTCCTCCTACTGCAGTTAGCCTAGATCTGAATCCTCCTCTGTCCAGGTTGCCCAAACTTTATTGAATTTCTCCGGACAGCCCATTCTCATATATGTTAGTTTATGCAAGGGGAGCGTTTTGTTGATTAGTTGCTCCCACCCCTGTGTCGTTGGTCCCCCTCTAGTTTTCCATTTTAATGCTATAGCTTTTTTAGCGTACATGCATAAACTGATTAGAAGCGTCCTCTGTGCTCTTTTGGGAGTTATCTCCTCCATTAGATTTAATATTAACACCTTGGGGTTCATTGGTACTGAAATACCAGTTTTTGCGCTGATTATTTGAATTACCTCCCTCCAAAATGTCTGCATGACCGGACAGTTCCAAATTATGTGCATAAGTTCGCTGGTGAGTTTGAACATCTGGGGCATTCATCTCTTATAGTTGGGTTAATTTTATTTAGCCTATAAGGAGTAAGGTATACTCTATGCAGGTAATTCAGCTGGGTCATTCTGTCCTTACTGCAGATGACCCCTTCCAAACTCAACTCTAGAATCTCCTTCCATTCCTCTGGGGCGAGCCCAGGAATATCTTGCTGCCATCTAGTTAAAAGTTTAGTGATGAGGGGCTACCAGCCTTGGTCAGTTGGGCATACAAGTATGACAGTGGTTTCTTAATAGCCTCTGAGCGTATATCTGTTTCTACCTTCCTGCAGGTAGTGTCAATTGGGCAATTTTTAAATTGACTTTCAATAGCATGCCTCAATTGCAGGAACCTAAGAACATTGGATTGGGAAGGGATAATTTTTGCTTTAATTCCTGAAATGACCTGAGGTTTCCATCTGACATAATATCTGAGAGGTAAATTTCATATTGTGCACACATCTGCAGGTCTGGGATAGTGCGAAGGTGTTGCAGTTTGGGATTACACCACAGTGGGGAGAATTCTGAACAGTGGGGATGAGGTTTGGGATAAAATTGTGAAATGGTTTGCCACGCTTTGATCGTGGTGGACATTAATGGTGACACATTCTTTGTAAGAGAGGTACCCCTATACAGTAGATTATTTAATCCTTCTAGTGCCCCTTCCAATTGACAAGGCCCTCGACACTTTTGTGTTGGTTCTAACCTTGGCCACTGGCAGGTGATAAAGTGCCTGTACCCATTTTATGTATCGTGGGGGCATACCCACCATTCTCATTGTGGCCCATAGGTAACTCCACTCCATAGAATCAAACGCCTTCTCATTATCCAGTGACGCCACTACCCTCTCCCCTTTGTTATCATGTGCCACCGAGATGTTAGTGAACAACCTTCGACTATTAATGTCAGTTGTGTGGCCTGGCATAAAGCCAGTTTGATCCGGGGAAATAACTGTGGCCAGGTGTGGTGCTAGCGTAGTCCCAAGCACTTTCGCCAGTATTTTGGCATCCACATTAAAAAGTGATATTGGTCTGTATGAGGAGCAGTCCAAGGGGTCCTTGCCTGCTTTTAAAATCAGTAAAATTATCTCTTTCCTCATAGACTCTGGGAGGGGTTCCCCTTTTCCTACCCCATTATACAAGTTTACCAAGTTATTTCCGTGTCAGTTAAGTATTGATTAACCTCCTCTTTTGTTACGGTCAACTTGGAGCTATATAGATCTGTATAGTAGCTTGTGAATCTTTTGTTAAAGTGGACCCATCACCCAGACACAAAAATCTGTATAATAAAAGTCCTTTTCAAATTAAACATGAAATCCAATTTCTATTTTTTATTAAAGCATTCATGGCTGTTGTAAGCTCATTTAAACATCTCAGCTGTCAATCAAGTATTGTCTGCCTCACCTCTATGCCTAGGCATAGAGGTGGAGCAGACAATTGCTTTCACTTTCCATTCAGCACTTCCTACATGTCACTGCTCTCCCCACACATTCCCCCGTTCTCTTCACCGTTTAATTGTATAGCCAGGGCATGGGGGGGTCCCCCATTCTGGTTCACAAACAAGATTCTGAGATGATACAAGACTTGTCTTAATAACAGTGTCCACAAAATGGCTCCTGCCTGCTTGCTATAATTATGAATTCCCAGACTGAAGAAAACAAGATTCAAATAATTTATATAGTGTATTTAAATTTCATTTTGCTTGACTAATGTGATAAAATAGGATTTTGAATAATTTTTTTGGGTGACGGGTCCCCTTTAATACCCTCTGGAGTGGAGACTATGTCCCCATTGGGTAATTTTATTGCTGGTATGGCCATAGAAACACTTACTTCTTTGGATAATAGAGCCAATAATTTCCCATTTTTATCTCCAAACTCAAAAATATTGGCTCTTTGGTAAAGTATATGTTTTTTGGTAAGCTCCACTTGGACTAATTGTAATGCCCTCTGTTTATCCTGGCATGATTGCTTCCCCCGTTCTCTCTCTCAGCTTTGCGTGTCATGTTTGAATCACAAAGTATGTTTTAGCTTATCTATTTTTGCATGAGCACAGTGTGATTTGTTGTAATGCTGCTTAGAACCTTTGTTATAATGGACTTCATGAGAAAATAATATTGGTGAAAGAGACCAATAGGTATCCAAGCAAGCCTTTGGAAACATGGTTATGCTAAACAAAAGAAAGGTTTGGAAGACAGTTGGTGTTACTAAAACAAACTAAGAAGAGAGTTATCTTCCCAGACTGAATCCATGTAAACAGTGCTGACCATCTCCAAGGAAAACTAGTTTAACAGGAATTGAGTTTACCGGAAATATCCATGGAACACAGTGACAGTGGCACCTAATGGATGGTGTTCAGTATAGTACATTACTGTAATTCAATGGATGCCCATGGGACTTGAAGTATCTCATGGTCTACAGCGACTACTACTGGACAGTGTTTCATCCTGGTTACAGGATGTGTACAAACAAACTGTAGTGGGCTACGGCCTGGTTGTTATGGAGGGCAAAGAGCTATAACTGGAAGCTCCTCCATTTGGTCTACACACAGAAGAAGAAACCAAGGAAAAAGGAACAGGTGATGTATCTGGAGAAATACCTTTAAGGATAGCCACCTAGACATAACTCTATATGCACGCATTCCAAGACATTAGGTTAGAGTAGTTAGGATATACCTTATAAGCCTTGTATGTTGCATGCTTCTTTTATTATAAGATTTAATGTACACTATGGTGACTTGCTGTAATTGTATCAGTTGATTATAGGAATAATAAACTTGCATGTCCCTAAATTACCAGAGTTCTTCATATGTTATATGCTGGTCCATAGCAAAGGAAAGCCTGACAGGTTATAGTCACAAACCCGGTATTTGGGGGGCTTTTTATGTTGGTTCATGGTTAAGGAAAGCCTGACAGGTTATAGTCAGAAACCCAGTATTTAGGGGGGCTTATTTAGCGTTGGTTCTGCAGGCTCAGGGCTTAGTGAGGGCTGGGCTACTGTGTCATAAGTTGTGGCCTTCCCTGATGTTTCAACCCGCTGGGAGTCCGTTCACTGTGAATTTCTGGGCTCACCTTTAGTTATCCGATGAGACTGGGGATCTCTCACAAACTGCACGAGTTTAAGTGCCGCTGTATTCCTGGCGCCCAGTGTGTGATCAGGCGTCATGCTGCGTGTGTTCGGGTCAGCGCCATTTTGATTCGGCATGTTGCGCCTTGATGTTTTCACCGGTGCTGCGCTTTTGCTTCGGCCTCTCCGCACCATCTGATTCAGCTGCCGCCGTGTTGAGGTACTTGCCTCTTAGCAGGTTTGCTTTTTTGCCGGGTATTAGCAGGATAACTGCAGGTTTTTTTTTTGCCCCAGGTCTGAGCTCACACGGTGCATGTCCTAGCCTTTTATATTTATTTGAAATCTGACATGAGGCTAGACATATTGTCAGTTTCCCAGCTGCCCCAGTCATGTGACTTGTGCCTGCACTTTAGGATGAACTACTTTCTGGCAGGCTGTTATTTCTCCTATTTAATGTAACTGAATCAGTCTTTGTGGGACTTGGCTTTTACTACTGAGTGCTGTTCTTAGATCTTCCAGGGAGCGGTTATCTTGTGTTATGGAGCCTTCCCATTGTTCTGTTGTTAGACTACTGGGGAGGGGGTGATATCACTCCAACTTGCAGTACAGCAGTAAAGAGTGACTGAAGTTTATCAGAGCACAAGTCACATGACTGGGCGCAGCATGTCAGATTTCAAAACTGAACATAACAAAATCTGTTTGCTCTTTTGAAAAATGGATTTCAGTGGAGAATTCTGCTGGAGCAGCACTATTAACTAATGTGTTTTAAAGAAAAACAAGTTTTCCCATGACAGTATGCCTTTTAAATTGTTACAAATGTAACTAAATGCCGCTGCACTGTGTTCTGGGTTCTCAGCCAAAAGTTTTAGAAACGTATCTTTTTTTGGTTTCAGTGCAGGAGATCAATGAGAAATGTGTGACTTTTTAATAATACCCAGAACTGCAGGCTGAGTTGTCAAAATTGAACTGTCCTTCAGAAAACAGAATGTTTTGGAGGTAATGCCTGTGTTATCACCATATTTGGTTTTCCAGAAAGAAGTAATGTTTAAAAGATAAAAATAGAGCACTGAAATACAACGCTACAAATTAAATAACAAATGGACTAAATGCAGTACCCAAAGAAAACATATCATTCTAGACAGAGAGATTCATTGCAGTTATATAAACACAAGCAACGTTTTCATCAGTCTAGTATCTGAAAGCAGCTCTTCTTGCTCAGTGTGGGTTCCTGGTGGTTAGAGGTATATAAACAAGAAGCAATGGGGACCTTTAACAATTGTTAGCTGTGCTGTAAGTACCCTGGAGACAATTTAAAACTGGAAGGTTAAATTGATTATTGTGATTAATTAACAAAACACGTACTGAAGGCAATATTAAAAACAGACAACATTTAGGAATTCATAAGAGAAGCTATAAGAAGCAACCCCATATATTTTGCTTTTCCTTCAATTATATACGATGTAAAAATATGTTTAAGCTTATTAAAATGTATAAATCGATAGATCATGCAGTGAAAGTGGAAACAAAGCCCCAGAACCACCTTTGCAATATATTTAATCTACAACCTCTATTTGCTTAGGATCTTTTCTCCATTAATCAGCAGGCTCACACTTCACCCTTTCACGCTTGCTCAATACAGGTATGGGACCTGTTATCCATAATAGTTGGGACCTGGGTTTTTCAGAATAAGGAATTTCCATACTTTTAATCTGCTAAAAACAACTTTTAGTATGTTGTAGAATGGCTAATTCAAAGCAACTTTTCAATTGGTCTTCATTTTTTCTTAATGCTAAATAACTCAAAAACCACAAATAATAAAAAACAAGTGCAAATTGTCTCTGGCTATCACTCTGTACATCATACTAAAAGTTAAAGGGGCCAAACAACCCCTTTAAGCATGAATTAAACCCTATAGGATTATTTTGTCTCAGATAAGGATTAATTATATCCTAGATGGGATCATGCACATTGTACTGTTATTATTACAGAGAAATTAATTAATTAAATAAATTTATTTAAATAAAATGGAGTTTATAGGAGATGGCCTTCCAGTTATTTGGAGCTTTCTAGAGAACTGGTTTCTGGACAATGGATTCCATACCTGTATATTTAAGGCAGTCTAGAAATGGTAGGACATACAGGAGGTATTTACATATTATAGTAGCACACATTTTTTTTCTCCACTTGCCTTAATAGGCTGAAAAAAACGGTTATTGGGCTAAATTATATAGAAACATTTCCAGTTCAGAACAAAATGGTATGCCCTTTTTTACAGGTATATTACACCCATAAAAACATTTGACATTTATAATCACAGACATGAAAAATGTGCCAGCAGAGGCAGAAGTGCTTAAGTCATTATACAGAAATATTTTGGTGCAAGGAAGCAAAACATGTAGATGTTTTGATGCATAATGTCTATCATAACAAACTTTACTTGCTATTTGTATTGTGCTTTTACTACAGTAAGAGAACCAGAACTTGGCAGTTCTGTACACTTATACATAAGGGTTAAGGAATTAGTGGTTCAGCAGGCAGTAGCTGTTTAAAGTTTATATCCGGTTGCCAAACCCTGTAATATCTTCTTTTTATTTATGTAACATTCAGAGCCTGACCAAAGAGCACTAGCATCCAGTGCCGCTTCTACCACGATGGCAAAAAGCAACCTCCTGCAAAATTAATTGTCGAATTTCTGTTTTTTTTTTTTTGGACCTGGAAATTTGGTAGAGTGCTATAGCCCTCATTGCACTAGCGACACAGCCACACCTTTGACCCACTAAAATGCTGAAGTTTTGAGTGTGGAACAGGAGGGGTGGCATTGGGGCTGCTGCCTCCTGAGGCAAGGGTAGGGTGCAAAAGCAAATGTGACAATATGTGCCCAATCCCCTGAAGATATATAGTACCATTACATGCTGTCTGTGGAGTTTTAGACCATATCACGCACAAAATTAAAAGAGAGATAAATTACTACCGATGTTTCATTGGATTTCAACAATAAAGCTGGAATTAACATTAATAATAATTTTTTGCAATTAGCCTCTACTGTGTACGCCTAGTTCTGGCCCTGCCATGGCCCATTCATTTCCAATGCAGTCTCATCATGTTCCACACCTACACATATAATTCCTTCTATTCAAACATTATTTATAGTTGTTCCCAAAACTGTGCAGTACTCATGTACCACTATGCAATATATTTTGAGAACAAAAATTAAAATAAAAAATAACCACCCCATGGACTGGCAAGTCTGTGTTTTTCTTCAGAATGCCAAACAGCAAGGGACAAACGTATAATCAGAGAGGAAGGAGTATGAAAGAAAAAAAATCAGCTCTAGTTAAGCTCATGTGAAAGGGAATATTATTGCATTGGCAGGAGATGCCCAGGTCAGTTTGGGAATATTTACTTTCTTTGTTTGCAGAAAGTTAAGATATATTTTTAAAAATGAAAAGCGGATTAACTAAATCCAGTCAAATCCCACCATTTTTCAAAGAATTGAATTTAAGCCAAATTTTAACACTGCTAAGGAGCAAATCTTTGTTTTTTTCTATGCAGAAAATAGATTTTATCTACATTTTACAGATTGAAAAAATATAGCATTGGCTTCAACTATTTTTTTTGTACTTTTTGACCACTTAATTTTTTTCCTTTTACCCCTATATTTACTATTTTGTGCTAAATTGGTGAGCAAAAAATGGAGACACTAAATAATGGCAGCATCACATAATAGGAAATATGCAAAGTACCCCACTCAGTTTGGTATCACCACATTTTTTTCTTATTTTTGTCGTCCACAAGCAGCATTTTCTATATGGACAGACTTTTACTGACAGAATCACAGGACAGAATCACAGGACAGAAAAATAGAATTTAGAAGGCGCACACTCTATATCCAACTGTGGGGTGCTTATTCCATGGAGACTGTCCAAATTTGATCTCCTTAAGCTTCAATCAAATATATAATATAAGGATAGCACACCCAATATTTAAAAAGGCAAAAATTATTTTTATTCCATCAAAAAAATACACACTCACATATCAGCTTTGGCCCAATAGTGGCCCAACGCGTTTCGACCACATGAGTGGTCTTCATCAGGGGCAAAATCCATCAATTATAGAAAAAAGATAAAAAGGCAGGAACAGTCTGCTGACCTGCCTAATTAAGAGTCCAAAAATGTAACATTGTATATGTAATGTAAAAAAAACCTGAAATCTGAAGAATATGGAGAGATTATATCCATGGTTATCAGAAGAAATTATACTAGTGTGGCAAAGTTCAAGAAAATATAATACAATTAAGTTAATTTTTGCTATGAAAGTGGTTGTTCACCTTCCAAACACTTTTTTCAATTGAGTTGTTTCCAGAGTGTTCATCAAAAACAAAGGCATTTTTCAATTGCTTTCCATCTTTTATTTGTGCTATTTTCCCAAAATGTAAGTTTAATGTAATGTTCATTTCTCTAGTGTTTCAGTCTGGCAGCTCAGTAATCCAGGAGCATTCTGAACTGTTACAATTTGATACATTTCTCAGCAGTATCTGTGGAGTATTAGCAACTATTGTATCAATTATAACTGCTGCTTTTAATGAAACTGTGGCATTCAGCTGAGCAGGGACTAAGATAACAAATGTATCAACTAAATGATCAATTTAAAACAGTTAAGAGTCGGCGACCCCCCCCCTTACAGAGCTGCGTTAGAAGATGAAAAATGAAACTTTGCACTTCGATATTTGAAAAACAGTCACAAATAGAAAAATGGAAAGTAACTGGAAAAAGTGTTGGAAGGTGAACAGCATAATACTGCAAGAGTGCTTTATAGAACTATGTTGCTAAAGGCATATTTAAAGTGAGTGTTACATTTTACAGTATTAAAAGCACTTCGACATTCTACCCAAACCGAATCTACACAACTGTGAAAGGCAGCTGGGTACAGAATTGATTTCTACCTTGTTCTTGGATTCTGTAGATTTTATCAGATCGATTTGGTAACATTATCCTTAGCAATAAAGTAGAGTCTGCTTCTGTTAATGTTGTAGAAAGAGCAATATAATGGGATGAAATTGCAATGAAAGGTAAGCAGCAGAGTCTTGCCGCTTGGGAAATATCATCTGTTCTGTACATTTCTAGCACAAAACAAACACAATGGGGAAGTTCTTCTATACAAACAGTATGGGCTGTGGTGTTACAGCTGAACCTTTCCTCAAGCTGAACCTGGTTAGGGTGAGATGAGCTAAAAGGAGTCAAAAAGCCCTTCACATGCATTTACATGCAAAGTAAAGCCTTCTGAAGGTATTTACTGGTCTCATGCCATACACATAGTACTACTTAAATACCAAAAATGAAAGTTTTTTAATTCTCCCATAAGGCATCATGGGCGGAGACATGCAAATCAATCCTTTATGCCCAGGTTCGGTTTTCTACTTCGCTACTCTCCACGTCCTACCCCCTCAGAAGCCATGTTCCAATATCTTGCACTGATGAGATATAAACAGGCTGTGTGCAAGTTTGGATAAATGGCTCTGAACCACTAGGCCAGGGATCCCCAACCTTTTTTACCCATGAGCAACATTCGGCTGTAGTGATTGGCTATTTGGTAGCCACTGTGTGGACTGGCAGCTTACTGGAGCTTCTGTTTGCCATTACACCTGGTTTTTATTCACCAAAACTTGCCTCCAAGTCTGGAATTCAAAAATAACCCCCTGTTTTGAGGCTACTGAGAGCAACATCTAAAGAGTTGGTTAGAACATGTTGCTGACAAGCTACTGGTTGGGGATCCCTGCACTAGGCTGTATCTGTGCTATAAAACCAGCAGTTCTGGATGCATAGTTGGCCAAAAGGACATAAAGGAGTGATTTGCATGTCTCCGCCCATGATGCCTTATGGGAGAATAGAAAAACTCTAATTTTTGATATTTAGGCAGTGCTATGTGCCAGGATTTACTGGAATTAATTAAATGAGTAAGCATGATTTGGTCTGTTAGATAATAAAATGAGCCTCACTATCTTGTGCTTCTTACTGCAGTGAGAAGGCCAACCTGCCCTATGAACCTCAAGGAGGTAAATACTGATTTAAAGGAGAACTAAACCGTAAACATGAATATGGCTACAAATGGCATATTTTATATACTGAACTTATAGCACCAGCCTAAAGTTGCAGGCATCTCAATGGCAGCAATGATCCAGGACTTCAAAATTGCCACAGGGGGTCACCATCTTGGAAAGTGTCTGACAATCACATGCTCATTGGGCTTTGAACAGCTGTTGAAAAGCAAAGCTTGTTACAAATTATCAAGCAGAAAATGAGGATGGCCTGTAATATAAGCTGATGCTACAAATTCTGATGCTAATTGCACTGGTTTCTGTGCTGCCGTGTAGTAATTATCTGTATTAATTACTAATCAGCCTTATATTGTGGCATTTATATTCTGTGTGTACTGTGGGTCCCTACGCTCAGTAAGTGACAGCAGCAGAGCATGTGCAGTGAATCAGCACAGATCTTCCCTGCTAAAAGGCTGTGGTTGCCTTGGTCTATTAAGGAAGCCCAAAACTCTTTAGTTCTCCTTTAACAAAAAAAAAAATCTTACTGAAAAAGTGGAATAACACCCCAAAATGCCAGCTTCAAGCAGGTCTTTAAAAAATTCACTTTGCACAATTAAAATTCTTAACACTACAACTGAAATATAATTTCATTTCATTTGCCAAAAGACTTTGATAGCATGCTTGCAGAGGAGAAATATAAATACTATGGGGTACAGCTGAAATGTAACATCTACTAGGACTATGAAAGAAAAGTAATACAGACTAACAATAGAGGAAGCAGTCAGAGTCTGCATATGCAACACTAAACGATGACAAGTAAGATATCATTAGCAATTTCAGCACCATGGCAGTAATATGAACTAAACATGTAGAATTATGATTGAACAATGTGTTTTACAGATTCATAAAAGCCAATGTCAACACAGAATTTGTCAAGTTTTATGAAATTAAAGGAGCACTGACAAAATAAAACAAGGCAGTGAACTGTATACACTCACTGTATACACAGTAATTATATATTTTCATCGCAAAACCTGACCTGGAATGCCAAGTGTAATGGAGGCGGATAATTCATGTTATGTGCGTACGATATACACAGCCTGAATATGAGTTAGCACACATAAGAAACATGAGCTGTCCAACTACTGTGAAATGAGGCCAGCAGCTGGTTATTTATGGCCCCTAGCATGCCAGTAAGGCTTTATTATGACATAGCATTAATGGGATTTGTAATTTTTACATATGTCCCTTTGTATGGAATATGTTAGGCATATCTAGAGTGATGTATTTAGATTGCAAGCCCTAATAAACAAGGCCCAATCAATATTTGTATGTTTGAAGTGCACACCCTTCTTTTGCACAGCACTCCAGGAGATGTCGCTTTAAACAATAATTTAACAACCAACCTATTATATTTAAGTGAATATGACATTTACTCTGCTAACTCGTCTCGTCTAATGGCAAATTTATGAAATCTTGGTCTATGACCAACACAGTTTTCCTCTACTTGATCAGTATGGGAGCAAGCAATATCATAACCCCATAGGTAAGAGTGTGACCCTTTTGTTTATGTATGTAGAGCCCCTGGCAGAGTTGAGACATCACAAGCACTCCCAAAATGCCAGCGTGGTCATACTTTCAGTGAGGTCAATTGCTTTAGCATATATCTCATCAAGCAGCTAGAGACACAACGGTGCAACATTTACTTATAAAGAGGGATATAAAAGTGATGACGGAAGAGTGAAAATAGTGTTTATTTTTAGAGAATTTGTAGAAAAGGAAAGCAATCAGTCAGCAAATAGCTCTCATCAGCCAACAGCAGGAAGATTAGCGAGAGCAAAACTTTGATTGGTTGCTATGGGTAACTACTCTGGAGCTAAATGCACCGGTTTTGTGAATTCCTCCACCGTAGTGAATGTCACCTTGATAAATACGTCTCGGGGCAAGGAGGGGAAGTAATAAAACATTTTGTTTTTTGTTTAAACTTAGAGCTGTAGCTAGTCTAAAGCTGGTATCAGACCAGTCAGTGCTATCAGTCTGTGCATGCATATATACATTTATGTACATCGGACAGCCTTCAGAAAAATATGGGGTGGGAGGCTGACCTCTTGAATCAGCTTTGTATGTAATCTGCTTGTTCAGAGTATACACCCATCTATTGTCCAGAACTGTAAAATATGTTGGCGCTTTACAAATACATGCTGATAATAATAATGCTTCCAAAGTTTCCCTTTAAACATGGATAATAGTAAATGAATAAATTGTCCAACACAATATCATGGGCATATTAGACAGCCCCTTGCAATAACACAATTATAGGGTTTTTTTGTTTTTTTAGCAATTTTAGCACAGCTTTGCACAATATGTGTTCAAATTTAAATTGGGATGGAATAAAATAAGTATGTGTACAGGGCCCCAGATAGGCAAGCACGTTTCTATTAACGGCTTGGCATATCATATACAGTATATACTGTAATATGTCAAAGCGAATGTTCAAGAATACGTTTTTCCCTGCAGTGTTTCAGGGGGGATAATTTTCATCCTGACACAAGCAGAGGCGTTGATTAGCTAGAAATAGAACACAAGGTTAGGGAATCTTCCAAGTGACTTCCCCGCACACTCCGCCATATGCAATGAGAAAGTTGACAGACATTGCAATTGTGTTGACAGTTAATTATAAAGCTAGGTTACACATGCTTGTGACCCAATTTCACTTGCATTTATCTGGAAACTGAAACTATGAGATCGAGTGCAGCAGATACAGTGTAGCAGAAGACGAAAAACGGTTGCATTGACTTATTTCTACAAAAATCATTTAGTACAAAGCTGGTGAAGCACTACAGGGGACAGAAATGCATGACAGACTTTATTTGGTACACTGAACAAGCCTGAATGTGTTCTGGGGCAAATAACGGGTCCATATATATTAAAATAAATTAGTTCTGTTGATATATGGACTGTAAAATATGTCCATATATACAGCAATCATGGCTCTAGCATTAGTTATAGCACTTTAGGACACACAAAGTGTTAAAAGGATATTCTGCATGGTGCCTGTGTGCAGTTAAACTACACTGATACTCACCAGTGAAATGCAGGCTTGCCAGTAATTGGACTCACTGGATCTGCCTACAAATGAACAGTAAGCAGTGACACTGCACATTCATGGAAGACTGAAATTAACTCTTTGTAGTTCTTAGAATGCTGCTGCCAGTGACACATTCAAATACAACATGGCAATGATATACTTAAGGCCCTTACAAATGGGTATGTGTGCATATACCAATATGCATACTGAATGCATCACACTGCATGTACTTAATTTTTATGCATTTTTTTACCACAAGTACATTTTTTTGCATTTCTCTTTTTATTTCTATATTTTATTGCATTGTATTGTATTGTGAAGGAAAGAAACACAAGGGAAAACTGCTCTAAAATGCATCTTTCACTGATCTGAACACAACAAACAATTAGCTTGTGTGTTTAGGTGCACCCAAACATAAATAAATAAAGAAATGCCTGTGTTTCTGGGGCCTTAAAGGATGAGCAATAAATTAAACGCTAGACAGCGATGCACACACCGGTGTGTTGTTAAAAAGCTTACTCCATCTAAAATCTCCTTGTGTTGTGGGTCCTCTGGGAAGAGAGACTTGCGTGTTTGCCTGATGAGCTCATTCCAGGTGAGAAAATGCCACACCTTTGCCAGAGGAAAGGTTTATTTGCAGAAAGATCTGTATAACCACAACAGCTTTATAGAAGACAAATTATTTTATGATAATGCCTGCAAAATCCAGCAGATGTACTAAGCAGCATGTTAACATAACAATCAGGGGCACAACACTTGTGTGAACATTTTCTGCCTTACCAACAAAAAATATTAATATATGTCTAAAGGCTGTTAAATTACAAAGCATTCTCACAATGGTAAACCATTCCACTTTGGATGACATACAGCAAGAAGGAACGATATACACAAACCTGGAGGTGCTGCCATATGACCAGCCTGTTCACATGGGCCTCACTAACACACAATTTATTCCCCATGCACTGAAATAACTATCCTCTGGCACTGAAAGTATGGCTTATATGGGAAATTTGTACAAAAACAAAACACATCTACTATCAGATAGCTATTTTTTTAGCATATCGGATATAGGGGCTTTTCATATTGTTTCTCAATCCACAAACCACCGTTGGTTAATATTAACCAGCACATCACAACACTACAGCATGTCAGCATCAGCCATATTTAAGCAGTGAGTTATACAAACTGGCATGAAGGGAGGTCAGCAACTTCAATTACACAGCAGGTCAGCTACCACATGAATATAAACATATATACAAAATTAATAAAAAAAAAAAAAAAAAGATAAGCACAACCTCAAAAGTAAATCTAATACCTGGGTGCCAGTAATAGACAGCTGTTTTACAAAGTACAGCAGGCAGATAGATACAGGTTAAGTGCTATATATATATATATATATATATATATATATATATATATATATATATATATATGTATATGTAATAGTATCTGTTAGTATATGTATATTTGTAATAAAACTACCAAAAAAAGACATTCTAAGGAATCATTGGACATTATATCTCTTGGCTATGCTTATTACATTACATGAACCTTATTACAGTGGCCTGTGAGGCATGGCCAAGTTATAGTACAGGCATGGCCCATAATTTTGCCATTCTATATAAAAATTTAAAAAAAACAATGAAAATGAACAAGCTGTAATGAAGAATTAAACTAGTTGGGTTTATGGCACCACAATGTAATTTTAGCACAAACCATGTGGGTATGTATACGCCGTCATTTACATTGTGCTATAGTAGGCTGTTTATTGATTCTAACAATAACATTGTCACATGCGGGTCACCTACTACAGCTGTCCAGATGCCTCTCTTTAGCTGTTCACCTTAAGAGATAGATGGATAGTTAGATTAGATGATAGATAGATAGATAGATTAGATGATAGATAGATGATAGATAGATGATAGATAGAGTAGATAGATAGATAGATAGATAGATAGATAGATAGATAGATAGATAGATAGATAGATGATTAGATAGACAGACAGACAGATAGATAGATAGATAGATAGATAGATAGATGATAGATAGATAGATGATTAGATAGATAGATAGATAGATAGATAGATAGATAGATAGATAGATAGATAGAATTCATATTACATGTGTATGGGGTGAGGGGTTAGTCAAGCAGACACAAGCATTATGTACCAGTGCCTATGCTGGTAAGACCCCTATGCTAAGAAGGGTGCAAGGTGCCAGGGAGTTGCTGTGCCTGGTAGTTGCTGTGCCGGCAGCATGAGGCAGACACACACACACACACAGACACACACACACACACAAGGTGCTTGCCATTACCTAGCATGGAGAAGATAAAGTCCTTAGCGGTGTGGATCTCCAGGGCTCTCTGATCGTCATATTCCCTCTGGTCGTGCTTGCTGAATTCCTGGATGAGTTTGTTTAATTCCTCTATTCGGCCTCCGGACCTGAAATCCAGCTCAGGGGAGGACGGTTTGCTTCCTCCCCCGACACAGCCAGGCTTGGTAGGGATGGGAGCCGCCATCTTCCCGGTTCCGCAGGCAGCTGGATGGTTTGAGAGCGGCCCTGATCCCTTCCTTTCCCTCCCCGGGATACGAGGAGAGTGCTGTACACGGAAGATTAGAGCGAGGCTAGTGCAGCAGGTCTCTGCCTCAGCTGCTCCCTCCTTCTGCACAAACTACAAACAATGTGACACCGAGCGGCTGTGAGATCATTCAACAAGCTGCACAGCCACGGCAGCAACGCTTAACTCCTCCCATTCCACTGACTGACTCTGGTAAACCTGCTGCTGTCTACTGCCCCAGTGTCTCTTCTAGTCTGCGCACACACTCCTATACAATACACCCGTGACTGGATTAAACATTCATTTCAGTCCAGTTGCACTAAATGACTGGCTGCTATACTGAAATCTGAGACAATTAACGGATCAACTCCCCCCAAAAACCTGTGTTTTGTATAATGATCCCAATAGCTATTGTAAAGCTTCTTCCCAATATACATTCATTAAACATTTTCTACTGTTACCCTTCCCTTAAACCCGCTATCCTCTGTTAAAAAGGTTAAAAATGCTTATACCATCTTTTCCTGTTTCAGTCTAAGTAGGCATTGCTGCAGTAATGAATATGCAGGGATACCATAGACTGGTGTCAATTTGAACTGTTTAATACTGTTTTTTTTCGTGGGTGTATCAAGCTTGAAAATAAAATCTTTTAAAATAAATAAAAAGCATTTTCTACAGCTTTAAATGTTTTTGTAAATGTTATTGCAGTTGAGAGAACTACAGTGAAACCTCTTTTTTACATCCCCTAATTTTACACAGTTTTTGTTACCACCATAATACTGTATGTAATACATAATAACTGATTTTACACCATTTTTGTTTGGTTCCTTGTCTTGAAAATGTAAATTAGGGGTTCTATTGCAGTGTCGGACTGGCCCACCCAGGATACCAGGAAAACTCCCAGTGGGCCCAGGTGTCAGTGGACCTCTTGCTTCTAACCATTTGGCCTATTTATGGTCATTCCATATTTCTTTATGGGAACAAAGAGGCTTAATAATGAGATAACAGAGTATATAGTATGTAGAGAAAAGAGACGAGGTGAATAAAAAGGTTGAGTGAGGAGAGGAGGTATTAAAGTTTGGAAAGTGGGGCCTCAGCCTAAGGTTTTCTGGTGGGCCCCTGGTATCCCAGTCCAACACTATTCTACTGTATTTATTTAAGAGTGCAAGTGTCAGACATTCCTGTGGGCCTATGGATAAATAACTATATGGATGCATAAGAGCAATTAACACATGAGGGTTCATTTATGAGCAGGAAGGCAGTGTGCAAAGTCCAACAAATAGGTAAATTCTGCAATTTTTTGCAATTTGAACACATCTGTCCTGCACAAGGAGACAGCATGTTACCAGAGGCTCTCTGCATGACAATAAGGAGCATCACATCAGTCCTCTCAGTCCTGGAGTGGCTTTCAAACTAGGCCTTAGTCATTTCACATACACAAAGCCCCAAACAGCCCCCCCCAGCCCACTAGATAGTAAATGTCTAAGGCAACTTAAAGCAGCCCCTCTGGCATTTGCCAGAAACCTGCACCCTACAGTGTCTGTGGGTGAATACTCTGTGTGCCAGGTGCAATTTAAATAGCACATGGGTATATAACCTTAAAATAACCCCACATAAAAGCTGCAAGCATGCCTCCCAACTGTCCCGACAGTCTTGATTTTGACAGCTCAGCCCACAGTCAGGCTTCTTACAGAAATGTCCAGATACAAAGTTTCTGAAACTAAATTAAAATAAGAGGCTTTTTGACAGAGAACCCAGAATACTCAGCACCTGCACTGAGATACATTTGTAACAATTTTAGATAAGCAAGTCTCTGAGAACCGAGACTCACAGCTTCAATGGCAATTTCACCTTCCTTGGCAAAATACATTAAACATAGCCCTAAAACTCCCAGAAATGTGTTCAAACTTTCATAACCTGCCAAATTTTATGAAATGGACATGGTATGGCCATAAAACGAGGGGGTGTGGCCATAAAACTGGCATGGTCAAAAAACATTTGCCTCGATATGAGCAGCAGACCTTTTTTCCTGTTGGGAGGTATGTATAAGACATAATTCAATTTTCACCCACCTAGATTATCAATAAATGGCTTTGCAACTTTTGTGCAATTTACCAAAACTAATGGTAATATGTATTTATATACTGGTACAGGGCACACAATTGGATGGTGGATGCTGTTTTGTGGGAACAAGGTAGGCATAGACCTCCACTAATAGGGGCAAGGGGGGGGGCACTCGACTCCCCTGGAATTTTGCATACATCTTAGCTAACAGACCACTGTGGTTTAAAGAAAAACTATACCCCCCAAAATTAATACTTAAGCAACAGATAGTTTACATCATATTTAGTTTAAAGTGGCATATTAAAGAATTTTGCCAAACTAGAATATATGTTTAAGTAAATATTACCTTTTTATAGCTTTTTCCTTGAGTGCCCATATAATGATATTCTCTGAGCGGCTTCAGAGATCACCTAACATTCATTGATTGTTTGGTTGATTTGTGTGCACTGTGAATAGTAGGATTCCGGGGGTGGCCGTTATTTCTTAAAATGGCAGTTTTCTATTTAGGATTACCCAATGGCACAATAACTAAACAAGTATATTGTTGTGAAAATGGTTTATTTACATGGGGCACAGTTTTACATATGAGCTGTTTTAAGCAATATATTTTTTATAGAGACTTACATTGTTCAGGGGTATACTTTGTCTTTAAATATCCCACATTGTTCTTCTCAGCTACCTGCTCCTCGTGACAAAAATCCAAGATGGCTGTGCATTCCACTGTGGAACAGTCAGAGGGAGGAGGAGAGAGAGAGGCAAGCAGTGTGGGAGCAGCAGGATTGAAGGCTTTTGCTGTCGGTATTCTGCCTATGCAAGTGTAGGTGAGGTAATAATTACAATTTATCTATTTCTACATTCATTTTACTGCCATATCTGGAATAAATGGAGTGCTCACTGCCATTTTTCAGTGATTTTACTGGTTTGTCTGGGGTTAAAGGAGTGTTCAGTGACCATTTCTAGAGTGATTAAACTGGCAAGTCTGTGGTTAATATGCTGATTTTCCATTTCCAATAGTAATTATACTGGCATGTCTGGGGTTAATATGCAGATTATCCATTATCTTTATTCTTTATACTGGTATATTTATGGTTAACATGCAGATTATCAATTTTTCATAGTTATTATAATGGCACATCTGGGGTTAATATGCTTCTCTATTTTATTTAGTCATTATAATGGCACATCTGGGGTTAATATGCATATTATCTATTTTATTTAGTGATTAAAGTGGCACATATTGGGTTAATATGCTGATTATCCATTTTCTGTAACTATTATAATGGCACACCTTGGGTTAACATGCAGACTGTCCATTTTGCGTAGTGGCACTGGGGTTACTAATCAGTGATTATACTGGTTCTTAATTTTTTTTTTTTGTAGTAATCATACCATAGCATGTCTGGGGTATGTTTTGGAAGATGTGTGTGGATTTTTAGGGGTATTATATTATATATATTATACATAGATTTTCATGATTTATCTCTCTACTGAAACAGTCTCCATTGCTTTACCAGAGATGGGCCAAAACAACCAGGCACCCTAGGCAGTTACGTAATCCCACCTTTGTGTGTGCATGCACAGTAATATCACTGGGTAGTGCACATAGTTGAGGAGCAGAGTACCAGCGGGGACAAGAAAGTCTGAACTAGGGGTAGACAGAAGGCTCTTCAAGAGGCACTTGCCCAGCGCTCCCCAATTGTTGTACCCTAGACAGGTGCCTGCCAACCCCTAGTTCCAGCCCTGGGTTATACAATTATGTAAATTCTGAGTGATTTTATGGGCTTTGCCTATTTGTATACAGGCTTAATCTAGAAAAACATTGCTTTTTGCTTGATGACTTTTCCCCTCCTGGAAAATTTTCTCTGGGTGCCCATGATTGTAGGTATAAAAATGGCAGTCTATCTGTGTTTTTGCACCTTGCACTTCACCTGCCTTTCCTCTCTCAATGGGCTTCTTTGATGTTGGGACAACTGCACACACACAATGAAGAATTTAAAAAAGCAGAAGATATTATGTGTCAGCGGTGTCTCAGGAGGAAAGCAGAAACCAGGTGCCCACAAAGAAAGCTTCTTTGTGCACAGAATATACCTTTCTGCTTTGGGGCCTCTTTAGGAGATCAGGGCCCTGATGTCATCTCAAAGTATGGTTGCCACCTAGCTAGCAATTTATTGGCCTGTCTGTGACATTTGATGCCAATGTTATTAATATGGAAAATGCTAAATATATGGGAAAGCTGGTATTTTTTTTTCTGAAGAAAATGACAATCCAGTCTAAAAGTTACAGTGTAATGTTTTTCTATTATACAGTTATTATAGCTATTTTGTAGATTTCAAAACAGTTTGAGCAATGCTTTGCCACCAGTCTCACAAATATGCTGCACTGATTATAACTTTTAGTTTATTTTGTTTTCAACTTTTTTTGTTGAAATCTTGAAAAAAAAAATTATCTGGTGTTTAAATGGGGCTTTGAAGATCATTTAGCCTAAATTTAATGTACCTGTTTTTTTATTTTTCCAACAAAGAAATATGTATTTCTTGCATAGCAGCAATGGGAGGGATATTTGCATGTGGTGGCAAATGATTAAATGATATGTGAAAAATGTTTGCTATATACACAATAATACATCCCACTACAGCACCTTTCTGGTAAGGGGCAAATATGTGCCTAATGGCACTGAACTGAAAGGCCCAAGGGCAGGCTAAAAATGACTAAATCCATTAAACCGATACAGTAGCTTTGCTGTAGATGTATGTAATTAGTTGTATTCCCCTGGGTTTCATGGATTTTCTTTGTGAGGGGAACATTTCACACTGACAAGAAAGACTAACATGGAGCTACAAGCTACACTTCACCAACCTTCATAGTGGGCATGTGAACTATGTGTATTACAGCAGATGCCTAAAAGTTGAGTTGATTGGATTGAATTCATATTTTTTTTCTTGCTGGCATCTATGACCAGAGCCGGATTTAGATGGTGGGCACCCCTAGGCCCGCTGTTGTTCATCACCCTCCTCCCTTTTATTCGCTCAAATTTTCATCATCGGGACCAGAGCAATGGGGATTGTCTCACAGGATATTTAAAAAAAAAACTATTGTATCTCCTGCGCTTTCCCAGTGTTTCTGAACCAAATGCTATTGTTAGTAATATTTCATGTTACCTGGCATTATTTATATGCACCAGGAATCACAGAGCTGCCTTCAGAGGTTTCTGTAATCTGCAGCCATGTGGTAAAGTAGGGCCCGAGATGGAAAGGTTTGGGTGGATTGAGGGTGGGGTTTTGCATAACTGGACTGGCCATACCTGGGATGACTTTGATGTGGTTGGCAAGCTGAAATATATTGCAATATATGGACCAACATTCCATGTTTTGCTTAAAGGGTAAGGCATTTTTTGGTAGTTTAAGGCACAAATGGGGTAATGTAATAAAAGTCGCAAAGAGCAAAACAATTAGCTCAAATAAGAATAAAAAGTCTAATTTTGCAATGTAATACTCTTCCTTAAACTGTTATTACATTGCGAATTTTAATTGCGCACTGCAAATTTTAATTGCGCACTGCAAATTTTAATTGCGCACTGCAAATTTTAATTGCGCATTGCCCACTTTTAAGAAGTGCTTGAAAGTGTTGTAATCTTTTTGCGCAAACCTAACAACTTTTTCATTAACAAGTTTTATTATATTCACAGTCAGAAAAAAATATAGGCAATGCCCCTGTGAATAGGGATCACTAGTGTAGTAGCTCAGACTGAGTTAATGTGTTACAGATTCATAGTTTTTGAGGAGCTGCCAACATTCCTAGTGCTGCTTGCCCTGCATGAACCCAGCAGGTGTATGTACTCGGCAAACACACTCCTTCTTCAAAGGGACCTGGGAACAAAGGCACCCAGTAATGTTCACTGCCTACTTCCCAGTTCCAAATAATGCCTATTGTTTCACTCAGGATGAATAGAAAGCGTGATATCATGGATCCATGCTGTGTTTGCCCCTTTCTGCACTCTCACGACCTACTTCACTATTTTATTCCATAATACAAACCCAGCCACCCCAGCTAGCCAACATTTGTAAAACTTGATAAATTTTGAGTTATGTTGGCATGCTTTTGCTTCGATACCATACTGCCATTTGTAGTTAAAGGGGAACTATCACGAAAATTCCAAGTTAATATAAGCTTTAGCATACTGAAATAAGAAGTTTTCTTAATATAATCAATTAAAAATTCTGTACTGTTTCTGCAATAATCAAGTTTATCTTCACTATTGCTCTCTCAGCGTCTGTTTCTCTTCATTCTCTCTGCAGGAGTTGGGTGTCAGATAATCATTGACATTTAAATCTAATATTGGGCTCCGTTTGCCTAGCCCTAGTAGATGTATTAGATCTATTAAAATCACCGTATATCATGTCTCTCTACATGCAGAATAGGTGCAAGAGGCAGTTATTTTCTTAGATTTTGTTTGCACTGGAATTAATTACTTGAGTAAGCTCGAATACATCTGCTAGGAAAGGAAGCCTTCCCCTACAAGTTATATTGTATCTAACTGACAATGAATAGTTGACACCCAACTCTTGCATGAAGACAGAATGAAGAGAAACAGATGCTGAGAGAGGAATAGTGAAGATGAACTTGATTATTTCATAAATGATGCAGAATATTTTATTGATTTTATGTATAAAGTTTCTTATTTCAGTATGCTGAAGCTTATTTTAAATTTTCATTTTCACGGAATGTGTATTCAGTACGTGGCCAGTATTAAAGTGGTGGCAACTCTATACTTGCAAATTAATTATTTCAGATGGTTTGTCCGTTTTACTGATTAAACAGTTTAAGGGCTAAATTCCACGGGAGACTTTGGGGTGGTGTTGGATCGACAACACGCATCTTACAAGTTGAATGAGTTAAAATATAATGGAACCAATAAAAAAATCTGTAAACAGCATGAAACATTTCAGACACAACATGCCTGTCAGGTGGGAACACTGCATGCTGCATCATGATCAGTCAAGATGAAAACTGATGGTGTCGGGAAGACTTTTTTTCTCATTGAAATACAGGTATGGGATCCATTATCAGGAAAGCTCTGAATTATGAAAAGGCCATCTCCCACAGTCTCCATTATAATCAAATAATCCAAATTTGTAAAAATGATTTCCTTTTTCTCTGTAATAATAAAACAGTACCTGTGTTTATATAATTTTTTTAGTAGACTGAAGGCATGAAAATCATAATTATGGAGAGATTCATTATCCAGAAAATCCCAGGTCCCAAGTATTCTGGATCCCATTTACTTAGTTCGAGTGAAGGAATAGAGGAAAAATTGTTTGAATTTCGAATGGTCCAATATGGCTACTTCGACCATCGAATGGGCTACTTCGACCTTCGACTACGACCTTCGACTTCGAATCGAACGATTCGAACTAAAAATCGTTCGACTATTCGACCATTCGATAGTCGAAGTACTGTCTCTAAGGTCCCCATAGGCTTCCTAACAATTTCCTGATCGAAGGAATATCCTTCAATCGATGGATTAAAATCCTTCGAATCATTCGATTCGAAGGATTTAATCGTTTGATCGAACGATTATTCCTTCGATCGTTCGATTGTAGTGCAAAATCCTCGATTGTAGCGCAAAATCCTCGATTGGAGCGCAAAATCCTTCGACTTCGATATTCGAAGTCGAAGGATTTTACTTTGCCGGTCGAATATCGAGGGTTAATTAACCCTCGATATTCGACCCTAGGTAAATGTGCCCCTATCTGTTGGATGTAAAAGCATGAACAAATCTGATCCAACATTACATAACAGCTGTGGGGCATCAAATTTCATAGCATCCTACAAAATCTCATGGAGTTGCTTGGTGTTGTGTGCTGTTGCATAGCAAGATCAGATAAAATCTGACCCATATCCAATCAAAATCTCCTGTGGGCTAAACTCCACAAGTGCTTTTGTTGGATGGTGTACAATGGCGGAACTACCATGGGTATGGGGGGGTGTGAGTACACCAGGGCCTGCACCCCCTTGGGCCCACCCACGGTTCTCACTAACGCAAACCGTTGCAAAACGCTGCTCGGATGGGGGCCTGGCTACATGGCCTGCACCCGGGCCCCACAGGGTATAGTTTTTGTGATCAAAAGTGCTTATGGAGTTTAGCCCTAAATGGGAGACACTGCAACTTCAGACACTGGTAAAGGGTAAAACAAAACCAATTTTGATTTGAAACTTTGATCTGATTTTGTGGGTTTAGATTTTATCCAATCTTGCCTTCCTACAAAATCTGATCCCCCTATAGCTAGAATGTAAAGTCGAATCAGATAAAGTTTTATAGTGTAGTTTTATCATGCATTTACATCCAAAATTTAGGGGGTTATTTATCAAGGTCCAAAAAATAGAGCCGGGCAAACTTCGGAGCTTTCCCCGAAAACTCTGAATTGTTTGTGGTTTCTGAGACCTTCCCCATTGACTTATACAGGACCTTAAGAGCTTTTAGATGCCGGGGTTTCGGATTCTAAGTTTTTAGACCATCAGACTTTAATAAATCTTGAAAAAATCATAGTTTTTTTTATGAATATGAATTATTCGAGGTTCGGATATTCGGAGCTTGATAAATAACCCCCTTAATATATTATAATGGGGAAAAAAATTGGTCAGACACCATCAGATTTTATCTTGTCGATGAAGATGTTGTGTCACGTCGGATAGAAAATTTCCATGAAGTTTACACATCAGGTTTTTGTATCAGTCCCATTATATTTTGACCCATGCAACCAGGTCCGGACTGGCAATCTGTGGGCTGGCAAATGCCAGAGGGGCTGCTGTAAGTTGCCATAGAGACACTCACTCACTATTTATTGGGCTGGTGGATGACTATTTGGGAGTCTGAGTACTTGGAATGACAGGGCCTATTGTGAATCCCAGTCCGGATCTCCATGTAACTACATGGACATGTAGGATGTGTTTTGTTGACCAGACACCAACCTAAAAAATCTCCTGTGGTTTAGCCCTTAAAGCCAATGTAAAAAATATGTAAATTTCTGTTTATGAATACCTCTTATTCACGAGGTATAATTGTCTGCTCCTTGCAAACAGGCAGCCTTGTACTTTGACCTAAAACAGTGATCCAGTTATCCATTGATTTGTCTGTTGCATCTGTCCGTGTTCTTAGCTTAAGATTTTCATTTAAGACTTTTTACTGGGTTATAAAAAAACCTAGCAAAATTATTTATCAACCTTTAATAACTGCTTTAGAAAATATGTTGTACAATTAGAAATCTTCAGTTCAGGAAATAAGGTGAGAGGACAATAGGCGAAAGACTCAGATGCGTTATTACATTACACTGCCATCATTTTTGACAGAGTGAAAAACAAATCACCACTGACTGATTCAATAGACCCCAAGTTACATCATTCTTTAAATACGCAGACACACAACCCAATTTGCAAGCGGCAGCTCTGATAACAGCTGCTTTATAAGGTTACAGGGCAACTGGATGCGGCTATAGTGCCTCAGCTGTTCTGTGACAATCGTGTTAACCAAACTTCACCCCGGCAACTAATTGCAATGAAGCACAGATCTGAAAGGCTGCATTTTGCTACTGTAAAAATCACCCAGCTTTAACAAACGATGCTCCTAGTTTCCCCATAGAAACGAAATGAGCTACCTCCAAATTGTTTTTATCCTCATCAATAAATAAAGCCGTGTGATTGCAGATTGCACATCAATAATTCAGTAGTTCCTAATCTTAAGGGTCTGATAAAGGTGCATTCCGTCCTGTACACGGGCATCTCCCGTTGATAAAGCACACACAAATCTGTTTATAAGTATTCTCATTTGCATTATAGATGATATCTCATATTGTAGGAATATGAATGCAGGAGGAATTAAGAAACGTTGATCAGCTTTGTTGTAAGAAAATTAGTGTCTCCCTTAGCACTAATAGGCTTAAATACTGCTAAGTTAGTCACCAACAAATAATAAAATACTAGACAAGGTGCAAATAGATATTTTATTGTCTCTTATACCCTTTCATAATATTCCATATATTGTTTTTGCTTATAGTGAAGAGTTAACATTCACTGGGGTTTTTTTTTTTTTTTTTTTTTTAATAAATGTTCAGTAAACATGCTTAGATAAGGTAGTTTATCCAGTGATGCTAATGTACACTGTATACGGAGAATATAGAATGGACATGTGCTTCTTGTCTTGTTGTTGGCTTTTTGATTATTGCACTGAAATGTCGATTTCCCACATATTAATAGAAGTGTGGTTCTCTAGCACCACCCTCTGGAACGATTAGGTACACTTTGCTTTGGCCTCACTTCCTTTGTGTTAAACCTGCTGAAGATTGGGTTCTCCTCCCAAAACCTTAACTCGCACCTTAACAGTACCCGCAAAATGTTGCCCGTACCCATTTAATCTCACTCTGTATGCTACCGCTGTGCACACATCTGTTCCAAGACACAGAATCTTTGGGAGCAAGGGGGGGGGGGGACGTACTTCACTAGTCTGACCTGCACCCGACCCTAACCCTCAATGGTTGGTCGAATTTAAACCCAAACCCACCAAACTGGTGTTCATCACTGCAGGTTTTGGGTTAGCCCATACATCACTAGCACAGATATATAAATATACATAGTTGCATAGTTAAGTCGGGTTGAAAAAATACCAAAATATACTTATACCAACCTATCTATACACTCACATATATATATATATATATATATATATATATATATATATACTAATTGTAGATTTTGTATCACACTACCCTTTGATATTATGTTTGTTCACTGTGAAGAACCACCAACGCTGCTTCCAATGAAAGTTCTTTTCCTCTAGTCTGTACACTCTGGTGCGGTGATCATTTTAATGGGAAAAAAGGGTCCCCTGCTATCTGTCTATAATGTCCTCTAACGTGTTTGTAAAACGTAATCATGTCCCCTCACAAGCATCTTTTTTTTCCACAGAAAACACCCCCAACCTCGATAGTCTATCTTCATAATTTCAATTCTCCATCCCTGATACCAGAATAGTTGAGTTGCACATGTCTATACTCTCTCCAGCTTATTAAAATCCTTGTTAAAGACTGGAGCCTGGAGAACTGGATACTGGAGAACTGCACTGTATACTCAAGGTAGGGCCTTACCAGGGTCCTGTAAAGAGGAAAAATTCAGTTTGCACCCCTTGAGTTAATGCCCTTTTTTATGCACAGCAGTACTTTATTTGCTTTAGTAGCCTATTAGTCAATTACAAAATCACCAGATCCTACTCAGTTAAGGATACTCCCAACACATATTTTTTAGATTTATAGTATTTCTACCAAAGTACATTACTAACATTGAACCTAATTTTCCAGCTTGCTAAATGTTTTCCATTTTAGTCAAATCCTGTATACATTCTGCATTGGACTTTTAGATTTGCACAATTTAGTATCATCAGCAAAAACAAAAATGTACTTTTTAATGCCCACTTCCAGTCATTATTAAACAAGTTGAAAAGCAATAGACCAAGGACACACCCCTTGGTACTCCACTAACAACACTGGTCCAATTAGAAACTGTTCAATTTACAACCACTCTTTTTGTAATCTAGCCAGTTCTCTATCCAGGTACAAATACTATGTTCCAGGCCAACATTCCTTAATTTAACCAGTAACCTTCTGTGTGGCACTGTATCAAATGTTTTAGCAAAGTCTAAGTGAGTCAGGGTTCCTGCTCACCTCTTCATAAAGGGAATTAAATTAATCTGGTAATATAGATACATAGATAATTGTTTGACCAGATGGCCTGTCTAAGTTAGGCTAGTCACCAGTAATGTAACTATAAGCTACAGGGCCCGGATGCAGGCCATGCAGCTCTGCCCCCCCAACCCCCTCCTGATACAATTTTCATGGTGGTTTAATGCACATGCAAAACCGCCGGCGGGCCCTAAAAGGGGGTGCCACTGCCCCCATTGCTAGTCACACTTGTAAAATTTAAGTAAAATGCCATTCACCAGTGGGAATTTCCCCAACCTAGTTGATATCTGAATAAACACCAATTTATTGTTCAACACAAGAATAAGCACTTAATGATTGTCCATTTATTGGCAGCTTTAGTAGAGAGATTTGAATTATTTTCATGATATAATGTGCACAAAACAATCCTTCCATGCATATACTGTACATACCCGTATTTACTCTAAGGGTAGGACTACACAGACTTTTTCCGCGCGATCCGACACGCTATGACAAAACGCTAATGACAAATCGCATGCGACGGAAATAAGGTAAGAGATAGGAATGTCAGATGAAGTAACAACGTTGATCTGATGCGTCACGACTGTCGGATGCAGACACAGCATGCAGTTTGAAGCTTCTCCAATTTTCCTCAGGGGGAAAAATTCCTTCCTGACTCCAAGATGGCAATGGGACTAGTCCGTGGATAAACTTGTACTAAAACAACTGATTCAAGGAGAGAATTCTACAACTTCACAGCTCACAATGTAAAAAAACCCTTCCGAATATTTAGACGGAACCACCTACTGGTAAATAAAGTAGATTATTATATTATCCCCTTATATATTTATACATAGTTATCAAATCACCCCTTAAAGGAGAAGGAAAGGCTAAAATTAAGTAAGCTTTATCAGAAAGGTCTATATAAATACACCAGTAAACCCTCAAAGTAATGCTGCTCTGAGTCCTCTGTCAAAAGAAACACCACATATCTTTGCTTTTATTGTGTACACATGGGCTTCTGTATCAGACTTCCTGTTTTCAGCATAAACCTCCAGGGCACGGCCTTGAGCATGCTCAGTTTGCTCCTCTCCCCCTCCCTCCTCCCATCCCTACTGTAATCTGAGCTCAGAGCTATTAGTAAGCAGGGAGAGACTCAGGCAGGAAGTGATGTCACACCAAGCATATATGGCAGCTTCTATCCTAAACAAACAGAGACAGTGTCTACAGCTGTTACTCAGGTATGGTAAAGCATTCTGCAGAATAAATATAGCGTTCTAGTTTGCACTATTGTGGCTATTCTATTGGCAATAAACTGTCTTGGAGCTTTCCTTCTCCTTTAAGCACCTTTTCTCCAGCATGAACAACCCCAACTTAGCCAGTCTTTCCTCATAGCATCCTCTTAGATTTTCCATACCTTTTATCAGCTTGGTTACCATTATCTGCACCTCCTCTAATTCAATGTCCTGTTTGAGCACTGGGGACCAAAACTGTACGGCATATTCTAGATGGGGTCTTACCAGTGCTCTGAATTACCCCTTACTGCTGTGAATCAATGCCCCTTTTAATACAGCTCAAAATCTTATTTGCCCTTGGTACTGCTGACTGGCATTGCTTGTTTTGGCCAAGTGTATTGTCTACATGGACTCTAAGGTCCTTTTCCATTATGGGTTTGCAACATTTTTTATAGTGTTTACATTAATTAAATGCAGCTTCTGTCCCCACAGACTTGTAATTTTTAAATGCCTTTCTCTTCTTTCCTTTTAACTTCTTTACTTCTATGTTAAGCCACATGGGGGGCTTCTACATTTACTTCTTAAGAGAAGTATATATGGCAACTAAAGAAGAAAACTGCCTAAACATATACACAATGGCTATTAGCAGTAGGGTAGGCAATAGGAGTGGGCCCAATGGCTTGGGAAGCCGCTTTCTGTTTTACATAGTAACAAAGTAAGTGAGGATGAGAAAAATGCATGTCCATTAAGTTCAACTTTTTCGACCCATATATATAATCTGGCTTACTGCTAGCTGAGTGAGGATGAGAAAAATGCATGTCCATTAAGTTCAACTTTTTCGACACATATATATAATCTGCCTAACTGCTACCTGATCCAGAGGAAAGCAAAAAAAAAACCCTTCTGAAGTCTCTAGACTCGAATTTGCCTTTAGAGGGGGAAAAATTCCTTCCTGATTCCAAGATGGCCCAAAGTTGCCTCATGAGGAAACTTCGGGCGAGTTTGGAAATCGAAGCGCCACGAGTGCATTGACGCTGGCGTTTTCTCATTATAGCAGGCAGAGGGCAGTTTGGGGAGATTGTCGCCCCGCAGAAGAGGCGATTAGTCGACAGGTCAATGCGTGGAGTGGACAGAGCAAGCTCTTCTTCCATCTCCCTGTTCCAAAAATCCATTTAATATATGGTCCCCAAATAGGGGACATATCAGATATTAAACTTATAAGAACAGATGATGATATTGAATCATCCTTCCGAGTCCTACCTGAAGGCATGGGCTCCGTTGCCTAAGTGTCCCAGGCTCAGCTGAAGGACAGCTTGAGTGGGTGGGTCCACCTTCGCCGAAGTTAGGGTGCGCCCACCATCCCTGCCCCCCTGAAGGGGTTTACTGTGCAACTTGAAGTCCCCTCTGTTCTGTGACAGTGGTTATCTTGGTCAGTTACTACAAAAGTTCATCTGCACCTCATTACAGCCATCTAATCTGATATCTTAATTTATGTGTATACCATCATTGTTCCCCCTCCAAATCATTGTTCAGGGCTATGGAATATGTTAGAGCTTTATAAGTAAACTATAATAACATATACTTTGTAATAATGGCAGTAATTAAAATTACACACATTAAGGGAGTTATGTAATAAAAGACACTAAGTTTGCCCAAGAGCAGTAACCAATAGCAACCAATCAGCAGGTAGCATTTACTGGTCACCTGTTTAAAAGCAGACATCTTATTGGTTGCTACTGGTTACTGCTCCTGGGCAAACTTTGTGCCTTTTATTACATATGGGGGTGAGACTTTTTTTTTTAACTTGAAGTGTTTTTGCAGATTCAGGGAAGAAGTAAAAGGGCCACATAGAGACCAAAATAGGTGGAGCAATATATTTATCAGCTTGGGACCAAAATGTACAAATACAAACCTAAGTGTTTCTCTATACACATACATACATATATATATATATATATATATATATATATATATATATATATATATATATATATATATATATGCCTTAATAAGTGCTATCAATCCTTTTACAGTAGGAAAGATGTGCTTTCATGCATATAGTATTGCCACTAACAACTCTTAGAATTAGTGATGGATTGCAGTGATGGTGTGAATATTATCCACATCAGCAGGGAATGATCTACTGTAGAGCCCTTTATAAATAAACAGTCTGGGACATTGCTGATTTGAGCAAGTCTTGATCAAAAGGTAAGAGCAGCCCTATTGGGATGGAAGCATCCACCTTACATACAAATGACCTTGGGCTCACCGTTCCATCCAAAGCAATTTCTCTTGCTGATTAAATTAGGACAGTGAATGATTTAAACCTGGAAATAGGGAAAGCCAATAGCCATATCCCATTGACTTTAGAAACAAACCATTTAAATTTAAACTCATTTAAAAAGTAAGAAATGGAAGTTACATCTTGTTCTCATATATCCTGGCATAGCTCTGGTGCTCTTGGATCTTCCCAAACACTTTCAAATGTGGAAAATTAAACATCATACTCAGTTAAAATAGTGTCACATTCAAGATGTAAATGCTTTGAGCTCAACGTTTTCATTTCAGGAATAAAACAAAAAGTATCAGCAAGCACAAGGGCCTTTCCTAATATAGTCTGTGCCAGAAGTGATATATATTTTCTTATATATCTTCTGAACTGCATTTATATTCAAGTGCCTAAATTCACTTTCTAGACGTCTCTTTGCATTCCAGTTTATAAATGAACAGAGTCTCTTCGCTTATTAAATGATTCTAAGCACACTCCATCTTTTTAGAGAACAGTATAAGCCCCTGCTCATTCCAGCGGTCCAGCAGTGGAAGTGTTAGCAGTAATTGCTGGAGCTAAATAATGAATGCAGCAATATTTAGAAATTATTAACATAAATTCAATCTGGATTAATTCTGCTTTCATGACTGGGCAATTATCATAATATATTTATCAAGCATCGGTATATTCTGAAGTGCAGCACAGCTGATCATTAATTACAGGATTAGTTCCAGTTCCACTTCTTTCCTAAATGCGGTGCTCCACCACAGAGAGCAAATGCACAGGTTTACTAGTAAAAAGTATAAAATACTCAAATATTTTTGGGTGACATGGGGCACTGGTGATGGAATACATTTATTTTATAAACGACATATATGTGTTTTGGAAGCCCTTAAAAATTGATAAAAAGCCTTCCTGATATTGCAGTTTGCATAGAATGAGGAGCACAGTGTGAGGTGTAATTGCAGTATTCACAATATATGACCAATATGCTCACCAGGCACAATTGTAAATGAAATCAAGTGAAGACAGGAACCAAGCGCAGCTGGGCCCCCGCCTCCCTCCGTACACCTGGAACCGCCCGAGAATCAGACAATTCCAATTAGACCGCACTTACTTAGTCGACAGGTATAACTTCGGGTGCACGTCATATGGCCTATTCATCAAGGCTCCATTGTTGTATTAATTCTCTCCCAGTAGACAGCACTCCAGTTTCCGTAAAATCGTCTTTATTGTATATTGGACAGCAGCATAAAGTTACAACGTTTCGAGTGGCACTCCACTCTTTGTCAAGTATAAAAAACACACATCACCACCTGACCTTAAATACAATGTATCACAGTGCCCCCTTGTGTCAAAGCATATGCACATCACATACTTTTAGTAATTAAAAACTTTTCATATGTATCCAAATAGCTTCCAGCTGTACTTATCTTTCAATGTATCCATCAAATACAAAAGTTATAGCCCACTCCCAGGAGGCGAATACAAAAGTCCATGTAATAACCTATAAATAAATAAGATCAGTAGCACATTAAAAACTATTTCAATAAAAATGGATTTAGGTCATACTCATGGTTCAACCCATGTGGGGATAAGGTCCCCAACCTCCTAATCCACTGAGCTTACTTGCGTAATAATTCTTTGTCCCGATTACCCCCACGTCTCCTTCGTGGGACTGTATCTAGGACTTGGAAGCGTAACTGACTAATGGTGTGACCACTTTCATTGAAATGTTTCGCGATAGGCTGGTTTAATTTATTCCTAATAGCTGACTTGTGCTCAGTAAGTCTGTCCCTTAGACAACGGATAGTTTTCCCCACATATATTTTCCCACAAGGGCATTTAATACTGTATACAACATATGTGGACATACAAGTAAAAAAACCCTTGATGGGAATTCGGGTACCTTGTAAAGGATGATGGATCCATTCTCCTTTCAGTACGTTACTACAGTGACTGCATCCACAACATGGAAAAGTTCCATTTTTAGGAGTTTTTAGATGAATCTGTACATATTTTGTTGATGCACCTAAATCTGCCTTTACCAATTTAGTTCCTATTGTTTCTGCCTTTGAATAGGACATCACCGGTGGAGATCGAAATATCATTTTATCTGAAAAATTTCTGGTTAGTAGATTCCATTCCTTCCTTACTATTTTAGAAATTTCCCCACTTAGTACATTATATTGATTGACAAATGGTATTCTTTTCGAAATTCGCTTTGTTTGACGTTCACTGTTAACTGATTCCCCTCCTGTTACCCTGTCTATTCCATCAAGAATTTTAGATGGATAGCCCCTCATTCTAAATGTATCCTTCATTTCCTCGACTCTATCTACTTGTTGTTGTTCATTTTGGACAATGCGTTTCACTCTCATCACTTGGGATCTAGGTAGAGATTTTTTTATGTGCGAGGGATGAAAGGAATCAAATCGCAGTAACGTATTCCTGTCAGTCTGTTTAACAAATAAATCCGTGTCTAAACGGCCATTCATAGTATTTTTGACCAACACATCCAAATAGGGTATACTGATCATATCACACTGCATAGTAAAACTAATAAAAGGGGAGCATCTGTTCAATCCATCTATGAAACAAATGAGCTCAGAATGTCGACCCGTCCAAATCATGAAGATACCGTCTATGTAGCGATACCAACATTTACAATTCTGTAGAAACTGGCAATTATTATATACAAAATGGTTTTCAAATACATCCATGAAAAGATTCGCATAGGATGGGGCGACATTCGAGCCCATGGCAGTACCCTTGGTTTGTAGGAAAAAAACATCCTGAAACAGGAAATAATTTTTACACAAAACAATTTGTAACAATGTTAACACAAACTTCTTCTGAGCCCCATCCAGCGTTTCATCCTTATCCAGATGGTGGCTAACTGCCTCTACACCTCCATCATGGGGGATGGAGGTGTAGAGGCTTTCAACATCAAGGGTAACCAAAATGGCATCAGATGGTAGACCATCAATCATATTGATCTTATTAATGAAATCCCCAGTATCTCTAATAAAAGATTTTGTTTTAAAGACATACTTTGCCAGTGGACAAAAAACTGAATTAACCCCAGCTACTATTGGTCTTCCAGGGGGTTTGTCCATGTTCTTGTGTATCTTAGGGAGTATGTATAAAACAGGTGTGATTGGATTGGTTTGTATCAGATAGACCGCTAGTTTATTATCAATGATCTCCAATTGTAAGGCATTTTCAACATAATCTTTAATAGCCCTCTGTATGGAGAAGAGGGGATTGGTGGTAAGTTTCTGATAGGTAGTCGTATCATCTAACATTGTAACAATTGTATTTATATAAAACTCTTTATCCATCACTACCACCGCTCCCCCCTTGTCCGCTGGTTTAATTACCAAACTTTTATGATTTTGTAAAGCCAAAAGTGCACGTCTTTCTTCTAGGGTAACATTTTCTTTAGGTAATTTTATTTCACCCTTTGTGTATCTATTTTCAAGTAATGACATCTCATGTTTTACTCACTGAATATATGTTTCAACCACAGCATTGGATTTTGCAGGCATATATACACTTGGATTAAATAAACCCCAATCCTGTAAGAAAAAAGTATTACAATAATGGTTTGTTTCAGTGATAACCACCTCCTCATTATCATTTAGCTCAGCTGATAATCGTATTCTCCGAAAGAAGGCCTCTAGATCTATATCTATTTGAAAGAAATCAGGGAACCGCCCGAGAATCAGCCCAGAACTGCCCTGGCCCAATTGCACCCCCTGCTTCCCTTTAGTTACGCCACTGGTTGAGCCAGTGTGGCATATAATAGGGACAACCCACCCCGGCATAGGGAGGTGAAGCTGGTGGAGTGTGCCATGCATTGACACCGTACATTCACATTGGCTTAGCATAGGGACAGAGCATAGCAACACATATGGAGTAATGACCACTACCGGGACTCCCCTTTTCATCAATAAAATTTTTTATCCTTCATAATTCTTTACATTCTTCAGGATTCTTTAGCTCCATCTTCATCTGCTCACCTGACATTCTCCAATAACCCATGTATCAAGTAAAGCCACCTATCCATCCCTTGGCATCACAAGGGCAACATAGGAAGTTTACCATTTGCCAACAATTATAGGCAGTACTCCATCTTATAGTTTAAAAAAAAAATGTATTTTCACATCAAGGGCTACAGCAACATTTCGAGCCAAAAATGTCTCTTTATCAAACTGTTAAAAGTTAAAGACCCATTTTAGGCTTCAAGCGCTGTTGTAGCCCTTGATGTGAAAATAAAGGCTTTTTTAACTATAAGATGGAGTGCTGCCTATAATCGTTGGAGTACCTTGTTCCAGGAGTGAAAGATCCCTGGTAAATGTGCATCCATTGATAAAAGGTGCATTAAGTGTGTACTTCCTCTTTGCTTGTTGTGAAACATAGTTTATCTGTCAATTAAAATAAATCAATAGCGAAAGAAACAAAATAAATACATACCTGTATGTATTTGAGGAAAGTTAAACCTGCTGTTGCCCTGGCACACAAGGCAATGCCAATGAGCCTTGCCCTCTGCTTGCAATCCTGTTCTAAACTGATACATTAGTTTATCTATTTCTTATCTTTGTCACTGCTGAGCAGAATCCAAGAGTTTCATTAAAGGCAGCTGTTAGAATTGATACAATAGTTGCTAATATTCCACAGATGCGGCTGAGAAATGTAGCAACTAATTGTTTCAACTAAATGTAGCAAATTGTTTAGCTTCAGCTCCTGGATTACTGAGCTGCCAGGCTGATACACCAGAGACAGAAACATTATACTTCAATTTTGGGAAAAGGCTAAAAAAAAAATATGGAAAGTTGTTTTCACGTTGTTCTGGTGAACAACGTGAAAACAACTAAACTGAAAAAATAGGGGTTAGAAGGTGGACAACCTCTTTAAAGGGCAATTCACTTTCATTAACAAAACTGTTATAATACTTAAAACATTGCACTAATATTCCCAGAACTGTGTGCAAACTTTCATAACCTGCAAATTTTTGTAAATAGACATGACATTAGGTCATGTGTCCATGACCAAGTGGGTGTGGTGAAAAAATGTCAAAACACTGCACGCGCCAACATGTTTTTGTCTTCTTTTTGTTTTTCAAATGTTGGGAGGTATGGCATACATCATGCATTCTTCTAGATCCATATTCTCCACCTACTGGAGGCACAAACACAACATTTTGTAATGGGAACCATTTTCTGAATTCTTATGGGAACCCTATAGGTTTCATTTACAATTGCAAGTGGGCCTGAGATTGATGAAAGCTTATTGTGCATATTGACGCTGTTCATAATAATTACTTGTATCTGAACACACATATTCCTTATACTTCAGCGTTGTTGACTGCTGAGTGTGATTGCTTGTTATGAAAATAATGTGCAATGCTCCTATTGACCCTGAACGAGATGTTAATTCTAGAGTTCTCAAGGCAGACTGTGTCAAAAGGTGGGACAGACTTGCACCTGATGATTATGCATTTTTACCACCAAATTTGGGAAGTGGTGCCCCATTCACTGTTTGTCTGATTAACAACGGAGCACTTATGCAATCACAATGTGCATTGTTGTGCTTGGTCACAATGATACTGGAATTGTAGGTCAAAATGATGCAAAAACATGGTGAATTGAGCCTGAAAAGTAAATAACCCTATTACAGTTTATGCATAATGATATCTTGGTTATGTCAGGCATAAGGTCAACTATCAACAGGACAAACTGGAATGCAAAATTGGTCAGCAAGTGACTGAAGCCATGTGCCTAGAAAGTGGGTTGTTATTTGAAATACCCCTTTAACACTGGGATGAACTTGTGGAAATATGTTACACAGTGATGCCTGGCGATCAGATGGTGATGTGTGGAGTATTTGCTCACTGTCTTTTTCAGTCATAAATAGTCCCATTAGTCTAGAATTATGGAACCACTAACATATTTTTGCTTGTTTTTAATTGTGTACATGGCTGAACTAACTTTCTGCAGTGCATATTTCTTATGATTTGAATATTCAGTTGGGTGTATTATGAAATATTGTATCACACTACACAATATAGTTTCCCTTTTTCTCACCCCCCCTCCTTCGCTTGCTTGTATTAAGTACTGGTTTCCTGTATATGAGAATCTTATTTCAGCTAGTCAAAATTATATCTGCATTTGGAGGCCACTAATATAGCATGATTCCGAGATGATGGTAGCTGCTAGTCTGTAATCATACAGGGGATTTGGAGGAGCATCAGTTAATAAAACTAATTTTGGCCGGCATGTGTATATGTGCTTGTGTTTGTGAACTAATAAACAAAATTATACATTTATGTTCTGACCTTGAGGGATGCGTGGGTTAATATAAAGACAAATCTAATCTGTAGGAGCCTTGACATAGGATGGTGGTCAATATAAGTAAATGTGCTGGGGCCAAGTGAGTTTAGTACAACTTTTTATAGTGGTGTTTTGTTTGCTGTGACAAAAGCAGGTTTTATGAGCTATAACATTATTATGCTTGTTACCAATGTGATCGTATAATTTAATTGAAATTGTAATATTTTGTGTTAGAGATAACATTTTGCAACCAACATATGTTTGAGGTCATAACAACTGTATTGGATCCTTAAATCTGGAGCAATAGGTACTAATATGCAAGTATACTGAAATCCAATTCTCAAAAGAACAGAGAAGAAACTGATTTTTATATTCAATTTTGAAATCTGACATGGGGCTAGACATATTGTCAGTTTCCCAACTGCCACAGTCATGTGACTTGTGCCTGCATTTTTGAATGGAACTACTTTCTGGCAGGCTGTTATTTCTCCTGCTGAATCAGTCTCGGTGAGACTTGGCTTTTACTATTGAGTGTTTTTAGATCTACCAGGGAGCTGTTATCTTTTGTTAGGGAACTGCTATCTTGTTACCGTCTCATTGTTCTGTTGTTATGCTGCTGGGGGGGGTGATATCACTCAAACTTGCAGTAAAGAGTGACTAAAGTTTATCAGAGCATAAGTCACATGACTGGGGGCAGCTGGGAAACTGACAACATGTCTAACCCCATGTCAGATTCCAAAACTGAATATGAAAAAATATGTTTGCTGTTTTGAAAGATGGATTTCAGTGCATAATTCTGCTGGAGCAATATTAAAAACATGTTTTCCCATGACAGTATCCCTTTAACACCTACATTTGTTAGCCCTTTCGTTAAATGCATACATTGCAGCAATGCCCTTAATGATAGATTCATTACAACATGGATTTGGATTGCATGATACCTCACTTCTGTGTTTATAGCTCTGTGGTTTTAACCACTGCTGTGTCCATATTTATCTGGACCAGACCTTAGTTAAACATCTAGGACAGTCAGCATCCTCTATTTCTTATAGAAAATAGATCTAATGGTGCACCATGAGTATAAAGATGAGGCACTCAAATTTATTTTTGTGGCTTTTCTCCCACTTAGGGGTAAATTTATCAAAGAGTGAAGTTCCGCCACTAGAGTGAAATTCTGCAGCTCTCAATTAATTTCTATGGGATTTTGAAAGGCGTATTTATCAATGGGTGAAAGTTCACCCTTTGATAAATACGCCAATAAAAATCCCATAGAAATGAATGGAGAGTGGCGGAATTTCACTCTAGTGGCGGATCTTCACAATTAACTTCACTCTTTGATAAATATACCCCTTAGGCTGTAAGCTCTACGGGGCAGGGACCTGTATCTCTTACCACATAGCACTTAAGCTTGATGTCGCTATAAAACCTCTGTGTACTGTGCATATTTATTGAATCTATTTTGTGACTTGCTCTCCCTATGAGTACTTTTTATATTTTTTAATTTTATATATTGTACTTTTATGCATTGTACAGCGCTGTATAATAAAGTTATACATACATACATTTTTGTTGTAGAAAACATTCAATTCAAGTTGCACTAAGCTTTAGATCAGCCAAGAGTTTTCTCCAGTATTTTAGTGCCAGAGAGATATTTTGTAGATAAAAAGTGACATATCCTGTGTCTCCCCAATGTTCTGCCTAGTGCACCCAGATAGTGATATACACTAAAACATACAATTTGGTTTCATTTAGAGAATTCATCTTTTTAAACAGCTCTTCCTTTGGTTTCCTTTATAGGTAAAGCCTATGACACAGGCCTGCACTGGCTACAAAGAGGCCCAAACAGCACCCCACCAGCTCACTACATATTGACTGTGTATGGCAGTTTACAGCAAACCTTCTGGCATTTGCCAGAATCCACAGATTACCAGTTCAGGCCTGTGTGCCATGTAATTGATGTCAACTAATCCAGCTTCAATCTATGGTTGTGACTGTATAACTGTATTGTTTTTTCTTGTGCTTTACCATTTTTCAGAAAATTTCATGCGTGGGATCCCAGTTAGAGAATTACACCTTATCTAGCAGGTATTTTTAATTTGCTCATTGCTTTCATTTAGAGAATTATTATTTTGAAAAGCCCTTTATGGTACAATGGGCCTGATAGTTCTAATGAAAACAATATAAAATACAGTACATGGATTCAGCTATTGCGGCCAAATATCCTTTGGAAAAATAAATGAGCAGTCAGGTTGAAGTTCAAGAAAATATCAGAAAATCAGGTCTGCACACTCACAAAAAATCATTTGACTCAGGTGGTGTAATCGAAAATGTTTTACTAATTAGAAGAACAATTTGACAGTAACATAATGTTTACATAGATAAGACACTCCACATAATAGTAATATACATACCACCCTTTGGTACAAAGAAGGCAAACAAGAAGCTACAAAAAGCGGATACACCTGCCAAAATGAGAATAGCCCCAACGTTTCGGCAAACAGCCTTTGTCAAGGGGATTCTGATGTGTAAAGGGATCACCAATTAAATAAATACCCTCTTCAATTATGCATCCATTTGCGATTTCCGCACGCTACCCGAGCTTCCGGATCTGTGACGTCACAAGCGCCTACGTCACTTCCGCGGATGATTCACATGGCAAATTTCTTAATGAGGATAGTGTTCTGTGCCAAACTTAAAAAAAACAAGCAGTTGAGAAGCTGACTAGCGAGGGCAGCTTTGGGCGTGATTCTGCCGAAAAGAAAGTAGAGGTCACTCTTGAATGCAGATTGTAGAAGATGGCACAGATGAACCTTCTTGAAAGAAAGCATTTGAGAAGCTGATTAGCGAAGGAAGTTTTGGTGCTTTAACAAATGTGAAATATTGGTTACTCATTAATGAAGCCTGAAGAAAAGGCACCTTTCCCTAAAATGCACCCCTGGGACTCGCACGCTGGACCCTTTGGGGAAAAAAAAACAGGTGATTTGCTGCATGCACCATAGAACAGCCATGTGGGGGTGCTGATTTTGCTGTCTCCAAAGTAGAATTCGCTCTTGAATGCAGCATGAAGAAAATGCCATCCGCGAGCCTGCATAGAATAAAGGGTTCTGTACAGGCATAAAGAAACCTGAAAAGTCACCCACCCAGGATTTGAACTCAGGACCCTACCGGCAGAAACAGGTGTTTTAACCATTACACCACAGGAAACTAGACCTTCTGGTCATGGTTCTGGATGACTGTAATAATCCATTGTCACCCTGTGCCTCTGCATTGACCGGTAGGGCCGGAAGTCCACCTTCTGCCTAATAAAGTCAATACCAACCTGAAGCCCATTCCTAAAAGAGCCTGCCTGAATAGCTCAGTTGGTAGAGCGCATGGCCCTGGTTGATAACCTCATCCAAAAGGTTGTGGGTTCGTTTCCCACCTCTGCCAAAAACTCAGCTCTTGTCCGTCATGCTTTAAAGAACTCTCAAGAGTGTTGGAAGGGAAAGTGCCAGAAGTCCATTATTTGGCTGCCCCTTTTTCCAAGTGGGGTTGTCCTTCTAAGCTAGCCGGTATGTACCTCTACTTCAGGCCAGGGCTTCCCCATCTAGCACCTTGCCCTTACCTTTGCATCAACTTGGGTATTTTTCCCCCATACAGAACTCTTTTTGGGGTTTGCCTAGCATCATCCTGAAGTTAACCTTGGCAAATTGCTTAATGAGGACAGTGTTCTGTGCCAAACTTAAAAAAAACAAGCAGTTGAGAAGCTGACTAGCAAGGGCAGCTTTGGGCGTGATTCTGCCGAAAAGAAAGTAGAGGTTGCTCTTGAATGCAGATTGTAGAAGATGGCACAGATGAACCTTCTTGAAAGAAAGCATTTGAGAAGCTGATTGGCGAAGGAAGTTTTGGTGCTTTAACAAATGTGAAATATTGGTTACTTATTAATGTAGCCTGAAGAATAGGCACCTTTCCCTCAAATGCACCCCTGGGACTCGCACGCTGGGCCCTTTGGGGAAAAAAATAAACAGGTGATTTGCTGCATGCGCCATAGGACAGCCATGTGGGGGTGCTGATTTTGCTGTCTCCAAAGTAGCAGTCACTCTTGAATGCAGCATGAAGAAAATGCCATCGGCGAGCCTGCATAGAATAAAGGGTTCTGTACAGGCATAAAGAAACCTGAAAATTCACCCACCCGGGATTTGAACTCACAACCCCACGGGCAGAAACAGGCACTTTAACCATTACACCAAATGAAACTATACATTTTGGTGATGGTTCTGGATGACTGTAATAACCCATTGTCCCCTTGTGCCTCTGCATTGATCGGCAGGGCCGGAAGTCCATCTTCTGCCTAATAAAGTCAATACCAACCTGAGGCCCCTTCCTAACAGAGCCTGCCTGAATGGCTAAGTCGATAGAGCGCATGGCTCTGCTTGATAACCTGGTCCAAAAGGTTGTGGTTTTGATTCCCACCTCTGCCAAAAACTCAGCTCTAGTCTTTTGTGCTTTAATAACTCTCGAGAGAGAGATGGAAGGGAAAGTGCCAGAAGTCCATCATTTGGCTGCCCCTTTTTCCAAGTGGGGTTGTCCTTCTAAGCTACGCTGGTATGTACTTCTACTTCAGGCCAGGGCTTCCCCATCTAGCACCTTACCTTTGCATCAACTTGGGTATTTTTTCCCCATACAGAACTCTTTTTGGGGTTTGCCTAGCATCATCCTGAAGTTGACCTTGGCAAATTGCTTAATGAGGAGAGTGTTCTGTGCCAAACTTAAAAAAAACAAGCAGTTGAGAAGCTGACTAGCGAAGGCAGCTTTGGGCGCGATTCTGCCGAAAAGAAAGTAGAGGTCGATCTTGAATGCAGATTGTAGAAGATGGCACAGATGAACCTTCTTGAAAGAAAGCATTTGAGAAGCTGATTAGCGAAGGAAGTTTTGGTGCTTTAACAAATGTGAAATATTGGTTACTCATTAATGTAGCCTGAAGAAAAGGCACCTTTCCCTCAAATGCACCCCTAGTACTCGCGCGCTGGGCCCTTTGGAAAAAAAAGAAACAGGTGATTTGCTGCATGCGCCATAGAACAGCCATGTGGGGGTGCTGATTTTGCTGTCTCCAAAGTAGCAGTCGCTCTTGAATGCGGCATGAAGAAAATGCCATCGGCGAGCCTTCATAGAATAAAGGGTTCTGTACAGGTTTAAAGAAACTTGAAAAAACACCCATCCGGTATTTGAACTCAGGACCCCTCAGGCAGAATCAGGCACTTTAACCTTAGGAAAATAGACCTTCTGGTGATGTTTCTGGATGACTGTAATAACCCATTGTTCCCTTGTGCCTCTGCATTGACCGGCAGGGCTGGAAGTCCATCTTCTGCCTAATAAAGTCAATACCAACCTGAGGCCCATTCCTGAAAGAGCCTGCCTGAATAGCTCAGTCGGTAGAGTGCATGGCCCAGGTCGATAACCTTGTCCAAAAGGCTGTGGGTTCGATTCCCACCTCGGCCAAAAACTCAGCTCTGGTCCGTTGTGCTTTAACCAGCTCTCAAGAGTGATGGAAGGGAAAGTGCCTGAAGTAAATCATTTGGCTGCCCCTTTTTCAAAGTGGGGTTGTCCTTCTAAGCTACGCCGGTATGTACTTCTACTTCAGGCCAGGGCTTCCCCATCCAGCACCTTGCCCTTTCCTTTGCATCAACTTGGGTATGTTTTTCCCCATACAGAACTCTTTTTGGGGTTTGCCTAGCATCATCCTGAAGTTGACCTTGGCAAATTGCTTAATGAGGACAGTGTTCTGTGCCAAACTTAAAAAACAACAAGCAGTTGAGAAGCTGACTAGCGAGGGCAGCTTTGGGAGCGCGATTCTGCCGAAAAGAAAGTAGAGGTTGCTCTTGAATGCAGATTGTAGAAGATGGCACAGATGAACCTTCTTGAAAGAAAGCATTTGAGAAGCTGATTAGCAAAGGAAGTTCTGGTGCTTTAACAAATGTGAAATATTGGTTACTCATTAATGTAGCCTGAAGAAAAGGCACCTTTCCCTCAAATGCATCCCTGGGACTCGCACGCTGGGCCCTTTGGGGAAAAAAAACAGGTGATTTGCTGCATGCGCCATAGAACAGCCATGTGGGGGTGCTGATTTTGCTGTCTCCAAAGTAGCAGTCGCTCTTGAATGCGTCATGAAGAAAATGCCATCGGCGAGCCTGCATAGAATAAAAGGTTCTGTACAGGCATAAAGAAACCTGAAAAGTCACCCACCCGGGATTTGAACTCAGGACCCAACGGCAGAAACAGGCACTTTAACCATTACACCACAGGAAACTAGAATTTATGGGGATGGTTCTGGATGACTGTAATAACCCATTGTCCCCTTGTAACTCTGCATTGACCGGCAGGGCCAGAAGTCCATCTTCTGCCTAATAAAGTCAATACCAACCTGAGGCCCTTTCTTAACAGAGCCTGCCTGGTTAGCTCAGTTGGTAGAGCGCACAGCTCTGGTCCATAACCTGGTCCAAAAGGTTGTGGGTTCGATTCCCACCTCTGCCAAAAACTCAGCTTGGATCTGTTGTGCTTTAACCAACTCTCGATAGTGATGGAAGGGAAAGTGCCAGAAGTCCATCATTTGGCTGCCCCTTTTTCCAAGTGGGGTTGTCCTTCTAAGCTACGCCGGTATGTACGTCTACTTCAGGCCAGGGCTTCCCCATCTAGCACCTTGCCCTTACCTTTGCATCAACTTGGGTATTTTTTCCCCATATAGAACTCATTTTTGGGTTTGCCTATTATCATCCTGAAGTTGACCTTGGCAAATTGCTTAATGAGGAGAGTGTTCTGTGCCAAACTTAAAAAAAACAAGCAGTTGAGAAGCTGACTAGCGAGGGCAGCTTTGGGCGCGATTCTGCCGAAAAGAAAGTAGAGGTCGCTCTTGAATGCAGATTGTAGAAGAGGACAACGTGCCACGTCTTGGCCCCTCATTGTATTGATTTTAAATGCACTACAAACTTATAATGCTCACAAATAGTGTAGGACTCACATACAATGAGGGGCCTTGACGTGGCACGTGAGCATACATATTTTGGCCAAAGTGCGGTACTAACACCTCATTTTGTTGTAATTATTTTTTAAAGGCAAATCAAGCGCTGGCAAATTTTCTCTTTCTCTTTGTGTACAAATATTGGCTCTTTATTGTTTTCGGCAGCTGGTCAACTCCAGAATGTGGGTTAGTCCGAGCGCTGGGACAATGTTTTCTACGGCAGCTGGTCAATGCCACAGCGAGTTAGACTGAGTGCTGACGATTTCTTTCTGTGTTCTGTTTACAAATTGTAGCCAAATATTGCCTGGCTGCCATTTAGCCTTTAAAACAGGGAATCACATATAGATGTATGTTAATTGGCTTGGGGCTAAAAAGCTCTTTGCTATTTCACTATAGCACCTTAGTTAAGGGGAGGTGCACCATGTTCTTATTACCCAGTCACATGTTTACTGGGGGACTGGATTTTAAATGCACTACAAAGCTAAAATGCTTATAGTGGAGGAAGGAAATCATTCACAGGTGTAAGTTTGCTGGCTGGGGCTTAAAAGCTCCAAGCTTTCTCACTAGAGCTCCAGAGCTAAGGGTAAGTGCACAATGGTCTTACTGGGGGACTTGATTTTCAATGCACTACAAACTTATAATGCTCACAAATAGTGTAAGACTCACGTACAATGAGGGGCCTTGACGTGGCACGTGAGCTTACATATTTTGGCTAAAGTGTGGTACTAACACCTAATTTTTTTGTAATTATTTTTTAAAGGCAAATCGAGCGCTGGCAAATTTTCTCTTTCTCTATAGAATAAAGGGTTCTGTACAGGCATAAAGAAACCTGAAAGTCACCCACCCGGGATTTGAACTCAGGACCCCACAGGCAGAAACAGGCATTTCAACCATTACACCACAGGAAACTAGACCTTCTGGTGAAGGTTCTGGGTGACTATAATAACCCATTGTCCCCTTGTGCCTCTGCATTGACTGGCAGGGCTGGAAGTCCATCTTCTGCCGAATAAAGTCAATACCAACCTGAGGCCCACTCCTAGCAGAGCCTGCCTGAATAGCTCACTCGGTAGAGCGCAAGGCTCTGGTCGATAACCTGGTCCAAAAGGTTGTGGGCTTGATTCCCACCTCTGCCAAAAACGAAGCTTTGGTCTGTTGTGCTTAAACCAACTCTCGAGAGTGATAGACGGGAAAGTGCCAAAAAACCATTATTTGACTGCCCCTTTTTCCAAGTGGAGTTGTCCTTCTAAGCTATGCCGGTATGTACTTCTAATTCAGGCCAGGGCTTCCCCATCTAGCACCTTGCCCTTACCTTTGCATCAACTTGGGTGTTTTTTCCCCATGCAGAACTATTTTTTGGGTTTGCCTAGCATCATCCTGAAGTTGACCTTGGCAAATTTCTTAATGAGGACAGTGTTCTGTGCCAAACTTAAAAAACAACAAGCAGTTGAGAAGCTGACTAGCGAGGGCAACTTTGGGCGCGATTCTGACGAAAAGAAAGTAGAGGTCGGTTTTGAAAGCAGATTGTAGAAGATGGCACAGATGAACCTTCTTGAAAGAAAGCATTTGAGAAGCTGATTAGCGAAGGAAGTTTTGGTGCTTTAACAAATGTGAAATATTGGTTACTCATTAATGTAGCCTGAAGAAAATGCACCTTTCCCTGAAATGCACCCCTGGGACTCACATGCTGGGCCCTTTGGGGAAAAAAACAGGTGATTTGCTGCATGCGCCATAGAACAGCCATGTGGGGGTGCTGATTTTGATGTCTCCAAATAACAAGTCGCTCTTGAATGCAGCATGAAGAAAATGCCATCGGCGAGCCTGCATAGAATACAGGGTTCTATACAGGCACAAAGAAACCTGAAAATTCACCCACCCAGGATTTGAACTGAGGACCCCACGGGCAGAAACAGGTGCTTTAACCATTACACCACAGGAAACTAGACACTCTGGTGATGGTTCTGGATGACTGTAATAATCCATTGTCCCCTTGTGCCTCTGCATTGACCGGCAGGGCCGGAAGTCCATCTTCTGCCTAATAAAGTCAATACCAACCTGAGGCCCATTCCTAAATGAGCCTGCCTGAATAGCTAAGTCAGTAGAGCGCACGGTTCTGGTTGATAACCTGGTTCAAAAGGTTGTGGGTTTGATTCCCACCTCTGCCAAATACTCAGCTCTGGTCTGTTGTACTTTAACTAACTCACGAGAGTGATGGAAATAAAAATGCCAGAAGTCTATCATTTGGCTGCCCATTTTTACACTGGTATGTACTTCTACTTCAGGCCAGGGCTTCCCCATCTAGCACCTTGCCCTTACCTTTGCATCAACTTGGGTATTTTTTCCCCATACAGAACTCTTTTTGGGGTTTGCCTAATGAGGACAGTGTTGCTGCCCTTTCTTGGGGTTTGCATAGCTTCAGCCCTTGAAAATTGCTAATTCAGAGTCATGTTCTGTACAGAACTTTAAAAAATATTGGGTTATCTGGGTTTAGTTATTCTTTGTTAAACACACAAACCAAAGTGATGTTGTCTGTATATACCCAGCCATATTGTTACACTGAACTGTTGCTTTAATGTAGCCAAATGAAAAAAAACCCCACATACCCGGGTGTGGAACAGACTAGCCCCAAGCGGGACTCAAACCAGCCTCTGTTGGGTGAAAGACATGTAAAGACATGCAATTTGATAAGGAAATCTAAAGCATGCCTCCAAGGTTTCCTAAAGTCACCAGCCGGGATTCGAACTCAGGACCGCTTGGCCATTTAACAGGCACCTTAGCCGGTGCGCCACAGGGGCAAGTGTTTCAGGTAATGTTCCGGATGACCATTAGCCTTAACTGGCTAATGCAGCTTGAAGAAAAGGGGAATCTTAAGCATGCCTCCAATGTTTCTAAGACATACTCCCGGGAATCAAACTCGGGACTCGTTGGTCATTTAACAGGCACCTTAGATGGCACACCACAGTGGCCAGGACTTCAAGGACTTGTTCTGGATGACCATTAGCATTAACTGGCTACTGCAGCTTGAAGAAAAGGGAATCTTAAGCATGCCTCCAAGGTTTGCCAAAGTTTCCTCTCGGGATTTCCCAGTCACTTACCAGATGACATAGCTGGCGCACCACAGTGGCCAGGCAATCCGGGTTTGGTTCTGGATGACCATTAGCATTAACTGGCTAATGCAGCTTGAAGAAAAGGGTTCTTAAGCATGCCTCCAAGGTTTCCAAAACATACCACCCGCGAATCTAACTCGGTTCTCCCCGGCCATTTAACAGGAGCCTTTGCCGGTGTGCCACAGCGGCCAAGTGTCTGTGGAGTGGTTCTGGATGACCATTAGGATTAACTGGCTAATGCAGATTAAAGAAAAGTGAATCTTAAGCATGGCTCCAAGTTTTGCAGAGGATACCTGTCGGGATTCAAACTCGGGACTCCCGGCCATTAAACAGGCACCTTAGCGGGTGCGCCACAGTGTCCAGGCCTTCCTGGAGCTGTAACAGATGACCGTTAGCATTTACTGGCTAATGCAGCTTGAAGAAAAGGGGAATCTTAAGCATGCCTCCAAGGTTTCCAAAAGGGACCTCCCGGTATTCAAACTGGTTACTCCCCGGTCATTTAACAGGTGCCTAAGCCAGGGCGCCAAAGTAGCCAGGCATTCCAGGATTGTTTCCAGCTGACCATTACAGCCGAACGTCCCTTGGTGTCTCTTCATATAACAGGTAGTGCCGACTGGCTATTTTGTGCCTAATAGAGACAATACGCTCCCTGGAGGGCCTTATAAGGGAGACCTTCTGGATAGCCAAGTGGTTAAGGCATCTGCCCCGGTGCACAAGGTCGTGAGTTCGATTCCCGCCCCTGGCAGAAACTCGTCATCGTCTGAACAGGTCATTGGGTCGAAGAAGTGGATCAGATGGTGTGTTGATCAGTGGAAGTTGCTGGCTGGTGTAACAGTGCCCCATGGATCTGAAGAAGTTGCAGCCTGGAGTAAGAGTGGCCAATGGAACAGGGAAAGTTGCAGCCTGGAGTAAGAGTGACCGATGGATCAGTGGAAGTCGCTTCCTGGGGAAAGAGCACAGCATAGATCAAAGGAGCAATAGGGAGGGACGATGGCACAATGGCCAAGGTGGAGGTGACCTGCCTGGGATGGAAAGCGGGGTCTTGCTGAAAAAAATGGTGGTCGGCAGGTGCTCTTGTTGAATGAAACTGTATTTGGCTGGCTTTCTTCTAATAAAGGTTGCCTTTTTAATCCACCCAGGTATCTGCCTTGGGTGGGTTCCCCATTGGGCTTCCTATCCACTTAAAGGGGTTGTTCCCCTTTGAGTTAACTTTTAGTATGCTGTAGAGAGTGATATTTTGAGACAATTTGCAATTTGTTTTATTTATTTTTCGAATCTTTTTTATTCAGCAGCTCTCCAGTATGTGGTTTCCACAATCTGGTTGCTCTGGTCCATATTACCTTAGCAACCATGCATTGATTTGAATAAGAGACTGGAATATGAATAGGAGAGGACCCGAATAGAAAGAGTAGTCATAAAAAGTAGCAGTAACAGTAAATGTATAGCCTTACAGAGCACTTCTTTTTAGATGGGGTCAGTGACCCCCATTTGAAAGCTGGAAAGAGTCAGAAGAAAAGGGCAAATAATTCAGAAACTATAAAAATAAATAATGTAGACCAATTGAAAAGTGGCTTAGAATTGGCCATTCTATACCATACAAAAAGGTTAACGTAGAGGTGAACCACTCCTTTAAACTACCCATGCATCTGCTTCTGGTCATGGGTCCCCATTTAACACATTGCCCATACCTTGCTCCTACCTTGCCCATACCTTGCCCTTTCTTTGACCATACCTTGCCCATGCCTTGCCATCACATTGATTTGGGGGAATCCCCATATAGCAAACACCTCCCCTGCTGCCCTTTTTTGGGGTTTGCATAGCTTCAGCTTATTCAGAGTAGTGTTCTGTACAGAACTTGAAGAAATGTGGGGTTATCTGGGTTTAGTTATTCTGTGTTAAACACACAAACCAAAGTGACGTCATCTGTGTATACCCAGCCATATTGTTACACTGAACTGTTGCTTTAATGTAGCCAAATGAAAAAAAAAAACACACAGCCGGGTGTGGAACAGATTAGCCCAAAGCGGGACTCAAATTTCAGCCTCTGTGGGGTGAAAGACATGTAAAGACATGCAATTTGAAAAGGAAATCTAAAGCATGCCTCCAAAAGTCACCAGCCGGGATTCGAACTCGGGACTGCTCGGCCATTTAACAGGCACCTTAGCCGGTGCGCCACAGAGGCCAAGTGTTTCAGGCAATGTTCCGGATGACCATTAGCCTTAACTGGCTAATGCAGCTTGAAGAAAAGGGGAATCTTAAGCATGCCTCCAATGTTTCCAAGAAATACTCCCAGGAATCGAACTCGGGACTCCTTGGCCATTTAACAGGCACCTTAGATGGCACACCACAGTGGCCAGGCCTTCCAGGAGTTGTTCTGGATGACCATTAGCATTAACTGGTTACTGCAGCTTGAAGAAAAGGGAATCTTAAGCATGCCTCCAAGGTTTGCCAAAGTTTCCTCTCGGGATTTGAACTCGGGACTCCCCGGCCACTTACCAGATGACATAGCTGGCGCGCCACAGTGGCCAGGCCAACCGGGTGTGGTTCCGGATGACCATTAGCATTAACTGGCTAATGCAGCTTGAAGAAAAGGGGTTCTTAAGCATGCCTCCAAGGTTTCCAAAACATACCAACCGGGAATCGAACTCGGGTCTCCCCGGCCATTTAACAGGTGCCTTTGGCGGTGTGCCGCAGCGGCCAAGTGACCGTGGAGTGGTTCCGGATGACCATTAGCATTAACTGGCTAATGCAAATTGAAGAAAAGTGAATCTTAAGCATGCCTCCAAGGTTTGCAGAGGATACCTGTCGGGATTTGAACTCGGGACTCCTCGGCCACTTACCAGATGACATAGCTGGCGCGCCACAGTGGCCAGGCCATCTGGGTGTGGTTTCGGATGACCATTAGCATTAACTGGCTAATGCAGATTGAAGAAAAGTGAATCTTAAGCATGCCTCCAAGGTTTGCAGAGGATACCTGTCGGGATTCGAACTCGGGACTCCCGGCCATTAAACAGGCACCTTAGCCAGTGCGCCACAGTGTCCAGGCCTTCCTGGAGCTGTAACAGATGACCGTTAGCATTTACTGGCTAATGCAGCTTGAAGAAAAGGGGAATCTTAAGCATGCCTCCAAGGTTTCCAAAAGGGACCTCCCGGTATTCAAACTGGTTACTCCCCGGTCATTTAACAGGCGCCTAAGCCAGGGCGCCAAAGTAGCCAGGCATTCCAGGATTGGTTCCAGGTGACCATTACAGCCGAACGTCCCTTGGTGTCTCTTCATATAACAGGTAGTACCGACTGGCTATTTTATGCCTAATAGAGACAATACGCTCCCTGGGGGCCTTATAAGGGAGACCTTCTGGATAGCCAAGTGGTTAAGGCATCTGCCCCTGGTGCACAAGGTCGTGAGTTCGATTCCCGCCCCCGGCAGAAACTCGTCATCGTCTGAACAGGTCATTGGGTCGAAGAAGTGTATCAGATGGTGTGTTGATCAGTGGAAGTTGCTGGCAGGTGTAACAGTGCCCGATGGATCTGAAGACGTTGCAGCCTGGAGTAAGAGTGGCCAATGGAACAGGGGAAGTTGTAGCCTGGAGTAAGAGTGACCGATGGATCAGTGGAAGTCGCCTCCTGGGGAAAGAGCACAGCGTAGATCAAAGGAGCAATAGGGAGGGACGATGGCACAATGGCCAAGGTGGAGGTGACCTGCCTGGGATGGAAAGCAGGGTTCTTGCTGAAAAAAATGGTGGTCGGCAGGTGCTCTTGTTGAATGAAACTGTATTTGGCTGGCTTTCTTCTAATAAAGGTTGCCTTTTTAATCCACCCAGATATCTGCCTTGGGTGGGTTCCCCATTGTGCTTCCTATCCACTTAAAGGGGTTGTTCCCCTTTGAGTTAACTTTTAGTATGCTGTAGAGAGTGATATTTTGAGACAATTTGCAATTTGTTTTATTTATTTTTCGAATCTTTTTTATTCAGCAGCTCTCCAGTATGTGGTTTCCACAATCTGGTTGCTCTGGTCCATATTACCTTAGCAACCATGCATTTATTTGAATAAGAGACTGGAATATGAATAGGAGAGGACCCGAATAGAAAGAGTAGTCATAAAAAGTAGCAGTAACAGTAAATGTATAGCCTTACAGAGCACTTCTTTTTAGATGGGGTCAGTGACCCCCATTTGAAAGCTGGAAAGAGTCAGAAGAAAAGGGCAAATAATTCAGAAACTATAAAAATAAATAATGTAGACCAATTGAAAAGTGGCTTAGAATTGGCCATTCTATACCATACAAAAAGGTTAACGTAGAGGTGAACCACTCCTTTAAACTACCCATGCATCTGCTTCTGGTCATGGGTCCCCATTTAACACATTGCCCATACCTTGCTCCTACCTTGCCCATACCTTGCCCTTTCTTTGACCATACCTTGCCCATGCCTTGCCATCACATCGATTTGGGGGAATCCCCATATAGCAAACACCTCCCCTGCTGCCCTTTTTTGGGGTTTGCATAGCTTCAGCTTATTCAGAGTAGTGTTCTGTACAGAACTTGAAGAAATGTGGGGTTATCTGGGTTTAGTTATTCTGTGTTAAACACACAAACCAAAGTGACGTTGTCTGTGTATACCCAGCCATATTGTTACACTGAACTGTTGCTTTTGATGTAGCCAAATGAAAAAAAAAACCACACAGCCGGGTGTGGAACAGATTAGCCCCAAGCGGGACTCAAATTTCAGCCTCTGTGGGGTGAAAGACATGTAAAGACATGCAATTTGAAAAGTCACCAGCCGGGATTCAAACTCGGGACTGCTCGGCCATTTAATAGGCACCTTAGCCGGTGCGCCACAGAGGCCAAGTGTTTCAGGCAATGTTCCGGATGACCATTAGCCTTAACTGGCTAATGCAGCGTGAAGAAAAGGGGAATCTTAAGCATGCCTCCAATGTTTCCAAGAAATACTCCCGGGAATCGAACTCGGGACTCCTTGGCCATTTAACAGGCGCCTTAGATGGCACACCACAGTGGCCAGGCCTTCCAGGAGTTGTTCTGGATGACCATTAGCATTAACTGGCTACTGCAGCTTGAAGAAAAGGGAATCTTAAGCATGCCTCCAAGGTTTGCCAAAGTTTCCTCTCGGGATTTGAACTCGGGACTCCCCGGCCACTTACTAGATGACATAGCTGGCGCGCCACAGTGGCCAGGCCATCCGGGTGTGGTTCCGGATGACCATTAGCATTAACTGGCTAATGCAGCTTGAGGAAAAGGGGTTCTTAAGCATGCCTCCAAGGATTCCAAAACATACCACCCGGGAATCGAACTCGGGTCTCCCCGGCCATTTAACAGGTGCCTTTGCCGGTGTGCCACAGCGGCCAAGTGACCGTGGAGTGGTTCCGGATGACCATTAGCATTAACTGGCTAATGCAGATTGAAGAAAAGTGAATCTTAAGCATGCCTCCAAGGTTTGCAGAGGATACCTGTCGGGATTTGAACTCGGGACTCCCGGGCCACTTACCAGATGACATAGCTGGCGCGCCACAGTGGCCTGGCCATCTGGGTGTGGTTTCGGATGACCATTAGCATTAACTGGCTAATGCAGATTGAAGAAAAGTGAATCTTAAGCATGCCTCCAAGGTTTGCAGAGGATACCTGTCGGGATTCGAACTCGGGACTCCCGGCTATTAAACAGGCACCTTAGCCAGTGCGCCACAGTGTCCAGGCCATCCTGGAGCTGTAACAGATGACCGTTAGCATTTACTGGCTAATGCAGCTTGAAGAAAAGGGGAATCTTAAGCATGCCTCCAAGGTTTCCAAAAGGGACCTCCCGGTATTCAAACTGGTTACTCCCCGGTCATTTAACAGGCGCCTAAGCCAGGGCGCCAAAGTAGCCAGGCATTCCAGGATTGGTTCCAGGTGACCATTACAGCCGAACGTCCCTTGGTGTCTCTTCATATAACAGGTAGTGCCAACTGGCTAATTTGTGCCTAATAGAGACAATACGCTCCCTGGAGGGCCTTATAAGGGAGAACTTCTGGATAGCCAAGTGGTTAAGGCATCTGCCCCCGGTGCACAAGGTCGTGAGTTCGATTCCCGCCCCCGGCAGAAACTTGTCAACGTCTGAACAGGTCATTGGGTCGAAGAAGTGGATCAGATGGTGTGTTGATCAGTGGAAGTTGCTGGCTGGTGTAACAGTGCCCGATGGATCTGAAGACGTTGCAGCCTGGAGTAAGAGTGGCCAATGGAACAGGGGAAGTTGCAGCCTGGAGTAAGAGTGACCGATGGATCAGTGGAAGTCGCTTCCTGGGGAAAGAGCACAGCGTAGATCAAAGGAGCAATAGTGAGGGACGATGGCACAATGGCCAAGGTGGAGGTGACCTGCCTGGGATGGAAAGCAGGGTTCTTGCTGAAAAAAATGGTGGTCGGCAGGTGCTCTTGTTGAATGAAACTGTATTTGGCTGGCTTTCTTCTAATAAAGGTTGCCTTTTTAATCCACCCAGGTATCTGCCTTGTGTGGGTTCCCCATTGTGCTTCCTATCCACTTAAAGGGGTTGTTCCCCTTTGAGTTAACTTTTAGTATGCTGTAGAGAGTGATATTTTGAGACAATTTGCAATTTGTTTTATTTATTTTTCGAATCTTTTTTATTCAGCAGCTCTCCAGTATGTGGTTTCCACAATCTGGTTGCTCTGGTCCATATTACCTTAGCAACCATGCATTGATTTGAATAAGAGACTGGAATATGAATAGGAGAGGACCCGAATAGAAAGAGTAGTCATAAAAAGTAGCAGTAACAGTAAATGTATAGCCTTACAGAGCACTTCTTTTTAGATGGGGTCAGTGACCCCCATTTGAAAGCTGGAAAGAGTCAGAAGAAAAGGGCAAATAATTCAGAAACTATAAAAATAAATAATGTAGACCAATTGAAAAGTGGCTTAGAATTGGCCATTCTATACCATACAAAAAGGTTAACGTAGAGGTGAACCACTCCTTTAAACTACCCATGCATCTGCTTCTGGTCATGGGTCCCCATTTAACACATTGCCCATACCTTGCTCCTACCTTGCCCATACCTTGCCCTTTCTTTGACCATACCTTGCCCATGCCTTGCCATCACATCGATTTGGGGGAATCCCCATATAGCAAACACCTCCCCTGCTGCCCTTTTTTGGGGTTTGCATAGCTTCAGCTTATTCAGAGTAGTGTTCTGTACAGAACTTGAAGAAATGTGGGGTTATCTGGGTTTAGTTATTCTGTGTTAAACACACAAACCAAAGTGACGTCGTCTGTGTATACCCAGCCATATTGTTACACTGAACTGTTGCTTTAATGTAGCCAAATGAAAAAAAAAAACCACACAGCTGGGTGTGGAACAGATTAGCCCCAAGCGGGACTCAAATTTCAGCCTCTGTGGGGTGAAAGACATGTAAAGACATGCAATTTGAAAAGGAAATCTAAAGCATGCCTCCAAAAGTCACCAGCCGGGATTCGAACTCGGGACTGCTCGGCCATTTAACAGGCACCTTAGCCGGTGCGCCACAGAGGCCAAGTGTTTCAGGCAATGTTCCGGATGACCATTAGCCTTAACTGGCTAAAGCAGCTTGAAGAAAAGGGGAATCTTAAGCATGCCTCCAATGTTTCCGAGAAATACTCCCGGGAATCGAACTCGGGACTCCGTGGCCATTTAACAGGCGCCTTAGATGGCACACCACAGTGGCCAGGCCTTCCAGGAGTTGTTCTGGATGACCATTAGCATTAACTGGCTACTGCAGCTTGAAGAAAAGGGAATCTTAAGCATGCCTCCACGGTTTGCCAAAGTTTCCTCTAGGGATTTGAACTCGGGACTCCCCGGACACTTACCAGATGACATAGCTGGCGCGCCACAGAGGCCAGGCCATCCAGGTGTGGTTCCGGATGACCATTAGCATTAACTGGCTAATGCAGCTTGAAGAAAAGGGGTTCTTAAGCATGCCTCCAAGGTTTCCAAAACATACCACCCGGGAATCGAACTCGGGTCTCCCCGGCCATTTAACAGGTGCCTTTGCCAGGGTGCCACAGCGGCCAAGTGACCGTGGAGTGGTTCCGGATGACCATTAGCATTAACTGGCTAATGCAGATTGAAGAAAAGTGAATCTTAAGCATGCCTCCAAGGTTTGCAGAGGATACCTGTCGGGAATTGAACTCGGGACTCCCCAACCACTTACCAGATGACATAGCTGGCGCGCCACAGTGGCCAGGCCATCTGGGTGTGGTTCCGGATGACCATTAGCATTAACTGGCTAATGCAGCTTGAAGAAAAGGGGTTCTTAAGCATGCCTCCAAGGTTTCCAAAACATACCACCCAGGAATCAAACTCGGGTCTCCCCGGCCATTTAACAGGCGTCTTTGCCGGTGTGCCACAGCAGCCAAGTGACCGTGGGGTGGTTTCGGATGACCATTAGCATTAACTGGCTAATGCAGATTGAAGAAAAGTGAATCTTAAGCATGCCTCCAAGGTTTGCAGAGGATACCTGTCGGGATTCGAACTCGGGACTCCCGGCCATTAAACAGGCACCTTAGCCGGTGCGCCACAGTGTCCAGGCATTCCTGGAGCTGTAACAGATGACCGTTAGCATTTACTGGCTAATGCAGCTTGAAGAAAATGGGAATCTTAAGCATGCCTCCAAGGTTTCCAAAAGGGACCTCCCGGTATTCAAACTGGTTACTCCCCGGTCATTTAACAGGCACCTAAGCTAGGGCGCCAAAGTAGCCAGGCATTCCAGGATTGGTTCCAGGTGACCATTACAGCCGAACGTCCCTTGGTGTCTCTTCATATAACAGGTAGTGCCGACTGGCTATTTTGTGCCTAATAGAGACAATACGCTCCCTGGAGGGCCTTATAAGGGAGACCTTCTGGTTAGCCAAGTGGTTAAGGCATCTGCCCCCGGTACACAAGGTTGTGAGTTTGATTCCCGCCCCCGGCAGAAACTCGTCATCGTCTGAACAGGTCATTGGGTCGAAGAAGTGGATCAGATGGTGTGTTGATCAGTTGAAGTTGCTGGCTGCTGTAACAGTGCCCGATGGATCTGAAGAAGTTGCAGCCTGGAGTAAGAGTGGCCAATGGAACAGGGGAAGTTGCAGCCTGGAGTAAGAGTGACCGATGGATCAGTGGAAGTCGCTTCCTGGGGAAAGAGCACAGCGTAGATCAAAGGAGCAATAGGGAGGGACGATGGCACAATGGCCAAGGTGGAGGTGACCTGCCTGGGATGGAAAGCGGGGGTCTTGCTGAAAAAAATGGTGGTCGGCAGGTGCTCTTGTTGAATGAAACTGTATTTGGCTGGCTTTCTTCTAATGAAGGTTGCCTTTTTAATCCACCCAGATATCTGCCTTGGGTGGATTCCCCATTGTGCTTCCTATCCACTTAAAGGGGTTGTTCCCCTTTGAGTTAACTTTTAGTATGCTGTAGAGAGTGATATTTTGAGACAATTTGCAATTTGTTTTATTTATTTTTCGAATCTTTTTTATTCAGCAGCTCTCCAGTATGTGGTTTCCACAATCTGGTTGCTCTGGTCCATATTACCTTAGCAACCATGCATTGATTTGAATAAGAGACTGGAATATGAATAGGAGAGGACCCGAATAGAAAGAGTAGTCATAAAAAGTAGCAGTAACAGTAAATGTATAGCCTTACAGAGCACTTCTTTTTAGATGGGGTCAGTGACCCCCATTTGAAAGCTGGAAAGAGTCAGAAGAAAAGGGCAAATAATTCAGAAACTATAAAAATAAATAATGTAGACCAATTGAAAAGTGGCTTAGAATTGGCCATTCTATACCATACAAAAAGGTTAACGTAGAGGTGAACCACTCCTTTAAACTACCCATGCATCTGCTTCTGGTCATGGGTCCCCATTTAACACATTGCCCATACCTTGCTCCTACCTTGCCCATACCTTGCCCTTTCTTTGACCATACCTTGCCCATGCCTTGCCATCACATCGATTTGGGGGAATCCCCATATAGCAAACACCTCCCCTGCTGCCCTGTTTTGGGGTTTGCATAGCTTCAGCTTATTCAGAGTAGTGTTCTGTACAGAACTTGAAGAAATGTGGGGTTATCTGGGTTTAGTTATTCTGTGTTAAACACACAAACCAAAGTGACGTCGTCTGTGTATACCCAGCCATATTGTTACACTGAACTGTTGCTTTAATGTAGCCAAATGAAAAAAAAAACCACACAGCCGGGTGTGGAACAGATTAGCCCCAAGCGGGACTCAAATTTCAGCCTCTGTGGGGTGAAAGACATGTAAAGACATGCAATTTGAAAAGGAAATCTAAAGCATGCCTCCAAAAGTCACCAGCCGGGATTCGAACTCGGGACTGCTCGGCCATTTAACAGGCACCTTAGCCGGTGCGCCACAGAGGCCAAGTGTTTCAGGCAATGTTCCGGATGACCATTAGCCTTAACTGGCTAATGCAGCTTGAAGAAAAGGGGAATCTTAAGCATGCCTCCAATGTTTCCAAGAAATACTCCCGGGAATCGAACTCGGACTCCTTGGCCATTTAACAGGCGCCTTAGATGGCACACCACAGTGGCCAGGCCTTCCAGGAGTTGTTCTGGATGACCATTAGCATTAACTGGCTACTGCAGCTTGAAGAAAAGGGAATCTTAAGCATGCCTTCAAGGTTTGCCAAAGTTTCCTCTCGGGATTTGAACTCGGGACTCCCCGGCCACTTACCAGATGACATAGCTGGCGCGCCACAGTGGCCAGGCCATCCGGGTGTGGTTCCGGATGACCATTAGCATTAACTGGCTAATGCAGCTTGAAGAAAAGGGGTTCTTAAGCATGCCTCCAAGGTTTCCAAAACATACCACCCGGAAATCGAACTCGGGTCTCCCCGGCCATTTAACAGGTGCCTTTGCCGGTGTGCCACAGCGGCCAAGTGACCGTGGAGTGGTTCCGGATGACCATTAGCATTAACTGGCTAATGCAGATTGAAGAAAAGTGAATCTTAAGCATGCCTCCAAGGTTTGCAGAGGATACCTGTCGGGATTTGAACAAGGGACTCCCCGGCCACTTACCAGATGACATAGCTGGCGCGCCACAGTGGCCAGGCCATCTGGGTGTGGTTTCGGATGACCATTAGCATTAATTGGCTAATGCAGATTGAAGAAAAGTGAATCTTAAGCATGCCTCCAAGGTTTGCAGAGGATACCTGTCGGGATTCGAACTCGGGACTCCCGGCCATTAAACAGGCACCTTAGCCAGTGCGCCACAGTGTCCAGGCCTTCCTGGAGCTGTAACAGATGACCGTTAGCATTTACTGGCTATATGCACCTTGAAGAAAAGGGGAATCTTAAGCATGCCTCCAAGGTTTCCAAAAGGGACCTCCCGGTATTCAAACTGGTTACTCCCCGGTCATTTAACAGGCGCCTAAGCCAGGGCGCCAAAGTAGCCAGGCATTCCAGGATTGGTTCCAGGTGACCATTACAGCCGAACGTCCCTTGGTGTCTCTTCATATAACAGGTAGTGCCAACTGGCTATTTTGTGCCTAATAGAGACAATACGCTCCCTGGAGGGCCTTATAAGGGAGACGTTCTGGATAGCCAAGTGGTTAAGGCATCTGCCCCCGGTGCACAAGGTCGTGAGTTCGATTCCCGCCCCCGGCAGAAACTCGTCATTGTCTGAACAGGTCATTGGGTCGAAGAAGTGGATCAGATGGTGTGTTGATCAGTGGCAGTTGCTGGCTGGTGTAACAGTGCCCGATGGATCTGAAGAAGTTGCAGCCTGGAGTAAGAGTGGCCAATGGAACAGGGGAAGTTGGAGCCTGGAGTAAGAGTGACCGATGGATCAGTGGAAGTCGCTTCCTGGGGAAAGAGCACAGCATAGATCAAAGGAGCAATAGGGAGGGACGATGGCACAATGGCCAAGGTGGAGGTGACCTGCCTGGGATGGAAAGCGGGGGTCTTGCTGAAAAAAATGGTGGTCGGCAGGTGCTCTTGTTGAATGAAACTGTATTTGGCTGGCTTTCTTCTAATAAAGGTTGCCTTTTTAATCCACCCAGGTATCTGCCTTGGGTGGGTTCCCCATTGTGCTTCCTATCCACTTAAAGGGGTTGTTCCCCTTTGAGTTAACTTTTAGTATGCTGTAGAGAGTGATATTTTGAGACAATTTGCAATTTGTTTTATTTATTTTTCGAATCTTTTTTATTCAGCAGCTCTCCAGTATGTGGTTTCCACAATCTGGTTGCTCTGGTCCATATTACCTTAGCAACCATGCATTGATTTGAATAAGAGACTGGAATATGAATAGGAGAGGACCCGAATAGAAAGAGTAGTCATAAAAAGTAGCAGTAACAGTAAATTTATAGCCTTACAGAGCACTTCTTTTTAGATGGGGTCAGTGACCCCCATTTGAAAGCTGGAAAGAGTCAGAAGAAAAGGGCAAATAATTCAGAAACTATAAAAATAAATAATGTAGACCAATTGAAAAGTGGCTTAGAATTGGCCATTCTATACCATACAAAAAGGTTAACGTAGAGGTGAACCACTCCTTTAAACTACCCATGCATCTGCTTCTGGTCATGGGTCCCCATTTAACACATTGCCCATACCTTGCTCCTACCTTGCCCATACCTTGCCCTTTCTTTGACCATACCTTGCCCATGCCTTGCCTTCACATCGATTTGGGGGAATCCCCATATAGCAAACACCTCCCCTGCTGCCCTTTTTTGGGGTTTGCATAGCTTCAGCTTATTCAGAGTAGTGTTCTGTACAGAACTTGAAGAAATGTGGGGTTATCTGGGTTTAGTTATTCTGTGTTAAACACACAAACCAAAGTGACGTCGTCTGTGTATACCCAGCCATATTGTTACACTGAACTGTTGCTTTAATGTAGCCAAATGAAAAAAAAAACCACACAGCTGGGTGTGGAACAGATTAGCCCCAAGCGGGACTCAAATTTCAGCCTCTGTGGGGTGAAAGACATGTAAAGACATGCAATTTGAAAAGGAAATCTAAAGCATGCCTCCAAAAGTCACCAGCCGGGATTCGAACTCGGGACTGCTCGGCCATTTAACAGGCACCTTAGCCGGTGCGCCACAGAGGCCAAGTGTTTCAGGCAATGTTCCGGATGACCATTAGCCTTAACTGGCTAATGCAGCTTGAAGAAAAGGGGAATCTTAAGCATGCCTCCAATGTTTCCAAGAAATACTCCCGGGAATCGAACTCGGACTCCTTGGCCATTTAACAGGCGCCTTAGATGGCACACCACAGTGGCCAGGCCTTCCAGGAGTTGTTCTGGATGACCATTAGCATTAACTGGCTACTGCAGCTTGAAGAAAAGGGAATCTTAAGCATGCCTTCAAGGTTTGCCAAAGTTTCCTCTCGGGATTTGAACTCGGGACTCCCCGGCCACTTACCAGATGACATAGCTGGCGCGCCACAGTGGCCAGGCCATCCGGGTGTGGTTCCGGATGACCATTAGCATTAACTGGCTAATGCAGCTTGAAGAAAAGGGGTTCTTAAGCATGCCTCCAAGGTTTCCAAAACATACCACCCGGGAATCGAACTCGGGTCTCCCCGGCCATTTAACAGGTGCCTTTGCCGGTGTGCCTCAGCGGCCAAGTGACCGTGGAGTGGTTCCGGATGACCATTAGCATTAACTGGCTAATGCAGATTGAAGAAAAGTGAATCTTAAGCATGCCTCCAAGGTTTGCAGAGGATACCTGTCGGGATTTGAACTCGGGACTCCCCGGCCACTTACCAGATGACATAGCTGGCGCGCCACAGTGGCCAGACCATCTGGGTGTGGTTTCGGATGACCATTAGCATTAATTGGCTAATGCAGATTGAAGAAAAGTGAATCTTAAGCATGCCTCCAAGGTTTGCAGAGGATACCTGTCGGGATTCGAACTCGGGACTCCCGGCCATTAAACAGGCACCTTAGCCGGTGCTCCACAGTGTCCAGGCATTCCTGGAGCTGTAACAGATGACCGTTAGCATTTACTGGCTAATGCAGCTTGAAGAAAATGGGAATCTTAAGCATGCCTCCAAGGTTTCCAAAAGGGACCTCCCGGTATTCAAACTGGTTACTCCCCGGTCATTTAACAGGCACCTAAGCTAGGGCGCCAAAGTAGCCAGGCATTCCAGGATTGGTTCCAGGTGACCATTACAGCCGAACGTCCCTTGGTGTCTCTTCATATAACAGGTAGTGCCGACTTACTATTTTGTGCCTAATAGAGACAATACGCTCCCTGGAGGGCCTTATAAGGGAGACCTTCTGGTTAGCCAAGTGGTTAAGGCATCTGCCCCCGGTGCACAAGGTTGTGAGTTCGATTCCCGCCCCCGGCAGAAACTCGTCATCGTCTGAACAGGTCATTGGGTCGAAGAAGTGGATCAGATGGTGTGTTGATCAGTGGAAGTTGCTGGCTGCTGTAACAGTGCCCGATGGATCTGAAGAAGTTGCAGCCTGGAGTAAGAGTGGCCAATGGAACAGGGGAAGTTGCAGCCTGGAGTAAGAGTGACCGATGGATCAGTGGAAGTCGCTTCCTGGGGAAAGAGCACAGCGTAGATCAAAGGAGCAATAGGGAGGGACGATGGCACAATGGCCAAGGTGGAGGTGACCTGCCTGGGATGGAAAGCGGGGGTCTTGCTGAAAAAAATGGTGGTCGGCAGGTGCTCTTGTTGAATGAAACTGTATTTGGCTGGCTTTCTTCTAATAAAGGTTGCCTTTTTAATCCACCCAGATATCTGCCTTGGGTGGGTTCCCCATTGTGCTTCCTATCCACTTAAAGGGGTTGTTCCCCTTTGAGTTAACTTTTAGTATGCTGTAGAGAGTGATATTTTGAGACAATTTGCAATTTGTTTTATTTATTTTTCGAATCTTTTTTATTCAGCAGCTCTCCAGTATGTGGTTTCCACAATCTGGTTGCTCTGGTCCATATTACCTTAGCAACCATGCATTGATTTGAATAAGAGACTGGAATATGAATAGGAGAGGACCCGAATAGAAAGAGTAGTCATAAAAAGTAGCAGTAACAGTAAATGTATAGCCTTACAGAGCACTTCTTTTTAGATGGGGTCAGTGACCCCCATTTGAAAGCTGGAAAGAGTCAGAAGAAAAGGGCAAATAATTCAGAAACTATAAAAATAAATAATGTAGACCAATTGAAAAGTGGCTTAGAATTGGCCATTCTATACCATACAAAAAGGTTAACGTAGAGGTGAACCACTCCTTTAAACTACCCATGCATCTGCTTCTGGTCATGGGTCCCCATTTAACACATTGCCCATACCTTGCTCCTACCTTGCCCATACCTTGCCCTTTCTTTGACCATACCTTGCCCATGCCTTGCCATCACATCGATTTGGGGGAATCCCCATATAGCAAACACCTCCCCTGCTGCCATTTTTTGGGGTTTGCATAGCTTCAGCTTATTCAGAGTAGTGTTCTGTACAGAACTTGAAGAAATGTGGGGTTATCTGGGTTTAGTTATTCTGTGTTATACACACAAACCAAAGTGACGTCGTCTGTGTATACCCAGCCATATTGTTACACTGAACTGTTGCTTTAATGTAGCGAAATGAAAAAAAACAAAACACACAGCCGGGTGTGGAACAGACTAGCCCCAAGCAGGACTCAAATTTCAGCCTCTGTGGGGTGAAAGACATGTAATTTGTGCAATTTGAAAAGGAAATCTAAAGCATGCCTCCATAAGTCACCAGCCGGGATTCGAACTCGGGACTGCTTGGCCATTTAACAGGCACCTTAGCCGGTGCGCCACAGGGGCCAAGTGTTTCAGGCAATGTTCCGGATGACCATTAGCCTTAACTGGCAAATGCAGCTTGAAGAAAAGGGGAATCTTAAGCATGCCTCCAATGTTTCCAAGACATACTCCCGGGAATCGAACTCAGGACTCCTTGGCCATTTAACAGGCGCCTTAGATGGCACACCACAGTGGCCAGGCTTTCCAAGAGTTCTTCTGGATGACCATTAGCATTAACTGGCTACTGCAGCTTGAAGAAAAGGGAATCTTATGCATGCCTCCAAGGTTTGCCAAAGTTCCCTCTCGGGATTTGAACTCGGGACTCCCCGGCCACTTACCAGATGACATAGCTGGCGCGCCACAGTGGCCAGGGCTTCCAGGTGTGGTTCCGGATAACCATTAGCAATAACTGGCTAATGCAGCTTGAAGAAAAGGGGTTCTTAAGCATGCCTCCAAGGTTTCCAAAACATACCACCCGGGAATCGAACTCGGGTCTCCCCGGCCATATAACAGGTGCCTTTGCCGGTGTGCCACAGCGGCCAAGTGTCCGTGGAGTGGTTCCGGATGACCATTAGGATTAACTGGCTAATGCAGATTGAAGAAAAGGGAATCTTAAGCATGCCTCCAAGGTTTCCAAAACATACCACCCGGGAATCGAACTCGGGTCTCCCCAGCCATATAACAGGCGCCTTTGCTGGTGTGCCACAGCGGCCAAGTGACCGTGGAGTTGTTCCAGATGACCATTAGCATTAACTGGCTAATGCAGATTGAAGAAAAGTGAACCTTAAGCGTGCCTCCAAGGTTTGCAGAGGGTACCTGTCGGGATTCGAAGTCGGGACTCCCGGCCATTAAACAGGCACCTTAGCCGGTGTGCCACAGTGTCCAGGCCTTCCTGGAGCTGTAACAGATGACCGTTAGCATTTACTGGCTAATGCAGCTTGAAGAAAAGGGAATCTTAAGCATGCCTCCAAGGTTTCCAAAAGGGACCTCCCGGTATTCAAACTGGTTACTCCCGGGTCATTTAACAGGCGCCTAAGCCAGGGCGCCAAAGTAGCCAGGCATTCCAGGATTGGTTCCAGGTGACCATTACAGCCGAATGTCCCTTGGTGTCTCTTCATATAACAGGTAGTGCCGACTGGCTATTTTGTGCCTAATAGAGACAATATGCTCCCTGGAGGGCCTTATAAGGGAGACCTTCTGGATAGCCAAGTGGTTAAGGAATCTGCCCCCGGTGCACAAGGTCTGAGTTCGATTCCCGCCCCCGGCAGAAACTCGTCATCGTCTGAACAGGTCATTGGGTTGAAGAAGTGGATCAGATGGTGTGTTGATCAGTGGAAGTTGCTGGCTGGTGTAACAGTGCCCGATGGATCTGAAGAAGTTGCAGCCTGGAGTTAGAGTGGCCAATGGAACAGGGGAAGTTGCAGCCTGGAGTAAGAGTGACCGATGGATCAGTGGAAGTCGCTTCCTGGGGAAAGAGCACAGCGTAGATCAAAGGAGCAATAGGGAGGGACGATGGCACAATGGCCAAGGTGGAGGTGACCTGCCTGGGATGGAAAGCGGGGTTTTGCTGAAAAAAATGGTGGTCGGCAGGTGCTCTTGCTGAATGAAACTGTATTTGGCTGGCTTTCTTCTAATAAAGGTTGCCTTTTTAATCCACCCAGGTATCTGCCTTGGGTGGGTTCCCCATTGGGCTTCCTATCCACTTAAATGGGTTGTTCCCCTTTGAGTTAACTTTTAGTATGCTGTAGAGAGTGATATTTTGAGACAATTTGTTTTATTTATTTTTCGAATCTTTTTAATTCAGCAGCTCTCCAGTATGTGGTTTCCACAATCTGGTTGCTCTGGTCCATATTACCTTAGCAACCATGCATTGATTTGAATAAGAGACTGGAATATGAATAGGAGAGGACCTGAATAGAAAGAGTAGTCATAAAAAGTAGCAGTAACAGTAAATGTATAGCCTTACAGAGCACTTCTTTTTAGATGGGGTCAGTGACCCCCATTTGAAAGCTGGAAAGAGTCAGAAGAAAAAGGCAAATCATTGAGAAACTATAAAAATAAATAATGTAGACCAATTGAAAAGTGGCTTAGAATTGGCCATTCTATACCATACAAAAAGGTTAACGTAGAGGTGAACCACTCCTTTAAACTACCCATGCATCTGCTTCTGGTCATGGGTCCCCATTTAACACATTGCCCATACCTTGCTCCTACCTTGCCCATACCTTGCCCTTTCTTTGACCATACCTTGCCCATGCCTTGCCATCACATCGATTTGGGGGAATCCCCATATAGCAAACACCTCCCCTGCTGCCCTTTTTTGGGGTGAAAGACATGTAAAGACATGTAAAGACATGCAATTTGAAAAGGAAATCTAAAGCATGCCTCCAAAAGTCACCAGCCGGGATTCGAACTCGGGACTGCTCGGCCATTTAACAGGCACCTTAGCCGGTGCGCCACAGGGGCCAAGTGTTTTAGGCAATGTTCCGGATGACCATTAGCCTTAACTGGCTAATGCAGCTTGAAGAAAAGGGGAAGATTAAGCATGCCTCCAATGCTTCCAAGACATACTCCCGGGAATCGAACTCGGGACTCCTTGGCCATTTAACAGGCGCCTTAGATGGCACACCACAGTGGCCAGGCCTTCCAAGAGTTGTTCTGGATGACCATTAGCATTAACTGGCTACTGCAGCTTGAAGAAAAGGGAATCTTAAGCATGCCTCCAAGGTTTGCCAAAGTTTCCTCTCGGGATTTGAACTCGGGACTCCACGGCCACTTACCAGATGACATAGCTGGCGCGCCACAGTGGCCAGGCCATCCGGGTGTGGTTCCGGATGACCATTAGCATTAACTGGCTAATGCAGCTTGAAGGTTTGCAGAGGATACCTGTCGGGATTCGAACTCGGGACTCCTGGCCATTAAACAGGCACCTTTTGCCGGTGCGCCACAGCGTCCAGGCCTTCCTGGAGCTGTAACAGATGACCGTTAGCATTTACTGGCTAATGCAGCTTGAAGAAAAGGGAATCTTAAGCATGCCTCCAAGGTTTCCAAAAGGGACCTCCCGGTATTCAAACTGGTTACTCCCCGGTCATTTAACAGGCACCTAAGCCAGGGCGCCAAAGTAGCCAGGCATTCCAGGATTGGTTCCAGGTGCCCATTACAGCCGAACTTCCCTTGGTGTCTCTTCATATAACAGGTAGTGCCGACTGGCTATTTTCTGCCTAATAGAGACAATACGCTCCCTGGAGGGGCTTATAAGGGAGACCTTCTGGATAGCCAAGTGGTTAAGGAATCTGCCCCCGGTGCACAAGGTCGTGAGTTCGATTCCCGCCCCCGGCAGAAACTCGTCATCGTCTGAACAGGTCATTGGGTCGAAGAAGTGGATCAGATGGTGTGTTGATCAGTGGAAGTTGCTGGCTGGTGTAACAGTGCCCGATGGATATGAAGAAGTTGCAGCCTGGAGTAAGAGTGGCCAATGGAACAGGGGAAGTCGCTTCCTGGGGAAAGAGCACAGCATAGATCAAAGGAGCAATAGGGAGGGACGATGGCACAATGGCCAAGGTGGAGGTGACCTGCCTGGGATGGAAAGTGGGGGTCTTGCTGAAAAAAATGGTGGTCGGCAGGTGATCTTGCTGAATGAAACTGTATTTGGCTGGCTTTCTTCTAATAAAGGTTGCCTTTTTAATCCACCCAGGTATCTGCCTTGGGTGGGTTCCCCATTGGGCTTCCTATCCACTTAAAGGGGTTGTTCCCCTTTGAGTAAACTTTTAGTATGCTGTAGCGAGTGATATTTTTAGACAATTTGCAATTTGTTTTATTTATTTTTTGAATCTTTTTTATTCAGCAGCTCTCCAGTATGTGGCCATGGTTTGCAGAGGATACCTGTCGGGATTCGAACTCGGGACTCCCGGCCATTAAACAAGCACCTTAGCCGGTGCGCCACAGTGTCCAGGCCTTCCAGGAGCTGTAACAGATGACCGTTAGCATTTACTGGCTAATGCAGCTTGAAGAAAAGGGGAATCTTAAGTATGCCTCCAAGGTTTCCAAAAGGGACCTCCCAGTATTCAAACTGGTTACTCCCCGGTCATTTAACAGGCGCCTAAGCCAGGGTGCCAGAGGCACAGTGATACCCCAATAGCAAATCAGAGGCACAAAGATGCCCCCCATAGCAAATCAGAGGGACAGTGATACCCCCATAGCAAATCAGAGGCAAAGTGATATGCCCCCATAGCCCACAGAAAAACAGAGGCACAGTGATACCCCCCCATAGCACACAGAAAAACAAAGGCACAGTGATACCCCCCATAGCAAATCAGAGGCACAGTGATACCCCCTAGCAAATCAGAGGCACAGTGATACCCCCCATAGCCCACAGAAAAACAGATGCACAGTGATGCCCCCCATAGCAAATCAGAGGCACAGTGATACCCCCATAGCAAATCAGAGGCACAGTGATACCCCCATAGCCCACAGAAAAACAGAGGCACAGTGATACCCCCCATAGCAAATCAGAGGCACAGTGATCCCCCCCATCACAAATCAGAGGCACAGTGATACCCCCCATCGCAAATCAGAGGCACAGTGATACCCCCCCACAGAAAATCAGAGGCACACCCCTCACTCCATACAAATATCCAGTAACTGCCCTAAACTCTAGAGTAGAGGTTGCAGCCTGTACTAAACCTACATTGCAACTTGCCAGCCACAGGGATTAAAAGTTGCAGGTCATGTGAAATGTTTGCTGCCTGCCAGTAGAATCTATTAGCGTTTCTGCCTGTTTGAATGTACCGCTCAAAAATCGGTAATGCGCAATGGAGCGGTCACATGGTATGACCACATGACCGTGACGTCAAGGAGGTCCCTTCCGAGGATAGGAACTAGCCGCTACCCTGTTAGAATAAATATCGCCCACCAGCAATTCTGGTTTCAGACACTTTACAGGGTTCTTGCCCTTCATATAATTTATAGCAACTTTTTATTCGGCCTTCTTTTTCATTGTTTTTGAATGATTCCACACAAGAATGAAGCGCTCACCTCCGTTTCTCTTCCCTTTGGGACCAGGTGCTTAGAAGTCAATTTCCCACTCTGCCATGGGTATCAAATCATATGCATTATCCAACAGACCGCAGCACACTGACACGTTGTTTCTGTGAAGTTTTTGTGATTTATTGGCTCATTATCAGTAGACAAAAATGCAACGTTTCGAGTCTCACAGGACCCTTTATAAAGCATTAATAAAGGGTCCTGTGAGACTCGAAACGTTGCATTTTTGTGTCAGTGTGCTGCGGTCTGTTGGATATTGCATTTCTTTTTGAATGATTAACCACCTTCTGATTGTTTCCAGGTTTTCCATAGAGGTTTGTGGTGGTGAGGGGGGGGGGTCACTGTCACTGACCCCACCTAAAAAACAAATGTTCTGTAAGGCTACAAATGTATTATTGCTACTTTTTATTACTCATCTTTCTATTCAGGCCTCTCCTATTCACATTCCAGTCTCTTATTCAAATGGTTGCTAGGGTAATTTGGACCACAGCAACCATGTATGATTAAGGTAGGTGAATTTGACTGACTTGCACATAGCCCTTATCTCAGACTAATTCAATAACTGGTTAGAAATAGAAGCTGACTGGAAGTTAGGTCTGATCACAGTGCCCAACTCCGCTCTCACGCTAATATTCCTAAATTTGGTAGAGCTATGGGACCTGTTATATGGAAAGCTGTTATCCAGAAAGCTCTGAGTTACAGAAAGGCCATCTTCCATAGACTCCATTTAAAACAGATAATTAAAATTGTTAAAAATGATTTCCTTTTTCCCTACAATAATAACACAGAAGCCTGTATTGGATCTAAACTATGATCCAGTAAATGATGATTGTGACAGTGTCAGCTGATCAGGGCTGCTTGGTGGTGTATGTCCAGGATTGCTGAGCAAAGCAATGTGACATGAACAGGACTACTGTCCCTTAGGTGCCACAGACTGCAAAATAGATCCTTTGCTCTCTCCTTCACCATAAAAAAAACACAAATAGCTTAACAAGAATAAAAAGTAAAAAACACAACACGAACATACACCCTATATAAAACCTGTCTGAGAAGATGCTTCTGTCTCACCTTTTGTCTAGGACTGCACATTTAAACCCTGCACCAGCAGAAATCTATAGTTAGATCTCCCGCATGTTTCTCAAGTAGAGTTGTGATGTGTGCAGGTCCCATTAAGGAGGGATATGAGCTAGACCCGCCCCTCGGGGGACACCAGGCTCTCCCACCCACATCATGGTCACATGAGTGTGATATCAGGACTATGTGAAATTCAGTCTAAGAAACTGCTGCGGCCCATCCAATAAGTGGAGAAGGAGATCTAAATGTAGAATTGTGGTGTTGTATGGTTTAAATGCCATAAAGGTGCAGCATTATTCAAGGAAGCTTTATAAGAGGTGAGTGGGGGATTGTGGAACTGAAGGCTATTCTGGGACAGTAATGGGATAAAATGGGCTAGTGACATATGCTGTTCTGTACAGTATAAGGCAGTTGTATAGGACTTATTTGGAGTGTGCAGTGCACTGTGTAATCTGTTAAAGAATCTGGAGTGTGATCTGTTGGGGAAAACTCAGTGTGACATGTCCAGTGCTGCTGGCAGCGTGCTGTGTGATATGTAGATGGCTGCTGGCAGTTTGATATGTGCAGTGTGATACAGATGCAGCCACTTTTGTTTGTCTGTTTGACACAGAATATCTAAACACAGATATCCCATTTATCTCATTTAACACAGAAAACTGTGTCACAACATCCCATCTAATTAAAGCATTCACCATTGTGAACAATGGAGCTTTGGTATGCTAATGAAAAGGTTAAATGCATTAAATGAGTTAAGATGACTTAAGATAACACAGTTTCTTCAATTACCCCTGAGTCATGACGCATTTAACTCACAAATCCAAGTGGCTTCATCTGTATGTAGAAGGCTGCTGGCAGGTTGATATGTGCAGTGTGATATGTAGATGGCTGCTGGCAGTTTGATATGTGCAGTGTGATATGTAAAAGGCTGTTGGCAGTTTGATATGTGCAGTGTGATATGTAAAAGGCTGCTGTCAGTTTGATATGTGCAGTGTGATATGTAGAAGGCTGCTGGCAGTTTGATATGTGCAGTGTGTTATGTAGAAGGCTGCTGGCAGTTTGATATGTGCAGTGTGATATGTAAAAGGCCTGCTGGCAGTTTGATATGTGCAGTGTGATATGTAAAAGGCCTGCTGGCAGTTTGATATGTGCAGTGTGATATGTAAAGGGCTGCTGTCAGTTTGATATGTGAAGTGTGATATGTAGAAGGCTGCTGGCAGTTTGATATGTGTAGTGTGATATGTAAAAGGCTGCTGGCAGTTTGATATGTGCAGTGTGATATGTAAAGGGCTGCTGGCAGTTTTATATGTGAAGTGTGATATGTAGAAGGCTGTTGGCAGTTTGATATGTGCAGTGTGATATGTAGAAGGCTGCTGGCAGTTTGATATGTGCAGTGTGATATGTAGAAGGCTGATGGCAGTTTGATATGTGCAGTGTGATATGTAGAAGGCTGCTGGCAGTTTGATATGTGCAGTGTGATATGTAGAAGCTGCTGGCAGTTCGATATGTGCAGTGTGATATGTTGAAGCTGCTGGCAGTTCGATATGTGCAGTGTGATATGTAGAAGCTGCTGGCAGAGTGAATTGTGATATGTACAGGATGGCTGGAAGAGTGCAGTGTGATAAGTAGAAGGCTGCTGGCAGTTTGATATGTGCAGTGTGATATGTAGAAGCTGCTGGCAGTTTGACATGTGCAGTGTGATATGTAGAAGGCTGCTGGCAGAGTGAATTGTGATATGTACAGGATGGCTGGAAGAGTGCAGTATGATAAGTAGAAGGCTGCTGGCAGTTTGATATGTGCAGTGTGATATGTAGAAGCTGCTGGCAGTTTGACATGTGCAGTGTGATATGTAGAATAATTGTGATATGTACAGGATGGCTGGAAGAGTGCAGTGTGATATGTAGAAGACTGCTGACAGTTTGATATGTGCAGTGTGATATGTACAGGGCGGCTGGAAGAGTGCAGTGTGATATGTAGAAAGCTACTAGGAGAACCCAAGCAAATATTTACAGGGCTGTTTGGGGAGGAGCAGGGTGACATATAGACATTGTATATATCACAGAGTAATATGTACAGGGCCACTACAGGGGTACAGAATGATATATAAAGGAAAAATATACCCCCAAAATGAACACTTAAGCACCAGATAGTTCATATCATATTAAGTGGCATATTAAAGAATCTTACCAAACTGGAATATATATTTAAGTAAATATTGCCCTTTTACATCTCTTGCCTTGAGCCACCATTTCGTGATGGTCTCTGTGCTGTCTCAGAGATCACCTGACCAGAAATACTTCAACTCTAACTGTAACAGGAAGAAGTGTGGAAGCAAAAGACACAACTCTGTCTGTTAATTGGCTCATGTGACCTAACATGTATGGTTTGTTGGTATGGATGTGAGTACAGTGAATCCTACGATCCCAGGGGGCGGCCCTTATTTTTTAAAATGGCAATTTTCTATTTATGATTACCCAATGGCACATACTACTAGAAAAGTATATTATTATGAAAATGGTTTATTTACATGAAGCAGGAATTTACATATGAGCTGTTTTATGCAATATCTTTTTATAGAGACCTACATTGTTTGGGGGATATAGTTTTCCTTTAAGGGCTGCTGGGGGATAACAGAGTAATTCTGGGGTTGCAGGGGTGCAATGTGATTTTCCGATGCTGCTGGTGGAGTACAGTCAAGGCATATTTACCATATATATCTAAAATATACATAGTTACTTAGTATTTGGATAATATGTACAGTAATGTTCATTATAAGCTACTTCATTCTAGTCTGTGCTAAACTGATTGGTTTATACACTTTACAGGGGGTCTCCTTTAAACTGCATCTAGACACTGCTGAGGTCACTGTGGGCTTGGTCTTTCAACCTGTGATGGAATGTGCTTGGCTCTGGAGCAGGAATGGTGATCATAGGGTAACTGTCAGGAATGTGTTAGACAGTCTAATTTATTCTGCACCTATAAACCGTTGCTGTTATATGCATATATTTTATGAATCTACCTGCAGCACATCCATCACATTGTGTGATACAGAAACCTGTAAAGTCCGCCTTTTGTGCCCATATTTCGCATAGCAGTGTGACCCATTTTTATCTGTACTGCCCAACTATTTGGGTATATATAGCCAGTTGTTCGGACTGCTAATCCAGCAATCCTGGTGGATTGAGGATCTTCTGTACTGATTGGGAATTTCCATCAGTTGGCCCTAAGGCTAATGTAGCATGGGGCTGAAATTGGGCAGCTGAAATGCACAGGCCAAGAATCAGAGTTTGCATTCTTGCACCGAAACCCGCCATGTGTGCCTGCAATTGAGCCGACACGATGGTTCTGGGTGCAGGCAGGACAGGAGACTAATGCCTGTGTAGGGGGTTGATTCTGTCCTGCGTATTCCAGCAGTATTCCATTAGAATAAGATAAGTAAAGATGACTTTGTTTCTTTTATTTACTTCTTCTGTTTTGACAGTTCAGGTGATTGGCCTGAATAGACAATAGAAATGTTTTTGTAACTTATCTGTCCTTTTGTCTGTGGACTGTATGTCTTAACACTTGACTTAAGTGTGTTTACCTTTAGAGCAAAATCCAGACAGAAGATAAGGAGTGTGAATGAGAAGGTCGGGGTATCCTTACTGCGACCTCCTATGCCTAGTGGGTCAGATTTTATCTGATCTTGCCATGCAGCACCACGTCACAGCTTTAGATTTTTTAGGATCCTTCAAAATCTGTATCTCTATCCTACATGAAAAAAAAATCTGTCAAACACCATCAGATTTTATTTCATCGTTTGAAGATGCACCATTCACATGCTACAGTTATGTTCACATGCGACAGTCGTTTACACATCAGTCCCATTATATTGTGACCCATGTGACTACTCAGGTTGTCGAGTAGGTGAGCAGCAGCTGAATCTTGTTACAAAGTACCAAGGCTTTGAATATAGCAAGAAAGAAATTGTAAACTGTAACTGTTTATTATTATTATTAACATGTATTTATATAGTGCCAACATATTTCGCTGCGCTGATTAAAATACTCTCTAAATACTGTGTTAGGTTCAGCTATTGAATATTCATGCTGATCACTTTGTAACAATCATTCCACTATGTGAATGGCCCACGGAAAAGAAAATCTGCAAAATAATGTCTATATTGTGACTAATGAATAGCAAGCAGACTAACACATGGCTGCTGAAAATGTCTCAAGAGTCTGTGATATGACCTTAGGTCTTTTAAAGGAGGTGGAAGAGATTTTTATAAGACTTCTTAAAACAAGGCATCTGTAGGTAAAATGGCTTCAGTGCCATTCTCTGGCTGTTACACAAACCTCTGTAAACTGTTTATGACACTGACAACTGCTTGTGAAATGTAAAACCTGCCCAACCCTTATGCTACCAAGGCAGAGGGTGTTTGGTATAGACATCTCCTTTATAATTAGGTTAACCAAGTCTGACATATCAGTACTACCTGGTGTTATAATCAACTGCAATTTAATCTGGAGAAATTGCAGTGCAAATTCATTATCCTGATAATTCAGTGTGTATGCCTCGATATCATGGTCCATTTTATAAGATTCCATGCATGCTGGTCACTTATTCTAACTCTCTGATCAAATGGCTTTGTGATAAGACTACCCTCTAGTTATCAAGGAATAACCTTCAGGAATCACCACTCTTTTTGTACACTATAGTAGTACTATACTTGTGCTGAACATACTTTTTGTCATACTATGGTTTCTGTTATTTCTTAGTCTAAACAGGGTCAATTTGAAAATGTAACTAAAGGCACATTCTGCTTCCTGATCCCAAAGAGCAAAGTCAAACAAATCAGCAGTCCACTGAGGAGCCTTTGTTTAAATAAACCCCTCCTTTCCCCCTGCAGCCAGTTAGGTTTTTAGATAAAGATCGACTCATCATATAGAGGATTGAAAGTGGGCTGCTAGTTTGTATAATTAAAAGAACTTTAAAAAATGGCTAAATTATAAATGCAGTTCTGCTGAAAAGGGACCTGTTATTGCCTTGGTTCGAATTTTGCATTGTGGCTAGACCTGCTGCTTTACAAGTATTTGTCTGATTTTATTAACGCATAAACAAAACTGCCTTTATATTTTTTTTAGTAAAAAATATAATGTAAACTATGGAATTCCAAGAAAATTAGATTTTTTTTGTGATTTTAAATTATTTAATATATATTTAATACTTTTTTTGCATCTTTCCAGTTTGTGGTTTAAAGAGCTGTCAGATTTCATGGGTCCCGCCTACGCTGGCAAGTAGGCGACTGTTAAGAAGTCAACTGGAAGAGGAATGGGAGGGAGCTTTTATAGCAATCCATTTTGGCAAATTGCATGCAAGTTGTTTGTGCACATCAATAAAGGCATCAATGTTCAATTCACTTAGCTGTACGCAGTTACCACTTAGGAAAACCTGTAATTACCACCAGGCCCAGGCTCTCTGTGAGTCCAGGGTTTCTTTGGTTCTAGGTATGTAATTGCATGCAATACATCAAAGCAGGTTAAATTGAGAGCATGTATTGACTCATCTACAGTACCTTTGTGAATACGGTCAGCAGGCGCTTAATTTTACTTTTGTATGAGTACTTTGCAGTTACATTAAGCCGTTCTTCAGACAAAGTTTCAGCCTATTTTTGCTAATACATTGTACATTTCAATGATGTAGAAAGGCTCTTACAGACGGGTTTTTACCCTGTGTTTCCATGCGGTTAATTTTTGTGCTTTTCAAAGCAGGGTACACAGTGTGAAGTGCAGCATGTTCTTCCTTATTGCACTATACTGAGACAAGAGCATTCACGTGCCGAACGCAGGTGGAACGCATTATATTCCATGTGAGTTTGGTGCTTGGATTTGCCTGTATTAGAAATGCTTGTAAGAGCCCTAACAGTCATAAAGCACTAGTTACAGTATGTTTTATTACTACTTAATTCTAAGGCATACCTTTCAGACATACTGTTTTCAGGCACCTCTAAGTGTAGTCCTGAGTAAAGACTCTGCGCAGTCTTTGTCACTGGCCTGGCTAATACTTTAGCGTCTTAAAGTGATATCATTACAAGACAGTTAAAAGTGTTTAAATAACCAAATGACTCCCTCTTCTGGCTGTGCTTTGGGAGCTGTGAAGAGAGGGGTTCTTTTTACTAGTGAACCTGTGTGGTGGTCAGAGAGTTTTGGTAGATGGTTGCCCATGTGCGGAGGGGGGTATCATTTTCCTTTAAAGAGCGGACCCATTTTATTTTCTCAATATAAAGAAAGCAGTACAATCTCATACTAAGCACCTGCATACCTGCTGTGATCACATTGTCAGCCTCAACTGCTCATCTAGTCTGACTTTAATGTTATTTGCTTTGTCATACATTGGTCTGTGAGTTGCATGTAAAAACCCAATAAACACTTAATTGTTTAGATAATGCATTTGGCTTGCTTTAAGAACACGCTGAGCTTTCTTGTTTACAATGGCGAAAAGAAACCCTGAGTGCCAATACGTTTCCATGTTACGTGTGAGACCCTGTTATAACAGAAATTGTGATTTAAAGGATGGTAAAAGCATTTATCGTCTCTTTCACTTTGAGCCATCATTTTTATGAGCTATGTAATTTGCTCCACCCAAGGTGCCCTGCGTACCAACAGTAGTAACATCTGCACCCCTTTTTGTCTTCAAACATGTCATGTCATTTGTAGTGTAAGGAGAATGTCTTCACTAAGGTGTTGGTATGACGGTTTCCTCTCCTGGCTGATTAATAATTAACAAAATATATTAAAACATTGTCAAAAACTTTATTTGTGAAGATAAATAATAAATCTAGTCATCTTGTTCCTTGTCTACTTTCTGCAGTATTTCACAGTAGGAGGTTCATTACTCCCTGTATAAAGGGAAATGTGCAGTGAAAGTATATTATTTCATAGAACTTGTCAAATGTATTCGGAAGAAATTTGCAGATAAAGTTTAGTTAAAAAAGGGTTATATTTTTAATTTAAGTACTGAAAGCAGATAGCATGCTGAGAAGCATTGCTATCAGCTTGTTGCACTTTGGCCTTTTGTTACTGGGAATGCAGTTTATATCCATTAAATAATGCTCCCTTTCATGGAAAATACACAAAATGTACTGCTTGTAAATTCCAGTCTATAAACATGCTATTTATTATGCCCATAAATTTCTACAATTGACCTAAATCTAACGACGAGAAATATCTAGATTTATGGTAATTTTACATAAAAATGCAGGTAATTAAAATAGCAATAACTAATTTTTAAAGCGGAAAGAGTAAAGGTAACACATTTATCATTACACAATTAATGATAATATACAAGTAGTAGGGTACATCTGTTGTAGTACCTGTTTGGTTATATAACTTGATTTGCCTGGAGTACAAAAAGCCAAATGTGCAAAGTTACAAAAAGGTTTTGGGCTTTTATACCAGTCCAAGGCAAACACAGTTTCTTTTTAGCAGGCAAGACCTGTGGCTTTGAAGATGTCGCAGTAACTCCTCGTAACTTCCCAGTAACTCCTCATCTTCTTTTCTGCCGATTCACTGCACTTGCTGCTGTCAGTTACTGAACTTATTAATGTCATAATTTAAGGCTTAGGCTGGTCAGTACTAATTATTGGTACATGGCAGCTCAGAAACCAGCATAGTTAGCAACAGGATGTAATAATAAACGAGCTTATCTCCCAGGCATACCCCATATTCTGCTTGATGATTACTGACAACCCTTAAGTTAAGCTGCTGCTCAAAACAACCTGAGCATGTGTGTCTCACAGACATTCTTAACAAAATCCAAGATGGGTAACTCCTATGACAACTCTGAGGCCAGAATCATTACTACTATAGAGATGCTGAAACTTTATGCTTGTTCTATATAGTCAATATATAAAATATGGCATATTTGGGTTTAGTTCTCCTTTAAACACTGGTATAAAGCCATGTAGACATTTCTAAATTGTGCCTCCACAGGTACCAGTCTAATCCACTGTTAGGAAATTAATAAAATAAGAGCACAGAAGATGAACACCAATATTCTGTTTTTTAAGTTGTCTAGACTTGCTAATTGACATCCTCTTTTTCTGATTAATATTATACCCTCACACTGTGGACATGCAGTTCTCTATTTCTGCTTTTTAGTACTCTGCCCTATGTTTCACTTCCACATTTTCAATGTCATTCCATTAAGTGTTTGTGTGTTTAAGAGCAGCAAGTGACAGTCAGCAAAATGTTACCAGATGGTCCAGAGTATCTGTTTAAAGGGCAAATTTGCACTGGCCAGGTTATATCTTGTTAATAGCATATTTCATAAAACGTATAATTCTGTAAAAAATAGCAAGATCTTCATTCCCTTTTCCTTCTGATAAGAGAGGGTGTTATCTTTTATTGTTTAGGGCTGAGCACTCAGGGCTTCTGGATAGTCTGAAGACCACAGTAGAAGGGTTGGTGTCAGGCAACAGCAGAAATGTCTGGTCCAAATACGGTGGCCTACAGAGGTTGTGCCGTGATATGAGCAGCATCCTACATCATGGACTAATATGTGATCAGGTACTGTGTATGTACTTTTCTTTCACAGCTTTGGAACCCCTTCTGATGTTATCTTCTGTTACTATATGTTTTTGTTTCAAAATCCCTCCACATTCTTCTTAGTACAATATTTTTTTCCGCCACGCATTTTGTATCAGCTCTTGAATCCTTTCATTCCAACTGATGTTAGGGTAATCAACAAGGTACAGTATCCAACCAATTGGTCCAAATGGACAGATACCACACCATTGAATAATTTTTTATTTAGTCAGTTGTTCCCCTCCATCTGTATGTGTTTTAAAAAATAACACAGGTAACAGTATGAATATTTGCCGATGAGGAAATATCATTTGAAATTAAACTTGATTTTTTGTCTCAAAACCATTTGTTACAAATTATCAGTTAACAAAAAAACTGAATTTTGTTTCTCTTTCTGAGCTGTGGCTCACATAGTTCAATGGTCTGACACTGATTCATTGCTGAGTTGAAACAACCAGGTGTCAGAAATGTTTTTCTTCCCACCCCTGCACATTCTTGTATCTAGTTCCCTAATAATAGCTAAAAAGATGTCACTGGTGATTAAAGGTTTGGTAACAGGAAATTAAATTACTGTCTATGCATTTACACTGCAATCTTCTCTTAAGCTGGCCATAGACGCAAAGATCCGATCGTACGAATCGTGGATTCGTACGATTTTCGGACCATGTGTGGAGAGTCCCGACATTTTTCGTCCGTCGGAGATCGGTCGTTTGGTCGATCGGACAGGTTAGAAAATTTCTGTCGCCTGCCGATAATATCTCTGCGTGTATTGCCGATCGTACGATTTTCAGAGGGAGACTGTCACTAGTGTTGTCAGACATAAGTATCGTACGATTGCTGTCAGGGGCAGAACATTGGCTGATCTGTTCTAATTTGATCGGAATGGTAAAGACTTTGATCTGAATGGTTAGTGGAGGGTCGGGAGATGGGAAAGTCCGATCGTACGTTGATTCGTACGATCGGATCTTTGCGTCTATGGCCAGCTTAAGTCTCCACTTTACTTTCTACATCATTTATAGAAAGCACCATTTTTGCAGTTTAATTTTCTGTGGGGCTTTGGAGCCGCTCATGAGAGCTTATTTGATCATAAAATAATGGGTTTGGACAAAAGATGGCAGCTAAACATAAGCAGAACTGACAGACAAGCTGCAGTTGCAAAAAATGTATTGTATAATTGATCTGTAAGTTACTAAGGGTAAAATGTTGCTGCTTGTGGTCTTTTGCTTAAATACGGTATCCTTTTTAACACTATAAAGATTGGGTTCACTGTTGCTGTTTTGTGTACATGTGTATTGCAAGCAAAAGGACTACTGGAAGTTTGTGAACAGCAGTCAGATCCTCCATCATGGAACATCCCCTCAAGTAGAGCAGGTGAGTTCATTGTAAAATTGTTAGATATGACATGTATAATCACATACTGTTGCATTTGATCTAAAAAGCACAAATCTTGCTTTCAAGCATTATACTCTAAATACATTATAGGCTGGTTCACAAGTGATATACATGTACAATAGTTAACCTTTTACAGGGTTCTCTATAAAAAAGGAAAGGTGAAATTAGTGGGGGGAGAGGGGTGCCAAGTTTTTTGCTACCACCAGTGATTCTAGCCTTTTAGCTGCTACCCTGGGCTGGCATCTTGTTTAAAGGGGATATAAAGGCAAAAATATAAAATCCCATTTTTACTTTCTTTAATGGAACATAAATCTATCTCCAATATACTTTAATTAAAAAATAAGAAACCTGACTGTATGCAGTGAAATTCCCCCTTCTTTTACTGCTGTGGATAGGAATTGTCAGACAGTCTGCTGTGCAGGTAAACGATCATACTTTCAAATGGCAGGGGGAGACCCCCACCTTAATTCCCAGAACTCGAGCAGCATTGTTGGATTCCTGTAGAGATTTGTATCCAGAGACTCAGTGCAGTCTTTAAATTCTGATTATTAATCAGTCTTGCTGTATTGGCTTCTATGGCAGATATATTATTTGACTTGTGCTGTTTTGATAATTTATGACGATCCCTAAGCTTAACCTCCCAACTGAAGCCCAGACCACACTGAGCATGTGCGAGTCTTGATATTGCAGGAATGTCTAACAAAGTTACAAGATGACAGCATAAATCATTTGTCTTATTAGGCTGCTGGTGCAGTAAGTTCATGTTTATATTTAATATACAAAATACAGCATTTCTAACATTATTCTATTTTAGACTTTAGTTGCCCATTAAGTGTCCCAAGCAATCCATGCAATGCCCTGCCATATGGTAGCATAGTGGTCATCAAACATATCCCAGTCTGGTGTGTCTTTTAAAGAAGAGGAGCAATAGTCTGGGGTAACAGAATCACATAGGGCATCCCTTAGTGATTTTACCATTCCTTCTCTTTTAAAGGGATAGTGATAAGATTTTGAAGAGTTCTACAGTGCAATCTTCAGAACTCAGTTACCTGGGGATAACCCCCCCTTCCTCGAAGTCGGGGAAGGATTTTAGCGCAATTAGTGCGATTGAAGGATTATTCCTTCGATCGAACGATAAAATCGATTAGAAGGATTTTAATCCAACGATCGTAGGAATAACCTTCAATCAAAAAAAGTTAGCCAAGCCTATGGGGACCTTCCCCATAGGCTAACATTGAGTTCGGTAGCTTTTAGATGGCAAACTAGGGGGTCAAAGTTTTTTCTTAAAGAGACAGCACTTCTACTATCGAATGGTCGAACGATTTTTAGTTCGAATCCTTCGATTCGAAGTCGTAGTAGCCCATTGGATGGTCGAAGTAGCCCAAAAAACACTTCGAAATTCGAAGTTTTTTTACTTCGAAATTCGAAGTTTTTATACTTCGAAATTCAAAGTTTTTTTACTTTGAATCCTTCACTCGAAGTTAGTGAATCGGCCCCTAAATGAGCTAAATTCCCTTTCACAGCAACTGTTTGTTGTTTATCATTCTTTTTCACTGAAAATAAAGTAATTCATCTGAACTAGTTATCAAGCAATAGTAAATTCACTAGTAAATACACAATTACTCCTTTCATCTTTTACTCATTTTACAATTACTTATCTCTCTTTTTTTTGACGGTTCCTGCTATTCTTTGAGAACAGTCAGCGGAATGGTGAAGATACCAGTGAGTGGGATAGTGGCAAGCTCTGGTTGCAGCACAGTTTGCAGTTCCATTGCCTATCCATTCAGCTAAAATCCTTGCTTGGGAACAGACAATACACCAGATAGTTTTATTCAGGTACTTTTGCACCCTCATAGGTTAACCACAGCAGCTATATTTCAGGGGTTGATGTGTTACATACAAAGAGGTTAATGGACATGCTTCTGACTTGCAAATAAGATACTGCTATGCATATCCGTTCTCAGATCTCATACAGCACACTATAGAGGTAATATAATAAAAGGTGCAAACTTTGCTACAAGTATATTAACCTGCCAGCAGGTAAAATTTACTATTTAGCCTTAAAAAAATACGGTAAGCTTCTTGTTGACTTCCAGGATTACTACGTGAGCACATTTTGTCATGTATATTACATTACCTGGTTACTCCTTTTATGATTTATGAGTATTGGGACAAATTTTCATATGGACCTTAAACTTGTGCACAATTCATAATATTAGCAAAGAAATGTGTTCCTTAAAGGGCTATGTTTAATTTTTCAAATGCACATATTTCTTTAGAATCTGCTTTTTTACTGAGTGAGGCTCATGTTTCCGCAATTGTAAAGGCACTTTTGCAGCAGAACCTCTGCGCTGTTTTGTATCGATGCCTATTACTTTTGAACCACTATTACTGGCTTTGGATGGAAGCAAGGTGTGGCGATACTTAAACCAAATCACGGAGGAATAAGTACCAGTTCTTAACAATTCACTACATGTTTCCGCAATGTTCCAGTGTCTTGAGGCTGTAGAAGAGAATAATCCCAGACTTTTGGCTCACATCAACACATCTGTGGTAAGAAAATCTACGAATAAAACATTTCCTGGACCTATTTACATAATAAGGGTTTAAGAAATGAAAAACAGCTTGTTCACTTAATAGAGATTTATAATATAGCTATGGGCAAAGTACTTCCAATGAAATGTTCTGGTGCATGGTTATAACGGTTACAATCAGATAAAGGTACTGTGGAGTGACAGTGATGAGTACCTGGACAAGGCAACATTTTATACCACTTTACTCCATAGCCCCAATACATACATTTCATTTGTTCTTACATTCTGTGGTAGGGGCACATTTTTACCTGGTCTTCCCCCTACACCATACCATCTGAAAAATTACTCTAAGCTACCCCCCAGGCTGCAATGCATGCTGCCACTTCAACTATACTTTGCATAGCAGGAAGAACCAGTTCTGTTTTTCAGGCTGGGCTGGTAGTAGTGTGATTGAAGAATGGAGTAATGTTTACATTTGTAGTTCAGATTATAGGACTATCAGCTCAGCTCAGACCAGCTTTCTCTACCCAGCCATGTCAAAGTCTCAGAAGCTATAAATTATGGAAGGAAAAGTTATTTATAATCATTTGTGTATCAGTCAGTCTTGTTAGACGTAGCCATGTCATTTACAAGAATAATATTTATTTCTGTTTATTTTTTATTAACTTTTTTAATTTCTCTGTTGCATGTTTTATTACTGCTAGTATGTAATAAATGGAATAATGCAAATGGTTCATAGGATAGCCTTTTTAAACATATTTTCTGATGTATGTCCCATTTTCTTGCAGTCCTATAGACTTTGCAGTGATCTTTATAAGTACTAAATAAAATTGTGCTGCTGATCCTTGAGTACATATTTTTTCTCCCCACAGCTTGTTGGCAAGAGAGAACTCAACATATCAGAAAAAAGTCTGATCTTATCATCCCTGTCAGAATCTTCCAGTATCCCATACATTGATAACAAGTGATGGGCGAATTTGCGCCCATCACGGCGAAAAATTTGCGAATTTATTCGCTGACGGCAAATCGCGCTAATTCGCCACGAATTCGCGCCTGGCGAATAAATTCGCCCATCACTATTGCTAAAACTCCACATTCTCTGTACAGCTTATATAGCAGTCTTCAAATGTCTAGCTCTGGTAAGATTTTACTTTACTTGACTTACTTTAGTTTGTAAAAAGCAGTTAAATACATATTAAAGGGATAATTATATGCTTCTTAACAACAGTGGGTGTGGTGACACACTACTAGTTTTTTGGAGTTTTTAGAGTGTTTAATCCCTTGATGATGCTCCAGAAGACCCATTATTTGCCTGGTATCTGCTGGGATATTGCTAATATGGTGTTCACTCCACTGCCTGTTTGAGCCGGTAGCGGTGGCTGAAGTTTATGGTGTAATTTCCTGGCTTGCTGGTGCAGTAGTAGGTTGGATGTCACAACTGGCACTTGCTGGTAGATTTCATAGTGAGCAGGTGTCCAATCTGGTGCAAGTGTTAGGTGGCCATTGCTTTTATTATCTTGTTTTTAAACTAGCTTTTCCTTCTGTGCTGCTTTTCCGTTGATGGCAGGGAGCCTCCTGTCTGTGCAGCTAGCTTTAGTTGCAGGTTGGAGTAGAAGGTCTTTAGTTTGGGAGCGTTGAAGAGTCAGGAGGCACTTTCAAGGGGTTTTGAAAAGGAGCCATGATGTGAGGTTGTGTTGTAATACATCTTGGATGTCAAGCATGTGGCTTTCCAGTTAGTGAACAACTCCCTACAACCCTGGCATTCTGGAATTAGTTGTTTGGTTGCATCTGGATGGCAATGTTGATATCAGTACACATTAACTAAAGTGATTGGAGAAGGAAGAAATAGAGGGAAATGCAGTAATGACTTAGTGGATGCTAAGGAGAGAGGAACTCACATTTCAAAAAAAAAGAAAAAAACCTTCAGTTTAAAAAAAGGCTTTAAAAAAAAAGGCAAAAAATGTAACTTCTCTAAATTAGCATTTATATGCATGAGAGTAAAGGTCTCATCTACAGTAAGTTGAGGCTTTCTCTGAAGACCGGAGCTGGAACAGCATCATTTTAATAAACCATTGGGGTGCTGATGCATTGCATACAAATTCTTATTAAAGTAATAATTACATTTCATAACTAATGGCAGCATTGTAGGAACAGCAGTCTCAGACAAGGGTGTATATATTCCCTGCAAGTGTGCTTTTATTGTGCCACACTTGATTAGATTGGTTGTGTAGAATGGCATAATAAGTGCACACACTTGCAAGGATTGCATACCTGCGTCTGAGCCTACTGCAGTTTATTTAAGCATGCAATGCACAAGAGCACGCAAGATGGAAATTATGTGCACGATTACGCACGAGCGTCCTCGGTTACGCACGCGCGTCCCCGGATACGCACAATTACAAACGCGCGTCCTCGGATGCGCACGATTACGCACACGCATCCTCGCTTATCCCACAGTGCCAGCACACAAACCAAAGGGTAAAGCCAGAGGTATATATATAAATATATATATAAAGTCAATTTAGTGAGCGCACTCTTACCGGATTTCTTATGATGTGGGTGCGTTGGTCAAAGCATTCTTGTACAAAATAGTAAATGGACCCGCACTCCAAGTTTTTTGTGAAAAAAAGTGTTGAATTTTATTCACAGGTGCATATCCAACGTTTTGGTCCACACTGGGACCTTTCTCAAGGATAAATAGCAGGTGTACAAACAAGTGTTTAAATGCCTTTTGAAATTGGCGCCAAGCATGACGTCATAGGCAAGAAAAAAACCCACAGTAAGCAATCAGAACATTTGTATAGTATTAGATACCAAAAAAATGTAATACATACATTTCACCACTACCACCTTAGTGCTGATAGTGGCAGTGTTCAATTGTGACAGATGTGTCCATTTAAAAACATTTTGTATCCATTCAAGAAGAATTTCTGAACGATCTGCAAAGTTACACAAATGTATTAACATGTTGCTTTTTACAGACAAATATAGATACATGAATAACTCATTCACAATGGTAATGCATTACTGCTATATGTTTGTATATGAACAAAATTTTCTTTTGCATACAATAAACTTTTAATATATAACCATCTTTCTTTACGCTTTTATTTTTATTTGCCTTGTCACGATGTTAACAGGAGAGGCCTAATGTGCCGCCCATTGGGCTTATATAGCTCTTTATATATATATTGATAGCCCAATTATATTACTGTTACTTAGTTACTTCATTCAGAGCTTCTAGCTTTAAATTTGCTAGCCAATACCTCACTACCACTGATTCAAGGGAGTCATGTGATCATAGGGCAGCCGTTATTTCCCTTCACAGTGGCAGCCATTCATACCTGTTCAGCTTAGGGTGAGAAGGTATTCTGTTTTTACCTCGAGGATACAGTTTTCTTTTTGGATTACAATTGCTTGCAACAATTCTACAATTAAAGCCAAGGAATTAAAGCTCATCTAATGCTGTGTTCTTGTGAGTAAGCTACTGTCAAATGTAAGTTCATCCATTTCTACAATTTACTGGAGGCAGAATACCTAATTATGTAAGAAAACTGTTGAGTACCAATTGTCCATTAAGATCTTTAGGTGTCACACAGCCCAGTTCGTGTATCCAAAAAGCTTCTTTTTGTAAGAGAATCTTGCCATTGTCACCCCCTCTAGCTCTAGCTGGTACATGCTCGATTGGCATACATCTAAATGCTGCTGGGCTGTGTTTCGCCTCCGCCCAGTGACGGGCCACTAGTTGCTGGGCAATATCCTGTTTTTTACCCTTTGCTTTGTCCTCTCTTACTGGGTCTAGTGCTGCCCTGATACTTGCTCTATGCATGCCAATCCGCTCCTTGAGCATTCTAACAGTCTTGCCACAGTAGATAAGCCCACAGGGACATTTAATTATGTATACTATAAATGTGGTTGTACATGTCATCCTGTGCCTAATGTCATATCGTTTCCCTGCATGTGGATGAAGAAAATGATCACCCAAAATGAGACTGCTGCACATCACACATCCTGAGCATTTATACACTCCTGGTCGGGTTGATAAAAAGTGTTGTGCTTGTGTGTTAGAATACTTATCTGTGGGATCCGAGGGACTTAAAATCTCTTTTAATGAGCTCCCCCGTCGGTAACTGAACTTAGGTTTATGTGGTAATTTTTTACCTAACATATCCTCACTTTTGACCAGTTCCCAATGTCTTAACACACATTCACGCGTAAATTTAGAGCTCTCCCCATATTGGCACACATAGTACATGTCTTTTTCGTCACTGTGTCCACTGGTTTTATTGGCTTCTAGTAGGACTTCATCATGGTTAAGGCTTAGTGCCCATTCTTTTGTATTCTCAATTAGAACACTCGGATAACCCCTGAGTAAGAATTTCTTACACATTGTGTCTATGTCTTCCACCCTCTGGCCTTCTTCACTGTCAATCCATATTACCCTCAATAGCTGGGATTTCGGCAATAAGTCTAACAGGTGCCTAGGGTGATTACTCTGGTAATGCACCAGAGTATTCCTGTCAGTGGGTTTCACGTGTATACGCTTGTCTGTAAGGTATCATTGACCTTGTACACTTTGACGTCCAGAAATTCAATACTGTCAGTATTGTGATTTAGCGTCAGTCTCATGAGGTTATTTAAACTATTTAAATGCTCTAGCTGTTCTACAGAGCCAGTCCATACAAAGAATATATCGTCGATATAGCACCTATAAAAAGCGCCATATCTCCTGAACAGTACGTGACTTAAGACACATTCATCCTCATACATGTGCATAAATGCATTGGCATATGAAGGTGCCACTTTCGATCCCATCGCTGTCCCTGTGCGTTGCAGAAAAAACTGCTTTTCAAATTTAAAATAGTTTTTGTATAGAATAAAACGCTATAACAATCTATTTACCTCGGATCCCGGAGGAAAATAGCTGATCCAGGAGAACTGATGGTAACAGGAACCTCTCTACGGCTCCGGTATTCACCGACGCCCTTTTGGGGCCCCGGGCTTTCTGCTGCGGAGGTGGTAGAGAAGCCAGGCGAGTTACCAGGAGCGAAGTAACCAGGGATCAGGCAAGGCGTAGTCAAGTGCAGTCAAAGGTCATTTCCAGAAGACAGGTTTCAAAGAAGCGAAGTACCAAGGGGTCAGGCTAAGGCGTAGTTAAATGCAGGCAGAGGTCGAATTCAGGCAGCGAAGGTTCGGAGGTCAGGAAAACAGGCAGAGGGTCAAAACCAGGAAACTCGATCAACCAGGGCTTTAGCAGGAACAGTAGGAACTGAAGCCAGCTTGGGCAATGTGAGGAGGAAGAGGAAGGTATTTAAGGGAACAGGAACCAATCAGGAGCAGGCTGAGGAAGACAGACACATCAGGGACCAATAGGAAGCCAGGCGCCTAAATTAGAGGTCATAGCTCCTAAGTATGTGAGCGCAGGTGTCTGATTTGACGTGTGCGGGCGCCTCAATGCCGGCGCCCAAGTTGACGTGTGCCTGCGCTTATGCGCTGGCGCTCAAAACCAGCGGCGGGTGTTACAGTACCCCCCCTTTCAGGAGACCCCTCCGGGGGCTCCCAAGGTTTGTCGGGAAACTTCCTGTGGAAGGACCTCAATAATCGGGGGGCATGTGTATCAGCAGCCTTCACCCAAGATCTCTCCTCAGGACCAAAACCTCTCCAGTGGACCAGGTACTGGACTCCCCTTCTAGACTTACGGGAATCGATGATGTCTTGCACCTCAAATTCTTGATGACCATTCAAGAGAACAGGAGGAGGAGGTGCTTCCATAGAAGAAAATGCGTTCTGGACGAAAGGCTTGAACAAAGAAACATGGAATGAGCTTGAAATGTTCATGCTGGGAGGAAGGTCCAACCACACTGACACTGGGTTAATGATTTCCTTAACCTTGAAAGGACCGAGGAAGCGGGGACCCAGCTTAGGGCAGGACTGCCTGACCTTGATATTTCTGGAAGAGAGCCAGACAGAGTCCCCTACCTTGAACCTGGGAGCAGGGCGACGATGCTTATCGGCAGCCACCTTCTGGCGCGAAGAAGCCTTAGTAAGGGCGGAACGAGCATCTGTCCAGATCTTCTGAAAGTCCCGAAACAGGGAGTCAGCCGCAGGAACATCCACCTTGACAGCAGTTGGAGGAAGAGCTGAAGGAGAGAGACCATAGACACAGAAAAAGGGAGAGCAGTTTAAGGAGCAATGCTTAAGGTTATTATGTGCAAACTCAGCCCAAGGAAGTAGATCCGACCAATTGTCCTGATTTTGCGAGATGAAACATCGGAGAAACTGCTCCAAAGACTGATTCGTCCTTTCAGTCTGGCCATTACTCTGAGGATGGTAAGCCGTGGAAAAGTTCAAGTGAATGTCCAAAAGTTTACAAAAAGCCCTCCAGAATTTTGAAACAAACTGAACGCCACGATCAGAGACAATGGAGGAAGGAATGCCATGCAGACGAAAGATCTCCTTGACAAAAAGTTGAGCAAGAGTGGAGGTGGTAGGCAACTTCTTCAAGGGGACAAAATGTGCCATCTTCGAGAACCTATCCACGACAACCCAGATGGTAGTCATCCCCGAAGACTTGGGTAGGTCGACCACAAAGTCCATAGCAATGTCAACCCAGGGTCGGGAGGGAGTAGGTAGAGGTTGAAGAAGGCCACAAGGAAGAGATCTTGGAATCTTCTGTTGGGCACAGATAACACAGGAAGATACAAACAAAGAGACATCTTGTTTCAAGGAGGGCCACCAAAAATATCTGGACACCAGGTCAAAGGTCTTACCGACACCAGGATGCCCTGCCAACTTTGAAGAATGAGCCCAGCCCAGGACTTGAGGAACAGAGGAAGCAGGCACAAAGGTTTTCCCAGGAGGACACTCTGGAGGAATAACGGATACAGGAGCAACGATGCATTCAGGAGGGATAATTGGAATGGGAGGAAGAACCAAAACTTCATCAGTAGAAAATGATCTGGACAAAGCATCAGCCTTGGAGTTCTTTGAACCAGGACGATAGGAGATAATGAAGTTAAACCTGGAAAAGAAGAGGGCCCAACGTGCTTGACGAGGATTCAGTCTCTTGGCGGCAGAGATGTATTCCAGGTTCTTATGGTCCGTAAGAATGGTAATGGGTTCAACCGAACCTTCCAAAAGATGACGCCATTCCTCCAGAGCCAGCTTAACCGCCAAAAGTTCCCTGTTGCCAACGTCGTAATTCCTCTCGGCAGAAGAAAATTTCCGGGAAAAGAAGGCACAAGGGTGTAGGGGACCCTGGAAATCAAGCCGCTGAGAGAGAATGGCTCCAACACCAGACTCTGAAGCATCCACCTCCAAAATAAAAGGTCGAGAGACATCTGGATGAACTAAGACGGGAGCAGAACAAAAAGCTTGCTTCAGATCGTCGAACGCTCTCTGAGCCATAGGAGACCAGACAAATCGTGTTCCCTTCCGGGTAAGAGCAGTAAGGGGGAGGACAATGCCGGAAAAATTCTTGATGAATTTCCTGTAAAAATTGGCGAACCCCAAGAAGCGTTGGACTGCTTTCATATTAGAGGGAGGAACCCAATTCAAGACTGCCGAAACCTTGGCCGGATCCATTTCAAAGCCGGAGGGAGAAATGACATAACCAAGGAAAGAAATTTTCGACTGATGGAACTCGCACTTGTCGATCTTGGCGAACAAATGATTCTCTCTGAGACGTTGAAGGACTTGCCTCACATGAGAAGCATGGAGAGACTCACAAGAAGAAAAAATCAAAATGTCATCCAGATAGACAACAACAGAACAATAGAGGAGATCTCTAGAGGAGATCTCGAAAAATATCGTTCATAAAGTCCTGGAAGACAGCGGGCGCGTTGCAGAGGCCAAATGGCATAACTAGATATTCATAATGGCCATCGCGTGTGTTAAACGCTGTCTTCCATTCGTCCCCTTGACGAACCCGAATCAGATTATAGGCTCCCCTCAGGTCCAGCTTCGAAAAAATGTTGGCGTCTTTGAGTTTATCGAACAGCTCAGGGATAAGGGGAAGAGGATACCTGTTCTTAACGGTAATCTTGTTTAGACCCCGGTAATCGATGCACGGCCGTAGACCCCCATCCTTCTTCTGGACGAAGAAAAATCCAGCACCAGCAGGCGAGTTGGACTTCCGAATAAACCCCCTAGCCAAATTTTCCTGGATGTACTCCTTCATGGCTTGGGTTTCAGGCACAGACAGAGGGTAGGTTCTTCCCCTAGGAGGGACAGTTCCAGGGATCAGGTCAATAGGACAGTCATAGGGCCGGTGGGGGGGAAGAACCTCGGCACTCTTCTTCTCGAAGACGTCAGAAAAGTCTCTATAACAGGAAGGAAGAGACTCAAGCGTGGAGACGGAGCAAATGGAGACTGGAGAAGAGGATGAGGAGGATAAACAATTAGAGGAACAGCAGGAACTCCAGGAGGACAGCTTTCCAGAAGACCAATCAATCATAGGGTTATGTAACTGGAGCCAGGGTAACCCTAAAATGATAGGGGTCGAAGGACAGGAGATGGCCAGAAACGAGATCTCTTCTTTATGGAGGTCACCAACTTGCAAATACAGAGGAGAAGTGGAGTGGGTGATAAGACCAGGAGAGACAGGATGTCCATCAATCGCATGAGCCGCCAGAGGCACTTGAAGAGGGACAAGAGGCAGGGAAGAAGCTCGGACAAAAGAGAGATCAATGAAGTTCCCAGCAGCACCTGAGTCAATAAAGGCTTGACAAGGGATGGTCCTGGAGAGACGTTTAATACAGCAGGGAACCAACAGACGAGAGAAATTTCTTGATGGAGAAGAAGTGGCAGTGCCCAGGACGGTCTCCACCCGCCGACCTAGGCTTTGGAGTTTCCCTGCGGCCGAGTTTGAGGCTTATTAGGACAGGTCTTAACAAAGTGACCCTTCAGGCCACAATAAAGACACAGACCTGCTGTACGGCGACGAGACCTTTCCTCAGGTGTAAGTCTGGTAGCCCCCAGCTGCATGGGTTCCTCCGGCACAGGAAGAGAATTAGCCGGAGCAGCTGGAATGTTGGAGTCGAGGAGCAATCTATGGGCTTGTGACTTGGCCGAAAGCCTCTCCTTCAGGCGCACATCAATGCGGATCACCAGAGAGACCAGGTCTTCAAATAGCGGAGGAAGATCTCGAGCAGCCAATTCATCTTTAAGGGACTCATTGAGACCATTCCAGAAGGCAGCTACAAGGGCCTCGTTGTTCCAGGATACCTCCGCGGCAATGGTACGGAAATCTATGGCGTACTCAGCTGCGGAGAGTGCCCCTTGTGAAATTTTCAGGAGGCGGGTAGAGGCATTCTCCTTCCTGCCGGGGGCATCAAAAATCTCACGAAAAGTGGAAAGAAATGCTGTGGAGTTGTGAACCAACGGATCATCCCGTTCCCAAAGAGGAGAAGCCCAGGCCAAGGCTTTCCCATGAAGCAAGGTCATGACGTAGGCCACTTTGGACTTCTCATTCGGGAAGTGTGAGAGTTCAAAATGAATCTTGCATTGATTCAAAAAACCCCGACAGGTCTCTGGATCACCAGAATAGCGAAGAGGAGCTGAGATCTTGGGTCTCCAGGAAAAACTCTCCCCGCTGGACAATGGAGCCGGAACCAAAACTGGGGTTGGTGGTGCAACAGAGACAGGAGGCAGCGGAGTCTGGGAAGCCTGCAAGGCATCAAGGCGATTTGAGAGGTGCTGCAAGCTCTGGGCAAGGTGCAACTGAGAAGCCTCGGAGTCCTCGAGACGCTTCATAAGGGCCTCTAAGACTGTCTCCAACGAGGAAGAACGACCAGCGGCTTGGGAGGGATCCATCCTTTTTGGCCCAAGCTAACTATAACAATCTATTTACCTCGGATCCCGGAGGAAGATAGCTGATCCAGGAGAACTGATGGTAACAGGAACCTCTCTACGGCTCCGGTATTCACCGACGCCCTTTTGGGGCCCCGGGCTTTCTGCTGCGGAGGTGGTAGAGAAGCCAGGCGAGTTACCAGGAGCGAAGTAACCAGGGATCAGGCAAGGCGTAGTCAAGTGCAGGCAAAGGTCGTTTCCAGAAGACAGGTTTCAAAGAAGCAAAGTACCAAGGGGTCAGGCTAAGGCGTAGTTAAATGCAGGCAGAGGTCGAATTCAGGCAGCGAAGGTTCGGAGGTCAGGAAAACAGGCAGAGGGTCAAAACCAGGAAACTCGATCAACCAGGGCTTTAGCAGGAACAGTAGGAACTGAAGCCAGCTTGGGCAATGTGAGGAGGAAGAGGAAGGTATTTAAGGGAACAGGAACCAATCAGGAGCAGGCTGAGGAAGACAGACACATCAGGGACCAATAGGAAGCCAGGCGCCTAAATTAGAGGTCATAGCTCCTAAGTATGTGAGCGCAGGTGTCTGATTTGACGTGTGCGGGCGCCTCAATGCCGGCGCCCAAGTTGACGTGTGCCTGCGCTTATGCGCCGGCGCTCAAAACCAGCGGCGGGTGTTACAAACGCAACAAGGATAGGACAAATTCATATGGGGGGTCATTATAATGTCCATTATCAGTGATTAACCTGCGTACAGACTCAATCCCCTGTTCGTGCGGTATGCAAGTATACAGGCTCTGTACATCCATTGTTACTAGGGTGAGCCCAGATACAGGTATATTTATACACTTTATAACCCTCAGGAAGTCATTTGTGTCTTTTAAATAACTACCTATCTGTTGCACACAAGGCTGGAGGTGATAATCTACAAATTCAGCAATTCTCTCATTAAGGGAACCATTAGAAGATATTATAGGTCTTCCCGGTGGTGTTTGCAGATTTTTGTGTATTTTTGGTAGGGTGTAGATGACCGGCCTGACAGGGAATTTTGGCAAAAAATAGTCAAACATGGTTTTAGAAATGTGGCCTTCACATAACCCAATTTCCAGAATGCCTTTTAATTCCTCAAAGAAGGAATTGGTGGGGTCATAAGTCAATTTTTCATAATTTACATCATTAAGCTGTGTCAACAATTCTTCCTTATAGTACTTGTAATCCAGTACCACCACTCCACCCCCTTTGTCGGCCTTTCTAATTATAATGTCTTTATTCATTTTTAAGGATTTCATGGCATGTTCCACTGACAAATTTCGTCTATATACATTTCTTGTCTTATACCAAGCTGACATTTCCAAATCAAGCATGCGATTAAATGTCTTAATGGAAGGATTGGTGCTAATGGGATCAAAGTCACTTCTTGATTTAAACCTTTTGGCTACATCATTATACTGCAAAGTTGCCTGCATGTCAGTTGTGGTCGCATTGTTAGCAATTTCCGCAAGTCTGTTAACCTGTGGGGAACCAGAGCCCAATTCGCCAACCCCCTTGTCCAGTCCAAAATGTTCTTTAAGGCGTAACTGCCTAGAGAATTTGTAATTATCAACAACATGAGTAAATGGGGTTAAACTCACCGATGGAACGAATCCGAGTCCCCTCTGTAACAAAGTCTTTTCGGCCTCTGTCAGGCGATATGCTGATAGATTAAAGATCATGTCTTCCTCTTCTGTTTTAGGGCCTGCTGTGAGCGGGTTGCGATGGGGGCTGCTGTTGCCAGCCCTCTTGCCCCTGCGGGTGGCCTTCCTGTAGTATTGTGCCCCAGAGCCTCTTCGCTCCTGCCTTGCGCTCCCTCTCCTAAAAAAAGATGGAGAGGGAGAGGCTGCCGGTCGTGATGGTCTGCTCTGCGGCGATCCGGATCCGCTCCTCTCACTTCCGCTGTCGGTGGTTCTGCTGCCGGTTCCACTGCCGTCTCTCCTGAACGCAGGTTTGCGCATGCGCCAATCCGCCCTCCTCCTCCTGGGTCCTAGCGCACCTCCTTGTTGCCACCGATAGATCGAACCTTCTCTGTAATCCTGCTGTACTTTCAGCCTCTTCGAATTCTTAAAGGCAAGTAACTCTGCTCTGTATTTGGCGATCTGGGTGTCCAATTTCGCTAGCCAATCTGTATCTTTGTCACTCTGTAGGATGCTGGTGTTGGCTGTCTCGAAGGTACTTAGTTCACTCTTTACTAATCGTAGTTCCCGGCCAACTTCCTCCACAATCAGCAATATTAGGTCAAGGGAGCAAGCTGCCCAAAAGTTTCTTCATAGGCTTCTGGAAATAGAATGTTTTCTATGTCCTGTGTGGTGAAACTTTCCCGTTGTGTATAAGATGAGGGAAATCCACTAGCCTCCATGCTAGTCTGTTCAATAATCCACCGGGGTGCTGGACACTTTTTTCAGGAAAATGTTTTCCATATACAAAGTCAATTTAGTGAGCGCACTCTTACCGGATTTCTTACGATGTGGGTGCGTTGGTCAAAGCATTCTAGTACAAAATAGTAAATGGACCCGCACTCCAAGTTTTTTGTGAAAAAAAGTGTTGAATTTTATTCACAGGTGCATATCCAACGTTTCGTTATTGTATGCAAAAGAAAATTTTGTTAATATACAAACATATAGCAGTAATGCATTACCATTGTGAATGAGTTATTCATGTATCTATATTTGCCTGTAAAAAGCAACATGTTAATACATTTGTGTAACTTTGCAGATTGTTCAGAAATTCTTCTTGAATGGATACAAAATGTTTTTAAATGGACACATCTGTCACAATTGAACACTGCCACTATCAGCACTAAGGTGACACCTAGTGGTGAAATGTATGTATTACGTTTTTTGGTATCTAATACTATACAAATGTTCTGATTGCTTACTGTGGGTTTTTTTCTTGCCTATGACGTCATGCTTGGCGCCAATTTCAAAAGGCATTTAAACACTTGTTTGTACACCTGCTATTTATCCTTGAGAAAGGTCCCAGTGTGGACCGAAACGTTGGATATGCACCTGTGAATAAAATTCAACACTTTTTTTCACAAAAAACTTGGAGTGCGGGTCCATTTACTATTTTTTATATATATATATATATATATATATATATATATATATATATATAGATATTTATACTTTTTATATATTTATATATGTATGTTTATATATTTGTTTTCCTGCAGATGTCCGGATTGACGAGCAGAACAACCTTTACAAAGCTCTATCTGAAAATGATTCCATCATTGTCTCTGTTGATCCAGCTGATAATTCATCCCCACATGAGGCATTTTCACCTGTTAGTGAAATGAGCATCAGTTCCCTTACCAGCCAAAGTGAGGCAGATGATGGCCCTGAGTACCTAGCCATTGGTAACATGAGCCGACGTGCATCCAGTCAGAGTAGTGAAAGCTCAAACATTTTCTCTTGCAACCCCCAAAAAACTGATTCTCTAAACTCCACTCCAACAGCTCCCCAAAACTCACTCATACTTAGTGTTCCTCGACGCTCCAGCTTCTCTGAGATTCAGTTTGGGAATGGTCCCTGGCACACAAAGAAAAGCCATATGCGTTCATATTCTGACACCAATGTAACCATAGGAAAGACCCAAGGTAGGAACAAACATTTACGAATAATTTAAAACAATTGTCAGACAGCCCAAAATGATCTTTGATCTGCCCTCTTCTGCACTTAAATAGGAAACAACTGACTCCTTTAGGGAGCATTTTATTATTGGTAAATTCCATTTGTCAGGTGTTAACCATTCAGATGACAGCAGGACTGGTTTGAGGCAATGCTATGCCAGCTGAAATATGTCCTATTTCTCTTGCCTAGATTGGGGGACACAGGCACCATGGGGATGAAGATCCTGTTGCTTGGAGAAAGGACACTAAAAGGTTAAAGTGGCTCCTCCTCCTCCTGCTCTTGGCTTCATCCCCACCTACCTCCTCAATCCTCAGTTTTCTTTTAGTGTCCTCAGAAGGAGGATGGACACTTCGTGGCTGGGAGCAATGGTACAGATTTATTCAGTATCATGCCACTACTAGGGGTCAGTGTTTCTCTTCCAGAACCCCTCGAGCCAAGGACTTCTGATCTGAAGATGCTCTATAGCCTTCCTGCTCTACAGAGGCTGCAGGCTGGGGAGCTCCCCCCCACACTACCCTGGGCACTGGTTCCCGCTCTCCGGAGGCTGCGCCAGTAGCCACAACGGAGGGTATACTTTTTATTGAACATTCCTGGCTGGCACAAGGGGGTAAGTCAATTCCCTCCTCCCTCCCCCCATTAAATGCTGCCTGTCAGCTCTGCAGAAAGGCATTTAGTTTCACTTTCACTGCTATTCTCTGAAAAAGATTTCCCTAGGCCAGGGATGCCCAAAAGGTAGATCGGGATCTACCAGTAGACCTTTAGCTGGTCATCAGTAGATCTCAAGACACTGTCAACACACAGTTTGTCTAAATCACCCTCCTGTTTCATGCTTTTTATTCAGATATTTATGTTAAGGTTACATACCTCCCAACATTTTGAAAGTAAAAAGAGGGACAAAATTTTTTTTACGCACGTAAACAATTTTTGTGACCACACCCCTTTCTGTGGCCACACCCCCTAATTACCATGTTTGGCAGGTTATGAAAGTTTGAAAATATTTCTCCTTATCTAAACTGTGTTTTTGTGTCTCAAAATTGTTACAAAGTATCTTATTTGCACTGTTCTGGGCTCTCTGCTAAAGGTAAATGAGAAACTTTGTTTCTTTTTGTGGCTGTTCAGTGCAGAGAAAAGAGGGACTTTCCAGTACAAATGAGGGACTACGGGTTGAGCAGTCAAAAGAAGCACTGTCCCTCCGAAAAAGGGACAGTTGGGAGGTATGCATAAAAAATGGATGTTTAAACATAACAATATACATTTTCTCATTAATCAATATTTAAGTAATATTTTCTATGGAACAGAATGCTAACAATGCTTTTATAGATGTAGATCATAATGGGACAACAGCACTAAAAGTAGACCCCGCATTGGTAACTCAGTGCCATTCCCAGCGACCTTTCACGCTACCATCTGGCGCTGCGTCTATTTCATTGTGCACGAGTCACTGCACATGCGCCTCACGGGCGCCATCTTACTAAGGTACTATACCAAAGCCCGGGAAACCTCTCTGGCGGCCATTTTGGATCCGCATCTCTCTCCAGTACTGAGCGTTTCCAGCCTCACTGTCTCTCACAGAGAAGAACAAGGCACCATTCCTTCCTTCCTTGGTGAATAGGTAGTTACTCTTCCCTTACTCTTTCTCTAGGGGATTAACACTTCCCTCCCTCTATGGGACCTACTGTGGGGTTTTTCACTACTTCCCTCTGTCTCCACAGATCGCACTCTAAGGGAGAGGTGGTTCACTCCTCTGGACTCTCCTAATATTCCCCAATATCTTTACTTACTGGGTGGCACTATCTACATAGTATAGCCATGACGGGCAGGGCAGATGACCAGTCCCTTCCCAAGCAGGCAACTGCATGTACCACCAATGCAATTTAGTATTTGGCATGGGCTACTTGCAGACCTAAATTTGCTAGTGTTTTGGCTGAGCCAATATGTGAAGGCTGTAAGACTGCAGCAGTCACTGCACAATTACAATCCCACACAGCCTTACCAGCCAGCTCTGCGACAGCTACGGCTAATCAAACGAGCTTGGATTCTGAATTGGTGTGCGCTCTATCTCTAGCGGTCTACAAAACCTAGCCAGAATTCCAGAGACTCTACATAAGGTCCTACAGCACCTATCTACACAGCCTCACAGACTGGTCACTCAGCAGTCGGCCACAAAGCGACCTCCCCTTTCCCCACCTGTTTTGCCTGATGAACAGGAAGAGGCATCGGGAAGAGGGACAGATCCTATCCGCAGATGAATAGGATCAGGATACCCCTAGATACCAATGAGAGGTCGAGAGCCTGATTCAGGCACACCCCACCTTTAGCAGAGCCAACCAAAAACATTTTCAAGAGGCAAAAGAAGTCTTCTTGTGTCTTTCCAGCCTATGAACAGCTGGGTGACATTGTTAAAGCACAATGGAAAACGCCAGACCATAGAGTCCAATTTTCCATCGCTTTACTCAAACTTATCCTTTTACTGTACAGACCTTGGTCTTTACCCCCAGCAGTGGACCCACTGGTCTCTTAATTGTCAAAGACCACCACCATTCCAGTAGCCGATGCGGCTTCCTTTAATGATCCTATCGCCTAACATCTTGAGGGTTTCTGCAAGTCGATTTTTACAGCAGCAGGCAGAACTCTCCGACCTATTATTGCCACCCCATGGGTATCCAGGTCAATGGAAGTTTGGGTGGAACAGGTGGCCCAACTCATGGCTCAGAAGACCCCTCCACAGACCTCTTTCTAGCTCCGATAGCGGACACAAATATATATATACGTATATATATATATATACGTATATATATATATATATATATATATATATATATATATATATATATATATATGTATATGTGTATATATATATATATATAAATGTTCACAAAGTACCTGCACTCCTTCCTTCTCGACGCGAGTGGGTGCCTGGTCAAACAGGGTGTACACGTTCAAAATGGACCAGCACTCCGAATTTTCAATCAAAAGGTGTTTATTACAACATCACTCAAGTGTCCAACGTTTCGGCCCACATTAGGGCCTTTATCAAGGATAAGTGTGAGTGACCGTGTGGGTGTTTAAATACAAACAAAAGTGGGCGTCAGGATGACTTCATTACCAATCAATTAATGCAAATGAGTATCACAATACATTCAAGTGAATATTGTGTTTCAATTCCAGATCCAACATCTAGGTGTCAGCATTGTACCAATTACACCATTTTGTTTTTATAATAAACTCTGTGGTTTGCATTCTGTGGGAATTTTGATATGCTCATGTGTACTTAAATGTATGTGTACAATGTGTGTCAATCATAAAAATGTTAAAAACAATAAAAGAATATGTTGCAAGAAATTCTTTTAGTCTCTTATTGGACTGCTTACTTTGTCTCAGCTCAGTAGAATTACACACACCATCTAAAAAGAAAAGAATATGTGTCATTATATATAATGCGTAGCAGTACTGGACGCGGCTAAGCTCGTCACAAGGGTTCCGGCATAATCCATTGCAGCCAGACGTTTCCTTTGGCTAAAAAAATGGTCAACAGATCTTACCTTGAAGTGGTCTCTACTTGGTGTCCCATTCTCGGAAAACAACTTTTTGGTGCTGAACAGAAAAGGTAAATTCTCAAGCTACAGGAGGCAAGAGCACTTTACTTCTGCAAAACAGACCCAAGAGGACTACCTTCAAAAGGCAACCATTTTTTTTTTGTCCCTTTCGCCAAAATCAGAGCCAGAGGTCCCAACATGAAAAGCAACACGCTCCAACCCACCCCAGATTCCAGTCAAGGCAGAGCACTTCTTGGTCTGGAAGCAGAGCAGCACCTAAGCCCACACAGGACAAAACAGCCTCCGCATGAGGAGGTGCCTACCCCTGAAAGCTTACCCTTTGGCGGATGCTTAAGTCACTTTCGGGAGGTATGACGGCATAGAGTACTGGACCCCTGGGTCCTACAGATCATATCTATCTCATAGAATTCGCTCAGCTACCTCCGAGGTGATTTTCCATCTCAAGGCTCCCTACCACAGAACCCAGGCACTCAGCGTTCCATGGGGTTCCACACGCCCTGACTGCCTCCGCGGTAGTAAACCTGTTTATAGTACCCAAAAAGGATGGATCTTTTCACCTGGTGCTAGACCTAAAGGCACTAAATGACCATGTAAAGAAGCACCACTTCAAGATGGAATCCATCCAGTCAGTCCTAATGTCCCTGGACATAGAGGATTTCAGGGCGGTGATCGACATCAAAGATGCATACCTGCATGTCCCCATACATCCCAACCACCACTGGTTCCTTCACTTTCAGTGGCAGGAGAACATTGGCAATCCCTGGCACTCCCTTTCAGACTATCCTCCGTGCAAAGGGTATTCACAAAGGTCATGGTTGCGGCTCTAGATGACCTGCGACTGCAGGGAGTGAGTGTCATACCATACCTGGACGACCAATTGGTAAAGGCCCGTTCCATGGCACTGGCCGCAACTCATCTCTAGACACTAATGCTGTTAGGCTGGCAGATAAACTCCAAAAATCTTGATTCATACCTTCTCAGAATACAGAATATTTAGGGCTTGATCTAAATTCTTCATTGGGAAGAGCCTTCCTTCCCCAATCCAAGATCACCTCAATGCAGGGGCTCCTGTCAGCTCTGCAGAAAACGGATCAGGTACCTTTACGATTGCCATGAGAGTGCTAGGGACTTAGTGTCATCCTGCGATTCCATATGCACAGCTCCACTCCAGAGCCTTACAGAGCCTTAAGCTGGCCATAGACGCAAAGATCCGATCGTACGAATCAACGTACGATCGGACTTTCCCATCTCCCGACCCTCCACTAACCATTCAGATCAAAGTCTTTACCATTCCGATCAAATTAGAACAGATCAGCCAATGTTCTGCCCCTGACAGCAATCGTACGATAATTATGTCTGACAACACTAGTGACAGTCTCCCTCTGAAAATCGTTCGATCGGCAATACACGCAGAGATATTATCGGCAGGCGACAGAAATTTTCTAACCTGTCCGATCGACCAAACGACCGATCTCCGACGGACGAAAAATGTCGGGACTCGCCACACATGGTCCGCAAATCGTATGAATCCACGATTCGTACGATCGGATCTTTGCGTCTATGGCCAGCTTTACTCCAACACCAGAGGAGGAACTGAGCGAACCTAAACTGCAGGATTCCCCTATCAGAACTAGTTTGAACCTCTATCAATTGGTGGCTTTGACCAACAACACTTCAGTCAGGAAAACCCTTCCCCAATCACCAGTGGACAGTCATCACAACAGATGCCAGTCTACAAGGTTGGGGAGAAGTACTGGGAGATCTAACCGTACAGGGACATTGGTCACAGAAAGAACTACTCCCCATCAACATCCTGGAATTAAGAGCAATCTACCTGTCACTGCTCCAAAGGTCAGGCAGACTTCAAGATCTACCTGTAAGAATACAGTCAGACAATGTGACAGCGTTGGCTTACATCAACCACCAAGGAGGCACAAGGAGTCAAGCTGCCCTCGCAGAGGCACTGCAAATTCTTCTGTGGGTGTAAAACACAGTACCAGCTATCTCCGCAGTTCATATCCCAGGAGTGGACAACTGGATAGCAGATATTCTCAGCCGAGAGACCTTAGATCAGGGAGAGTGGAGCCTACACCCAGAGGTTTTTTCAACTGATTCTGGCAAGGTGGGGCACTCCGGAAGTAGACTTCATGGCATCCAGGTACAACAAGCAGCTTCCGAGGTTCTTCACAAGAAGCAATGACCCTCTGGCCCTACCACTGGACACACTGGTGGTTCCGTGGCAGTTTCACCTAGCATATGTCTTCCCACCACTGGCACTTCTGCCAAGGGTAATCAAGAAGGGTAGAAACCGTTCTAGTGGCACCCTACTGGCCACACCACACTTGGTTCGAAGAGCTCATAAGTTCCTCAGTGGACGCACCATTCCACCTTCCAGACAGAATGGATCTGTTATCTCAGGGACTGATCCTCCACCGGAGTTCACCATGGCTGGCTGTCAGGGCTCAGCAGAACAGCTCCGGGTTGAGCTGACGTCACCTCCTGAATGGGGCAGTGTCTCTGTGCCAGCGCCTGTTGTTGGCACGTGTGCTGATGTGCGCGTGCGTTTTAATGCCGGCGCGCGTTTTGGCGTGCGCGCGTGTACTGGCGCACACGCATGTTCTGATGCTGGCGCGTGTCATGACGCAGGCGCGCGTCATGACGCAGGCACGCGTTCTGACGCAGGTGCACGTCATGACGCAGGCGCGTGTCCTGACGCAAGCATGCGTCCTGAGGTTAAAAGGACGCTCAGGCCTAGGCTCAATGCGAGGTGATTGTCTCTACTGACACTAAGCGTTTTTGACTTTGATGATTCTTCTGATTACGACCACGGCTTGTTCCTGACTACTCTTCTGATTACCCCTGGATCCTGTGTCTGATACTTCTGATTTCGACCTCGGCTTTTCCTGACTACTCTACTTGTTTATTCCCTAACCGGCTCCAGCTTCCTGATTGTCTCTAGTGTATGACCCGGCTTGTTCCTGACTTCGTATCTTCGTTTGCAGATAAGTGCTGAGTCCTTATTCACAAACTGTTATTTCTGTGGGCTCTATCGGCACTCCTGCTATTCCTTATCTGGGACCGTCCTGTACCAACCCCCAGGGCACAGCTCAGTGGGAAGCGTGGGGGAGGCTTATACCTTCAGACTTGCCCTGATACCTGACACTGGCTTTAACTGAAGCATGACACTTGAAGCCATAATCCTAGCCAGAGTTCCAAAAAAGGCCATACCGACCTTACTACGGGCCAGAAAGCCCGTCTCCGCACGCATCTACCACAGGGTATGGAGGACATTCATATTCTGGTGTAAATCTAAAGCCAAAGACCCACAGTCCTGGGACGAAAGTAGCCTATTGTTATTCCTTCAGGAGGGTTTAGAAAAAAGGGCTGGCACTCAGCTCACTGAATGTTCAGGTATCAGCCTTATCTATCCTTTTTCAGCAGCAGCTTGCAATGTTGCCCAACATCAAGACCTTCCTACAGGGAGCATTGAGGATGATACCTCCATACCGTCATACAATCCCTCCCTGGGATCTAAATGTGGTACCTTCTGTATTGCAGGAGCAACCGTTCGAGCCATTGGATCAATTCCATTACCTCTGCTGACTCTTAAGGTAGTTTTCTATTAGCCATCACTTCGGCTAGACTAGTTTCAGAACTAGCAGCTCTATCCTGTCGTCCACCATTTTTGAGTTTTTTACAAGGACAAGGCGGTGTTGAGACCTACCCTGGATTTCTTCCTAAGGTGGTGTCAGAGTTCCACCTTAACCAGGACCTGGTGGTTTCTTCATTTGTCCTGAACAAAAGACAAATTTGGAACAGTTACATACGTAGATGTGGTTTGTTCTCTCAGAACATACACCAGGGCTACCAAGAGTAGAAGGAAGATAGACAACCTCTTTTTCTTATCAGAAGGACCACGGAAAAGCCTTAAGGTATCTAAGGCCACCAATGCAAGATGGATTAGGTCAACAATCTTGAAGGCCTATGAGGTACGAGGTAAGGCCACACCCTTCCGGGTTCAGCTCATTCTACTTCTTCACTCAGCACTTCTTGGGTGGTTCGCCTCCAGGCTTCAGCAGAACAGGTCTGTAGGGCTGCAGTGTGGTCATCCACACACACCTTTTCCAAATTCTACAAGGTGCATACATTCGCCTCAGCCGAAGTGACCTTCGGCAGGAAAGTGTTGCAGGCGGTTATTCCCTGAACACTATGGGTAAAAAAGTCCCGCCCTCATGGGTAGCTTTGGAACATCCCCATGGTGCCTGTGTCTCCCAATCTAGGCAAGAGAAAAATAGATTTTTGTACTTACCGTTAAATCCTTTTCTCTTGTCCTACATTGGGAGACACAGGCCTTCCCTCCCTGTATTAGTTCAAGTTAATGTTGATCAGTTAATATCTTATATCATTTTTATTGTTCAAATACCAAGTTCAAACAGCAGGTGGTTCATACTGTGCTTGGCTTGCATGGGGAGGTGCTCCTTCTCTTCACATGTGCAATTGGTAGGGCTCGTCATCTCTTCTTCGGTCAGAAAACTGAGGATTGAGGAGGTAGGCGGGGATGAAGCCCAGAGCAGGAGGAGGAGGAGCCACTTTAACCTTTTAGTGTCCTTTCTCCAAGCAACAGGATCTTCATCCCCATGGTGCCTGTGTCCCCCAATGTAGGACAAGAGAAAAGGATTTAACGGTAAGTACAAAAATCTATTTTTACCCTCAGCCTAAATTGTCTGGCTTTGATCCCATTATGCAGCGGTTTTTTTTTGTCCATGTATGTTATCTGTAACATTTTCTCTCGCTTTAACCCCTTAATGTCTGACATTAGGAAATGACCGGAATATCAGCATTATATTAATGGAAGACCCTGCAGCAGGTCTGGCATCTAATTTCTTATGCCAACCATTGGCAGAAGCACTGGTGGTGTTGCAATTATGCATTCCACAATCACATTAATTTTGTAGTCGAAGAAATCTTTGGATATTTTTTGTCATTGAATAGTGATGCAGCATGATATATGCATTCTGTTCATTTCAGCTACTGAGCAAGGTGCTTATTTTCAGCCTCTCTAGCACACAATTTAACACCAGTGCTTCTTCCATTAATTTGTAATGCAATGTACACAGGTGGTGCTGGTTCTTTAAGCTGGACCTCTCCTTCTGTCATCACCCAAACCATCTAGGATGTCCTTTTTCCCTTTCAGTCGTGAAAGGGAACATTCTAGGCTGCTAGATGCATGCCTGTTTATGGGACAGTTTCTTTCCCCTGGACCCATTCTCCTTTTTGATGAAAACTGCACCGGCCTGTTGAAAAACTCTCTAAGCGCTATACCAGCAGTTGCTTACCTTGGGTATTCCCACATTACCTATGAAAATCTTCACTACAGATGCCTGGGATGGCATGAGAGTTTTTTTTACACATGCCAGTTACGTTTTCTCCAAATAGTAGCAATGGCTCATGGAAAAACCTTTGCAATTTATTTCACTGTGGGGTGACTAACATTTTGGCAGCCCCAGTAAAATTACATGTTCTGTAACATTTTTGGATTTGGCTAAATACTGATCTTGATGCAAACTTTTAGAAATGTATTAATATTTAATACTCTCTTTTTAAAAACTTCTTCATTATCCTTCAAATTCTACAAACTCCCCTTCTGTTACATGATTTAAGTGGTACAAAGGAGTACAGGGTGTTTCTCTGCCAACTAAAATATACTGCCTTTTTTTAGTGGTAATAAGCATTCATCCTTAACCCTCGCTGGTCAGTGGTATCTGTTTGATACATTTGTTAGAGCATATTGGGGTAAGATATGCAGGGACTTGATTCTAACACATGGGGGCAAATCCTGTATGATTTTTTCTGGATTGCCTCCCCATTTGCATCTATGGTAATTGCCTGGACCGGTATGGTGTATGTGCACGCCAGCCATGGTAAATCTTGAGTATTTTATTAATTTGTAATGTGAGCACACCATGCGTTTTTAGGTGATTACTATACAGTAAATGCAATTCAGAGCATTTATTGATTTGCATGATTTTTAGCTCTGAATCTCCCTTTGTGCCATTGTCCTAAACTTTGAATGGCAAATAGAACTTTTTTCTTCAAATCATCTCTATACACTTACAAAAAGTTATAACATTTTCTTATGATATATTCAGTTTTATTACATTTGACCAAACATATTAAAGATTATATTTTTCCCAAAATAAGCCAGAAAGTGAACTGCTACCACCTTTGTACATTGTCTTACTCATGCCTCCTTTATATATTGCATGTGCATATTGTACGTGGACGAATGTTCCTTCCTCTCTGTAACATCTTGTGGGTTGTCCTCTTCTGAAAGTCAAAAATCATGTTTGTGTACATAGTAAATGAATGTATTCCTGTTTGCCTTGCTATTGGGATTTAAGTTATGTTGTGGAAATATTGTGGAGCTTTCAGTATAACTGACTCACTCAAACCTTTCTAAATATAGTGATATTCTAGTATGAGTTTTTGTAAGAGTACAATAGGGAATTACCAAAGAGGGAGATTAGTTATGTTTAGCTGCCTATGAATAAACATAAAAGAAGGGGTGTGCTCCCATTGTGTAAAATTGTATATCACACTTACAATTTAGCACATAATGATTGTTCATCTACAAAATCTGTTAAATCTGTTCCCAACGCGTTTCGTTGTGTCCCGACTTTCTCAAGGGTGCTGCCTATGAACAGGTTTATTATTTTATAGACCTGCAGTTTTTAGGTCTGTTGCTACTCTAGCCCACAACCTCTCCCCTTACCATTGCCAACAGGCGTCTTTACCTATTACAAATAGGGTGTACCCTTCTGCTCTGACATTGGATTTGGGTAAAAGTGTCCAGTGGCAGGCTGGGGAGACTAACACTTTTTGCTATATAGGCACTCTCATTTAAAGCTGCTGCCCCAGGCATGGACACTGGGGTGCATGTAGAGTGACTATAGACCTGACTGTAGTTGAAATATTTCTATAGAAAAATGAGCTAAATTTAGCTGGGTACAAGTAACTGCAGCTCTGTGTGAAATAATCCTTAATCCACAGTAATTTGATTTTAGCTTTGAATGCCACCATCCTCTCATCTGTGTTGCTTAAAGGTATAAGTGTTGATAACTCAAATCAGTCTGACAGCTATATTATTTCTCAACAGAGTCCCTTTCTGGATTATGGAATAACCCCATCCTGCTAGGCAAGACCAAAGCAATAGATTCCCCTTACATAGAACATGGTATGTATTCATTTGAAATTTAGATAAAGTAATACAAAAGATGTTCTGAAACTGGATTAGGTGACAGATTCTTCTTTATTACTGCAAGTTTTAGTAACTAAAAGATAAAACCATCCTGTATTTTAAATTGCCCTTTCAATAGCAGGAGTGATCAAGTGGACTGTTGACTCCTACTGGTTGTACTGCAACTAGCCCAATAAAACACTACAATACATTTTTAATTAAGCACATTTCATATTCAATTGATCCTTTATTGTAATATTATAATCTGGTTGTCCATTTTGAGAACAAAATTTTATATACATATAATGCCCCTCCCCCTTTTAATATAGAGCATGTACAGCCATCTTTATTCTTCTTCATAGTACAGGCAGCAGCTTGTTTTTGTTTTAATTGATCAGGCCTAGACTGTACAATGAGGAATTTCAGAGAACATGCTAAGGCATATAATATTTCTGGTAGGCACCTCCTTTAGAATATAATTTAGAATACTCTGGTTAAATTAGTTGGGTGGTGGGATTGGGTCTTGTATGATCAATAAGATAGCTGCACTACAGGCCCAGACAATCTGTGGGTTGTAGCAAATTCCAGAGAGGCTGCTGTAAGATGCCATAGAAAGTGGCTATTAAGTGGGTTGGTGGGGACTGTTTGGGCCTCTGTGTACTTGGAATGCCAGAGCCTATTTTGAATCCCAGGCCATAACCGCTGCGCTATAACAAAATATATTACCCAAACCTGCAAGCATTACTACATTTTCTCTCCCTGAACCCTGAATGCTGCTTTTCAATGTGGTGTATCTAAACTTTACCTAATTGTAATGGAAATGGAAGTCATTACTCACACCCAAGATGGCTATGGCATCCAAGATGGCGACGGCGTCCAAAATTGGCGGCTCCCTGCCTCTCCATGTGGATCCTGCTGGTCGCAGCGATATGACGCCAGTGTCTTCCCCGCCTGCCAGTGTCTTTCCCGACCATTGCGCCGGCGCCTAAACGCCAGAGTCAGAACATACACCGGCGTCTAAATGCCAGCGTCATGACGCCATTGCGCTCAAACTTTGGCGCCAATCCTGGCCTATATAAAGCCTTCTGAACATTGCAGGCATTGCCCAAGTATAGGTTTAACTTTGTGTATTCCTGGGTGTGTTACTACTGATTGATTCCTGTGTACCAACCTTGCCTGTTATTCGGATTGACCCTTCTCTGCCTGGATTGAACTATTGCCTGGACTTTTGACAACTCTCTTGTCTTACCCTTCTGATACCACGAACTTTGGTTTAATTACCTTCCTTCCTCCTTGGTCCGCACTCCAACTGTGCCTTCGGGCCCTTACAATAATAAAGGTTATGTTTAGAGTAATATAGTGAGTGCCAAACTAAAACAGTGCATCGTTCCCTTCACTTGATTCATTATATTTATGCACCCTTGTGGTTAGTGACTGGGATTTTATTCAATTTAAAGTACACACTGCCTTGAATTTTATGTTGTTTGTGTAGTTGTCATTTTATTAAAGCAATAGTTCACTGTAAAATAAGTTTTAGGATGATGTAGACAGCAATAATCTGAATTAGTCTTCATTTTTAAATTTTTTGTTGTTTTTTTTCTGCAGTTCAAAAGCTTAATTAACCTAGCAACCAAGCATGGTTGCTTGGTTATAGTGAATTTATAGTGGAATATAAACACTAGAGGTCAATTCTAAGGTTAACGACAGCCTTCCCATTTATTTGTAGAGAACTAACATATTTTACTAACATATTTCTGCAGCGCTGTAGAAGGGTGTATACATCAAAACATACAGATTCCATATAAATAAAAGGGAGATCTGCCAATTATCATAAAAATGACCAGGTCGATTGGAGGAGAGAAATGAAGGGATTCAAGGATTTAAAAGGATCTAAATAAGGAATTTTTATTTTTTCCTACTGTATTTCTTTTTGTAGACAGTGTTTCGTACCTGAATGCTACAGAAGGTGTTTTTCGGAGGCCAGCAAGGGGCAGTCATTAATCAGTTATCTCTCAGAACAAGACTTTGGGAGCTGTGCTGATTTGGAGAAGGTAAAGGTGCACCAAAAGATTTGCATTCTGTGCCCTTCGATGAAGCCATAACGAAAATGACATTTGGGAAATGTGCATCCTCAAATTGTCAAATACGATATGTGCATTAACACAGACTTATAAAAAAAGTACAAACTGTGTAACAAATTATGTCAAGGAGGCAAATATACTTTACAGATATGGGATCTATTATCTGAAAGCCCCTTATCCAGAAAGTTGTAGTATTGCATTGGCATAGTCCTATTTAAACATATTTTACTGATTAGCTTTCTCTGTAGAAATTAAACTGTGCATTGTATTTGATGCTAAGTGAGCTAGCATAAATTGTTGAAAAAGCCCATGTACAGAAATCCCAAACATTCCCTTTAATAGATCCTATAGATTTGGAATTCTCTATTGTGAGATCGGAAATGGATTTTTAGGATTGTCATTTGCTGAAGCCATACGATGTGTATTATTTCCTAATCCTCTCTTACCAGGAGAATGCTCACTTCAGCATCTCTGAGTCTTTGATCGCAGCTATTGAACTTATGAAGTGCAACATGATGAGTCGGCAGCTGCAGGAAGAAGAAGAAGACAGTGACCGTGAGATTAGGGAGCTAAAGCGGAAAATACGTCTGCGGCGACAGCAAATCAGAAGCTGCCGAACTCAACGTACTTATCCTGATGGAGGGTCCAGCAGTAAGAGAAATATTACTCAATGAATTTGCTATGTCATTATGCATAAATTGCCAGATTTCCTTTATATATTTGGCTTTCAGTAGACTTCTAAGCAGTTTTAAATGATCTCCGTGGAGCCAACTTTTGGCTGTGAAACACTAATATGCAAATCTATGATATTTTATTATTAATTTATTGCTTTGGCTCTTTGTCTTGCAGGCCAAGAAATGACAGAGAGTGGGTCGCAGATAAGTTCCCATGAGTCCATTACAGTATCAGAGTCTGGCTCTGCAGATGAAGTGGATCAGTATGAAATCAAAGGTATGCTACTTATTTAAAGAAACAGTAACATCAAAAAGTGAAAGTGTTTTTAATGAATGAATGAATAATGTAGTGTTTCTCTACACTTTTAAAACTGGTGTGTTTGCTACAGAAACTCTTCTATCGTTTATATAAAAAAGCTGCTATGTAGCTATTGGGGTAGCCATTCAAGCACAGGACACATTGTAGATAACAGATAAACACAGAAGAATTCCAATGTATACTACAGAGTGTATCTGTTATCTGCTGTGTATCCTGTGCCTTTTCTCCTTTTTCAGCTTTGAATGGCTGCCCCATAGCTACCCAACAGCTTTTTTATATAAGCTAAAGGTATAGTTTCTGAGCTTTGAATGGCTGCCCCATAGCTACCCAGCAGCTTTTTTATATAAGCTAAAGGTATAGTTTCTGAAGCAAACACAGAACTTTTGCCAGTACTCTAAAACACTCTTTTTTGGTGTTACTGTTCCTTTAACAAGGGGTTCTGTAAAAACGTACTGACATTGGTTTTAAAAGGAATTTGTTCTGCATGAAGTCAATAATTAGTGATTATGTTGAAACTGTAGATCTGAAAACACTAAACTTCCTTTAGCATTCGGAAGAAAAGGAGAGGAATGATTTGGTCTTACTTACGATTTCACTTGATGATTGTACTTATTATATGCATGGATTGCTTAAGCATAATTTTCACAAGTTCTCCTATTCTACACATTACATTCTATTTTAAGATCAGGCAAACACATGCTCATTTCACAAGGCTTTTCCCAACATAAATCCATAGAAATACAGTTCATCTGCTCTGCATTTTACCATCACACATTCACATTTTCCCCTCTCTGTGGTTTTTGACATAGAGTGGCTCCTGCACTCCGGAATACTCAGACCTCTCTAAGCCACCAGGGATACTCAATAACCGGTTTCTGGCAGCAGCACACCTCCCTCCAGTATACAGAGGTGTCCACGGGCATCTCACCCTCCTCCCGCACAAGGAAGTCTCCAATACAAGGAGGGATCCAGGGACACTGAGGTGCAGTCCCATACCTCTTTTATTTGATGCTCATCTGCAGCCTAATCAAACAACTACCTCTAGCTGGGAAATGTTTATATTATTTGTGTTATCACCAAGCAGGACAAGACTATGTAAAAGAAGGTGAAAAGTTTAGTTCTGTAAGACCTGTACTATTCTGTCTGAAATGTAATTACAATGTTAGAATTAAAGGTTATGCTCCCTTTTTAGCAACATTTGAGAGAGCTAATTATTCTCTGTAATTTTCTCTGTCTTTATATTCAGCTTCTGAGATCAAACGAAGTTTAAGCAACCAGCACCTACAGTGTACTGAATCCATGTAAGTATTATTGCTATTATTCTGCTCTTGTATATCTTTTATTATTGTTTACTTTCTGAGCAGCATATTAAGTGTGAAATGTCATGAAGCATTTAAATTGGTACACTTGTCTTGTTTGTTTATAAACCACATCCAAGGCCATGCTAGGTCACTAACAAACACTGGTTTCCTATATCAGGGCAAGGTTTTCAGTTAATAAAATAACAAAATTCTTTGCCCACTAGAAGAGTAAAAACCAGTAAAAGCATAATACAAAGTAGCTTTTTTTGCTGGTAGCAGCAAAAAAACCTCTGCCTGTGGCAAAAACTTTGGAAATGTTCCGCCATCGATTAAAACACTTACGGGTGTAATTATTAAAATTGCAGTCAAACATCACCAGTGATGCTGCCCATAGTCAGCTACAAGGTAGGAAACAAAAGCAAACGATCTGATTAGTTGCTAAGGGCAACATCACCAGTGATGTTTGTCTCCAATGTTAATAAATACATCCATAAGAGTTTCCTACCTTTCAGCAGAGTATATCTATATCTATCTGTAAGCCTGTATTTTCTCATTTTTACTGTAATTGTACTTTCATAATGAATCATACTTAGAGTTTTAAGCATGTCACCTCAATGTCAGTAGCTTGCAGCTTGTGTATTTGCTGCTACACTACAATATGTGATAGGAAGCTTGGTTTCAAGCTCCACTTGAAAAGGATTGATGTAAATGATATATCATCTCTGTAAACTCTGCTAAATGTCAACACTATATAAACTCTGCTGAATGTTGACACTATATAAAGAATAATAATCATTGTTATTCACCTGCAGGTTGTACTCCTTTCTTTGTTCCAACTCTGCTGAGTCTGTGGCCATGGGTCTCCTAAAGCAGTTTGAAGGAATGCAGCTACCAGCAGCATCAGAGCTGGAGTGGCTGGTCCCAGAGCACGATGCACCACAGAAGGTAAATAACCCACTAAAAACTGAGAGTACATTTTGTAAGAATGAAATCTCTGTAATTAAAAGGGCCAAGGTCCTTCCCAACATGAGAGCAAGCTTGGATACTCAAAACCTGTACTGGCATGTTCTGCGCTGTCTATTTTTAAGTACAGATCCTCTTACAGGATAATTAAAGATTATCAAAGAAGTAGGGTAGAAATGCTGCACATTGTGTTATGGGGTTATGTACCAGTGAAGGCAGTTGCAGCCCTTTAGCAGAACATATGTGCCTCCGTGTCCCCAGTACCTCCCCATCTACTTTGCTACTGATTTATAGCACATGCTCTGTGCTAAGTATATATGGAATATAAAAATCATAATACATAATAATTTGCAACAAGCCCTAAGCTCATCTTCTCAACAGCTGCCCAGAGCACAACGAGCATGTGCACTTCCAACAAAATCCAAGATGGTGAAGCCCTGTGCACAACTTTAAAGGCTTGGATCATTACTGTTATAAAGATTCTGGAACATTAGCCTGGTCTAGTAATTTCAGTATATAAAATACAGCATTACTACCTATATTTGTTTTAAGGATTTAGTTCTCCTTTAAATTTCTAAGATATGAGACATGTTCCTCAGATACTGGTATCCGAAGGGATGTGTTAATAACCTAATATTGAAATATGTTCTTGTATGCAAAAATGTGACACTGGGTTGCAAATTGTCCAATTATGGGATCCCTTATCTGTATGTATTTGATGATAGCTGAGATGCGTGAATCCATATTGGTGGCTTGCAGCACCTATTCTACTACTTAAAGGGGTTGTTCACCTTTTAATATGATGTAGAAAGTGATATTCTGAGACAATTTGCAATTAGTTTTCATTTTTTATTATTTAAGGTTTTTTAGTTATTTAGCTTTTTATTCAGCAGCTCTTCACTTTGCATTTTAAGCAATCTGGTAGCTAGGGTTCAAATTACCCTTGCAACCAGGCATTGATTTGAATATGAATTAATTCAATTTCTAAACTGTACTTTTCTTTCCCTGCTTTTAGCTACTACCAATTCCAGATTCTATACCCATTTCTCCAGATGATGGGGAACACGCAGATATTTACAAACTTCGAATACGGGTTCGCGGAAATTTTGAATGGGCACCACCAAGACCACAAATCATCTTTAATATCCACACTGCTCCCACGTATGTCCCACTGGTGCGTCAGGAGGGGATCAGACTTGCATTTTTCACAGCAATATTGACTCTGATTTTATCTTTCAGAAAGAAGGTGGCAGTCACAAAGCAGAACTACAGATGTGCTGGCTGTGGAATTAGGATAGAATCTGGTAAGCCACTATTCCGTGCTTATACAGGTATGGGAACCATTATCCAGAAAAACCAATTATCCAGAAGGTTCATAATTATGAAAGGCTGTCTCCCATAGACTCCATTATAATCAAATAATCCAAATCTTTAAAAATGATTTCCTTTTTCTCTGTAATAATAAAACAGTACATTGTACTTGATTAAAGATTAGATATAATTAATCCTTATTGATAGCAAAACCAGCCTCTTGGGTTTAATTAATGTTTACAAGATTTTTCTAGTAGACTTAAGGTATGAAGATCCAAAGTATGAAAAGATCCATTATCTGGAAAACCACAGGTCCCCAGCATTCTTGATAACAAGCCCCATACCTGTATTTATTATTTGGCTTGACAGCATCTAACAGCAGTGTTGTAATACTAAGTGAAATTAGTGTTCAATGTGCATGATCCTACTTTTTGTTAAGTCTACTGTAATATAAATGTATGCAGAGTTTTCTGGCCAAAGGAATTGTTTTTTTAGGTTGCAAATCTATATGCCCATATTACTTCATACATACATACATACATACATACATACATACATACATACACATATGGAGGACACTCTCATACATCTTGGGCCATGACAATACTGTTGGTGGAGTCATGTTTTTGCTTATACTTGCAATTGGTAAAATTGACTTAGCCAGTTGTTAATTCAATAAGCCTGAAAATATAACCTACAAAAATATGTTTTGTACACTTTGTATTTGTTGTAGTGACAGTACTGAACATGCTGATGCACCATTTTTTGACATGTTGATTTTTTTAAATTATTCTTTCACACTGAAGAAGAAGATTTGCGATTTGTTGCCAATAAAGTATGTGCAAAATAGACGCTGAGGCATACTAACACTCAGAAAAAATAGCTCAGAGCAGCAACCAAATAGATATTTGCTTTTAGTATTCTATCTGCAGAAAATGAACCAATTGGTTGGTCTGGATTACTACACAAAGCAATGTTACTAAATTAGCTCCAGTCTCTTATTAATATAAAGGCACCCCTCCCCCATGTCAAAGAACAGGGAAGGAGCCTAGATTTGTTCTATTTCTATCTTTATTTATCTCTCGTCCAGAATTAGAAGGGTTACACAATCATTTTTTGTAGACACAGGTGTCTGTTTTATGACCTAGATGTCCACTTTTTACTTTCTTTTAAAAGATTATACGGTATTAAAAGACTGCGATATTGTGAATACTTGGGAAAGTACTTTTGCCAGTGCTGCCATGAGAATGCACAATCCGTCATCCCTGGGCGAATAATTTGAAAATGGGACTTCAGCAAGTATTATGTCAGTAATTTTTCAAAGGACCTACTTTCAAAGATTTGGAGTGATCCTCTCTTCAACTTGCAGGACATCAACAGCTCTTTGTACCGGAAAGTAAAGGCACTGGAGCAAGTGCGGGTAAGGACATTCAGATGTTCTTCCTTCGTGAACAAAATATTTATGTCTTTACCGTTTTAAAATTATATTAAGCAAATTATATTCAAGGGTAGCCCTGACAATGGGGTATATTTATCAAAGAGTGAAATTAGAGATCGCCACAGTCCTCTAGAGTGAAATTCCGTCACTCTCCATTCATTTCTATGGAATTTTGAAGTGCATATTTGTCAAGGGGCAAACTTTCACTTTCACCCATTGATAAATACTCTTTTAGAAATCCCAAATAAATGAAGAGTGGAAAAAACTCACTCTAGTATACTGCGGCGATCTCTAACTTCACTCTTTGATAAATTTGCCCCAATGTCTGTACAGAAAGTCACCTGCAAGCTGAAAGAAAGTTAAGTAGAGCTGCAGGGTAACTAACCTATCATTGCTCATAGCTACAGCAATACTCATAGCAATCTGATTGTTCTGGTTGAACTTCATTAAATGTGTGAGAGAACTGGTACATATATATATATAGCAATAACTACTAAAGTCTACTTAACCAAAGTGTACATTGGTTACGTCTGAAGAGCTCTAGTTTGTTACATGTACTGAATCCCTTTCCTGGTCTTCTTTTAGGAAAGCCTAAATTCACTGAAACATAGATAAGTGGCCATACCGTATCTACCTGGTTAGGGTCAGGGTACTGTACAGGTCAGTTTGTGTATGGGCATCTTAGGGTAAGCTAAGAGATAAAGAGGCCACACAGAGGCCAATTAAAAGTGGCCTTCTCAGCCCCTCCAGAGCAAATCAGCAGTTTACTGGTCTATGTAAGGGACCTGTGGGGGCCTGTCTGACTGATGGGATAGCACATTATCAGATCATCCCAAGAGTGACCAAAATGGGCAAAGATCAGCTTGTTTGCTGAATATTTCAGTGTATAACCAGCTATACTTAGGGGAAATTAATTCTGCATTAATATAAATACTGTACAGAATAATTAACAGAAAACTAACAGCATACAGATACCACATTCAAAGAGCTATGAAAAATATGTTTCTTTTTTTTTTTTTAGGGTTTCCATGTTTAAAAATATTTTATTTGATTTTCATATTAAACAAATGAAATCAAAATGACAACAAATGTTATGCAGAAGAAGAAAATATGTTGCAAAGGAAAAAATATGTTTCTGTTTACTTCTGTCACAGGCATATCTGTACTGGAGAAATTCCCTTTCCTAAAATCACAACTTGAGGTTTCATTTACAAAGAGTGTAAGCCAGGTGTGGGCAAACTGTGATCTTCCCGATGTTCCAATGTTGTAGTTAAAAATCTCAAGGAACCCTGGCCACCGTTGTTATAAGATGTTGCACACATCTATTTTTACCATTTGTACCAGTTTTTAGTAACATTCCAATATTGTGCAGTGCTTATAAAATAGTTTTTTTCATTTATAATTAAACATCAATAAAAAGGAAAAATAAATAATGGTGTAACATTCATCATCGATTCTAGAGGTGAATGGAGTGTTGCTGATTTTGCCAAGTGACTGTATATGTTTTTTTTTCAGTTGTTCAGAGTCCAGTTGGTGCACTTAAAGAACATGTTCAAAACATGCAGGCTGGCAAAAGGGTGAGCTTTTATGTTCTTGTTGGCTAGAGTGATAATGGATGCTTAGAGGTGGTCTATACATTACTCTCACCTTGATGCTTTATTGCTGCTTGTGGTTATATGTATTTTACTTAGTAGTTTTCATTCTTGTTTATCAACCCATAATCACATTTGTTACAAATGTTTGAATAATTTTGTCTTACAGAATCCTGGAGTTGTATGACATTCTATCTGGACACCTGACTGAGGACCATCATCTGTTCTCCTTAAGTGATCTCACCTCTATAAAGAAAGGGGAGTTGGTCCCACGGTTAAGGGATTTAGTGAAGTCTGGAACCCTACATATAGATAAATGCATGGTAACAGTTTGTTTTCTTCATAATTGCATATTAAATGAGCAGAAATGTTCCACTTTTCTGTATTCATTGTTGTACAGCAGGTTGTAGGCCAGCCCTATACCCCTGTGGATTGGGCAGGTTCGGGCCAACCTCGCTGCTCCTCTTGCGCCTCTGCTTTCCCCGCCCACAACCTTAGACTGCCGGCTTCCTGTAATATAGACTCACCCCTTCCCTGCCCCTTTTGTGACACCATCGGTGGGACAGGAATATAAATCAAATTGGGAAGTTGGGTGCAGGTCAAGCGGTTGCGGTTCTGGGTCGGGTGCAGGTCGAGAATAACTCAACCTACACATCACTACTGTGAATGATTGATGTAGCAAAAACAAATAAATTTTTTTATTTACTTTGTATTTATCTTATTAGGGGGCCGATTCACCAATGGTCGAATATCGAGGATTAATTAACCCTCGATATTCGACTAGGAATTGAAATCCTTCGAATATCGAATTCGAAGGATTTAGCGCAGGAAATTCGATCGATTATCGATTATACCTACAGGAGTGTGTGTTTTTTTATTATTTGGATCAAAAGAGGTAATAGATCTCTTGTGTTCACCAATCCTAATTTTAACTGTTCGTGTAGTTTGTCCCACATATAGCTTGGGGCAGAGGTGAACAGACCCTCTAAACAAAGAGAGACTAGATTTCTCAATAAACCAAAGAATGGCACATTCCCATGTCTCAATTGTAATAAATGCAGTTCTATCATCAAAGGTGATTACATTACACACCCAGGGAATAAAATTCCCATAACTCAGTACCATACGTGTAATTCAGACCATGTTGTATATGCCCTAAAATGCCCATGTGGCAAGCTATATGTGGGACAAACTACACGAACAGTTAAAATTAGGATTGGTGAACACAAGAGATCTATTACCTCTTTTGATCCAAATAATAAAAAAACACACACTCCTGTAGGTAGACATTTCTTTACTGAGAAACACAGTGTTGTAAGCCTAAAATGGATGGTCTTACAAAAAGTAAACATGCCCACTAGAGGTGGTAATAGAAAATTGTTATTATTGCAACAAGAAGCAAGATGGATTGACTTATTGAATACAATTGAACCCAAGGGAATGAATGGAGCTTCGAGTTTAAAATGTTTCTTATAGAACATTTGTTTCATATTACCTTTTCAGATTACCATCACTTCTGGTTTTCGATACTATGTATGGACTTCTACAAATGGACTACTGTAACCAGATGGTATGATACTTTACACTGATTGAAACGATTTTGAAATTATGAATAAGTAGCATTACAGCTGTGCAGTGTTACATCTCATTCTTTAATACGCTTTAGCAAGCTAATTAATTGGTCTCATTCAAGGCATCTCTGACTATAATTCTTCATAATATACTGAATGCATACTGTTCTGCATGCTACTATTCTTTCCTGCATGTCTGTCTGTACTCATAACAACAATTCACAAGCAATGTTCTCATTGGAAAAACCCACAGGGAATTAAGAACCAGAGTCTGCCACAATCAAATACATTAAAAGGTGAAATCAACATAAAAGGACAAAACAGAACTTTTTGATTAGTTATGTCATTTCAATTTGTGGCACATTTAGTGTTTGGTTCTCTGAGACTCAGGGTGATGCGGCCAGGCTGTGACTTTAACATGCATATTCAATTGCATTTTGGATCGTTGTAGTTGTGTGCCATGCAAAAGTGATTTTCTTTGACTATAATGGGATGATTTTTTCCAGAAACACTGCATCTGCCATAAGCTGGTTGTACATAATTTTCAAGCTAATTGCCTAAAAATAATGCAGTGTTAATAACATTTTTTTCTGTCTGTGTTAATAACCTTTTTTGAAACAATCCCTATCTACTCTATTGCGCTTCGCCAGGTCTGAGGTGGCGAAGGAAGTCTAGCGTAAAAGGTAGCGTTCAGTACACTGCGCAAGTTAGTGAATTTGCGTAGTTACGTTGCTAGCGAAAATTCGCCTGGCGTAAGGGTGCGAAGTAACACTAGCGAAATTACGCCAGCGTTCGTTAGTGAATTTGCGCAGTAACGAAAAATGCCAAACGCTAGCGAATTAACGCCAACGTTCGGCGCTTAGTGAATTTGCACCATAGAGTCAAGAAACTTTATATTCACCTTTCTTGAGTATGATCTCCTGTCTTGTCTGGAGTTTGTAATAATGCTGGTATATTATAGTACCAAGCAGTTGCTCAGAGTTATACAAACTTTAACTTGTGTCAGAAATCCACCGCAATCCACAAATTCAGTTAAAACATCTTGCTTTATTAAATCTTCATAAAAGCACACATTTTTAGGCTACATATGCAGTGCAAGGATTGCCAACGCGTTTCGTGACCTCGTTAGTCACTTCCTCAGGGCATGAAGTTTGGTGTGTAAATTGGTTTAAATTTGCTGCAGTGCCAAAACAGAATGCCAGACAATGGCACTTTAACCCTCCTGCACTGAAAGTGTTAAATGGCTTACTAATTAACAGTATGCATTTCATGTTATTTATGTTAATACACTTTTTAATCTGCATATCTGATGACGGGTTTATCTGGGTTTAGCTCACTGGAAAGTGTTCAGACATATCATTCAGATAGTGAGAAGTGTTTCTCCATCTTGTGCCTATTTCTTCCTGCTTTAGCATATGTTGGCAAGCAAAGGAGAAGCTTAATTAAGGAACAGGGGTATGAGCATTTCCTGTTCTACTACCCACAGATATAGTAGCCATCTCTACAACCTATATCCATGCTCCATGTCCTGTTTTTACTTTCATTCAAGACTATAAACCTCATTATCAGTGTCTCCTGGAATCTAGGTAACAGAAAAGTAATTTTTTTAGGCCTTGTCAGCAGGGAACCAACTCTATTACCAACTCTAGGTCAGTAATAACCATTAGATGAGATACAGAAGGCCATATATTGCTGTACTTAGTTTTTTGAGGATTGCCAAACCATTTCATCCAACATCAAGGATATGACTGAACCATTATAGTATATACATTAACCTTTTCGTTCTTTGATCACTCCAATGCTTTTTTCGTGAAAACTGAGGCGCTTAACAATCATCTGACTAACTTGAACAATCTGGTGTAAATCGAGCAGGAAGAATGGGCCAGAATCCTTACCAGTCAGCAAAGTTTGTACATACTGTACCTACCTCATAAGACTTAACTTCATATGTAATAAAAGGCCCAGTAGCAATAACCCATAGCAACCAATAAAATGTTTACTGATCACCTTTTTAAAAGCAAATTCTACCTGCTCACTTGATGCTCTGGGTTACTGCTCCTGGGCAAACTTAGAGCCCATTGTTACATAACATACCTTTAATGCTGCAAAAGGTAGCACTACAATATACTGAAGACCTTGTCTTAAAATGTTAAAACTTAAGTTCCAAAAAAGCAGTTTTACAATTAGGCTTTGAAATAAAAAATATCACAGAGAAAATGTCATTGTAAGAGTTGTCATTTAGTAGAACAAGAGAATTATTTCAAAATGCTTCTGCAAGGCCCCACATACATGTACTGCCTCCAATTGTATCCTTATGGGCACTGCTGGGATCCCAAGCTGACTTCACTCCATTTCCATTCCACTACAGTATTTGCCTAATCCCTGTTCAACTCCCTTATTTGCAGGGCAACCTTGCTTTAGGCTATATATGAAATCAATAGCTTAATTTAACCTTTAGCCTGGCGACTAATCGCCTCTTCTGCGTGGCGACAATCTCCCCAAACTGCCTCCTTCCTGCCTTCCGCCTGCTTGAATGAGAAAACGTCAGCGCAATGCACTCGCGGCGCTTAGATTTCCAAAATCGCCCATTTTCTGAAATCGAAGCGCCACAAGTGCACTGCGCTGGCGTTTTCTCATTCAAGCAGGTGGAAGAAGGCAGTTCACGGAGATTGTCGCCACGCAGAAGAGACAGTAAGTCGCCAGGTGACTAAATCTCCCCAAATCTGCCCGTCTGCCCCTAAAGGGTGATGTTTTCTAATTCCTGTTAGGTGGGTATAGTTAGTGACATCTAGGGGACATCCCATTTAGTCTTTTTCTCCATGTATTTATAGTTGTTTGTCTGCTGCTCTTCTTGCCTTAAGTGACCAAGACTTTATGGGCTTGAAGATGGTGCTAGAAAGTGTGACCCTACAAAACAAACATTCTAAAAATAAAGTGCAGAGATTCTCAAACCATTCCAGATTTAACCCTAGAAGAATTAGGATTTAGAGATATGCATTTAAAGGAAACTGTATAATTATCACAGAGTCATCCAGTTGTTTAGATTCTCTCACTGTTGAAAGTAATGCCTGACAGGCCACACACACTTGCATTGTATATTGCACACATCCACTGCAGGCTCCAGATAAATAAATCTAAAGTCAAGTATTTGTATTTAGGAAGGGCTTCCTTCCATCGTAAATGTGTTGAAAAAGAAAATATCCTGTAAATAATAGGGAACTGTATAAAGAATACGGATATGTCCCTTCTGTTGAAGAAACCACTAGTCCGTCCTAAATAAACATCACATTTTAACACTGCTTGATCTTTATTGTGGTCATGTGCGCAAACTGACACTAAAAAACTACTTTTTAAAATATGAAAGTATATTAAAAGTTACCTATAGTCATGTTGATTGTTTTTCAAAAGCTATAGTTTGGATCAATTGAACAATGGGGCACAGAGTGTTCATTTGCCTGTTAATTTATTTAAAAAAACCTGCAATAATAATGAACTAACTTGGGCACCACATTTGAATGGGTCCTTTCTTTTAACATTTTACACTACAAAGCCCGAGATGTGTGCAGAATATATAGGTATGTGAGTATTGTGGATACAATTAAGGTAGACACTAAGGGGCCGATTCACGAATTTCGGGTGAAGGATTCGAATAAAAAAAAATTCGAATTTCGAAGTATTTTTTGGGTACTTCGACCATCGAATTGGTTAAATTCGATCGAATTCGAACGATTCGAAGTAAAAATCGTTCGACTATTCGACCATTCGATAGTCGAAGTACTGTCCCTTTAAAAAAAACTTCGACCCCCTACTTCGGCAGCTAAGAGCTACCGAAGTCAATGTTAGCCTATGGGGAACGTCCCCATAGGCTTGCCTGTGATTTTTTGATCGAAGGATTTTCGTTCGATCATTGGATTAAAATCCTTCGAATCGTTCGATTCGAAGGATTTAATCGTTCGATCGAACAAAAAATCCTTCGATCGATTGATCGCAGGATTTGCTCAAAATCGTTCGACTTCGATATTCGAAGTCGTACGAATTTAGTTCCCAGTCGAATATCGAGGGTTAATTAACCCTCGATATTCGACCCTTCGTGAATCGGCCCCTAAGAGGTTAATAGTGCAAAAGTTGATGCTTCGGCTGGAGAATTGTATGTATGTATATTTTTATTTGTAACGCGCTCCTTGAGGGCAAAGCACTGTACAGCAAAACAATAAATTAGTAGTAACAAACAAGGGGTCATTGGAATAAAAAGTAACAATAAGTGCATAATTAGAAATACAATTCACACAAATATAAAAAATATATTTACAATACAGATTAAGTGCTCAGTGTCAAGGAAACAAAAGGCTAGAGGAGGGTAACACACTGACACAATTCAGAGGGGTATGAAGGTGCTGTGGGTTACAGTTAGTTACACTATTATATAAGTGCCAGTTCAGGTGTTATCCAGGTGCTCCCAGAGGTAGACTTTGAGTTTTGTTTTAAAAACACTGAAGGAGGATTCTCTCCTGAGGGATTTAGGAATGGCATTCCAAATATAAGGAGTCACAATAGAGAAGGGTTTGATACGGGAAACAGCAGTAGTAGTGGGGGGTACAACCAAACGGTTGCTCTGAGAGGAGCGGAGGTTTCGGGCAGGAACATATAGAGAGACAAGAGATGAGATGTATGAAGGAGGAGTTTATAAGTTATTCTTTGTTTTATAGGAAGCCATGATAAAGACTTCAGCAGCGGAGGGGCCTCTACCCTTTTGGATGAGAGGAGGATAATTCTTGCAGCAGTGTTTAATACAGACTGTAGAGGGAAATGGGAGTTAGGGAGGCCAGTTAGTAGAAGGTTACAGTAATCTAGTCTGGATAGGATGAGAGCATGCATGAGCGTCTTGGATGTATCAGGTGAAAGGAATGGACAGATTTTGGCAATATTGCGTAAGAAAAAGTGACAGGTTTCGACAGTGGTGTTAATATGATCAGAGAAGGAGAGAGAGGAGTCAAAGATTACCCCCAGACAGAGAGCTGAGTTGACAGGATTAATGAGCATGCCATTAATAGAGATAGTACATAGGGGAGTAGGACCAGGCTTAGGTGGAAAGATGAAAAGTTCAGTTTTTGTTAGGTTGAGTTTGAGGTGCCAGGAGGCTATTTCAAATTGAAGGAATTAGAATACAGTATAATGTAGTGTTGACCTGCACTAATAAAAGTGGTGTATTTGTTTCAGTAGGAATACTGTACTTTATATAAACAAAGCTGCTGTGTAGCCATGGGGACAACTATTCAAGATGGAAAAAAAGAAAAAGGGTACAGGTCAAATAACAGATAAAACACCATTGTATTCTGCAGTGCTAATCTTTTATATGCTATGCTACCTATGCCTTTTCTCCTTTTTTTCCCAGCTTGAATGGCTGCCCTCGGGGATAAACAGCAGTATATTTATATAAACTATAATAGTCTATATGAAGCAAAAGCACAGCATTACCAGTGCAGGGTAACAGTATATAGTATTATACATTAATTACTTTCAAACACTTTCATTTTTTGGTGTTTCTGTTCCTTTAATGTGTCTTCCAGAGGACAACTCATATGAATAAACACAATATGCAGACTTCATGTCTAGAACCGCTTACAGCAATAGCCTTCACTGAAAGATGAACTTACTTATGCTGCATGAGTTTCATACAAGTATACAAACACGTGTATCCATTGTCTAATTCCCAACCTTCAGTCTGTAACACTGAAGAAATCACTTACTGTAATATTTGGAAAATGGGCTGCCTAATGCAAACAGAGGTTACAAGTGGACCTCTACTCAACAACACCTGCTTCAGACTGACAGGGGTGTTGTTTTTTGCCTGATTACAGGGGCTGCCTAAATTTCCCCCATTTTATTGCTTTCACACTCTTGTAGATTTTGGTGTCAAACCTGTATTATTGCTTGTAAGTTAATGAATGTACAGGTATGGGATCCGTTAACTGGAAACCCATTATCTGGAAAGCTCAGAATTACTGAAAGGCCAGCTCTCATAGATTCCATTTTATCAAAATCAAATTTTTTAAAAGTTATTTACTCTTTCGCTATTATACTAAAACAGTACCTTGTACTTGATCCCAGCTTAGATCTAATTGATCTTTATTAGAAGCAAAACCAGCCTATTGGATCTATTTCATGTTTATATGATTTTCTAGTAGTCTTAAGATATAAAGATCCAAATTACAGAAACATCAGTTATCCAGAAAACCCCAGATCCCGAGCATTCTGGATAATGGTTGCGCCCTGGATGCCGAACGCTGACCACTTTTTATTACAAATGTCCAAGGAACCTGAATAAAGACAAAGAGATCCTCTAATTCCCTACGCATGAGTCCATCCTAAAACAAATGTGGCATTCCCCTCAAATGTCTGGGGAAACAGTTTAAAACAAAAAAGTTTAATAGTTAGGACTTTTGCAGACAATCCCACTTAAAAAAAAAGGACAAGTCGCCAGCGTCTTTACAACTTCAATGCATTTCCGGCAGACAGGATATGATGTAAGTGAGAGAAGATTGAGGAAGATGTAGCATCATTTTAGCAGTTCATCTGGTCTGAGGTGACGAGGTAAACTCTGGCGAAAGAGGTAACAGTCAGTAAAATCCACACTTTAGTGAATTTGCGGAGTAACGACCGCTCAGTAGAGTGAAAAGTCAACTGGCTACTGAGTGTAAACAAACTCTCGCGACAGTCTCATTCACTAGTGAATTATCCTCAACGCCTGTTAGTGAATTGGTGATGTCCCTGCGGATGATATTTCTGGTGAATTGACGCTAGCGTTAGCCACTTCGCCCTTTAGTGAATCTGCCCCCATGTATGACTAGGGCAGCACAGCATATAGCACCTTATATTTTTTTAATTTTTTTAGTATTGACTGCCCTGCTGAAAATAAGAATAACCAGTGTCAAACGGGTGGGGTGGGAGGTCATGTGTGCACATTAGTGTTCACATTTTTTTAGTTACAGTTCCTACCTTTGGCCATTTAGTGAGATACAAGTCTACCAATGTGATACGCTACCAGTGCTGAGAAAAAGGCGCAGGCATCTCTCTACACGCCAACTGGGACTATATGTTGTGAAACATATGAAACTCATGTCTTGGTTAATGGATTCATGGTACAATGTATATGTACAATGACACTTCAATAACTTTATTTTGTTTCGGGCGCTGCACAGATAATCCTGCAGTATGCTGTAAAGAAATGAACAGTCAGTGCAATAGAGGCAATTGCTACTGCGATGAATACTGCCTTGGAAATTCTAATTCAAAGCTGCCTGCAGCTACGGTAACTGAATTAGAGGGAGATGTCTAATGTACAGTAATGGTTTGCCAGTGCTGTTTAAATTAATGATCATAATCCCCTGCCTTCCATTTCGGCAGCACAATATCTTATATCTTATTGGATTTTAAAAACTATGCCAGTTTTTAGGCATTTTTACTAAACTTGCACTTGTTTCCATGTACTGTTTTACTTGTGACCTGAGAACTATATCAATGCATATAGAAAATTACACATTTTACTTGCAGCTTTTCTACTAGGATGAAATTAGAATTGTATTTTTCACATCCTTTATAAAACATTTATGTAACTATGCCCCTCAGTATGGGGTATATTTATCAGAGTGAAGTTAGAGGTCGCCACAGTCCCCTAGATTCCTCTATGGATTTTTAAAAGAGTATTTATCAATGGGTGAAAGTGAAAGTTCATCCTTTGATAAATACGCCTTTCAAAATCCCATAGAATGAAGAGTGGCGGAATTTCCCTAGTTGACTGTGGCGATCTCTAACTTCACTTGTTGATAAATATACCCCTTTGTTGGTTGGAATTGCTATGTCATTACCTACACACACGCTCTATTGTGCAAAAATGCAGCCATGAGTATTGAGTATTTTCGAGCTATAAATCTTGAGCCCCAGCTACACATTGTGATTTCAATGCTATTCAAAGGAAAGATTTTTTGGGTTGTTTGCTGACAAAATTGCTGCCGTGCTATTTTCATTTTTCCCCCCTTAGGGAACCATTCCTGCTGTTGAGAATAGTCCCATCTTTTTTTTTTTTTATGTAACAACACTGTGCAACTTCCACTACCACACCTGTTTAGCAGTGAGATATCATTACAAATTTTACATTAATAAAGGGAGCCATTTCATAGTCCATTTTTGTTAACATATTAGGCACAACATACAGGGCATAGTGCATAGAAACACAAATCAGTCCATAAATGAATGCTTCACTTTGGTAATGCAGTAAGTTCAGTGCTATGAATGCTCCTTGGACTAACACTGCTTCTTGTGCCTAACAAGTAATTTACTGTGGAAATAAATCTTCCCTTGTGCCATCATCCTATAGTGAAGGGAAACATGAAGGTGCTATCAGTTTAGGCAACTGTATCGTTCAGTAGAGGTGTTAGGTAGAAGTTATCTGCCCATTTTTCTGCTGCTGAGGGACAGGGTAACATCACTCCAACTTGCAGTGCAGCAATAAAGAGATTGAAGTTGATCAGAGCACAAGTCACATGGCTGAGGGCAATTGGGAAAGTAAGGAGATAGCGTGTCTCACATTTCACGATTAAATATAAATTAACAAAAAATTAAATCTAAAATAATCTTTTTGCGCTTTTGAAAAATGAATTTTAATGCAGGATTCTCCTGGAGGATGCATCTTGTATAAAACACGCTTTCCCATAACAGAATCCCTTTAATATGTGTAAACATTATTATTTAAACAGTCACAAATATTTCAAGCAACAATCATATTTACAGTATGTACAGTAAAAGAACACGGCACTGATCTGGACCTAAGACCTCAGGTGTGAATTCTATCTCAAAGTTACTATATGTAGTCAACTAAAATAATAATAATAATATTATTTTCAATGCAAAATTAATTGATGTCCATTAATAGTGCTAACCATTACCGAAGAAGTTTGCTACCCTGAAAGTTTGTGCACCTTCATTCATTGACTAAATATGAATGGTGGCTGCCCACAAGTTAGTCCATGTGCCCACTAGATGGCACTACTGAACTAATACATATACCATATTTCAGGCATGATCTGCTTTGTGATTTTTTGTATAGTTTTGTAATTATAATCTAATCTAAGTATACAGTATAATCTATGAGGTTTATGTATCAAAGGTGAAATTTTAGTGGTTTTTGAAACCATGATTAAACCCTCTTTCTCTAAAACCACAATTGCCTTGAAAGTTATTAAAGGAAAACTATACCAACAAAACAAATACGTGAGCAACAGATAGTTTACATCATAGTAAGTGACATGTTAAAGAATCTTACCAAACTGGAATACATATTTAAGTAAATATTGCGCTTTTGCATGTTTCCATTTTGCGATGGTCTCTTTTCTGCCTCAGAGATCACCTGACCAGAAATACTACAACTCTAACTGTAACAGGAAGAAGTGTGGAAGCAAAAGACAGACCTTTATCCAGTAATTGGCTCATGTGACCTATCATGTATGGTTTGTTCGTGGGATCCCAGGAGATGGCCCTTATTTTTTAAAATGCCAATTTTCTATTTAGGATTACCCAATGGCACATACAGTACTACTAAAAAAGTATCTTTTTATGAAAATGGTTTATTTAAACGAAGCAGGGTTTGACTTATGAACTGTTTCATGCAATATATTTTTGTAGAGACTTGCATTGTTTGGGGGCATAGTTTTCCTTTAAAAGAGATCAAGTTAAAAAGTGTGAACAAAAAAAAAGTGCTAAACAATTCGCTAAAAGATATGAAAATCCCATAAAACTAGAGGTTTTAGGACAATTACTAGCAGGAAAAAAATCTGAGAACTTCTAAAATGTTTATGCTAAAAAGGTCCAATAGTAACAGCACATCTCCCATTGACTTCCATGGGACCTAAAGGCTTTAACTTTTTACTTGAACAGTTTTGTATTAGAGTTTTTTTGTGGTTTTTACTTTAAAAAGTAAAAGCTGTTTAGGTCCCTTCGAAGTCAATGAGAAACTTTTTACGCTTAATAAATCTCAAATTTTTAATGAAACAAAAAAAACTTTAATTTTTAGACAAAAAATATGATTTGTGAAAATAACAGAAATCCAAATAATAGTAAATCAGCCCTAAAAAGGATTGCATTCTTACAGATGGGGTCAGCCAGTAAGGGCTGGGCTGCAGTACTTCATCCATAGGAATTTACAAGTGTTTAGGGTAGTCAAAAACTTATATAGTTACATAGTTAAATTGGGTTGAAAAAAGACAAAGTCCATCAAGTTCAACCCCTCCAAATGAAAACCCAGCATCCATACATACACCCCTCTCTACTTTTAATTAAATTCTATATACCCATACCTATACTAACTATAGAGTTTAGTATCACAGAAGCCTTTGATATTATGTCTGTCCAAAAAATCATCCAAGCCATTCTTAAAGGCATTAACTGAATCAGCCATCACAACATCACCCGAGAGTGCATTCCACAACCTCACTGTCCTGACTGTGAAGAACCCTCTCCGTTGCTTCGAAAGGAAAGTTCTTTTCTTCTAGTCTAAAGGGGTGGCCTCTGGTATGGTGATCCACTTTATGGGTAAAAAGGTCCCCTGCCATTTGTCTATAATGTCCTCTAATGTACTTGTAAAGTGTAATCATGTCCCCTCGCAAGCGCCTTTTTTCCAGAGAAAACAACCCCAACCTTGACAGTCTACCCTCATAATTTAAGTCTTCCGTCCCTCTAACCAATTTAGTTGCACATCTCTGCACTCTCTCCAGCTCATTTATATCCCTCTTAAGGACTGGAGTCCAAAACTGCACTGCATACTCCAGATGAGGCCTTACCAGGGACCTATAAAGAAGCATAATTATGTTTTCATCCCTTGAGTTAATCCCCTTTTTCATGCAAGACAGAACTTTATTTACTTTAGTAGCCACAGAATGACACTGCCCAGAATTAGACAATGTGTTATCTACAAAGACCCCTAGATCCTTCTCATTTCAAGGAAAACTATACCCCCAAAATGAATACTTAAGCAACAGATAGTTTATATCAAATTGAATGACATATTAAAGAATCTTACCAAACTGGAATATATATTTACATAAATATTGCCCTTTTACATCTCTTGCCTTGATCCACCATTTCGTGACTCTATCTGTGCTGCCTCAGAGATCACCTGACCAGAAATACTACAACACTAACTGTAACAGGAAGAAGTGAGCAACCAAAAGGCAGAACTCTGTCTGTTAATTGGCTCATGTGACCTAACATGTGGTTTGTATGTGTGCACAGTGAATCTTACAATCTCAGGGGGCGGCCCTTATTTTTTAAAATGGCAATTTTCTATTTATGATTTCCCAATGGCACATACTACTAAAAAAGTATATTATTATGATAATGGTTCATTTACATGAAGCAGGGTTTTACACATGAGCTGTTTTACTCAGTATCCTTTAATAGAGACCTACATTGTTTGGGGGGTATAGTTTTCCTTTAAGCTGGTACTCACTGAATGAACACAGTATTTTAGCTGAAAGGGTGCTTATTGTACAAGGCCATCAAAAATAAGCATTTAAACATATCCAATCACATTTAAATATGTCTTGTATCCCTGTCGAACTTAATCAAAGATGTGCTTATACAGTATGTTTATTGTTCAGAATTTGTGTAGCCAACTGTTATATGGTAGACGATAGACTGTACGTCATGCTGTTACTTTCCTCGGTGAGTCTCTGCTATATATATATATATATAGCACTTTGACAGGTTTAACAGGTTAGAAAAAAGTTTCTTAACATGTTAGGCAAACCATCTTAGTTATGGTTCAGCTGAAATATGTTTATTCATACGCTTTCAGCATTCTAACATGCCACATAGCAGTTGCGTAATAGAGACCTGGCACATCCTGCTTGCTCTACCTACTTGCAGCCTGTCTGGAAATACTTCTTATGGCATTACATCGCTATTAACCCAGTGACATTTGTGCTGTCCATGGCTCTTTAGTTACAGAACTTTCTCTAGGCAATAAAGTCACATAATGCTGTAGCTTTTATAATAAAGACCAATAATTAACAAGACTGCTAAATTTTTTTGAGCTGAAAATATTACATCTTGTTACATTACTACCACAACAATTTTTGTCTACTTGTTTGTGTATACAGGTATAGGAAACCCGATATCCAGAAAGCTCCGAATTATGGAATGGCAGTCTCCCATAGACTCCATTTTATCCAAATAATCCAAATTTTTAAAAATGATTTCCCTTTTCTCTATAATAATAAAACAGTATCTTGTACTTCATCCCAACTAAGATATAATTGATGCTTATTGGAAGCAAAACCAGCCTATTGGGTTTATTTAATGTTTAAATGAATTTCTAGTAGACTTAAGGCATTAAGACCCAAATTACAGAACGATCCATTATCCGGAAAACTCCAGGTTCCGAGCATTCTGGATAACAGGTCCCATACCAGTACCACCAACAAAAACATGGAGTAAAAGATGTATAATCTTAATAGCTGTTGTACATGAGGCATTCTTATTGCCCAGTATGGAACAAATCTCTGAGCAAGCTTCCAGTTGACCATATGGAGCCTATTTATTAAAATTCAACATTTTTCTATGATTTAAGACATTTTTTCAGATTTTGAGATTTCCAAACATGAATTTTTGAGGTTTATCAATCAAAAAAAATCTTGAGAGTTTAAATGAAAAACTGGCAGCTAAAACCTGGCGAGCTTTTACAGAAGTACTCTACAATATGGAATAATCAGGATCAAATCCCTGAGCACTTTGGCTAAATGGAGCCCATTTATGATTTAACATCCACAATTTAAAATATTTTTACAAATTTGAGGTTTACAATCCTGAATATTCAAGATTTATCTACTGAAATAAAGAACCTGGCAAGCTTCTACAGAAGTACACATTGAAACTATTTTATTTTATTTTGAAAATATATTAATCTGCCTCCCAGTGTCCACTTGCACTGCTGATAAAGACATTGTAACAACCTGCTTGGAGTTGAATCAGAGACCTGTTGTTTCTGTGCTGACAATGTCCTATGTGAGTGGACAGCTAAGGCCCTGGTTCACTCTTATTGCTTTCCATGTAATTGCAAGTAAGCATGGCTTGTTTCACCTGTTGTCAATCTGACCACATGTGATCTTTGTAAGCCATTAAGCTGCCTATAAAAGCCCCTACACTGCACTATGTTCCATAGTTCCTGGGTGTGATTCTTGGCTGATATTCTGTTCCTGACCTTGCCTGTTTGACTACTCTTCTGGATCCGTAAATAAATCTGGTGGCAGGCACTCAAATAAAGGCAATCTTCCAACAAATTATAGAAATCAAGTAGAAAAGATTTATCGTGTCCTCCGCCTTACGCGTTTTGTGTTACAAACACTTAATCATAGGCTCATGATTAAGTGTTTGTAACACGAAACACGTAAGGCAGAGGACACAATTAATCTTTTCTACAATTTGTTGGAAGATTATCTTTATTTGAGTGCCTGCCACCAGATTTATTTACACATCCAGTACCACCACAATAACATCACAAAGTAAACCGTTTTCTAGCACACATACAGAAACTGATATATGTACGTTTATACTGTAAATAGATATAAATAGATAGTTCTGTATAATTGTGTGTATATACTGTATGTAGACTGAAGTTCATTTGAAGATTATCAACTTGATGGGCTTTGGTCTTTTTTCAACCCAGATTATCTATGTAACTATAAAATTACAGGTAACCTGTTAAAACGTTGGAGGAAAAAAAACATGGTTCCAGAAAAAAAAGTCTATTGAATTTAGTCAAGTTTAGGTTTTTTTTTTCTCAGTCTCTAAAATCTTCTCCTAAAGGGGGATTAATATTCACTATTTTGCTAGTGATTTCTTTCGTTGATTAGGAAATAGGTGGCTATTATTGGCAGAAGAGCAAGCCTAAACCAAAATCCAGTCACCCCCTCTGGGATTTGTGTTTGCCATAAGTGATACCTGGGGTACAAACATTAGTAAATCAACCCCTGAGTGTCCACTGACAGTCGCTTTCTACCTAATGATTAAGATTCTATTCTACCAGATTGTCTAGGCTGGTAGATGGCTATTACTTAAAAATACAGACCTACAATTTCCAAATGAACACAAGTCTACTTAGAGCTTTTTTATATATGGTTTTCTCTAAGAGAAAAAAAGCCGAGATGACACTTTTTGTTCAAAATACTTTCTACTTGACATGACAGCTGACCAAATCTTTAGGCCCAAATCAGTCAATTACTGTTTATTGAGCCAGCCCAAAAAATGGTGGGCACTGTAGCATTTTGGAAATATAGGTCATACCTAGAAATCAGGCCCATAGCATGTTCTGTTCATACATTTTGTTTCCTAGCCTTTCAATTTTTTGTTGGAATTTGTTTTATGTATACTTCATCTTGCCATTAATGTTTTATTTTAAATATTTTGATGAATGCAGAAATTCCAAAAAAAAGTAGAAAATGCTCCAGCTGCTGAACTCTATACTGGAAAAGACTGCAATAAGCACAAAAACTCAGGAAGCCAACTAATTGAGCATCAGCCATCCATTATCCTTCTTATTGTTCTGGAGCAGCAATTTCAGCAGAAATGTCATTCATAGCGTTAACTATGGTGATCTGCCAGACAGCTAAAAAAAAAAAGAAACGATTAATTTGGGTGTGTGGTTGTATTGATTCTCAAAATGTCTATATATATCTAGTATTACAGCGCATTAATCGTGTGTTTTCACAAAAAAATCGTGAAGATCGATGCCAGTGAATTTTCACCAGCAAATTTTCGCAGGAGATTTGCGAATTTATTCGCCAGCGTTGAAACTCGGAAATTCACCGTAAATTATTATGTTATTCGCCCATCACTATTAAACATTAACAAGCCGGGGCGTGGCTATGAGCTGAGCAAGGCAGACGTGTTTTAACGCTGCTCCGTACCCGTGCCTCAAAAATACTGACTTTTATCCTGATTCCGGTGACAGAAATCGGCAGAGACTCTTTCTACCTCAAACGCTTCACATTCCTGCCGTTTCTGATGGACCGTGTTGCGGAGAAACCGAGCCCAAGGGGATAAAGACGGCGAAGCTTCTTCCTCCTCTGCGTGTAAAAATGGCGCTGATACCAACGCCATGAGCAAGGCGGGACGCAACAAGGGATCCCCACAGGCCAAGGCGGGAGCCTCGAACCGCCACAGCACTGGTCCAACAGCCGCTCAGAAACTCCTGAGGTATGCCAGGGAACAGGGTGGGGATACAAGCGGCCATGCCAGCCAGGCTAGTGAATCACCAGGCAACACACCATATGATTCTCCTGTGCCCTCCCCGCTCACTGCCCCTGAGGGAGACCAAATGTTGCAGGAAGCTCTCCCTGTGCAACCTACGCTCGCAGAAGTTATGCTGCTCATTACCAATAATCATGCTGTCACGATAAGCAAATTTGATGATCTTAAAACAGATCTAACGCTTCTAAAACATGATGTGCAAAACATACGGGAGCGCACAACTGAAGCTGAGAGACGCATTAGTAATATGGAGGACACCATGGAGCCCATACCTGAAGCCATAGCAACCCTTACACGCAAGATCCAAACTCTGGAATCGAAATCTGATGATTTGGAAAACAGGCTGAGAAGGAACAATATCAGGCTAGTGGGCCTTCCGGAGAGGGTAGAGGGAAGCAACCCAGAACTGTTTTTGGAGGCCTGGCTCCGTCAGCATCTGGGTGACGATATTTTCTCCCCCTCATTCGTAGTGGAGAGGGCACATCACATTCCTAACCGCCCCTCACCACCGGGGGCCCCGCCAAGACCCTTCATCGCACGGCTCCTCAATTATAGAGATCGGGACAGAGTCCTATCGGAAGCCCGGAAGAAACAACAGATCATGCATGAAAATGTTAGAGTCTCCATTTATACGGATTTCTCCATGGAAGTTCGCAAACAACACTTTAAATACACGGAGGCCAAGCGGAAATTCCAACAACAAAATATGCCTTATGCCATGTTATTCCCGGCAAAGCTCAGAGTACAAGAGGGCGGTCGGGCCCATTTTTTTGAGAAGCCGGAAGAAGTCTTCTCATGGTTGGAGGCTAAAGATAGGAGACCCCCCCTACACTAGTGCCGAGGAGGTTCCTCTGCCGCATCTATAGCTCTGCACAAGGGTGTACACCTGGATGGTCCTAGGCACGGGACACGGCAAAGCAAGTTTTAACTGCCTTTCAGATCAAAACAGGGAAAAAGCCTGAGAACCAAGGAAATACTCAGAAAGTCTGCTAGTTCACTCCCAAGTTTAACCTAGTTATGGCAATTTTTATTGGGATTCAAGCCTGCTCAAATTGGGGACGGGCGGGTAGGGTGGGTGTTTTTTGTAAGTTAACCTGGCAGCTAGACTGCCATACTGTCTTTTTCCCTCATTTTTCCCTCCCCTCTTCATTGAAAAGAGGGTACCTCTTTGCTGATCAACCTGCACCCTGCTTCATGACCTTGGATTACAAACGTCGGAGCTTTTGTCTTCGGTTTTCCATTTACCACAGAGATGATGGCTGAAGTCGTACTTCTCTCTTGGAACGTCAGAGGACTGGGCAGTCCCATAAAGAGAGGTCTGGTTTTTACAACCATTCGTCAGGTTAAACCCCATCTGATACTGCTACAGGAAACCCACTTGGACGGTAATAAAGTACTTGCTATGAAGAAACCCTGGTTGGGGGCATCGTACCACTCCACTTATTCCTATTTTGCTAGGGGGGTTTCTATACTAGTAAAGAGAAATTGTGTCTTTTCCCTGAACAGGTTGATAACAGATGCTGAAGGTCGTTTTATTATTATGTCATGTACTTTGCATAGCAAACCGTATATTATTGTGAATGTATATGCACCTCCTCCGTCTAGTGGGTCACTGCTGTCCCTTATTATGTATAAGATACTTGCCCTTCCATCAGTGCCCCTACTTTTAATAGTCGATTTTAATGCAGTTCTGTGTGAGGATATGGATAGGTTGTACCCCAGTAATAAACCTAATCACTCACTGTCAAATTGGGTCTCTACTTATCACCTTAAAGACCTATGGAGGGTGAAACACCCGGGAGAAAGGAGATATACATGCTACTCAGCTTCTTACAATATGATGTCTAGAATTGATCTGGCCCTATGCAAACTAACTCAATAGAAATTTTGCCAGGGGGCATCTCGGATCACTCTCCCCTCCTTTTAAAGATAGAGGTACACCCTTCTCCAGTCAATAAGGTATGGAGACTTAACAGCTTTTGGGTACGTCAAACCCACATAGCAGACTCAGTGGAAAAAGACATAGAAATGTATATTGACATTAACAAAGGGACAGCATCACCCCAAGTCATATGGGACTCCTTAAAAGAATATGCTAGAGGCGCTTATATACAACAAATTAAACAATTTAATGTAAAAACGCAGGAGGAAGTAGACAAACTAGAACAACAAGCCACAGCAGCAGAACAGCTATTTTGTCAGAACCCTTCCCCACGAACCGAGGCTGACTGGCTGACAAGCCGGAGCACTCTACAAGTCATCCGAACCAAACAGGTCAAGTAATCATTACTATTTAGTAGTGCTAATGTATTTGCAACAGGGGATAAAAATAGCAGACTGTTGGCTAAGTTGTCTAGGGAAATCTCTCCTCTTACCAATATCCCGGCGGTCAAAGATAGTAAGGGATTCATATGTACAGATCCTAAAGACATCAATTCAGCTTTCTCCCACTTTTATTCACATTTGTATACTTCACGGGTATCCCGCCCCAGGGAGCAGATACACGACTACCTTGCCACTATCCCCCTTTCCACACTAGAACCCACAGACGTTGCCTTGTTAGACGACCCCATTTCGGAAACAGAAGTGCGAGAGGCAGTTTCTACTTTGGCCCCAGGCAAGACCCCAGGAGTTGATGGGCTCCCGACAGATTTCTATTCCAAACATGAGAAGCAATTGACACCCATACTTACCTCCCTTTACAATGACGTTCAAGTCGGTGAAACCTTACCCCCTTCTATGCATGAAACACTTATTATGCTTATTCCTAAGCCAGGGAAAGACCACTTGGACTGTGTCTCCTATAGGCTGATCTCACTGATAAATGTAGATGCCAAGATTCTTGCCAAAATCCTTTCCCAAAGATTGAATCAAGTTATCACGAAATTAGTTTCTCCTGATCAAACAGGGTTTATACCTGGTCGCACGACTGACATAAATATCCGCAGATTATATATTAACATGACCATAACCCATGACAATGCTGGAAACCGAGTCATATTGGCGCTCGATAATGAGAAAGCTTTTGACTCTGTGGAATGGAGTTTTCTTTGGACCACCATGGAGTCCATGGGTATAGGCCCCAATTTAAGAAGGTGGGTACCTGCATTGTACCACAACCCAATAGCTCGCCTTAAAACTAATCACACCATCTCCGACCCTTTCCCTCTCGGTAGAGGCACCAGGCAGGGGTGTCCTCTCTCCCCTCTTCTGTTTGCATTGACCATGGAACCCTTGGCGTCCCTTTTGAAAAATACTGGGGAGGTGAAGGGACTTAGACTGGGACCAATTACAGAAACGATTGGGATGTATGCAGACGACACCATTTTGTTTTTAGAAAATCCCTATGGAGTCTTAGATACTGCCCTTACTGTGATTAACACTTATACTTCATACTCCGGCCTGAAGATAAACTGGGCTAAATCGCAAATTTTTGCGATTGATGCATTTACGGTAGACAATCACCTATATCGAGCTCCTCTGAAATGGACTCCTACTTTTAAATACCTTGGTGTTCAAATACATAGAGATCTTAACAAATTCATTGAACTAAATTTGGACCCACTATTACCTCTGTTAGAAAACAAGACCAAATTGTGGAACTCACTCCTGTTAACTCTATTGGGCAGAATAAACCTCTTTAAGATGATCATACTCCCCAAATTCACATACTTATTTCGCCAAGCCCCTCTCACACTCCCTAGTAGATATTTCCATAGGCTGAAATCTCTGCATTCGGCACACTACTGGGCAGCAACAGCTCCTCGGACTTCCCTTGCTACCCTACAACACCCCACTGACAAGGGGGGGCTGGCGGTTCCTAATTTATTTTATTATTACTTGGCCACCAAACTGGTGACATCAGGATGGTGGGCCGCCCCTACACCCCAAAATGCAGCCACGATTATTGAAGCCCAAACAGTGGGATCATATGAAGCTTTAAAAAACCTGCTATACCGAGGTACCAAACGGAAATCGGCCATATCCCCCCTAACAAAAACTAATGTATAAATTTGGAGGATGGCCCTCACTCACTTTCCTAGGAAAGACCCTTATGCCTCTACATTCACCCCCCTTTGGTATAACCCACAACTTCCACATTTAATCACCGTTCTGGACCCTGGGATCTGGGCCGGTACAATATCAAATATGTAGACCATATTACGGAGAATGGTGTTTTATTGTCTTTTGACTTACTGAAGGCCAAATATAGCTTACCGAACCAGATGTTTTTTCGTTACATTCAACTTAGACATGCCTGGAAGGCCCAGTTCGGAGATTTTGTCTTAGATTCCTCCCCTCGGAGGTTGGAGGAAATGATATTTACCCCTGCACTCCCAAAACCAATCTCCCAATACTATTCTTTATCGAATACACCAGAAAACCAGAAAACACTGTGTTACCTAAACTGTATGCTAAATGGATACAGGATGTACCGGACCTCACCCCTGAAGTTTGGGACGAGATACTGGAAACTCATAGTGCACTGTTGATTAGTGCTAAAGATAAAATGATACAGTTTAGGTACTTGCATAGGTCCTACCTAACACCACACAGATTGCATCTCATAAATTCTGATATCCCTGACATCTGTCCAAAATGTGGTCATACTCCAGCGGATTACATCCACATGGTATGGAGTTGCCAGTACATACAGGTATTTTGGGGGAAAGTGGTTACTGAAATGAGTCATATAATGGCTCTCATAATCCCACTTGATCCACTGACTTTACTACTGAACCAGGTAGCGGAAACCGCCCCTAACCCGTCAAAACGGGCATTAATTTGTTATCTCCTAATTCAAGCAAAGTGACTTATTGCCCTTAATTGGAAATCGAAACAACCGCCAAAAAAGGAAGCAATGGGTGGATATGGTAAATGCCTCCATTCCTCTGTATCAGCTAATATACTTAAGTAGGGGTTGCCCAAAAAAGTTTGATAAGATTTGGTCCCTGTAGCTCTCTGAGCATCTACCAGGCTTCTTCCCTCTGATGAGAATGTAATCCATCCTCCGCCCTCCCTTGGTCAAGAATGACAGTTGAGCACATAGAGGGAAAATTGTGTCTTTATTGTTCACAGTAGCTATGCACACAGCTTCTTGCAATAGTATATCATGGGGACAGTCATGATGTTGGTTATAAATGATTCATGTTTATTGTCTTGATAACAGGATGGCACATTGACGGTACAAAACATCTGAATTTATATGCTGACTGTTGTATACAACTGTGTGAATCTATATCTGTATCTTTATTTTCGTTTTTCTTTTTGTTTGTTTGTATGTGGGACTGTTAAAACTCAATAAAAACAAATTTGAAAAAAAAAACATTAACAAGCCCCTGAAAGGAAGTGATTGTTTTAAAAAAGGCTTTAGTTCCTCACATTTTTATGCAATCTTTTTGTTCATCCCACTGAATTAAAGCTGAAAGTCTGCAGTTCAACTGCATCTGAGTTGTTTCATTTAAAATTAATTGTGGTAATGTACAGAACCAAAATTATTAAATAAAGTTGTCTGTCCAAATATTTATGGACCTAACTGTATATCACACCTAGAGTGATCAATTAAAGTGAGTAGTAGCCTATGCTTACTAGATCTGACCTTGTCTAGGTTCCACTTCACCCTTTCTGCCTTACAAAATGGACCCTGAGCATGTGTGCTCAGTTTATATAGTGAATAAAGTACCCCCTCTTGTAAAATATAAGGATATTATAAGTTACCGAGGAGTTTCACGACCATATAAAAACACGAGGCCGAAGGCCGAGTGTTTTTATACAGGTCATGGAACTCCGAGGTAACTTCTAATATCCTCATATTTTACAACTGGGGGTACTTTATTTATTATAATACACAAGTTTCAGTGAGTCATGTGACAGAAATGACATCAGAACTCACCGTTTATAACTGATGACATCAGAACTCACCGTTTATAAGGATATAATTTACAAGATATTCATGGCTTTTGTGTATTATATATCATTACACACTGCTAAACCTGGGAGCTCTAGGGGTCATTCTTTGACCCAGGAAATGGAGCCTAGCTTCTGTGTAACTAAAGTGCCCTTCAGTGGCCAAACTGTAGGGGATTGCACTATACTGTATATAGGAAATACATTTATTAGTCCCCTACAATACTAAAAAATATTTAAACATTAAACGCAATATGATTGTTTTGCTTCCAATGAGAATCAGTTACAGCTGTGTTCAGAATAATAGCAGTGTTTAAAACAGTGAAAAAAGCTCAAAATCCTTAAAACAGCTTTTATTTCCATACACATAATGTATTGGGAACACTGCACATTCTATTCAAAATCAAAACATGAAGGAAAATGTATCAAATTTGTGTTATTCCTTTACAGAAAGTAAAGAAAAGGAAATATTAGGCTGTTCCAAAAAATAACAGTGTCTGCAGTCTTTTTTTACAAACTCAAACATTCAGGGGCTTATTTACTAAAATCCAAATATCTTTTATTATTTTAGTAAAACCACCTTGACCAAACTCCCATCAACATTTACCTTATTTATCAATAAATGAACTCAAAAAAATCTGGTGTGGGAAAAGATTCACTAAAATCTTTAAAAAATTGGAACCATACGGCCTAAAACTCAGACTTTTTGGGATTATAGCACGAAAACCACAAAATATTCGGATTATTGTATGAAACTCAGCACAGAATATGATATCTTCCAATTGTAAAAGGAACATCTGCTACTGACTTCTACATGACCTTGGCAGGTTTGAGATGCAGTACTTGATTATTCAGACGTTTAGCAGCCTTAGGGTTTAATAAATCTTGATTCATAGAAATTAGAAAGGTTTTTTTCCAATGAAAAAAATTGTGTTTTCCCCCTTTAAAACTCGGACCAGAAATTGGACTTTATTAAATAACCCCCTCACTGTATAAACTGAAAAATGTTTCAAGATTTTGCTTTCCTTTGAATCACTGAACTAATAATTAGTTGTATAATCACTGTTTCTGAGAACTGCTGCACATCTATGTTGCATGGAGTCAACCAACTTCTGGCACCTGTTACTTTCCATAATTCTTCTGAATTTCTTGGTTTGGCCTCAGAAACAACATTTTTGATGTCACCCAACCAGTTTTCTATTGGATTAAGGTCCAGGGATTGCGCTGGCCACTCCATATCGTCAATTTTGTTGGTCTGGAACCAGGATGTTGCTCGTTTACTGGTGTATTTGGTGTTGTTGTCTTGTTGAAACAGTGATGGAAGTGATGGGGAGTGATGGAATAGAGGAGAAGGATAAGATGATTACAAGTGGTGCAGTTAGGGCATTTGTACCAACCAAGTTTAGATGAAGAGAGTCAAGTGTTGGTAGTACCTGTTTGGTAACAATGGGTAGGGTCAGTTTTTACCAACAAATGCCTTAAGCTTTTGCCCTGTTTGTATGTCACCATTGGATGCAACCTAAAGATAGGGGGTAAGGATTTATCTTTCTCCAATACTGACAGTGGCATTTTGAATGTAGTAAGAGTCAATATATCCAACAGAGACTGTTTAGGGTCTGTAATCCTGGCATGTAATAAATCACTTTAGGTCAAAGTAAGTGCTTTATTCTTACATTCAAGAAGTTCATGGAGAATGTAATCTCTATGTACAAAACGCAGGATCAAATCATCAAGTTGTTGCATCAACTGGGCCTGTTCTGAGTTTTCCTCAGATCCAGACAAAGTTAATGTGAGATCTAAGATAGAGATTGAACATTCATCAATGTTGGCTCTGAAACAAATGGTCGAAGGAAGTGCGTTCAATTCCTGAACCATTGTCCAGAATTGTTCTGTAGAACCAATCCATAGTACAAACAAATCATCTATAAAGCAAAAAAAGTCTATAAATATGTGTACTATAGTTATTCAATGTAAAAGTCTGTTTATTCATAATGTGCCACATATACAGTAGGTTTACAAATGAAGGTGACACATTAGAACCCATACTGGTCCCACTAATTTGTAGAAAATAAGAGAGTTCAGCTTTGATGCAATTAAGGGACAGCAATGATTGAGCAGTTGTAAAATAAATTACTGTATATGGGTAAAATTACTTTATGATGGATAAACCTTCTTCAGTGGGAATCACTGTGTAGAGGGATGAAACATCAATGGAGGCCTGAGGCCGCAAGGTCCCTGTGCTGCCGCTTCCTCTCACGCCATTCCCGCCGCCGCAGTGTCCTACGCCAGCAGCGGCGCTCTCTGGCACAAAAGCACTGGGGAGCATTAAGTCCCCAGTGCTCCTAAGGATGTGGCTGGGCAGCATAACCTCCCTAAAATATTGCCGCTCTAGGCCCGGGCCTTTGCGGTCTCGCCACAAATCCAGGCCTGTCCATCAAAGCCAATTTGATTCCTGTGGGGAGTGTATAAATTTCCTGAAGCTTGAGTATAACGTCTCCAGTATCACCAGTGTAATGTATGTGGAAGTAATATGTACAACGTGCTGAAGGAAATCAACAACAAAAATGGCAAAAAGTTGTAACAACGAGTCTCTGGCACTGACAATTGGGCACCCCGGTGGTGAGGTTAGGCTTCCTTAGTAAGGAAACCAAAAGTATATTCAGTGATGTATCCCTGTGTGAGCCTCAGCTATAAAGTGGAGTCTACCTGTTGTTTGAAAGCAGAAGTGGGGTTACTAGCTAGTTTTTGATATACAGAAATGTCTAATAACTGTTTCCTAATTTATTCAAGGTAGTCAGTATAGTTTAAACCACCACCACCAATGCACCCTTATCTGCTGCTCTATTAACAATGTTAGGATTCTGTGCCAGGCTCCTGACATCTCCCTTATCTGCCTTTGACAAATTAAGATGTGATGTATGTGTGGGCTAGTCATTACATGTATGAGTCATGTATGAGTCTATCTTGTCTATCAAAAGCCTTGTAAATGCTTTAATGGATTTTGGTGTATTAGGGGGTAAGAAGGGAAAGTATAGGGAGAAGAGTCTATGTGACTAGTGCTAAAGCTGTACTGTCAAGTCCTAGTGCGTGCCAATGGTTTCCCTCCCTGTGTAAACACATCTATTTTGGTAATCAGCAGTTACTCTCAAAACTTTTTGTTTCTTGAATTTGTGCAGTTGAGTAGTATAATGGGTTAGTTGATTCTGTAGTTTCTCCAACCACTTGTGTTCAATGATAATATTATTATTGTATATTAGTACAAAATATGTACTGTAACAAATGCATAAACATATGCAGCGTTATTTCAGAGCAATACATTTTTTGTTTTAATGTTGTTTCACAGTTTGTTTCCTTTAGACTGAATTCAGATTTTGGCCATAGCAGAGGATCCTAGATTAATTCAGTACATCTGGCATTTACAATATAAAATAAGTAAAATTCAATGAACCACACAACCTCACTGTCAAAAGCACAAGGCTAGTCTGACCAATAGTTATTAGTTACTACCAGGAGTAATTAGGAGAAAGATAGTACTACAGAACAGCAGAAAAGGCAACGTTCAGTGAAGAATCAGAAGGGCCAGGCAGAACTGTAATCTGAAGTCTTGCCCTAGAAATGGAATTTGACATTTGAATTCAGTAGCAGAGGGTTGATATTGCAATGCAGTAAACTTTATAGCCACAACCATTCTTTTTCTTACCTCATAAGCCTTATTTAGCAACATAGATTGCTTTCAAGAAATCAGTTGACAGCCACTTGTGTTAAGGAAAAGGAAAAAAAAACGAGACCTTATATATAGTGTGGCATTACGTAAACTCTCCCATCTTTTTCCTTCCAAACCATTAAGGACAATATCATTTAGGTGGTCATTTATAGCTATCATCATAAGACTTAAAATGTGTCTTAAAAATGTCCATTAAAATATTTAATGTTACAAGTATGGGACCTGTTATCCAGAATGCTCGAGACTTGGGTTTCTCCGGATAACGGATCTTCATACTTTAAACCCACTATAAAATTATTTAAGCATTAAATAAATCAAATAGACAGTAAGGATTAATTATAACTTAGTGTGGATCAAACAGAAGGTATTGTTGTATTATTACAGAGAAAGGGGAAATCATTTTTTAAAAATTGGATTATTTGCATAAAATGGAGTCTGCGGGAGATAACCTTTCCATAATTCGGAGCATTCTTGATAAGGGATTTCTAGGTAACAGATCCTATACCTGTATTAGCTTTAATAACTTGTGATCCAGACAGTAATAGTCAAAAATGAAACTTAGTCACGTAGCAGGCAGCGATGTGCAAGCCGGTGCAAGAAAACTAGTCTTTTTAAATAAACACCCACTATATCTGTCTTTTATAGTCTGTGAATGTTTCTTTGTGATTTAGTAAAACTATTGTTAAAGTGATGCTTCTAGTGTTTTCTGGATTGTAGGCAAACCTGTCCAGCTGGTCCCACGTTCATTAAAGGGCGGTATAGGAGGAACTGTAGCTAATGCCTTTTGTCTCAAATGTTTCAGATCTTCCCAAAGAAAACCTTGTCGCAACACAGTAATAATGATTACAGTTCATTTAGTTAACCTTCTACATGTGTTAATGCTGAAACTGGGCTTAGAATTACTTCGAAAAATACTTTAATGCAATCTACTCTACATTTACATTGCAAATGAAAATAATTAACTAAAACGATCAGGGCCGGATTTACATAGTGGGCGCCCCTAGGCCCACTGCTGTTCGTCGCCCTTGTCCCCTCCCTTTTATTCATGCAAATCAACTGGACTGGCGCAATGGGGATTGGCGCACAGGAAATTTAAAAAATGGTTGTATCTCCTGCTCATCCCCAGTATTTCTGAACCAATGTGGGTGTGGTTGGGCAGCATGCCGCCCCCCTAAACTCCTGCTGCCCTAGGCCGGGGCCTAGGTGGCCTTTCCACAAATCCGGGCCTGAAAGCTTTCATGCAACCTTAATTACAACTACTCTATTCATATTATCTTTAAGTTACATGTGTAAAGAATTTGATGTTTCCCAGCTCTCCCTGAGCATATTGAGGAATGGTACTAGTTCAACAAGGGTTAAAGTGGCACAGCCATGACTATGACTTCCAGCTGCTAATGTTCTAGAAAAATTAATTTCTTATTCTATATTTTAGAATACAGGAATAATCATTTAGTCACATTTCAGCACAAATAACAATTTTCTATATTTATGTTGCATACATTATGGGGGTTATTAATTGAAGTCCGATTTTTTTTCTGGTCGCAGTTTTAAAGGGGAAAAGCACAATTTTTTCATTAAAAAAAACAATTTTTTTTCAAGATTTATTAAACTCTGATGGTGATTTGAACTCTGAAGTCCAAATAAAAAAGTACTCCATCTCAAACCTGCAGAGTTCATGTAGAAGTCAATGGCAGATATCCCATTGACATTTTGAAGATATCCTGATCTGCACTGTTTCTTACTATAATGCAAAGATTTAGTGTTTTTTTCAAGCGACAATCCAAGAAAGTCACAGTTTTCAGGCATCAAATACGAACAAGTTGGAGTTTTTGGTGACAAATCTGAAAAATTTGTACAATTCTGATTTTTTAAAATGATTTTATTGAGTATTTTCCCACACAAGACATTTTCATGCAAATTTATTGATACATAGGGGGAAAAAGTCAATGCAGATTTGGTCAGAATGGTTTTCAGAAAATAGTGATAACATTTGTATCAAAATTAAAGGCTGCCTGGCAGTGTTGAAGGGGTTATTAAATGGATCATGTTATAAGCAGACTAGAAAGCCTACTAGAAACGATGTAGGTTAGCGTAAAATGAATTGCTTATCCCCATAAGGGGGAAGACCATAGTAGTACCAGTAGACCATATTTAGTATGAAAGTAGCATTACAAGGGCACCTTAGGAAATTGGCATCACTGTTCAGTGGTTTAGTAAGGTCAGGTGATAGAGTTGCAAAATGCACCAAATCAGTGGATACGAAGATACATTGGGGCAGATTTACTAAAGAGTGAAGTGGCCGTCACTAATGAAAATTTGGCAGAAATCTCATCCTCAGGGACATTGTAGATGACAATTTGCTAGCGAAAGAGAGCGTCGCTAGCGCAAGTTCGCGCCCTATCACCAGATGAATTTCCACTCATGAAAATGGTCAGTACTACGCAAATTCACTAAAGTGCGAATATTATAGAATGTTACTTTCGCCAGAGTATCCTTCACCACCTTAGACCAGGCGAACTGATAAGATGAAGCTACGTCCTCCTCAATCCTCAACCCTATTTAAATTGACCTAAGCGTAAGAGTAACATAGTAACATAGTAAGTAAGGTTGAAAAAAGACACATTTCCTTCGAGTTCAACCTTTTTTTTTTTTTTTTTATTAACTACCTATCTGCCAGTTGATCCAGAGGAAGGCAAAAAACCCATCTGAAGCCTCTCCAATTTGCCTTAGAGGGGGAAAATTTCCTTCCTGACTCCAAAATGGCAATCGGACTAGTCCCTGGATCAACTTGGACTATGAGCTATTTCCCATAACCCTGTATTCCCTTACTTGCTAAAAAGCCATCCAACCACTTCTTAAAGCTATCTAATGTATCAGCCTGTACAACTGATTCAGGGAGAGAATTCCACATCTTCACAGCTCTCACTGTAAAAAACCCCTTCCGAATATTTAGGCGGAACCTCTTTTCTTCTAATCGGAATGGGTGACCTCGTGTCAGCTGGAAAGACCTACTGGTAAATAAAGCATTAGAGAGATTATTATATGATCCCCTTATATATTTATACATAGTCATCATATCACCCCTTAAGCGCCTCTTGTCCAGCGTGAACATCTCTAATTTGGCCAGTCTTTCCTCATAGCTAAGATTTTCAATACCTTTTACTAGCTTAGTTGCCCTTCTCTGTACCCTCTCTAATACAATAGTGTCCTGTTTGAGTGATGGAGACCAAAACTGTACGGCATATTCTAGATGGGGCCTTACAAGTGCTCTATACAGTGGAAGAATGACCCCCTCCTCCCTTGACTCTATGCCCCTTTTAATACAGCTCAAGACCTTATTTGCCCTTGATGCTTCCGACTGGCATTGCTTGCTACAGCCAAGTTTATCATCTACAAGGACTCCAAGGTCCTTTTCTATAATGGATTTGCCTAGTGCAGTCCCATTAAGGGTATAAGTGGCTTGGATATTTTTACATCCCAGGTGCATGACTTTACATTTATCAACATTGAATCTCATTTGCCACTTAGCTGCCCAGATTGCCAGTTTGTCAAGATCATGTTGCAAGGATGCCACATCCTGGATGGAATTAATTGGGCTGGATAATTTTGTGTCATCTGCAAACACTGATACATTACTTACAACACCCTCCCCTAAGTCATTAATGAACAAGTTAAATAAAAGTGGACCCAATACTGAGCCCTGGGGGACCCCACTAAGAACCTTACTCCAAGTAGAGAATGTCCCATTAACAACCACCCTCTGTACCTGATCCTGTAGGCAGTTTCCTATCCATGTGCAAACAACTTCATTAAGCCCAACAGACCTTAGTTTAGAAAGCAGTCGTTTGTGGGGCACAGTATCAAACGCTTTGGCAAAATCCAAATAGATCACATCTACTGCCCCCCCACTATCCAGAATCTTACTTACCACATCATAAAATGCAATCAAATTCCTCTAACATGACCTATCCTTCATAAAGCCATACTGATTGTTGCTCATAATGCCATTCATTAGGACAAAATTTTGAATGTGATCCCTTAACAAGCCTTCAAATAATTTGCCCACCACAGATGTCAAGCTTACTGGCCTATAATTGCCAGGCTGAGATCGTAATCCCTTTTAAATATTTTAAATATTGGAATAACATCAGCTTTTCTCCAATCCATAGGCACCATACCAGAGAAAATCAGAAATAAGGGCTGGTCTAAAACTGAACTAAGCTCTCTTAGAACCCGGGGGTGTATGCCATCAGGCCCTGAAGCCTTGTTTACATTAATTTGTATTAAAGCTTTTTGAATCATATCCTGAGTCAGCCACTGACTAGATTGAGCTGAACCATTCGTGCAGTTATTAAGTGAGCCTGTGAACCCAAACTCCTCTATTGTATACCCTGAAGAAAAGAACTGATTTAACACATTTGCCTTATCTGTATCTGTTACAACCATGCAACACTCTCAACCTGCATCTTTTTACTATTAATATATTTAAAAAACTTTTTAGGGTTAGTTTTCACCTCCACCGCAATTAACTCTTCATTTCTTTTCTTAGCCTTCCGGATTGCTGATTTACAACATTTATTACAGTGTTTATATTCATTAAATGCAGCTTCTGTCCCTACAGATTTGTAGTTTTTATATGCCTTTCTCTTCTTTCCCATTAACTTCTTTACTTCTGAGCCACACAGGATGATTCTTAGAGCTTCTACGTTTAGTCCTTAAGGGAATAAATTGAGAACAGTAATGATTTAATATCATTTTAAAGGACAAACATTTCTGTTCTGTGTTTTTAGCTGAAAACCTAATGCCCCAATCAATGCTCTGTAGGGCAGCCCTCAAGGCACTAAAATTAGCTTTTGCAAAATTCATGGTTTTTGTTGCCCCAGTATATTTTTGTTTTTTGCACCAGACATTAAAAGATATAACCTTATGGTCACTATTACCCAGGGGTTTAATGACTTGCACATTTGCTATAAGTTCTGGGTCATTTGAGATCACTAAATCAAGAATAGCATTTTTTTCTGGTAGGCTCCTCAACAACCTGTGCTAAAAATTGTTGTGCAATAAGTTTATAAACTTGTTCCCATTAACTGATCTAGCAGTACCGTTGCTCCAGTCAATATCTGGGTAATTAAAATCCCCCATTATCATTACTTTACCTAAACTAGTAGCCTTTTCTATTTGCATTAGGAGCTTTGTCTCTTCCTCCTCACTTACATTAGGGGGTCTATAGCATACGCCTACAATTAATTTGCTGGATTCTTTACAATTGGTGAAGAACTCCACCCATACGACTTCTGCCCCCTCATTTTCTAACATAACCTCCTCCTTTATATGAGCTTTTAAATCCTGCCTAACATACAGACATACCCCTCCTCCTTTTCTATTGCCTCTGTCCCTCCGAAACAAAGTATAGCCACTGATATTTACTGCCCAGTCATGTGACTCATTCAGCCATGTTTCGGTACTAATAAAGTTTCACTCATCAGAATTGAATGCTAGTGAAAGATCTGACGAATTAATGCTAGCGAAACTTTGCCAGTGCAGCTGCTGAGACGCAACTTTGCATCTTAGTGAATTAGCATACTGCTAATGAATTTGTGCCTGGCGAACTGGTGCAAATTGTGGTAGATCGTTTGCTGGCAAAATTCACCCTTTTGTGTCATATGATGTTTAAATGCTTAAATCATCCATATAGGTTTCAGTGAGAGGCTTTGACCCTTATAGGACCCCTGGTATTATTTTATAATTCGTTTAGCTTCTTCTGTAGTTAGAATTATGAAAAATACATATATTAATGCCCCAAACTTGCTGCTATGCACAGTACAAGCTTCTACTTATGGATGATCCTTTATCAGTCCTACAGGTTTACCCAGAAACGTTCCTTCATGGCTGAATATCCAAAAGCGTAAAATCCCAGTGATGTGCCTGACTCTCTCTGGCTTTAATTAAGTTTAGAGGCACACCTTCCTAGGATAATCCTTTATTCACAGAGTAAGAGCTGCCATTAGAGTATGTTTAGGGAGGGGGTAGAACCGGAAAGGAAACTTGGAAGAGTAGTGAACTCTTATCTGCTCTAATGCTATGTTTCCTGAAAGACCACTGTGGACGATTTTCATAATAGTTCTATGTAGTGAGCTTGGAGGATAATTTTCCTTAGAAGGTAAGGAAAGCTACATCGATTTCCAAATAATTTGTGATTTTTTTAATTTAAGCATTTGAATTCACTATTGAAGATGTTGCTTTCTTACAATATTTAAAAATATATTCCATCAGTTTGGCTTTATGTGCTGTGCCTGCATTAAGGTTAACAGAAGCCTCTGTACAATTACACAAGCAACAAACAATATTTACAGTATATACAGTATGATACATTTTTGTCACATCCTAATTGGCTTTTGCCACTTTTACTTTTTATTATAAATGGTTTTACAGTGATAATGGTGAATTGTTTGACTGTTGATGAACAACAAATGTTATAGAAATCCTTATGAATCTTTTACTTTTGTTTATGCATAAAAGTGGTGCATAAAATTTGGTACATATTTAACAGCATGCCATTTCAGTGTATAAGGCTAAAGTTTCATGTACAGCTTTAATCTCATAACTACCTGATCAGCGATCAAGCTCTAAGCTTCTTTAAACTACATTATGTAGGCTTGGCTGTTACTGACAGCTTTTATATTGTCACTGGCCATTTACAATTCTGTCTTACCTTCCCTGCATCCCTTATGATGCAGAACCATATCTGTCTGGCATCTATGATCAAATCAGGACCTAATAAAGATTGGCTATCTGACTATATAAAAGGAGACAAATCCCGTTCACAATCAGACTTTTGGAGCTACAAATCTGCCCTGCGCTCCTTTAACACCAGCCTCTTCCAAGCCAAACAAACATACTTTACTTCACTCATTAACTCCCTTTCTAAAAAACCAGCACAGCTTTTCTCCACCTTTAACACTCTCCTTTCCCCTTCTCCACCCCCTCCATGCACATCTGTCTCTGCTCAAGATATTGCTGAGCACTTCAAAAACAAAATTGACACTATCAGAAGGGACATTATACTACATTATACTACTCAACCCCCCCTAGACTTCCACCACCCTCCCTCCACACTCCCCAGTCTCTCCTGTGCTCCTTCACCCCTGTCACTGATGAGGAAGTCTCAAAGCTTTTGGCCTCTTCTCACCTTACCACCTGCCCGCTTGATCCAATTCCCTCAAAACTTCTCTGCAATACCAATCCTTGTCTAATCAAAACCTATTTAATCTTTCGCTCTGAACTGGACTGTTTCCTTCTCAACTAAAACATGCTCTTGTCACCCCCATTCTGAAAAAAACACTCTCTTGATCCCTCCAATCTTGACAACCTCCAACCTATCTCTTTGCTACCTTTCATCTCTAAACTACTTGAGCGCCTAGTCTACAACCGACTAACCTCATTCCTCTCTGACAATAACCTGCTGGACCCCCTGAACCTGAACCAATCTGGTTTTAAGCCACAACACTCCACGGAAACTGCCCTGACTCGACTAACTAATGACCTTTTAACCGCTAAAGCCAACAATCATTTCTCACTACTAATACTGCTTGATCTCTCAGCCGCATTTGACACTGTAGATCACCCTCTCCTCCTCCAGTCCCTCCAGTCGCTTGGCCTTCGTAACAAAGACCTGTCCTGGTTCTCTTCTTACATCACCAATCGTTCCTTCAGTGTCTCCTACAATGGAGTATCATCTTCTCCCTACCTCTTTCTGTTGGAGTTCCTCAAGGCTCTGTCCTGGGACCATTACTATTCTCCCTCTATATTTCCTCCCTCTGCAAATTAATAAATTCGTATGGTTTCCACTACCACCTCTATGCTGACGATACTCAGATCTATCTCTCATCTCCTGATCTCAACCCAGAACTCCTAACTCGCGTCTCCTCCTGCCTGTCCGCTATCTCTACCTGTATGTCGCAACGCTACCTTAAATTAAACCTCTTTAAAACTGAAATGGTTCTCTTTCCTCCAACTAACACCAGTAACATCCCGGAAGTATCCATCATAGTTAACAATTCCCCTCTCCCAGGCCCGGTGCCTTGGGGTTATTCTAGATTCTGCCCTGTCATTCACTCCTCATATCCAGTCACTTATTAAATCATGTCACTTCCACCTAAGGAACATATCCAAAATACGATCATTTATCACCCAAGATGCTGCCAAAATTCTTATTCACTCTCTCATCATATCACATCTAGACTACTGTAACTCTCTTTTAATTGGCCTCCCCCTCCAGAGACTGTCACCTCTCCAGTCCATAATGAACACTGCTGCGAGGCTCATACACCTCAGCAACCGATCCTCCTCTGCCTCGCCATTCTGTCAATCCCTGCACTGGCTTCCGTTACCTTTCAGAATCAAATTCAAATTAATGACACTGACTTTCAAAGCACTTCATAACGCTGCCCCACCCTACATCTCCGAACTCATCTCTACATATTTACCCAATCGCTTACTACGCTCCTCTACTGACCTGCTACTTAACTCTTCTCTCATTACCTCCTCACATGCTCGCATTGAAGACTTTGCAAGGGCTACACCCCTCCTCTGGAACGCTCTCCCACGGTCTGTCCGACTTTCTCCCAACTTTTCTGCTTTCAAGAAATCTCTGAAAACGCACTTCTTTCGAGAAGCCTACCCTCACTCTGCTTAACTACCAAACGCAACACCACATACAATACCACATTTCTCACCCACTTAATTCGATCTTGCCCACTCCCACACCTTGTGTATTACTCCCTTCCCTTTAGACTGTATGCCTATGCATAGGGCCTTCCTCACCTTTTTGTACCTGTATTGATTGTGATGTTTGTTACTCCATATGTTCTATGTATGCAATTCATGTGATTTAGTTGTATAATCACATTTACTTTACAGTGCTACGCAATATGTTGGCGCTATATAAATACATGTTAATAAAAAAAAAAATAATAGTTCTGTTTTTGAGGTGTTCCCCTAAAGGCTAATGGTACGTGGGGCATCTTGACTGCTGCAGTCATCAGAAAGTGGTCTTTAAAATGCCTCTATTTGCATGTCAACCTTTGAACAAAGATCCACCTGCCATTGTCAGGGACATTTTGTTTTCTTTCATCTGATTATAGTCAAAATGCTCCTTGTATCAGAAGCCTAAACCCTTGTAGGCCACAAGCATTCCCAAAGTACTTCACAGCAAGGTAAAATAAAGCTTACTAAAGTTTTAGTGGTGCTCTTGATCCCTGGATGCCTGGCTGGACATCACTATGTAGCATTATCTAAAGACAATTCTATTGTGCCTTGCCAATCTGTGGCTCAATAAAATAGGCTAAGGTCTTAAATGCATGTGAGTGCTGATCCTGTCGTTAGACAGGATAATTGCCCTGCATGGTGCCATTTAAGTGCTGGTCTCCAGTTGTATGTATATACAGTAGATGTCTTTATCTAAGAGACAAATTAATAGATGTGGTACCACACCAGAAGGCACAGCAGCATAAAGTTAAAACACTTCATGGCACACAATTAGCTTTTAAGGGCGGATATATCAAAATTGCATGTTTTCCACAATTAAAGAAATAATGAAGCAAAATGATTAGATTGTGAATATACTATTTTTGGAAAACTCAAATGTCCTAATTTCATTAAAGAAAGAGAAAACCCAGTATAAAGTGCTTTGGTTCTTTTCCAGGTCATCAGAACAGTCAAGATTTTCAGCCTCATTGAAAGTTAATGGCGCTATTTGACTTTTCAATTGTGTGAAACTTTTTTCAGAGACAAAACACAGCCATGACTATTCTGTCCTAGTTTTTTTGCTAACATTGTTAGCATTTGTTAACAAATATATTCGCTGGTGCCAAAACAAGGAAATTCGCCTGGCGAATAAGTCTGCCCGTAACTAGTTAGTGCTTGAAATGAGAAAACAATGTATTGAGTTTTGTCACAATTTTCTTTCTGCAATCATGTTCTTTTCTACTCAGACTTAAAAACGTATAAATCTGCCTTTCAATTGTGAAGTGGAAAGTACATTTCTAATTTGCAGTTATAGTAATTTAAAATTGTTTTGTGTTTTTGGAGCTGTACAACTTTTTGTTCTCCAGTCTCACTTTACTTTAGCATTCAGGGGTTTGAATGACTGTAAAATGAACAGAATAATAAGATAAATGAAATAGAATTTTAGCAACAGCAATCTAGATTTACAAATAAACTGCCTAATAATAATATAAATAATAATATTTGTAACATTGCTTCAATTACAATGTTTTTTGTAATTCTTTCTTCTCACAGAATGGAGTGTAAAGTATTATATATACATATAGACCTGGGATTTCATGGACAACTTTTTTTCCGTAATTTGGATCTTCATACCTTCATCTACTAGAAAATCATTTCAACATCCAATAAACCCAAATGGCTGGTCCTGCCTCCAATGATTTATTATATCTTAGTTTGGATCAAGTAAGTGATACTTTTTTCTTATTATAGAGAAAAGGGAAATAGTTTTTAAACATTTGGATTTTTTGTTTAAAATGGAGTCTATGGGAGACGGCCTTCCCGTAATTTGGAGCTTTCTGGATAACAGATCCCATACGTATTCACCGAATCGAGGATTCGGTTCAGTATTCGGCCAGGATTCGGCCTTTTTCAGCAGGATTTGGATTCGGCCGAATCCTTCTGCCTGGCCGAACTGAATCCGAATCCTAATTTGCATATGCAAATTAAGGATGGGGAGGGAAATCGTGTGACTTTTTGTCACAAAACAAGGAAGTAAAAATGTTTTCCCCTTCCAACCACTAATTTGCATATGCAAATTAGGTTTCGGATTCGGTTCGGGATTCGGACGAATCATTTGCAAAGGATTCGGAGGTTCCAAAATAGTGGATTCGATGCATCCCTAATATATATATATATATATATATATATATATATATATATATATATATATATATATATATATATTATGTGGAAATTTTGCCAGTTACTTTACACAGTTTATTCTGCAAATATTGTTTTGTCGCAGCATAATACATATGAACATTGAAAACATTATGAGAAATTTACAATTATGAGTAGAACTCAATTCTATTGGATCTGGAGGTCACAAGAAAGTGGCCATGCATCCAAGGATGTTGTTCACTGGAGTATTTTTGAATTTGGATTTATATTTTTTAAAACAATTGAATTGTTTGGTTAAAATGAAGTCTATATGAAATTACCTTCTTGTAACTCTGAGCTTTCTGGATAATGAGTTTCCAGGTAATGGATCCCACTTGTATTACATCTATGAATACAAGTGCCAAAATACAAGGGTACATATGCAAACATATATATTAGGCACTGAGGGCCCTGCTTACAAAGATTTTCAGTCTTGGGAGTTAATGTTATGATGTGTTATGTCAATACTTGGGTTCCCTATTGTTAAATGTATTTATGCTAAATAAACATTCCAGCTTAAAGCGATAGAGCTGAGCTAGTTGAATCACTGTCCTTCAGATTCATTGATTCCATTTATTAAAAAAAAATCATACATTTATATGATATAAATATGATCTGAATAAATATAAGCCAACTTCTATCTACTAAAATTTTTCTAGCAAAAGTTCCAAGAATGAAACAAACAATAGAAACCAGTTCACTTCAAACCAGGAAGCAAAGAAATAAAAAGAAAATTTGTACACAGAGAGAAAAAAATGCATGTTTTAGAAAAAGCTGCTGGTGCTTAAAAAAGGAAACCTGAAAATCATCCTGCATTTGGTTAATGTAAATGAGTTTATGCTGTTGCTTTTATTTGTATCCGTGTATAACTTTTTAAGAGCTTTTGAAAACAGGTTGTTGTAATTAGATTATTGTTGTTGTCATTTTAATAGTAAACATTCATAATAATTTCTTAAGGGCATTTAGGGACTGATGTTTTGTACACTATGGAGATTTAGGTGCTCCTTTGTATGGTTTAATGCAAAATGATCAGCTGCAGGAGACATAAATTTAAAAAAAACAACCATTTGATGAGTGCCTGAATATTTGGCCATTTGATTATGTGGCACATTAAATAACGGATATTTGTATTGACTGATGTACCCCACGTTTTGAGATCGGATTTTGAGTGGCCTCTTATCTGTAATTTGGGTAAGGTAAGAATGGCTTATTCAACTTAGAACAGAAGTTTTTTGTGCATAACAAGCAGGAGATTTGTTTTTGTAAGTAATTGTTAGTTGAAGTTCCCAAACCTGACTGTTTTGCCAACCTGACTGTCCCATCTCAGCCTGTCAGTTAGAGTTTCTAATGCTAAAGACTCCTGCTGCACAAATATGGCAGCCCCTCATACAGGAACATGAGGGAATCAGACAGGTAATGTAAAAGCATTGGGCAAATACTTTATGGCAAAATTATAAGAAACATGCAAAGTCAATTTTATGATATACCGTATGTAAAAAAAGGTTACATTTCTGGTGTCAGTATCTCTTTAAGCAAAATATAGGCTGCTGACTTAGGGCAATTTTTTTTAATTACAAATGGCATTTTTGCCCATAGCTAATATTCTTTTCTAATTTGTGAATAATTGCGAGGACAATCTTTCTGGTACAGGTATGGCATATGTTATCCGGAAACCCGTTATCCAGAAAGCTCCAAATTGCAGAAAAGCCATCTCCCAAAGGCTCCATTTTATCCAAATAATGCAAATTTCCCTGTAATAAGGTACCTTTTATTGCTTTCAACAAGTTTATAAGGAAATATTTGTATTAATAATCCAAATTTCTCTGTAATAATAAAACAGTAGCTTGTACTTGATCCCAACTATGCTATAATTATTTCTTATTGGAAGCAAAACCAGCCTGTTGGGGTTATTTAATGTTTAAATGATTTTCTAGCAGACTAAAGGTACAACGATCCAAATTATGTAAAAGATCCGTTATCCAGAAAACCCCAGGTCCCGAGCAGTTTGGATAACAGGTCCCATACCTGTCCCAAGTTTATAAGGAAATATGCGTGTTTAAGTTGTTTAGAAAAATATATTTTTTTATTTAGTAGCTCTGAGGTGCTAAATATGATTCCAATGTTTTGCCAAAATTGTTGTCCTGAATTCTATTTTCGTGCCAGTTAAAACTTTCTATTAAATAGTTAAAATATGCCCTAAAAAAAGTACTAGAATCATTTGTCGCCAAACATGGACGTAGTCCTAAAATAATGTCTATTCAAACGTAACTAGGGAATCATTATAATAGACCAAATAATTGTTTCAAAGAGAAGATCGGAGCAATCAATGAGCTCAAGTGACAATGACACACTTTTAATGCCCCTGGTATGAAAGAATTCTTTGTCATGCCATGCTATGCTTGAAGGATGTAAAAATTCCCCTAATAAGTTTAGATTTAAGTAGATAGAGTTACAAGGAGCAGTGGCACACCTAGTTTGGTAAAGTTTGTAAAGAGAGACTGAACAGGGGAGGGGAGAAGGAATACACAAAAAAGATTTTCATGCTACAAATTCTAAAACTCCCTATTTTAATAAAAGTGAATGTATCTTATATACCTATGAAACATAGAAATGTATAAGGCATTGTTAGCTGTCAGATGGACAGATTATTTTAAGAACAATTACTTTAACAGCAATTGCTTGCTACAGATCTAAGATCTTTAGGGCTGAGCAAAATGTTCAACTCCACCCCTAAAACTGCAGTGAACCAGGAAATATTAGTGGCTTCAGACTCACATCTCGCCTTTCGCTCTTGAAACTGGGAGATTACCACTTCTAGCAAACAGCAGAATGCAGGGCATGGAATTCTGGCAGCTACAGGTAAGAGAGCCACACAAATAAAAGATGTGTGTTCTGTTCATAATTCAAATACACACCTGATTCTCTATGCTTTTCATTCACTGGGTAGAAACTTTTTATTTATTCTGAGCCTCAAAGACTATCATGATTTTAGTTCAAAAGCATCGTATTTGCCTTTTGCTTCAATGTTTGGGTTGTCAGGCATACACGGTGTCCAAGTCAGCAGGAAGTATTGAATGGTTCCAGAATATAATATTTCTTTTATGTGTTTTCTTTTAACATCATTTTTATGTGGATGTTAAGGATGCAGGTAATCGTGTTAAGATGGTTAATTATTACCCGTGTATTCCATGTCTGGAATGTATGTTACTGTGTAACCCATGTGTAGTCCTTATGTAGAGAGGACTCATTGGAAGGGAAACAAGATAAATGTTTGAAAAGTTCTTTTTATAGTTTCTGTGCTGCTTATTTCAAGGTTAAAATATTGATCTGCCTCATCAGATGCTTGAGAACCAGGGACACCAAAAATGTGTTTGTGAAGAATAAGGCTGTGCAGTTATTAACCATATCTACTAATAGAAATAAAGGCTCAGCAGACCCTGTGGTTGTAGGGGAGCCTGGAATGCAGAGTCTAATGTATTGTAATCCTCATCCCCCAGCCCCTCTCCTTCATTAAACTTGGAGGGTGGGTACTACCCCCTTTCAAGTTCAAAAAGTTAATTTACAAGTGTTCAAAGTTCAATTTCAGGAGCAAATCTTTATGTATTTTACCTACAATGTAGTGCTTTTCCCTACAATTCTAGCATAATAGCATCTAACTGTGTTAAAATGCATGCAATTGTGCATTCACTTTAACTCGAATCAGGTACAATTGTACTGAAAATATTCAGTGTTGGAATGTCGATATTTCTGCTGCTCAGCGTCCCATTATTTTGGTGCATCAATGTGAAAACTATGGACGTACCACAACTAATATGAGATGTATCTATACTTTATTTATTAATTTCAATCATAAAAATAATAAATGTCCTAAATAATATAAAATACTTACGGGGAATGTAATTAAAGTCGCAAAGTGCAAAACTATTCACACCAATAAGAATAAAAATCCACATCTCGCAATGTAATATTGTTCCTTAAACTGTTATTGCATTGCGAATTTTAATTGCACATTCTTAAGAAGTGCTTGAAGGTGTCGTAATCTTTTGGAGCCAACATAATGATTTTTTCAGTAAGAAGTTTTATTACCTTAAATTTGCAAAAGGTCTTCCACTGTTGGTGATCGCTAAACAGTTTCCGTGTTCGCAAAAGCTATATTAAATTTGCACAAAGCAAATTTGTTTGTGCAAAGGAATAACTTTTCGCATTGCGAATAGTTTTTCTGTTACTGACATTTATTACATTCCCCCTTTAATACTCAAAACAAACCTCATAAGCGAGAAACAATAGCTCCATTCGTATTTTTTTCCATCTATGCAGGCATGCAGTTTCAGATAAAAAAAATAATAGCAAACAAGGAAAGCTATGACAGATTCTGTTTTTCTTCATCTAAAAGCTAGCGAGATTGAAGACACTTTACCAGAAGTGCAGGTACAATAGTTTTAGTTGTGTCTAAATGTAGCTTTGAAGTCGCAGGTAAGGCATTTAGGCAGGTGTGCTTCACCAATGAGGCGAGTTGAGGCTGTGGCCTCAGGCAGCAGCGCCCCACCAGGTACCAGGGGCAGCAAAAATGCTGCTCCTGGTACTTTAAGAGCGAATTTCTGGGGGAGGGGGGGCAGCAGCAACTGCTGCTGCCTCAGGTGGATGATAAAGTAATACAGGTTATAAAGGGGTCAGAAATGTGTAATGTGTCGTCTTCAAAATGTTATGGGTCAAGAAGGTAAAGTTTTAGATAAAAAACAGATAAAAAGCAGATCAATATCTTTATAAAATCCACAATTTACAGATACATGGTGAAAAGGGTGAGTTAGTTAGGATGGAGTCTTCCTAGACAGTAGAAATGTATTTTGTTTAATTAGTATAGGTAGATTATTGCTTGTTGCTCTATAGAGAGATATATTCTAGAAGTGAAGGGAAGATTTGGTAGTGCCTTGATTAGGATATCAACTTAATTAAATGTTATAAAGCAATTGGGTTTAGGTATATGTCTTTTTAGCCATAATTTTTTCTGCAACCAAAGTTCAAAGCCGAAAGGCTCTGTCATGAATCTAATGCATGTATCTAAAGGTGTGGCAGATGACTGTGCAAACAGATGGGGTTATGTGATACAAGATGCTTCATTTGCAAAGGGACGATAACCCATTGAAACCAATCAGCATGTAGCATTTATTTGACACCTGTTTAAAAGCAAATATCTTATTGGTTGCTCTGCATTAATGCTCCTGGGCAAACATAGTGCTTTTTATGACATATGGGGGGGGGTTAATTTTTAACACTGTAGTACACACTGGATAATTCATACTAAATAAGTTCCTATTGTAATATATCATGTTGACTTACCCAGCATACATGTGGTTTGCACTACTAGATATACCAAATTAAGAGTAAAAATTAAACAAACAAAACAATAGGTAGCTGGTCATTTGGTATGGAAAGGTTAGCTGTAACGAGCTATTGGGAGCACTTCAAAAGAGAGTAGGGGATTGAATTTTTACAGTAGGCACCAGGCAGCCAGGTGGTTTGAATTCTGTTTGGATGCTATTTTGGTTTGTTAATGGTGTTTCATTGATTCATTTTCAGTGGCTGGAAAATATTTGAAAATGACTGGCCAGATTTATGAAACAGAAGAAGAAATATTTTCTTGTTTTGTTGTAAATGTTAACGGATTCATAATTAAATGTGCACTAGGCCCTGTACAGTATATTCCTGAGATCTATGTGTCTGTATCTGTTGTTACTACTAGTGATGGGTGAACTTTTACCGTTACTACCAGTTCCTAAGCAAATTACTAAATTATTATTTAGATCAGTCTAGTTCATAGCTTTTTCTGTTTTGCAAATGCTATAAGTGTACATTTTTGGGAACTATTTTATTCTGTTACTATAGTTAAACAGAAGTGTCAGCAATACAAAAAGGAAATATTTTTGAGTAACCAATTGCTTATTCTTTCTATCTTTCACAAGCAGAAAATATGAAAAAGTGGTGTTGGCTGTTAGAAAATGCAGTTTTTATACCAGAATCATTAACTGAAGGGTCATTTAATACTTATTCATACAGTAATGTAACTAGAGGGGGTGGGCCCTGGTTCAGGCCAATTTTGCTCCCGGAATCAGCGTTGTGTGAGCTTCCGGGAGACCCTGAGAGGGTGCGGGCCTTGGCACAATTGCACCCCTGCTCCCTCGGTAGTTCCGTCACTGTATTCACATGCAGGGCAATTGTGCAAAAACACAGCATTTTTTGTTTGCACAGAAGTACCCTTTAGACCAGTTATTTGATGTCCAGCTTTTTGATGTCCTATTGCACATGTGAGGAAGGCACTTTCATATTATACATTACAGCTAGTAATTGTGTGGCTTGATAGCACAGGGACATATCAGATAAACAGAACAAGCATAAAAACATACAAATATGCAAAAGAGGAACTTTTATTTATAAAAGCAATCTGTACACTTTCAACATTTAAATTTTAATTGGGCACTGCCTTCCTTCACCTCTCAGACAAAGGGAGGGAATGTCCCAAGGAAATTTTCAAGGTGCAATGGTGTCATTAATAAATAGGGTAAAGATAAAGAATAGGAAAGAAAGCGGTTGCCATTTGTATGTACAGCTAATTGTTCATTTGTGGTTTATTAAAAGTAATGTTTTGCTTCATGCCCAATGGAGGTAAAACACTACTGCAATTTAATATATAGATAGTATATAGCCACAAAAGGCTGCCTGAGCATTAAACCATTAGCTGAGATACAAGATACTGTGACAGCAAACTGAGTAATTTTAAATGAAAGTTGTTTGGATGGAGTGGGTAGCTAGGCTATTTGAATGTTACAGTCACTTAATGGATGAATAAGGAAGTGAGAGTGAATCCCAGAGAAAAGTCATTTTCCCATGCCACGGGTTGTTAAACTTGTACACCAGGAAATTGATTGCGGAGGTTTTTGAATATACGATACTGGAGCCTATGGTAGTTTAGATAAATAAAAAAGAGAATATTTTACATTCCAGAGGTTTAATAAAGTAGAGCTAACCAGTTGGTGTTTCTTCTAATCACCTGAAACTATTTTATCTACATTATTGCCCCCCCCGCCATTCTACTGGCAACAATGAAACAAACAATATCTAGTTTGTGCACTTATAGTTAAAAAAGATATACAAACATTATAAATATTGTGGCAGCATGAACATTTATACAGTTTTGTATAGGTTAAGGATTAAATATGCCTGATGGCAATGTAGTTGTATAGTACCCTCCCATTTGACACAAGTGCTAGTGAATTTGTATGCCTTGCTTAGAGTATGTAACCTAAGTACATGTATGGGATCTGTTATCCAGAAACACAATATCTAAAAAACTCCTAAATAAGGGCTCTTACACATGAGCGTTTTTACCTGCGCTCCCCTGCGTTCCGTTTTTCGGTGTTCAGCCGCAGGGGAGCGCAGGAATAGACGCATTTCATTATTTCAAATGGGGCTGTACTCACACAGGCGCATGTAGGCGGCGAACGCAGGTTGAGACGCAACATGCTGCATTTTTCCTGCGTTCGGCGCCTACACGCGCCTGTGTGAGTACAGCCCCATTTGAAATTTATGTACAGATATGAATGTACTATGTTCAAAAGGACTAGAACATGTAAAAATAAAAGAAGATTCAGGGACTGATGGTATTCAAAAGTGCAATGGTTCAGGTAAAAAAATATGCAATGTGGAAAAAAAAATATTGCTCACTGCACTGGCAGTTGTGTGACACTTGTGCATCACAATAGGCATATGAGTGACTTTATTTGCTTACTGTGATATCATGGGTAATGTTTTGGAGTCTTTATACAGTATGTGTGTGAGGGGAATTGGACATTATTATTATTTTGTTTTGTCTTTGTGGTAGTGCCAGGGCTATATTTTTTATGTTTAAAGGAGTGCACTGTTGTTATTGTAATTGATGTTTAAGGGAATGGACACACATGCGGTTTTCAGCGCAGAAACGCTACGCGATTGTTAAAAAAGCGACCGCCGTGTAAATACACTAACCTAGTGTGCCATTGCCTAAGCTTGAAACTGCTTAGTGTATTTACATTTTTGTGGCCACACCTCTTAATTACCATGTTCATTTTACAAAATTTGTCAGGTTATAAAAGTTTGAACACAATTCTGTGGTTTTTATGTGTTATCACAGTTCTGTAATACAGTAATGAAGGTGAATTGCCCTTAAAGCTGAAAGTCATAGGGAGTTATTTACTAAACTCCGAATGCAAAAATCTTGAAAAAATGTGTGATTTTTTTTTTATAAAAAATCTGAAAAAAAGTGATAATCTGATTTTTTTATTTCTTCAAAGCAAATTTTCGGGAAAATGTAATAATAAATCAGTGTAAAAATCCAGAGCGGATTTGATTCGAGTTTGTAGCAGAAAACGTTAAGATAAAATCAGACTTTGATAAATACCCCCTAAATTTCCCCAAGAGACGTGCTTATCTTAAATTGTTACAATTGGTTTTTTTTTGCTATCTTAAATTGTTACAAAAATATCTAAGTATCTAGCCTTGGCTCTCTGCCAAAAGGTAAAGAAACTCACCAGCCCTTGGAACTGATTTCCACCAGATGCTCAATGTCTCCTGAAGGATCTGCACCCTCCAATTAGTAGCAAGTCAATTGGAAACCAACACAACTAGGCTGTTACAAACGGGATAAACTCTGCATGTTTATCGGTGCAAGTGATATAACGTTTCGGGGCAAGCCCTTTTGTCAGCATTCAGGGTTTAGCCTGCTTGCAACAGCTTTGTTGTGCAAGTTTCCAATTAACTTGCTTTCTTCCAAAAGCCAATTAAGTTAGACACTTTTTTTCTGAAAAACGGGACAGTTGAGAGGAATGCATTTTTCGATGGCCATTATAGCACAACGGGTGGCACTTGCTTTAAGCAGGTGGTGGAACTAACATTTCCTGCCGCACTTGAAAAATCCAATGCAGTATTATGTTTTTAGAAAAAAAGATATTTAAAGGTGTTATTTAAACAAAAAACGAAGAAAATAGTATGCAGTCCTTTCTTTTTCTTTTCCATTCTGCATATCTTTAACTGTTATATGCAAATAACATGAACAGGTTGAACAAGGTATAACATCCTCAGAACAGGAAGGTAAAATTGGCAGAGGGATGCGCAGACTGTGATTTGTCTACTTTCCTACAACTCCCAGCATCCCTTGACAGCCCACTGAAAGTACTAGTTTAACAGACTGCAAGCAAAAATTTGGCCTTTTATTACTGTGTGCATTGATTAAGTGTGGGAACCGTCAACTTAAAATGTAGTTTTTGGCAGGTATAATGTACAGACCTCTTGCTCCTGAGTGTGCTGCACATTATGTATAAAAAACTAATTTTGTGCTACACCATATATTTAGGGGACTATTTATTAAACCTCAGATTTTTCTGGTTGGGAAAAGGATGGGGAAAATGCAAATTTTTAGAGGGGAAAAAAACTTGAAAGAAACTTTTGTGAGATTTAATATGCTCTGAAGCTGCTAAATTCAAATTTGAAAATAGTCCAGCTAAAACCTGTTGAAATCATGTAGACGTCAATGACCTCTATAACCAATGGAACATGTTTTTTACCTTAATGATTCCTGATAGCTTTGGACTGTTTACACTGGTTTTTGTTCCATAATTTGTTCGTCAACTCGAAAAAGGCACGAGAGTCAAGCGTCAAATTGTAAAAGTCACATGATTACAATTATTGCATGCTTTTGTCGCTATTCTTGCATCGAGGTTACTGGTAAATTAAGAGGATTCGGATTGTGGAGTTTGGACAATTTTTTTTGAGAAGTGTATTCTTAATCTACAGTATAAGTTGTGAACTAAAAGCCATGTTCTTTAAATTGAAAGTTGTCATTTTTATTGTTTCATATTGGGTATAACTGAGTGCTGTTTATCTGTGCTGCGCATTAGGCATTCTAGTGGTAAGTGCTAAGTTTTGGGCTTCCTTTTGGACAAATGCACCACTTTTTCTGCCATTTGCACCCGTATGAAACTAAGGCCCCTGTAGTTTTACAACACCTGGCTTACAAAAAGGTAACATACAAACGCACTACGTGGGTGAGGCTGAATGCCGTAACTATTGTGCAGAGCCACCTGGTGATACTAAAGGCATTGCATGCTAATTTTTCCTATGCAAAACAAAAAAGAAACGGTGTCGGACATATTGTAATCCTATAGGTGTGTGTCAGAGTTGCCGATCACAAAAGAGTAAAAAAATGACTATGGCCACAACAGATCTCGAACATGAATTCCTTTAGAGTTTCACTAAATGAGTTACAATAAGAACAACTGTAAAAACCCTCCTTTGTAAATGGGAAAGGAAGCAATGACAAAACAGTTGGGTGCAGTGCATACCTGCAAGCTTTCTATATAAGCTAAGCCTAAGAAATGGTGAATCCTCTGTGCTGTATCTGTGCATGAATTCTAAATCATTGCATGGCATTAAGGGAGTGGTACCCACCTACTCCCTAAACTTTGCTGGCTGATTTTGCTGCAATTTTTCAGCAGCAAGTTATAGACATCATACACCTGCAAACTTAGTTTAAAGGGTGCAAAAAATCTTACCTGATGGCTGATTGTGGATACAAGGTGGGATCTAACTATTCAACTTTTACCTTACCCGACTCCCCAAGCATCTAAAATAATTAAATCTAAAAGAAAACACATTTAGACTGTTGTCTAAAGTAATTCTAGATTGTCTTTTCCAGCAATTTTTGTATTTATGTCACTGTTCAGGTGTCTTAAATGATCTTTCAGTCTTTTATTCTGCCAGCATTCTTTTAACTTGGTGCTCCTTATGGCATACAATATGTAATATCATGGCACGTGTATTTGATATATGATGATGCATATCAAATAGGTTCTATAAAATAACAGCAAAACAGGGCAACACTGCAAACGAAGCTGCAAAGGATGTAAGTTTGCGTTTATTCACATTTGAACCAAAGATTCTGCAGCCTGACATAAATGGGGTCATTTACTATTCTGGGCAAAAATGCAAACGTTCTAAGAGGAGCAAAAGTGTCCCTATTAGTAGTCTTGCACTGAGCTCTTCTGCCTGAGGACTGTCTATTATGTCTTGATCCAGATAAGTCAAAAGCACAGCACAGTGTCAGGAGGTGCAAGGACACCCAAGTTAGGGGATGGGTATGGAGAGGGAGGGGGATGCTTAAGTGCCTCTTTCAGTCCACCCCTTTTAAAAATAAAGCTGCCAAAAGCAGGAAGCATTGCATACCAAGGGGTAGCTGCAATAAGCAAACATTCAAATCTCCAACATCTTTAAATAATGGAATCCTTAAACCCAATGGGTATGCACAAGAGACAGAGTTAAACATTTGAGCAACATGGGAAACTACACAAAGCTTGAATTCAGTTGCAGATAATGGTTTCACAGATACAAAATAACCCAGATGTGTTTCACATTTGTTTGTGTGATAGATTTTTTTACATTCTTTTGCACAACAGTAAATTATACTCAAATGCTTCTAAATGTTGTGCTACTAGTTATCTAATAATGAAAGTGTGCTTCTTTGTAAATATTGGTTCATTCTTCAATTCTGTCCTCAGTAAAGAATTAATAATAGGAGGAGATTTAGCAATCATGGTTTGTATTGTTGAGGATCTTAGAGTGGCTGCAGTGAGGAATCCTAACCATCTTAAACCATTTTTCTGAATTTACGCCAATTCCATTTCCCTCCAAATTGCATTATTGCAAATGTGAAAGTTCTTACTATGCCCCTGTATCATGTATGCCAGCGCTGCGAATTTCACTACTATTTCCAAAAAAATGTAAACACATAACACAGAAAAACATAGTCAGGTCACAAAAATATATGTTCAGTAGAAAATGCACAGTACAGCCCAAGCAAGAAAAATATTTTAAAATAAACTGTTACCTAGCAACAAACAGAGTGCATAGGTTACAATTAATTTCTTTGTATGGAATTTTTGGAAAGTAATTCCATCATGTGTTTCTTAATTTGCTTTTATTCTGATATTCTGTTTCTTTGAAATGCAAATGAGCTAATAGGTTCCTGCTTATTTCTCATATGCATGATTTCTGTTTGCAGGGCTGAAAAAAACATTGAAAAAGATGAAATGGACCAGATGAAGACCTAATCCTGACAGACATCTAATAGTGGTTATGAAGTCCAACAATTTCTTCTCGTGGATAAAATGGTGCCAAATGAGCTTAAATTGTATATAAGCACATTTTTGAATACATGTGAAATAACTTGAATCAGCATATCTTGCTGTACTCAGTGCTTATCCTGACTTACTGGCATATTTTTTATGCTGTGTAAAATGAAATTCATAAAAAAAAACTGTAAAAAGCTGTGTAAAATAAATGGCGAACGTGTGTGTAGTTTTACGCCAAATTTTACATTGCTTTTGGTGGACGTCACATAAGAAAAACCATGTAAAAAGTTTAAATTGTTTTTTATACAGCAAAGCCTGTCAATGTGTGGTGTATTGTCCTGACATTTTTTACACAGCATAATAAATATGCTCCTTAGAATACTACTTGTTTTTGAGTTTCAGTGTCATTGTCAGAAAAACTGATATCTGTGAGCTGCTTCTATTATTGGCTGTAAGCACAAAATGTTTTAGTTTACATTCCACTAAAGAACTCTGGTACAGTGTAATGAGAGATTATATATATATATATATATTTATATGGTGTATGATTTAAATGTACCTGTCTACTTCTCTACTTAAGTATCCATACTTTATAAAGCTGCAGTGGTCAGGCCTCATGTTTATGACAATTACAATTAAGCAATGTATTGTTTAAAGCAACATTATCAGTTTATAAATAATTTTCCATATGTGTATGCCTGGATTTACCTACTCTAAATATTGTAATACTACCACTGCTGCTACTAATACTGCTACTACTACTGCTGCTAATATTATAATACTATTTAACATGCTTCTTAAAATTATGTCTAATTTACACATTCAGCCTTCTCTATGGGCAGTGGCGTAACTAGAGTGCACTGGGCCGCCCTGCAAAAATATCTTCAGAGGGGCCCAGCAAACTCTGTTCCCCATCCTCCTGGCCAATTCCCTTCCCACCTCTGCCCAGTCCACGACCCAACTCTGCCCGCCTACTTCCCACCCGCCTCTGCCCACTTCCACGCGACTTGCGTCCCTTCCTCGCTGCAGGTAAGAGAGTGGCTGTGGAGGAGGATTTTTTTTATTAGTTATAGAGGAAGCAGACCCCACAGTCTGACCCCTGTTCCTCAGGCCGCCCTGTGATTGTGCTGTCTGCTTCCTCTATAGTTACAGCACTGTCTATGGAAGCAATCATTCTATGCTTTTCTTCCTCATTGCATTCCAAAACATTCCTGGCTCTCGCTAAGTTTTGCTTGTAAATATTCCCAGTAAATGTTGGAAAGGGCTATATGAGGGGTCATACCTTGCGTAGTTTTAAGATATGGGCAGACCTAAAGAACATAATTATAGTAGAAGCAAAGGAGGGTAAAAACACCTAGCTAAATAGCTACATTTTCATTGTCCCACTAGTAACAGTAAGGGGCAAATTTATCAAAGGTCAAAGTGAAAATTCCAATTAAAAAAATTCAAATTTCAAGCTAATTTTTGTGTACTTCGACTAGGGAATAGTCCAAATTCAATTTGAATTTGAAAAAAATTTGAATTTCAAAATTTATCATATTGTTATATTTATCATATATTTGCCATCTAAAACCTGCTGAATTGCTGTTTTAGCCCATGGGGAACCTCCTAGAACCTATTTTGAGTCAATTGGTGGACTTTGAAAAATCAAGGGTTTTTTTCAGTTGGTCTTTTTGAATTTTGAAGTTTTTTTAAATTCGAAATTCGACCCTTGATAAATCTGCCCCTTAATGCTGCATGTTCCATAGCTTTTGCAGAGAAAGGCCATTACATGCCTATCCACTTCTTTCTGTATCTGCGCTGGTAGTCATTGCATTGGCTAGGGTGGATATTGTTTCTGCACTGATGTCGACTCTAGGGGGCACATTTACTTAGTTTGAGTGAAGGAATAGAATAAAAAATACTTTGAATTTCAAAGTATTATTTTGGCTACTTCGACCATCAAATTGGCTACTTCGACCTTCGACTACGACTTTGAATCGAATGATTCGAACTAAAAATCGTTACACTATTCGACCATTCGATAGTCGAAGTACTGTCTCTTTAAAAAAAACTTTGACCACCTACATCGCCACCTAAAACCTACCGGGCATCAATGTTAGCCTGTGGGGAAGGTCCCCATAGGCTTTCCTAGCTTTTTTTGATTGAATCATTCAATCGATGGATTAAAATCCTTCAAATCGTTCGATTTGAAGAATTTAATCGTTCGATCAAGCGATTTTTCCTACAATCGTTCGAATGAAGGAATAGCAGTAAATTTTACTTTGACGGTCGAATATCGAGGGTTAATTAACCCTCGATATTCGACCCTAAGTAAATGTGCCCCTATGTGTCTGCATTAAAGCTAATGCACAGCTTTTAGCTTTGATTTTAGCCTTCGACACATTTAGTTTAATGTTTTACTTGGCCTTTCAAATACTTTATATTTAACCAGAAATTGCATGTACTGTATTCTTCAGTGAACCTGGGGAATGTAACACATGGTCTGTTATTTTAGCCTGGAATAAAAATAAGGTTTTGTTAAAGTTAAGCAAAACGGGTATTTATTCAATTACATGATTTCAATTCTAAAGATTACTATGCTATATGTTTGCCTCTCACTATTTTAAAATAACTAATTTATATGTTTTGTTTTCCAGGAAAAAGAATAAATTACATTTTCCCATACTTAAGTGTAGGATCTTGTGTAATCTTATATAGTCTTTCCCTATAAATACGACTTTCTACTATGGATCTGGACCCAGGGATAGCCGAACTGCTCTACCTCTTTTGTAGATTTATGATTTCCCCAGTGCTGTTTTTAAAGGGAATCAGCAGGAGCTAAGACACTGGGTGTTGGACCACAAAACTTTCTTGCTCCCTGTGGGGTCATCAAGAGCTGCTGACTTTTCATGTATAATGTCTGAGTATTTAGGGTCTGTATTTTAAATTAAATAATAAAGGCAAACATTTCAAATCACTTGAGTGGGATGTTTATTGAACGTTTATTGGACAGACAAGAAAAGACAACAGCTACATACATTTTCATCCAAAAGAATCCATCAAAATGCGCTTCCATGTCCAAAAGGTATGTATTAAACAAACACATACAGAAAACTTTCCTGCATTTGGCTAAATATTTTTATTGGCTTGATTGCTATCTTTAAATTGCTATTATTATGTTTTTTTATAGGCTCATACTAGCGGCATTTTTATGGCAAGGCTGCACAAATGATTGCCTTTCATCCTGTGTAACTTCTCAAACCTTGAACTAGGTATGTATTCATATAGAAAGAATAAGTTATTTGTGTTTTAGGGTCACCAAACAGAGACAAGGTAGAACATTATATTTTAAAGGCCTATCTCATAGAGTCATAGGGGCAGATTTACCTAGGGTCGAATATCGAGGGTTAATTAACCCTCGATATTCGACTGCCGAATTGAAATCCTTCAACTTCGAATATCGAAGTCGAAGGATTTAGCGATATTCCTACGATCGAACGATCGAAGGAATAATCATTCGATCGAACTATTAAATCCTTCAAATCGAACGGTTCGAAGGATTTTAATCCATCGATCGAAGGACATTCCTTCGATCAGAAAATTGTTAGGAAGCCTATGGGGACCTTCTCCATAGGCTAACATTGGCCTCGGTAGGTTTTAGGTGGCGAACTAGGGGGTTGAAGAATTTTTTAAAGAGACAGTACTTCGACTATGAAATGGTCGAATAGTTGAACGATTTTTAGTTTGAATCGAAGGTCGTAGTCGAAAACATTCAAAATTCGAACTATTTTTCCTCTATTCCTTCACTCGAGCTAAGTAAATGGGCCCCATAATGTTAAAAAATACTTATTGATTTATTGGTATTCCAAATAGACAGAGTACCATGGAGACTTTATTTTTTTTAACATTATGCCTTGAATAAACTTTTGCTGGCTTTAAGAATAAGATCTGTGTTGCAAGATTTTTCTCTGTTTGGTTTCTGATGCTGTGTCATGATTATGGGAGTTGTATTGTACTCTCATTGGCATTCTTTGATTGCCCTATAGCCAGTGTCGGACTGGCCCACTGGGATACCAGGAAAACTCCTGGTGGACCCAGATGTCAGTGGAATAACAAAGAGAAATCAGATGGCACTCACCAAGCAAAATGTGCTGAATTTTTATGATGTATTCAGATCTCTGCACAGTGCAGAGATCTGAATAAATCATAAAAATTCAGCACATCTTGGTGAGTGCCATCTGATTTCTCTTTGTTATTGCTACATGTATGGAACTGAAGAGCAGCAGAGTTCCCAGATAGAGCACCACAGTATTTAACCCATGAAGGTAGGATTCTATTGAAGCCAGATGTCAGTGGACCTTCATGCTGCTAAACTTTTGGCCTTTTTCATGGTCATTCTCTATTTCTATGAGTGACTAAATAGATGGAATAATAGATGATAGTATTATATTATGTAAAGAAAAGAGACTAGGAGAATAGAGTTTGAGTGTGGAAAGGAAGAAAATATTACTGAGGATGGGCCCCTGGTTGCCCAGTCTGACACTGCCTCTAGCCCTACCTTTTATAGACATTTGGAGGCCAGTTTATTAATCTTCATTTTGTGTTTGCTGTCATTAACACAAATGGATTAATATCACTGAGAAAAAGTAAATCTCAAACAAAAATCCCATAGTCCTATTCATTTTCAATAAGGTCTTAAATCTATACTGCTAACACACCTACTTGCTTAAATGCCTCCATTAACTTTTCCAATATCAACAGATGTTCTATTACAATAATGCAAGTTTATACAATTATATTTGATATTTTTGCTAAAAAAATATTTTTGCTTAAAAATACGATCTTGAATTTGCTGAATTTGGACCAAAGTATCCAAATATTTCATGTATAGTCTTATTGGCAGATTCCCTATGGACCTGTTTATTATATTAAATGTATGAACCTGTTTGGCAAACAATCTACAAAATATTTATGAACCTGGCAGTTGTATGTCTCTGCAGTATTTTGCAAGTTCTATAAAGAATGCCATTATTCTATTACACCCATGTGGTTTTAAATATTTTCACCTCAATTTTTAAAAAAAATCGAATTAATCTAGGTGGTTTCTTGTTACGAAATGTATCAAATTAAAAAGAAACATATAGGGGTTCATTTTCAAAGTCCAAATTTATCTCAATATTTTCAGAAAAAAACTCCGACCAAATCCGCACTGGTTTTTCAGCTCATTTATTAATACAATTTCCAGAAAATTTTGTTTGTGGGAAAAAATCTGAATAAATCGTGAAAAATACTCATTTTACAAATTTTTCTGAATTTCCATCTGAAAACTCTGTTTTTTTTTTGGACTTTTGCCCAGCGCAGATCAAAAAATCTTTTGGACTCCTCCCATTGACTTTGATTGATTTTTTTTTTCCACTAAAGAATTCAAATTGTATACTAAAAAACAAGATTTTCTTCAGGTTTTTGGCATTTAGAGTTTAGTATATAACCACCATAAAGAAGTTCTTGTTTCTTATTTCAATAAAAATGCTAAAAATCTCTACAATACTTTTCTAATCTGCTAATATATTGATTTAATACAAAATTACATGCTTTTTAAACAAAAGTATATTCTCCTTTCACAAATCAGACTAGTTTTTATGGAAAATAACACAATGAAAACATATAAACAAATGACATTAGACATAATATGTTGATACTGATACTTGATTAATATGCGTTTTTATCATTACTAATTATCTCTCTCCATTTTACAGATAAACGGGATATGGCATAGGTGATTGGATTTCTCGGTCATCATTAGAAGTTTTTGTTTAAAGCCCAACCTTTTTTCACTTTGTCATGATTGTTAAAACTAATAAAGTTAATGGTGTTAACACTAAGGGGTTTTGTTGCATTATTTCTATTTGCCATGCATTTGTTTCTATCAAACCAAGGCTTCCTCACAGCCAGTTTTTCAAGTATTCAGGTCTTTTATTGATATTACATTTTCAATTGACATTACAGTTTAAAACTTTACTCTAATTATCTTAAATGACATTGTCATTTTAATTATAACGAACAATATACTATTTTCTGAAAGGCTTGAAGAAGAAAATGGATCTGATGAAAAAGAGTAAGTACCAGTTTTTATGTTAAGTCAATGTTCAGTTTAAAAAACACCAGCCAAAGGTTGTGATCTGTGTATGTATGTGAGTGTGTATGTGGAAAAAAAGCCAAAACAAATGTAATTTACAATAACTATACAACAGCTGCTTTAAGAGACATGCTTTTTAGATATCAGTGGGAGAACTTTAAGATATATATCTGAAATAGATTATTTTATATCCTACTCTTTCTTATTTAGCCAATGTAGTGCAACTGGACATATGGAGCCCCTGCAACACATAAAATACAAAACAAAATTCTACATTTCCTGTTCCTGTATTTTGGTAATATCTATGGCCACAGCACTGGCATGTTTAAAAATGTCCTTATAATACTATGAGACAGTAAAAAAGATAATGCACCTCATACTTTTTAAAGCTAAAATTAGCCATATAAAAAAGATCCCTTCATTCTATATTGCTCGTTGTTCTGTTGTTTATAATATATGTATTCATTGCCTATGTTGGTCAATTTCAGATCCTTCTCCCATACAAAACCTGGCTGTCTTAGAGGTTCAGAGCTCAAGTGCTATTTTGAGATGGAGCCCGCCACTTACTGGTGCAAGTGATTACCACGTGTTGGTGATTGGATCTCCCACATTAGAAATGGATCTCTCCTCAACAGAAGCCATTCTGAATGAACTTATACCTGGAAACTACTACACGGTCATTGTAACAGCTAATGGGTCGCCAGTGGAAATATCTTTCAGTACAGGTACTGTTTAATAGTGTTCTTATAATGTACAAAGGTACATTATTTAGGTAAGCTCAAGGTTAGATGACTTATTGTGGTATTTGGATATAAAGTCAATATAAAGTGTGGTCCAATAAACTGATTTGTGGGAATCATTATGTATTGCTTCCTATCACATTGGTAAGCTGAAGAAGAAAATATATAGCTCAGACTTGGATATTCTTTCTGTGCCATGAAATACTAAAAAAAAATACCTTGACATCAAAGAACATTGTAGTGTAATATGTAATAACTTTATCTATATTAAATATAAAGTTAGAAATCACCATATTTAAGGGGTTATTCACCATTGAATTAACTTTTAGTATGATGTAGAAAGTGATATTCTGAGACAATTTCCAATTGGTTTTCATTTTTTATTAATTTCCTTTTTTGGGTTATTTAGCTTTTTATTCAGCAGCTCTCCAGTTTGAAATTTCAGCCATCTGGTTGCTAGGGTTCAAATTACCCCAGCAATCATGCATTGATTTGAATAAGAGATTGGAATATGAATAGGAGATGGCCTGAATAGAAAGATGAACAATAAAAAGTAGCATAACATTAAAGACGTGTAGTCTTACAGAGTATTTGTTGTTTAGATGGGGTCAGTGACACCCATTTGAATTCTGGAAAGTGTCAGAAGAGGAAGAGAGGGCAAATAATTAAAAAACTATTAAAGAAAGAAAAATGAAGGCCAATTGAAAAGATGCTTCGAATTAGCCATTAGAGATAGGCGAAATTCTCCCGTTCAATTTCGCTGAAAAATTTGCAAATTTCCCGCAAAATTCGCTTGTTCATTCAAGAATCTCGCAGCACAGGGTATAAAGCTACTACAAAACCTAGCTGTGCGATCCTGAATACTTTCTGGCAGATGGCAGGGGATCAAAGAAAGGATGAGTTTGATCTGTTACTATATTAGTTAATTTACTGGCACACCGTTTCTTAAAAACATCTTGAATTGATGGTAAAGTCTCACCAATAAACTCAACTGCTGTTTTCAAAATCCTTTGCAGCCTACTGCGATCAGCACTTCTGTAATTACCATACCACACCATGATGGAGTTTGTCAGTACACTATCAACAATTCCTCTGTAAACTGGCATCATTACCTTCTTAGAAAGATTAACTTCCTTCAGCCTTCTTAAAATGAAGAGCTGTTGTTGTGCCTTACTAATTAAAACAGAGGAGTTGAGATTCCACCTAAGCTTTACTTTACTCATAGTTAAAAAAAAAAAAAACATACTGAATACTATTAAAGGAATTGTTCATTGTATTTGCACTTATTATACTGTACAATGAAATGTTATGTTTGAAGTGTAACTACTGTAATCAAATCTGCTGCTAATGCCCTTATAAATGCTACATGTACTTTTGCTTTGGATGTGGTGGCATCCCTATCATAAATATGGTATCCACAACTTGCATGTTAAGAGGCTGAAATTCTTTGGCCATATCTACCTACACATGTAAGTATCTTTACAAAAAATTACATTTATTAATACATTAAGTAAAATAAAAAATATTATAATAAATCTGTATTCTACTTTTTCATCTTTAATGCTCGTGTCACCATTTTTCATCCACCGTCAGTCTATACCACTACAGAGTATGGTGCAAGAAAACATCAGCTAAATACAATATTATATTCAGGGTCATATTTTGTGTTATTCTGACAAAAATATGACTTGTGAGTCTAGAACTTTTTTTGTTCATTGAAGCCAAGTTATTGGTGTAAATCTAATGGGTAGCTTTATGAAGGCTTGAGAATCCTTAGTGAGCAAACTGTGACTGAGTTCCTGAACTCACTAGCATTTCCTGCAGCTTTTGCTTGATAGTAAATGTTTTTTTTTTATTTTTTAAATGAGTGCTTATTTTTCCACCAGTGGCTTATTTACAAAAATAAAATGAGTTCAAACCCCCTGTTTCTGTATTGTAACAGTGTCTACTGTATGTACATTATGTTAATGGTTGCAGGTCACTGATTACTCGACCACACTATCTATATGTTTTTACTATTTCATAGATACTAAAATTTTGAAAAAATAACATGAACGCCATAATATGATCCTAACGGGGTTATTTATTAAAGTCTGAGATCCTAAGGGGTTTATTTATTAAAGTTCGAATGTCAAAAACTAAAAAAATGTGAGGTTTTTTTTTTTACTATAAAATACAAATATTTAGGGGTCCATTTACTTAGCTCGAGTGAAGGAATAGAGGGAAAAAAACTTCGCATTTCGAATGGTTTTTTTTGGCTACTTCGACCATCGAATGGGCTACTTTGACCTTCGACTATGACTTCGATTTCGAATTGAACGATTCAAACTAAAAATCGTTTAACTATTCGACCATTCGATAGTCGAACTACTGTCTCTTCGACCCCCTAGTTTGCCACCTAAAAGCTACTGAAGTCAATGTTAGCCTATGGGGAAGGTCCCCATAGGCTTCCTAAGCTTTTTTTGGTTGAACAAAAATCGTTCGATCGATGGATTAAAATCCTTCGAATGGAACGATTAGATGGATTTAATTGTTCGGTCGAACGAATAACGCTAAATCCTTCAACTTTGATATTCGAAGTCGAAGGATTTAACTTCGACAGTCGAATATCGAGGGTTAATTAACCCTCGATATTTGACCATATGTAAATTTGCCCCCTAGTGAAAAACCCCCAAAAACACAGGGACATTTCAGAATCTGAAAATCCAGCATCTCAGACCTGCCGAGATTGTATATAAGTCAATGGAAGAAGTCTTGAAGATATCCTGATCTGTGCTGGGTTTCATGCAAAAATCCGAAGATTTTGTGGTTTTCCGGCAAAAATCCTAAAAAATCTGAAAAATTCATACAAATTTTTAGTACGATTTCTAGATTTTTTTGAGTTTTTTTCCGAACTACACATTTTCAGGAAAATGTATTGATAAACAACGGGAAATAACCTGGGTGGATTTGGTTGGAGTATATTAAAAAAAATAATGGGATAAATTGGGATTTTGATAAATAACCCCCTAAGAGTTTATTACTGAATCAGGGAAATATATCTTCTTTTATTTGGTCTATTGGTTACTTTATAAGGTTCAACAAATCAAATCTGAAAATGTTTTAATTTTATTTTTTTTTAAGATCCTGGAGAGGTTGTGAACTTGACTGTTAGTAACATCACTACTAGTTCTGTGTTTCTGAGTTGGCTTTCTCCTGTGGGAAACTCAAGCTCATTTCTGATCCAAATCCTTCAGAATACTACATTTGAGATGAAATTGGCCACAAGTTCAGCTGAAATTTCAGATCTACAGCCTGGGAATTTGTATACATTTTTGGTGTCTGCCCTTGTTGGGGAAACAAATATACAAGGAAACCGTTCAGAAATATCTGCCTATGCAAGTAAGAAGAACATATTGTTTGTTTTATAAAGTTCATTTCTTTACTCAGTATTGTTTGTTTTATAAAGTTAATTTCAGTAGTGATAATTGAAATGCATTGCCTTACATGTCATAGCCATTTCATGCTGAAGGAACTAACAGTGCAGAGAGTAGCAGTAGACATTTTAAAGGATAGCTTTACAAAATGTTACAAACCATCTTGAAGTCTTCTCTATTTGTACCTTACATAATGCAACATTTGCAATAATAATAATTGTAATAAATATTTAATACAATTAATAATATTAATAATGTATTTATTCTCTTTGAAGAGCCTGGAAGAATCAAGAATTTAACAATTGTGTGTGTCACCCTGCGCACTGTTTCTCTAAGCTGGCAGCAACCTGAAGGAAACTATAGCTCTTACATGCTAAGAATTTCACAATTTCCAACTTTCAAAGGCATCATGGGTTTAACTTCTGTGACTATTGACAGCCTGACACCTGGAAATTTCTATACATTCTATGTTTCTGCTGCTGTTGGTGAATATTTTGAAGAGGGAGACAGCACCAATATATCTACCTATATGAGTAAGCATCTTTACAATAACTATAAAATAGTTAAGGTCAATAATGTATCAATAAATGTAGCATCAACTATTATTAGAAAATATTCAACTACTAGAAAATATGGCAGCATTTTATTTTCAAAGAACACATTTACAAAACGTAGGGCAGGATACAAAGGGCAAAACCCCGCTCCAAACATATTGTTTGCACACTGCTATTCACTTTTCTCAATTGCCTCAATTGTGCCTGACTTGTTTAAGTTGTTTTTATAAGTTCATTAATAAAATTAAGAAAATTTACTTAAAATTATAAATGCGGTTTAAACTAATAGCTTTTTCGCTGTTGTGAAGCTTAAAGGCTTATGTGTAGTGCCTACTTGCAGGCCTGCCAAACCAATGTCTAGTGACAAATCATCCAGACAGGGCCGGAACTAGGGGTAGGCAGAGCAGGCACGTGCCTAGGGTGCAAAGTTGGGGGCGCACCAGGCACGTGCCTTCTCTGCTTCTCCTACCCCCTAGTCCGGTCCCCGCTTGCAGAAGAATCCGGCGTGTGTGTGCTTTTCAGCACATGCGCACTGCATTGGCTTTTTGCGCATGCGCGCATTCAGTTTTTCTCGCATGCGAGCATCCGGTATTACCGCGCATGCGCACATTTGGTATTTCTGCGCATGCGTGCCTGTGGGCGTTCTGCCCGGCCAGGCAGCCAAGGGCGCCTGCCCGGGTTGGCCCGTCGCTGCATCCACGTATTAAACAGGCAGGCTTGAAAATCAGACAAGGACCACAGCAAAGCACCTACGGTATTCCATAAGAACTACTGTATGCTGTGGTGTTCACTGTATATACTCAGTGCTGTGCTCAGTGATGTTTGGAGCTTTATAAATGTGTATTCATAATCATTATAATCACTATCATCATCATAATAATAAAGACACGATAATGCCTGTCTTTGACTCACCCCTCTTGTAATATCTCAGATCTGCAAAAAAATAGAAAATAGTAATATTGCTATTACCATATACAATTAAAGGTATTCCTTCACTCCATAAATGCATAGAACCAGTGTGGGATAGGAAACATTCTCTCTAAGCATCATAGTATGTTTAGAGAAAACCCAACAAGTCAAAAAGTCTTTCTCTACATGTGCCTACATTCCATTCAAAATAATGGGAAACACTCTACCTATAGCACCGACAGGCTTGAAATGGTGTTCTATCTAATGTGCCTTTTGACTAGCAACTCTTGCCATTCGTGAAAAATTTGGGGCTATTCTCATTTGTGGCAAGTATATCCGCTCCTTGTTGCTTCTTTTTTCTGCTTTGTACAAACCTTTCGGTGGTATGTATACTATTACTTTGTATATCATTGCTGTATAAAAGTAACTTTTGTAAACACAGTTGTATATTGCCAAATTGTTTAAACAGTAAAATATTTTTTTTGATACCACCTATATTTATCTATATTTGTAAAATTCTTTTGAGAGTGCATAACCTATAACCTTGTATGGTATATTGATTGTATGGTCGCTCTGTGTAGGGGTGACCTTGGTTTTTTGCACCTCTAGCACATATTTTTGCCAAATATCTAATTGTATAGTATGCCCTCCGTTCATCCACAATTCTATACATGAAAAATTTCCCATTTTCTGAATGACAAGTAGTCATAAGTATGGAATAGTGTTGTAACCACTGCACTTCTATTCAACCCTGTTATAGACAGATAAACATTTACATTGGCAATGACATACAATTGGCTGTGTGGAATGCAATCTTCTGTACAAATTAACTAGCAGGCCCAATGCCAATGAGTACAATAGATTAGTTTGACATAAAGTACATGTTATAGAAATAGTGTGAACAGTGTGTTCCTATATAGGTTCAATTAAATAGTCATTTCTTTCCGTGATTTTGTTGCAGAACCTGAACAAGTGAAAAACTTGACTTCATACAATATTAGTAGCACTTCTTTGTCCCTGAAATGGGATCCACCAAATGGAAACTACAGCTCTTTCCTCATTCAGCTTCTGGGAAACACATCATTCTGTCTGACAGTGCCTTCAGAAGGAAACATAAGTGCTTCATTGGTTCAGATGCTTGATAATTCAACCTCAAGCAGAATTGTTAAATCAAACGTTGTTAGCATTGAAGGACTTACACCTGGAAATATGTATACCTTCTTCATTACAGCTCTTGTTGGGGAATCTAACTTACAAGGAGACAGCGCAACAATAGCTCCATATACAAGTAGGTGCATTTTTTGTAATAAATTTAATATATTACTGTTCCAACTATATTAATAACTACATTAAAACATTTGTATTTTTTTTAATTGATGTTAAATAAAACTTAAATTGATATAAACCTGAAAATAGTCTCAAAAAATCTGCTATAACAAATATAGCTATTGTGTGTGCCACTAAAATATTATATATTCTTATGCACGTAGTTGGTATATAAAGCCTAAACATGTATGACATGTTATATTTGCTACCCAACTATGTTGAATAATGTCAGAATTATATCACTTGTGTATTAAATGGAGCTATGTACTTGAAATGATAAATATAAAATATGAGAAGGATTCCAACTAAAACATAAAATAAGAATTTACAGCATATGAACGGTGGTTTCCAGATTGTTAATATACAACTTCTTCTAGCTTCCTCTGAACAAAGTCACCAATAGATTTTATTTTTGGAATACAGCCTGATTTGCAAATTACAAGGGAAAGTTTGCTCCAAATGGGATAATTTTACAACATACGTGATTCTATCATGAAGTTTATTCTATCTGTACCTTCCACTTAACACTTTCTGAAACTCTAAAAAATTTAAACAAAGTTGTGCTGGATTCTCTTATTATAGTAACACTTTTTTTATTTTCTAGTGCCTGGAAAAATCAAGAACTTGACAATTGTTTGTGTGAGTGAGCATACTGTTTCTCTAAGCTGGCAACCACCTGAAGGGAACTTTAGCGCTTACATTGTTAGGATCGCACAATTTTCATATTTCAATGGCAGCTTAAATGCAGAAAATGTGACAATTGACAGTCTGATACCTGGAAATTTCTATACATTTTATATTTCTGCTGTTGGTGGTGACTCTTTTGTAGAGGGTGACAGCACAGCCATATCTACATATACTAGTAAGCATGTCTACAATACATATAATTTATATAAGAAAAATATGAATAATATATAATAAATGTATCAACCATTATTTTAAAATGTAAAACATTAGAAAATATGGCAGCATCGCTAGTTTAAACATTGATCAAAGAAAAGGGAAACAGTCTATTAAAAATGACATTGCTTTACCTTTTCAAATTAGTATCCTAGTATACTAGGGGCTTGACTCAACATTCAAAGTTGGATTTTTACCACAATTTGGGGCACATTTACTTAGGGTCGAATATCAAATATTTTCCTACTAAATGCAGTAAATCCTTTGACTTCGATATTCGAAGTCGAAGGATTTACCGCATTTAGTAGGAAAAGGAAAATCGAAGGAAAAATCATTTGATCGAATGATTAAATCCTTCGAAACAAACGTTTCGAAGGATTTTAATCCATCGATCGAATGAATTTCCTTCTATCACAAATTGGCTAGAAAGCCTATGGGGACCTTCTCCATAGGCTAACATTGATGTTTGGTAGGTTTTAGGTGGCGAAGTAGGTGGTCGAAGTTTTTTTAAAGAGACAGTACTTAGACTATCGAATGATCGAATAGTCGAAAGATTTTTAGTATGAATCCTTCGATTCAAAGTCGAAGTCGTAGTTGAAGGTCGAAGTAGCTGATTCAATGGTCAAAGTAGCCAAAAAAATACTTTGAAGTATTTTTATTCTAATCCTTCACTCGAACTAAGTAAATGTGCCCCTTTATGATTTTTTTAGATAAAACTCACAAATTTGAATTCAAAAACCTTGAAAAACTTGATTATAAAAAATCTAAAAGCTGCATAGTTAATGTAGAAATATATGGGAGTTCTCCTAGGCTAAATTTAAGAAGTTTCTAAAGTTATTTTTGATCATGTAAACTCACAAATTCAAGGTATTTGAGGAAGGTGTTTCAAAACTCGATTTAAAGTAAAATCTTGTTTTCTTTTAAGATCCTGGAAGGATCGAGAACCTGAATATTAATAATATTACCACCATTTCTATGTTTCTGAGCTGGCCTTCTCCCAGGGGAAACTTCAGTTCTTTTCTGATCCAGATCATGAACAATTCTACTCTAACTGAGATGAAAGTGGCTTCAAATTTATCTGAAATTTCAGGACTGAAACCTGGGTATTTGTATATATTCCAGGTCTATGCAATTGTTGGGGAAACAAATGTAAAAGGAAACAATGCAGAAATATCTGCCTATACAAGTAAGAAAACATTTTGTATGTTTATTGTGTTTTTTTTTAAATTTGATAAGCATTAATGATAGTTGAAATGCATTTACATTGTATGTAGCCAGGTCTTGTATTATAGGAAAAGGCAACTTTTGATTTACAGCACAGATGTTTAATGTGTAATTCCTGTTATGGTGTAACATCTGTCAGTATATCAGTAGTGAGAAGAGAGAAGTGAATTATAAGGGCCCATATATAATATGTGGACCCACAAATTTCCCCTCCATTAGTTGTGTCTAAAATTCTGTCCATTAAAATACTTATGTCAACATGCACACCTTGCACTTCCTTATAGTTGTACTAGTCTCTGCTTTCTTTCTCATGCCTCATTTTCTGAATTATTGACACAGAAGAACCCTGCAGCTAACACCACCTGTGAACCAGGCCCTGCATCAATAGGCACAGCACTGATGTGCCAAATTAATGCATTTTGAATTCCAGACAGAAAAAAATAGTATAGTTTACTATATTTTCATTGCAATTGCACATTGAAGTGCAAGCACAATTGCGTCAATTTCAATATAAATGTACTGTCCACAACTTCCCCTGGTCACTGCAAAGAGATATGTATAATGTCATATAAGGTCGTGTTTAGGGGGAACTCGAATTGTTAGAGGGAAAAAAAACTTGAATTTTTCGACATTTATAATGCTCCAAAGCTGCTAAAAATATGAATTCAAAAATACGCCAGCTAAAACCTGTCATGTAAAAAGTCAATGGCACATGTCATTTAGCAATTTAAAAATATTTCTTGCCTACTTGATTTTCGAGGGTTTTGGGCTGGTTTTTATCAGATAATCTGAAAAAGTTATGTTTTACCAGCGTCAGAAAAAGTCGCACATTTCTATTTGATGCACGATTCTGGCACAACTTTTTCCCTATCATGCTTTTTTTCATTTAAATTTATTGGTAAATTAAGGGCATTCGGGTTTCGGAGTTTCATCAATTCTTTTTCAATATAGTGATAAAAAGTTGAGTTTTAGTAAATATTTACCCCTCTTAATGTAGAAAATGTAATAACTGACAATTTGACACCTGGAAATTTCTATACATTTTGAGGGTTATTTATCAAAATCTGAAAATTTCTCAGAATTTTCTGAAAAATACTCTGACCAAATCCACATGAATTATTGTTCCCCTTATTTATCAACACATTTTCCTGAAAATTTTCTGTGCTGGAAAAACTGCAATAGAATCGTCAAAAAATTCGAAACTGTCACTCTTTTGGTTTGACACCCAAAAACCACAAAATTTTCGAATTATTGCATAAAACCCAGAGTAGATCGGGATATATTCAGGACATCTCCCATTGACTTCTGCATGAAGTTGGAGTACTTTTTTATTCTGACTTTTAACACCCTCTGGGCTTAAAAACCCCTCTTTAAAAGGTCAATGAAAAAAAATTAAAAACTTGAATAATTAACCCCCTTTATATTTCTGCTGTTCTTGGTTGTTGTTGTTTAGGGGTACCACACAACCATATCTACCTACATGGGTAAGCACCTCTACAATAAGTAAAAGATGAATAGCTATAATTATAAAATATGCATACATATTTTTTTTTTAATACATGTAAAATTTTACAAGATATGTGAAGCCATCATGAAGCCAACTTTTGTAATTCTACATAATTCAATATATACAAAAGAAGCTTATAACAGGATCTTATTAATATGTTAACACTATATTTATTTTCTTTGTAGTGCCTGGAAAAATCAAGAACTTGACAATTGTATGTGTCACTGAGCACACTGTTTCTCTAAGCTGGCAACCACCTGAAGGAAACTTTAGCTCTTACATTGTTCGAATTGCACAATTCCCAACTTTCAATGGCAGCTTAAATGTAGAGAATGTAACAACTGACAATCTGATACCTGGAAATTTTTATACATTCTATATTTCTGCTGTTGTTGATTCTTTTGTAGAGGGAAACAGCAACGCTATATCTACCTACATGGGTAAGCACCTCTACAATAAAAATAATCGAAGTAAAAAATATAAAACGACATAATACTATACAGTATACACGAGTACACTTTATTTTATTGCATCATTGAATGGTTTAATGTCGATGACAAAAGATTGTATTGCCTTTTTTTACTTGAACTTTAATTTTTAACTGTAGAATAATTGTATAATAATTTCACAAGATATTTGAGGCCATCATGAAGTCAACTGATGTATTGATGAGTTTGGCAACCACCTGAAAGAAACTTTAGTGCTTACATTTTTAGGATCTCACAATTTCCAAATTTCAATGGCAGTTTTAGGGGCCTATTTATGAAGCCTTGATTTTTTTCTGGTCGAGTTTTTAGGGGGAAAACTTGAATTGTTAGAGGGAAAAAAATTTGAATTCTTCGACATTTATAACGCTCCAAAGCTGCTAAAAATATGAATCCAAAAATAATCCAGCTTAAACCTGTCAAAACCATGTAAAAGTCAAAGGCACATGTCCATTAGCAATTTAAAGATGTTTCTTGCCTTCTTGATTTTCGAGGGATTTTGGCTGGTTTCCATCGGATAATCTGAAAAAGTTGTGTTTTACCGGTGTCAGAAAAAGTCGCACATTTCCATTTGACGCATGATTCTGGCACAACTTTTTCCCTCACATGCTTTTTTAAATTTATTGGTAAATTAAGGGAGTTTCATCAATTATATTTTTAATATAATGATAAAAAGTCGAGTTTTAGTAAATACGCCCTTAATGTACAGAACATAACAATTGACAATATGACACCTGGAAATTTCTATACATTTTGAGGGTTATTTATCAAAATCTGAAAATTTCTCAGAATTTTCTGAAAAATACTCTGACCAAATTAGCATGAATTTTTCCCCTTATTTATCAATACATTTTCCAGAAAATTTCTTGTGCTGAAAAAATTCATATTGTACACATTTTTCTGATTTGTCACCGAAAACTGTGACTTTTTTTGGTTTGACGCCCAAAAACCACAAATATTTGAATTATTGCACATAACCCAACATAGATCAGGATACCTTTGGGACATCTCACATTGACTTCTGCATGAACTCGGCAGATCTGAGTTGGAGAACTTTTTTATTCAGACTTTTAACACCCCTCTTTAGGCCAATGAGAAAAAATTGGACTTAACCCACTTGATATTTCTGCTGTTGTTGGTTGTTGTTGTTGAGAGATACCACACAACCATATCTACCTACAAGGGCAAGCACCTTTACAATAAGTAAAAGATGAATAGCTATAATTATAAAATATGCATACATATTTTTTTTTATTACATGTAAAGCCATCATGAAGTCAACTTTTGTAATTCTACATAATTCAATATATACAAAAGAAGCTTATAACTGGATCTTATTATTATATTAACACTATGTTTATTTTCTCTGTAGTGCCTGGAAAAATAAAGAACTTGACAATTGTATGTGTCACTGAGCACACTGTTTCTCTAAACTGGCAACCACCTGATGGAAACTTTAGCTCTTACATTGTTCGGATCGCACAATTTCCAACTTTCAATGGCAGCTTAAATGTAGAGAATGTAACAACTGACAATCTGATACCTGGAAATTTTTATACATTCTATATTTCTGCTGTTGTTGATTCTTTTGTAGAGGGAAACAGCAACGCTATATCTACCTACATGTGTAAGCACTTCTAAATAAACAATACATTTTATATAGCTATATATATAAATATAAACTTGAAAACTTGCTTGAAGCCGGCACAGCACGTATAAAGGTTAAGGGGCCGATTCACTAAGGGTCGAATATCGAGGGTTAATTAACCCTCGATATTCGACTAGGAATTAAAATCCTTCGACTTCGAATATCGAAGTCAAAGGATTTAGCGCAGATAGTTCGATCGAACGATCGGAGGATAATTCCTTTGATCGAACGATAAAATCCTTTGAATCGAACGATTCGAAGGATTTTACTCCAACGATCGAAGGAATATCCTTCGATCAAAAAAAGTTAGCCAAGCCTATGGGGACATTGACTTCGGTAGCTTTTAGATGGCGAACTAGGGGGTCGAAGTTTTTTTAAAGAGACAGTACTTCGACTATCGAATGGTCGAACAGTCAAACAATTTTTACTTCAAATAGTTCGATTCAAAGTCATAGTCGAAGGTCGAAGTAGCCCATTCGATGGTTTAAGTAGCCCAAAAAAACGTTGAAATTCGAAGTTTTTTACCTTCTAATCCTTCACTCGAAGTTAGTGAATCGGCCCCTAAGTGTGCCTGGGTGCAAAATGCAAACAATAAGATAACTGTCCCAAATAAGGCATGTACTCACAGGTCTTATCCAAGGTGAAAAAATGGTGATTATTCAACAAAACACTGCTAACGTTTCGGCTAACCCTCTAGCCTTTCTCAAAGTGCAAATCACAATCAAAAACTAACATACATATGATATATATATATATATATATATATATATATATATATACATATATACATATTTTATTGTATTATATCACTGAACAGTGGCATGTCTTTAATAAAAGATTGTATTTGCTTATCTTGTTGAGCTTAATTTAAGTTTTAAATATATTGAAATTATCCTTTAGAATAACGTTATTAGAATTATCTCTGTCTAATGTCAGAATTATCATATCAATTATGTATTTATTGTAGTGGTAAATGGTAAAGATATAATATGAGATCATTTTCAGCATGCAGTTGTGTAGTTGTAGCTTATCTACAAGAAGTACTCACCACTAAAATCTGAATTTATATATAACATTTTTAATGAACTACATTTCAGTATTTAAATGCATCCCTAAATTTTTGTAAGGGCTGGTATTTTTTATTTTAAGTGCCTGGAAGAGTCAGGAACTTGACAATTGTTTGTGCCACTGAGCATACTGTTTCTCTAAGCTGGCAACCTCCTGAAGGGAACTTTAGCTCATACATTTTTAGAATTGCACAAGTGCCATCTTTCAATGGCAGCTTAAATGTAGAAAATCTAACAACTGACAATCTGACACCTGGAAATTTCTATACATTCTATATTTCTGCTGTTGTTGGTGACTCATTTGTAGAGGGGGACAGCACAGCCATATCTACCTACATGGGTAAGCACCTCTACCATTGTATGTATTTAAGTAAATGATTAATAACTGCATTAATACTAAAATCTTAGGCTGTTTTGTCTAGGGAGCCTTATTTGTCATTATATTAACATTTATTCATATGAATGGGAGATGCTATGTATATTCTTGCCAGTTATATTTTGTTTTATAATTTAGTTTTATTTTCTTTCCAGTACCTGGAACAGTCAAGAACATAACAATTGTGTGCATTAACCAGCATACTGTTTTTCTAAGCTGGCAGCCACCTGAAGGAAACTTTAGTTCTTATGTGCTCCGAATTGCACAATTTCCAACTTTCAATGGCAGCTTGAATTCAGAGAATGTTACAGTTGACAATCTGATACCTGGAAATTTTTATACATTCTACATTTCTGCTGTTGTTGGTGACTCACTCATTGAGGGGAACCGCACTGCCATAGATACTTACTTGGGTAAGCATCATTACATAAAATCTGTTTAAATAAAAAAAATAGCATACAGGTATGGGACCTGTTATCCAGAATGCTTGGGACCTGATGTTTTTGGGTTCTCCTTATTTTTAGGGGCACATTTACTATGGCTCGAATATTGAGGGTTAATTAACCCTCGATATTCAACCGTCAAAGTAAAATCGAAGGATTTACCGCATTTCATTCGTTCGTTCGATCGATCGTAGGAAAAAACGTACGATTAAATCCTTCGAATTTTCTAAATTTGTTAGAAAGCCAATGGGGACCTTCCCCATAGGCTAACATTGATGTTCGGCAGGTTTTAGTTGGCAAAGTAGGAGGTCAAAGTTTTTTTTAAAGAGACAGTACTTCGACTATCGAATGGTTGAATAGTCGAACGATTTTTAGTTCGAATCGTTCGATTCAAAGTCTTTGCCAAAGGTCGAAGTAGCCAATTCGATGGTCGAAGTAGTCAAAAAAACCGTTTGAAATTCAAAGTATTTTTTATTCTATTCATTCACTCGAGATAAGTAAATGTGCCCCTAAGTCTACTTAAAATCATTTAAACATTAAGGGGCACATTTACTTAGCTCGATCAAACGAATGAAATGCAGTAAATCCTTCGACTTCGATATTCGAAGTCGAAGGATTTTACTTCGAAGGTCGAATATCATGGGGTAATTAACCCTCGATATACGACCCATAGTAAATGTGCCCCTAAATAAATCCAATAGGATGGTTTTGCCTACAATAAGAATGCATTATATCTTAGTTGGGATAAAGTACAAGGTACTGTTTTAATATCATTGAGAAAAAGGAAATCATTTTCGAAAGTGTGAATTATGTCATTATAATGGAGTCTCTGGGAGATAGTATTTCCATAATTTGAAGCTCTCTGAATAACGGGTTTCTGGATAATGGATCTTAAACCTGTATTATAAATTAAATGAGAAAACATTGCAGTGTTAATGGTTTACAATACTTTTTCTGATTATGGAACTGACTCATATCAATTATACTGAGGCATCTGAGTCTGAATTTTAGGCACATTGAATCCTTGGCCAAAAATGTTAATGGCTATAAGATGACACCTGTATTTAGTAGTTTTCAAACAACTGGAATAATGGTAACATTTCAATAATACAATCATAATGGTTGACAAACAAGGAATTATAGTATCTAAAATAATAATAAAGTGTAAACTAGGCGAAAGGTGCAACCTTTCCCTACAATAACATTTGACAAGGTGGAAGGTAGTGAGTTTCCTTAATAACCACTATGCAAATATTGTCCCTTAGATCTTCATTTCTCCTTTGGTGTGCTGTAGTGTGGAATGAATAAATCTATATATCAAAAGTATCCAGTTCAATGACCAATGTAGTTTATCATATAACCACCCTGTGTTTTACTTCTCTTGTTTATTCTGTGAGAAGATTATGAATGCTATAGAGATTCTTTTCGAGAATCTCTATATACGTAAAATCTGCATTGTTTTAATAATTCTGCAGTTCATGTATCCAGTTTTTAAAATACTGATTTTTGCAATATTGAACTCAGGAATCTACCATGATCTATCAAGATTTGGTATATATTGATACACTTCTTCATTTATCAAACCTTTTCTGGCTGACAGCCAGAAAAGTGTTTAATGAATTGACTCATTTAAGATAATACAACTGTCAGTTCATCAGAATTAAGGTTGCCATACACTGAGAGATCCGCTCGTTTGGCAATGTCGCCAAACGAGCGGATCTCCCTCCGATATGCCCACCTTGAGGTGGGCAATATCGGGCCGATCCGATCTTGGGCCCTAGGGCCCAACGATCGGATCCTAACGAGGCCTTAACGGGCGGTCGGATCGCGGGACCGCATCAACGAATAGATGCGGCCGCGATCCGACGGGATTTTCTATCCCATCCGATCGAGATCTGGCCGACTTTCGGCCAGATCTCGATCGGTGAAGCCCGTCGGGGGGCCCCATACACGGGCCAATAAGCTGCCGACACGGTCTGTCGGCAGCTTTTATCGGCCCGTGTATGGCCACCTTTACTTTGCTTTGCGGTCAATAGTAGCAATGAGAAATAACACACTTACTACCAGATACAGATTGCTTGTATGCAGAAAGCATTCATATATTTGTTTTCCTTGCTGTAATGAATCAATTAGAAAATTCTTATTTCAGAAAACTTGCCAACAAATAATAAAATAGCTCCCATATTTTGAGTTGTCTCTCCTGTAGGAAAACTTGAGTTCTATTCTGATTCAAATCCTGAACATTTTTTTACCCTCACTAAATTGAAAGTGGCTTCAGATTTTGAGATATGAAACCAGGAAATGTATGTACATTGTTCATGCTCTTGATGGGGAAGCAAATACAGAATAAACCAGTTCTGTTAAACTGGACAACAGAAGTAAAAACAATATTGTTTATTTGTCATATTTCTAGATGTAATATGCATTAAGGGGCAGATTTATCAAGGGTCGAATTCAAGTAAAAAATACTTCGAATTCGGATATCGAATTCAAACTTTTTTCATTGAATTTGGGTATTCTGCGATCGAGGTAAAATCGTTTGATCGAGCGATTAAATCCTTCAAATCGAATGTTTCGACCGATTTTATCGTACGATTTTACTTTGACTTCAAAAAACTTAGAAAAATGCTGTAGAAGATTCCCATAGGCTAACATAGCACTTCAGGTACAAAAAAGGAGGGTTGTGGGTGCACTCCTAAGGCCATATAAAAACATATTTAAATACAATAATCCCCTGTCTAAAAAAAGAAAAATAGGGTTTTTTGTTACAAAGTTATGATCATAAAAATGGTAAGCCGCCATACCACGTCAAGGTAAACCCCATACGGCGGTCCCTAATTTTTTACCTGTGATCAAAATATAAAACCTTGGTTTCAATCTGTGGACTAGATCCTCCCCCGCCACCTGCATATGCGGCTTTTGAAGGGGAGACTGCCCAGACCAACGTCAATTGATTTTTTTTTTTAAAAAAAGGTGATTGTGAAGAGACTATAATAAAGGTAAAGTAAAGTTGTATATATAAGTGCACACTTATGTGTGTGTATATGTATGTGAGTATAAGTATAAGTAAAGGAGTGGGTATAGATGTAAATTAAATGTTTTGCTTATATCACATACATTAGAGGAATTGTACATTTCAAAGCTATATGAAAAAATCAGAGCATTGAGCAGTAAGCCTTCTGTTTACTTACTGTAGGACCTAACAACATAGAGATATTTGCCAACAGTTGAATCAGTTAAACTGAACTGAAAATGCAGTTCTACAACACTCCAACAATTATGTATAGTAATATATATATATATATATATATATATATATATATATATATATATACACGCACACACTTAAGAGTAGTTTTAGTTAACGCTCATAGTTGTGAGGCTGTTACAAAGTAGATTACTTGTATGTTTAACGTATATAGCTTGAAATGTACCAGTAACCATGTTGCTGCTGTTACCATTTCTTGCTCTGAAGGACTGCTTGCACACTACACACAATTGTTTTTCCTCTGATGATTCATTTTCATTCATGTTACTTCAAGTATTTCCCAGCTGGATGCAGAACTTCCTCATGAAGACATGGATAAAATACTAGTTTCTTGCATGAAAGTTTACATATTTTTCAGCTCAAGATCATATAGGAATTATTCTTTGTTCTTTTGAGGTATTCATTATTAATATTAAATAAAAGCAGACCCTTTCTTGGTAGCATTCAAATGCTCTGACCTACCCTGAAGAGAGTCACCAATGATATGTATAAATCCTTCCACTAGCACCCAGCTAGCACCTTTTTGCACTCAATGTATGCTAACATTCTTTATTAGCACCTAGGAGAGATGGCTGTCAGTACTAGGAATGAAAAAACATTTGGGTCAGTCATAGTTCTTTCTCACCCCCGTGATGAAATTTCATTCCTAATAAAACTGGACATAATGCTTAAATATATTTTAAATTACTATAGAACAGTTGGATAAACATAAATTAATAGATTTTGATACAACAAGGTGTGTTGTGTATACATTGCAGTACCTTAGGTAGTTAAGAGTCTTTTTTTGCTTGATCGACTCCACAACAGTAACTCTCAGATGGCAGATACCAAATGGAAATTCACGTGCTTATCAGATTTAAATATATGAAATACAGTCAAATAGAGCAACAGTTATAGGCCTGATACCTGGGAATTATATGCTATTGATCTCAACTCTTACTGGTGAAGTCACATTCAGGGCATATAATTTCCTGGTCTCAACTTTTGCTGGAGAAGTCAAGTACAGGGAATGTACTTGCATGATTTCAACATTTTTTTTAGATTTAAAGTCAAGTACAGGGCATACACTTTCCTTGTCTCAACTCTTGCTGGAAGTCAAGTACTCTGACATATGGACACATACAAGTGAGTATTTACATAAAGAAATTTACTTTGATTCATATTTATATTTAAGTTAAACATATATAAATTGTTTATACATATATAAGCATTTTTGACGTTAATTAATAATTACCATGTATATTATATTTTTAACAATAAGCAAAGAGGTATAATGTAGTTTAAAATATATTCTTATATTTTTATCCAGAACCTGGCAAGGTGCACAACCTAATAACAACGAACATCACAACCAGTTCTGTTTCTCTGAGCTGGCAACCACCAGAGGGAAACACAAGTCTATATCTCATCCAAACAAACAAACAAATTGATGCATTAAAATAGGATTGTATAAATCACCCATATCTAGGTAAGCTGGTTATACTATGGAATGTGGGCTCAATTAGTACAATCTTATATATATCAAGAATTACAAGAAAAAGTTTGAAATGCAGCCAGAAAACTATAACACATTTCTACAAATTGAATTTGAAAATTTTAATTTATTTAATGTGAAATGTATTGATACATATATATGCTTTGAATCCAGGACTGAAAAAGCAAAGAACCTCTCTATAGCTAATGTCAAACCAAGTTCTGTATTGTTGAGCTGGGAGCCACCAGAAGGAAGTACAAGTTCCTATCTCATCCAGATCCAGGGAAATTCAACTTTAAGGATAAAAGTGTATTCCATTTTTTTTTATCATCGAGAATCTTATACCTAGAAATGATTACACGTTCCTTGTTTCAGCACTTGTAGGTGAAGATAACTTTGAAGGGAACATCATAGCCATATCTACATACACAAGTGAGTGTTTTAAAAGAGACAGGTGATCACGAATAAACTATTTTTAACAGAAATTATTCTAACTAGATATTTATATAATATGTACATGTCATTAGAGGAAAATATAGTAATTGTTATATTTTGCAAAATAATCATATTAAATTCCCTTTAAGTTTGACATCTGTTCTTTATATGTATTTTCTCTTGCAGATCCTGGAACTGTTCAGAACCTGACTGTCCTCTACATTAGCACCAGTCTTGTTTCTCTAAGCTGGAAGCCTCCAGAGGGGAACTCAAGTTCTTATCTTATCCACATCCAGGGAAATGCAACTTTTAAGATAGTAACTCCAAATTTATTTACAATTAACAATCTAATATCTGGAAAAAAATACACTTTTATGATCTCTGCTCTAGCTGGTGAAACTTATATAAAGGGGATGGTCATTTTGTCATCAATAATCATAACACCTTTACATATATTTCAAACATTAGATATTAAGACCTAAAACTAATAGAAATATTGATGGAAAATAAAGTGTCTATCATAAAAAGCATATATTTGTTCTCATTCTAGTACCAGAAAAAGTAAGAAACCTGATCGCATACAGTATCACCACCAGCTCTGTGTCTTTGAGCTGGTAGCCACCAGAGGGATACTCGACTTCCTATTGCATCCAGATCCATTGTTAAGTAAAACACCAATCACTGATCCATTTCATAACCCGGAGAATACTTCTATGTTTCTGAATTGGCAGCCACTAGATGGAAACTTTAGTTATTTCCTAATTCAAATCCTGGAAAATTCCAGCTTCAACAGAAATGTAATTTCAGACTTCAGTTGATGACTTAGTTCCTAGAAACTATTGCACTTTCCTAGTTACTACTGTTGTTGGAGAGAGTGATAAAAAAGGACAAAGTGCAAAAACCGGGGCACATACAATGTGGGTTTGTGGGAAAAAGTTGAAAGCATTTAAAAATGTGAAAATATTGATTCCGTGCTTATACATGAGAAAACTCAAACAACAGTATTGTGATTATTTAAGATCATGTAAAAAAACGTGATCACACTAAAAACACATTTTTATTTCCACATGGCCAAAGTTGTACATAAGTAATACGATATGATGTATTCCTCCAGCCAGCTTTAGCTTGTTGGAAATTTGATCATACTTTAATTTCCTTTTTTTTTTAAAAAAAACCCATAATATTTAATAAAGGTACATGAGTATGAGTGAATACGGATTTACTGTAACCAACATTTTGATGAATTTCAGAAGAGTACAGGACCTGGCCACATACAGTACATCATAAGTACCACTTTTGTTTCCCTGAGCTGGCAGCCACCAGAGGGAAATTGCGGGTCTTATCTCATCCAAATCCTGAAAAATTCAACCTTTAGCAGAAAGGTTACATTAAAGGACACAACAATGGATGGGCTGACACCTGGAAATTATTACATGTTCACTGTAGCTACTCTTGTTGGAGATAGTGAAGTAAGGGGAGAAAGTGCAGATACTGTACATATATTGTACATCCACCTACACATGTGAGTAGCTCAACAATGAAAGATAAAGTAACCTAGGCTCACACTTCTGTGTAGAAAAAAAAGTGTTCTATAATCGTTACATTCTCGTAAATATCTGTACTGTAATCTCAGACTACTGAAGGCCAGGACGCTTATCTTGCATATTTTTCTTTCAATTCTGTCGTAACATAGTTTACTGATTAGTTTCAGAACCCAGAGAAGTGACGAACCTGTCCACATCCAATTTCACAACTAACTCTGTTTCTCTGAGTTTGGAAACACCAGAGGAAAATACTAGTTCTTTTCTGATCCAAATGCTCAGAACTCCAAACTTCAGCAAAAAAAATCACCAATGGGATAAATTACCCTGACTCTGGAAGACACCACAAACATATGTATGATTTTATTATTATAAGGAAGATTGCTTTTTCTTTTTTTAGTTTTTTCTAATTCTGGACTCAGTGGGATCAGATATTCCCAATTTCTAAATTCCTATTGGCTCTGAAGATCTGAAGGTGTTTTCATTAGATGTTAGCTTACTGGACTGAGGTTGCAGTTTCTCTGTAGTTGCAATCTCTGAAGAAAATGACTGCAGAATAAGGTTGTATTGAAAACTGCTTTTTAACAATGTGAAGAGTTTGCATGTATTCTAGAAGCTCCTAAAAAACCAAAACATTCACTTGGCAAAGCTTTTGTATTTTAGTACGGCAATCTGTTAGTTTACTTTTAAATGCTTCTTTTAATAACCTATATTTGAATTTCTTTATTTTTTTCCTACAGAGTTTACCACCACATTCAATTTATATTGTACTGTGGAATTTCTTATTCTAGTGATGCACTTTTTGGTACAAAATCCAGACTTTAACCAAAATAGATTTTCCGTACTGTTAGGCCAGTAATCATCCACAATTTAGGTCAAAGAATTGGAAGTCATGCTTGAGAACATGTATGACAAATGCACACAAATGATCTTTTCAGATATAACAAGTGACTAATAGGGATGAGCAAAATATTTTGCCGCGCTTCACTGCGAATAAACACCCATAGACTCTAATGTTTAGTAAAAAAATTGTCGCACGGTTTGAAAAATGTTGCCAGAAAAAACATCCACTGCAATGTGTTTGGCAAAATTTTTGCTGTTTCAGATTCGCTCATCACCCGGGCCGGAACTAGGGGTAGGCAGAAGATGCAGGTGCCTAGGATACAAAGCTCTAGGGGTCCCAGACACATACCTTCTTTGCTGCCTACTCCTAGTCCAGTCCTTTGTCTTTCCACTTTACGCTCTCCTCACTTGTCCTTTGCAGTGCCCCTGCCTGCATTGAAGCTTTGCACAGGCACAAGTGTGCTTACATGCACGTCAGGGGGTGATAGTCCACACAACCATGATCCGGCACTGCTGATCACTAGTGAGTAACCTTTTGTGCAAGCTTTCTTGTGCAGGGTCATGAAAGCAGCGTCGGACTGGGATGTCAGGAGCCCACCAGAAAACCTTAGGCTGAGGGCCCACTTTCCAACCTCACTCAACCTCTTTATTCTCCCAGTCTCTTTTCTCTTCATACTATACTCTATTCTTTCATTATTGTTCCCACAAAGAAATAGGGAATGAACATGAAATAGGCCAAATGGTTAGAAGCAAGAGGCCCACTGACACCTGGGCCCACCAAGAGTTTTCCTGGTATCCCTGTGGGTCAGTCGGACACTGCATGAAAGTCTTAAAGAAGAGTTTTACAATAAATATTTTGTAATTGCACTCTTTGTCAATTTCTTTTCATTTGCGCCCTCACATTTGGTTTTCTGTATTTCTCCATACAAAGTTAATATCCCATTAGAACATATATACATGTACATCAATTTCTTATGCTAAAATGTACTAACTAAAATCGATTAACAAGGATGAACAAATGTTGTCGACTGAAACATATTTGCTGAGAAGTTTCTGTTCTAAAGAATCTGCACCGTGTGTTTTGTTTTGCTGGAAAAATGGTGTTCTTATGCAAGAAAAAACACCCATTGACTACAATGCATTTGCCACAAGAAAACTGGTCATTGACTTCAATGCATTAGTGTGAGAAAAAAACAGGAAAATAAATGCTTATTGACACCAATGCATTGGACAGGAGAAAAAATACTCATTAACTTTTATTAACATTTATTAAAATTTGTGGTTTTCCTATATTTCTTTAAAAGCTCTAAAAATAGGACAATTATTTAGTGGAAAAAACAAATGTTTTAGCACGCCATTGCACAATTATTTTCAATCATACTCTTTATATACAGCTTATAATAAATTAAATGACAAATGTTGTTTTAGAATGTATGCGTTTAGTCATTGTTTCAAAGACCTCTAAAACCATTAAATTCTACCTTTAATCAATAAACCTTTAAACACAGTTGGTGCGAGAAAAAAATTAGAGAAAAAGCACCTGTTGAATTTGGCAACATTTTAAGAATGTTTTTTTTTTTTTTTGCAGTTTTGTGATTTTTTAGGCCATTTTTGCTCATCACTAGAAATTACTATATTGTTGTGCTCCAAACACACATGAGCAAATGATATGATCCAGAATGTTAAGTTTTAAAGTTGAATAGTATCATCAGAAGTAATTCATCAGTTAACAAAAAACAACAACAACCAAAAAATAGTATTTGTCTTTTCCAGTTAATCATACCTGGAGCTAATTACTATATACTTTTAAATGCAGGAGTTTGGAAATGTAACCACAGAATAGCCACAATCTCTGCATTTAAACATATTTAGTTGATGACTTAATGTTTTACTTATTTCTCTCCTCTTTTAACTAAAACTGCATTTCAGAGTATTATATCTATGGAAAGTTGAATGGATATAGTCATAAAAATAGAGTTAAAAAAGATTCAAGTTGTACATTAGAAATTGTATATACATGTTTAATTTCTCTTCTATCAGCAGTTTGTAGATTATCTAGGTATATAGACCAACTATGTAAAAAAATCTAATTAGATCTCAGATCTCAGATATGACAGAATTCTCAGATATCTCAGATATCTCAGATATGACAGAATTTCCTTCAATTCAGAAGTATTCCTTTGTAATCCAATGTAATTTGGTTATATTGTCATTACAACTATATAACAGTACATGGTGAATTCTGAATCATATTAAGTTTTCGGATTTGTTGACACCCAGAACTTCTGACTTTTTCTTAAATTCAATGCCTGAAATCACGAAAAATTAAGGGTTTTTTTTCTATGTCATATCTTGTGTTCCACTCAGCCTCACTTATGCATTTACAGCATTGTGGTAAAAGGTTTCTAGCCTATTTTTAAGGCAGTGACTATAACCATTACTTGCAAGAGGGGATCAATTCTTCTGATAGCATATGTCGGGCAACTGAAATAAAAATATATTTGAGTTGTTGGCTAACAAAACACATTTTATGATAACTATTTGTATGCATACATTTCATAGATGAAGCTTAATAAATTTTTTTTTTGTAACTTATATTTTTCTTCGTTTTTGTCATGAATATACAGAAAGGTAGCGAAACATAGGATCAATAAGTAATAAAAACAACAAAAACAAAGAAAATCATACAGTTATAACGGTTCAGTCAGATTTTCAGAATAAATATTCTTAATAGACAATGGGTTTTGCATTGATAGTCTCTATAAATCAAATCATTGTTTGTTCTAGCAGTGGAGAAGAGGGTAGGTTATTGACTCGTTCCTCTTCGTTCATGGTATGTTCATGGTATAGGGGGGGCTGCTGTGTAAGTATTAAGGTTATCTACTGTATCTCCCATATTCTGTAAGCTTGCTGAGTATTTTTCCCAGATTTGCCATGTTTTTATGTATTGTTGTGCTGTGTTAGTTATTCTGGCTGTCATTTCTTCAAACCTTTTATTACTTTCAACCCTGGAGATAACTCTTTTATGGTGGGAGTCATTGAAGATTTCTATTTAGCTTATAACATAATTTTTAATCACATAATCAGTAGTTTCCTATAATTCTTATTTTCAACTTTCAATTATAAATTTATTTCTGCTGTTGGAAAATGTATAGATAGATACAAAATGTTATATATTGATTATAAACTGCATCTGGAAACATGAAGTAATGTATATGTAAAATGGATCTAACATATAGTTAGGTAATAATATTACTCAAAATATAATCTATTTGGTTTAAACACATTTAATTAATTTAACCATTCAATAAGTAAATGGTTGTCCTGGATCAGATATTAATGTTGAGAATAAAATCCACCGCAAAAAGAGTTAAAAAGAGAAAAAAATAATCACTACTAAAATTTAATTTCATGTATTAAAGTGTACAGAGTAAATTAAACACAAAAAGATGAATAAATATTATTTTCATCACATTTATATATGGCTGAATGAGTTGCAGAAATTTAATGTAACAGAATAGTAAAGGAAAATTTTTCAATGTTTATATTAACGGAGAAGAAAAGTCTTCAATAATCAATGAAGGACACTATCTTGTAATGTACCCCCCTGATCAAAATCGTTAACCTTTTTCCCTGGGCCACTGTACTGGCCTCTGCACTTCCTGTTTAGTACTTCAGCTGGATAATTTTTAAGAAGTGGTGTTAACAATTTTGCTTACTGGAGGGCTGTTTTATTAATTGGTACCACTAGTCTTTAGGTAAATGTATATAGAACCAGCTACTTACCATTTCAGGGTAAACTATTGTATGAATGAGTATTAATGCTTTCTTGGCTTTTTAAAACATTCAAATTGCATTGGGTATGTCAAAGCAGACAAAATGCTCAGTATGTATTAAAATGCATGGTTTCTTTTATCCTCCAGTTCCTTCTGCAATCGAAATCTTGATCATAGACAATGTTACCACCAACTCAGTGTCTCTAAGCTGGCCTATTCCATTTGGAAATATCAGTTCCTATATCATCCAAGTCTTAGGGACCCCCTCGAATGAACTGATAGTGAATACAAATTATTTTCTTGTGGATCAATTGATACCTGGAAACTATTATACATTCATAGTCTTCACCATAGCTGGGGATATGAATGGCACAAAGACAGAGAATTCTACATTTACAGGTATGTTAATTAAAGAGTTCTAGTGACCATAACTTTTTTTATATGAAGTATTTAATGATGTATAATTATCTTTTAATCTGATTCTAAGAAAAAACAACTTATACTTTTGCATCATTGACTTCAGTACAAAAGTGGCTTCACCAGATCACCAATCATTTCACCACCACATAACTTTCATTGTTGCTATTAAAAGGAAAAACAAATGAAAACACAGGTAGACACAAAGTAACATGTTCACATTGATTATACAACACATCGAATGAACTGATATTGGATACAAATTATACAATTGTGGATCAGTTGATTCCTGGAAATTATTATACATTCTCTGTCTTTGCCATCAGTGATGGGCGAATTTGACCAGTTTCGTTTCGCCAAAAATTCGCCGCCGGCGAAATGTCGCAGACACCCATTAAAGTCTATGGGCGTCAAAAAAAATTTGTCTTGCGGCGAAATTATTTTGTTGCGCGTCTTTTTTTTTTGACGCACGTCTCCATACAAGTCTATGGGCGTCATTTTTTCGGCGAAACAGGGCAAAAAAATTCGCCCATCCCTATTTGCCATAGCTGGGAACTTAAATGGCCCGAAAACTGAGAATTCTACATTTACAGGTATAGAGGTGTAGTGACTGCACATAAAAGTTTCCTTCTAATGTTCTAATATGTAGGTATATATGCATGCATACGGCAAATTATTTATTTCTGCACTATTTGTAAATTCTGTGCTGTTCTCTGTACTACGTTTGGACAGAGGACACTGCCTTTTACTTTTACTAATACAGGCCAAACTTTGTAAAATCTTGTGTAAACCTCAGTCCCAGATCATAGATTTTGAAGTGCTGTACTATTTCTTCAAACTGTCCTTTTTTCCTTTACTTATCAAAATATAATCTATGTTCATTAATGGTTTGGTTGCACCTACAGATGAAGCCACTTTGATTTGTGTGTTTGATACAGAATAACTAAACACAGATATCCCAGTTATCCCATTTAACACAGAAAATTGCATCACAGCATCCCATCTAATTAAAGCATTCACCATTGTGAACAATGGTACTTTGGTATGCTAATGAAAAGGTTAAATGCATTAAATGAGTTAAGATGACTTTAGATAACACAGTTTCTTCAGTTAATCCCAACTCATGACACATTTAACACACAAATCCAAGTGGCTTCATCTGTATATCCTCCACTTCCCTCCTCTAAATTTTTCAGTGTCACTAGTTATTAGACTTGCAGATATTTCAGTGTGGGAATATGTTTTATCTTGCAGTTCCATCATTAATTGCAACCATAGTCATAAACAATGTCACCTCCAACTCTGTGTCTCTAAGCTGGTCTTCTCCGTTTGGAAATATAACTTCCTATACCATCCAAGTCTTAGGGACTCCATGGAAGGAAATGGTGGTAAATACAAATTCTTCCCTTGTGGACGAGTTGACACCTGGAAATTATTATACATTTGTGGTCTTTGCCACAGCTGGGAACATGAATGGCACGAAAACCGAGAATTCCACATTTACTGGTAAGTAAAGGTCTAGTAACTATACTTAAAAATGTTCTTCTAAGTCCTCAGTATTTAATGTCACTTGTCTCTAGACTTACACATGTTTCTATATGCCTAATTGTGTGTGTGTTGTGTGTGTGTGTGTGTTTGTGTGTGTGTATATATATATATATATATATATATATATATATATATATATATATATATATATTGTGAATAGAGCACCTGTTGTGAAATATAAGGATATTATAAGTCGCCGAGGAGTTTCATACATAAATTTTAGTGAGTCATGTGACAGAAATTACATCACTAAGCTCCATTTATAACTGATGACATTACTTAGCAGATGTTACCTTGGATAATATAGAGCAAATAAAATGCTCAGTATGTACTAAAATGTATGGATCATTTGTCTTCCAGTTCCTTCTGTAATTGCAAGCTTGGTCATAGACAATGTAACAACCACTTCAGTGTCTCTAAGCTGGGCTATTCCAGTCGGAAATATCAGTTCTTATATCATCCAAGTACAAGGGACTCCATCAAAGGAACTGATAGTAAATACAAATTCTTCCCTTGTGGATGAGTTGACACCTGGAAATTATTATACATTTGTTGTCTTTGCCACAGCTGGGAACATGAATGGCACAAAAACCGAAATTTCCACATTTATTGGTAAGCAAAGGTCTAGTAACTATACTTAAAAATGTCTTCTAAATCCTCAATTGAACTTATATTTCTCCACTTCCCTCCTTATTATTTAATGTCACTTGTCTCTAGACTTAAAAATGTTTCTATCTGCCTAATTTTGTGTGTTTTTATGTGTGTGTGTGTGTGTATATTGAATAGAGTACAACCTGCTGTAAAATATAAGGATATTATAAGTCACCAAGGAGTTTCATACATAAGCTTTAGTGAGTCATGTGACAGATATTACATCACTATGCTCCATTCATAACTGATGACATCACTTAGCAGATGTTACCTTGGATAAAATAGATTAGACAAAATGCTCAGAATGTACTAAAATGTATGGGTCATTTGTCTTCCAGTTCCTTCTGTAATTGCAAACTTGGTCATAGACAATGTAACATCCACTTCAATGTCTCTAAGCTGGGCTTCTCCAGTAGGAAATATCAGTTCTTATATCATCCAAATACAAGGGACTCCATCAAAGGAACTGATAGTAAATACAAATTTTTCCCTTGTGGATGAGTTGACACCTGGAAATTATTATACATTTGTGGTCTTTGCCACAGCTGGGAACATGAATGGCACAACAACTGAGAATTCCACATTTACTGGTAAGCAAAGGTCTAGTAACTATACTTAAAAATGTCCTTCTTAGTCCTCAGTTGAACTAATATTTCTCCACTTCCCTCCTCAGTATTTAATGTCACTTGTCTCTTTACTAACAAATGTTTCTATCTGCCTAATTGTGTGTGTGTGTATATATATATATATATATATATATATATATATATATGTATATATATATATATATTTAATGAATAAAGTACTCCCTGTTGTAAAATATAAGGATATTATAAGTCACCGAGGAGTTATGTGACCATAAATGCTTTTATACAGGTCATGGAACTCCGAAGTAACTGCTAATATTCTCATATTTTCCCACAAGGGGTACATTTTATTATTTATTATAATACATAAGCTTTAGTGACTCATGTGACAAAAATTACATCACTAAGCTCCATTTATAACTGATGACATCACTTAGCAGATGTTACCTTGGATAATATAGACCAAATAAAATGCTCAGTATGTACTAAAATGTATGGGTCATTTGTCTTCCAGTTCCTTCTGTAATTGCAAGCTTGGTCATAGACAATGTAACAACCACTTCAGTGTCTCTAAGCTGGGCTACTCCAGTAGGAAATATCAGTTCTTATATCATCCAAGTACAAGGGACTCCATCAAAGGAACTGATAGTAAATACAAATTCTTCCATTGTGGATGAGTTGACACCTGGAAATTATTATACATTTGTTGTCTTTGCCACAGCTGGGAACATGAATGGCACAAAAACCGAAATTTCCACATTTATTGGTAAGCAAAGGTCTAGTAACTATACTTAAAAATGTCTTCTAAATCCTCAATTGAACTTATATTTCTCCACTTCCCTCCTTATTATTTAATGTCACTTGTCTCTAGACTTAAAAATGTTTCTATCTGCCTAATTTTGTGTGTTTTTATGTGTGTGTGTGTGTGTGTATTGAATAGAGTACAACCTGCTGTAAAATATAAGGATATTATAAGTCACCAAGGAGTTTCATACATAAGCTTTAGTGAGTCATGTGACAGATATTACATCACTATGCTCCATTCATAACTGATGACATCACTTAGCAGATGTTACCTTGGATAAAATAGATTAGACAAAATGCTCAGAATGTACTAAAATGTATGGGTCATTTGTCTTCCAGTTCCTTCTGTAATTGCAAACTTGGTCATAGACAATGTAACATCCACTTCAATGTCTCTAAGCTGGGCTTCTCCAGTAGGAAATATCAGTTCTTATATCATCCAAATACAAGGGACTCCATCAAAGGAACTGATAGTAAATACAAATTTTTCCCTTGTGGATGAGTTGACACCTGGAAATTATTATACATTTGTGGTCTTTGCCACAGCTGGGAACATGAATGGCACAACAACTGAGAATTCCACATTTACTGGTAAGCAAAGGTCTAGTAACTATACTTAAAAATGTCCTTCTTAGTCCTCAGATGAACTAATATTTCTCCACTTCCCTCCTCAGTATTTAATGTCACTTGTCTCTTTACTAACAAATGTTTCTATCTGCCTAATTGTGTGTGTGTGTATATATATATATATATATATATATATATGTATATATATATATATATATTTAATGAATAAAGTACTCCCTGTTGTAAAATATAAGGATATTATAAGTCACCGAGGAGTTATGTGACCATAAATGCTTTTATACAGGTCATGGAACTCCGAAGTAACTGCTAATATTCTCATATTTTCCCACAAGGGGTACATTTTATTATTTATTATAATACATAAGCTTTAGTGACTCATGTGACAAAAATTACATCACTAAGCTCCATTTATAACTGATGACATCACTTAGCAGATGTTACCTTGGATAACAGACCAAATAAAATGCTCAGTATGTACTAAAATGTATGGGTCATTTGTCTTCCAGTTCCTTCTGTAATTGCAAGCTTGGTCATAGACAATGTAACAACCACTTCAGTGTCTCTAAGCTGGGCTACTCCAGTAGGAAATATCAGTTCTTATATCATCCAAGTACAAGGGACTCCATCAAAGGAACTGATAGTAAATACAAATTCTTCCATTGTGGATGAGTTGACACCTGGAAATTATTATACATTTGTGGTCTTTGCCACAGCTGGGAACATGAATGGCACAAAAACCGAGAATTCCACATTTATTGGTAAGCAAAGGTCTAGTAACTATACTTAAAAATGTCCTTCTAAGTCCTCAGTTGAACTTATATTTCTCCACTTCCCTCCTTATTATTTAATGTCACTTGTCTCTAGACTTAAAAATGTTTCTATCTGCCTAATTTTGTGTGTTTGTGTGTGTGTGTATATTGAATAGAGTACAACCTGTTGTAAAATATAAGGATATTATAAGTCGCCGAGGAGTTTCATACATCATTTTTAGTGAGTTATGTGACAGAAATTACATCACTAAGCTCCATTTATAACTGATGACATCACTTAGCAGATGTTACCTTGGATAACAGACCAAATGAAATGCTCAGTATGTACTAAAATGTATGGGTCATTTGTCTTCCAGTTCCTTCTGTAATTGCAAGCTTGGTCATAGACAATGTAACAACCACTTCAGTGTCTCTAAGCTGGGCTACTCCAGTAGGAAATATCAGTTCTTATATCATCCAAGTACAAGGGACTCCATCAAAGGAACTGATAGTAAATACAAATTCTTCCATTGTGGATGAGTTGACACCTGGAAATTATTATACATTTGTGGTCTTTGCCACAGCTGGGAACATGAATGGTACAACAACCGAAAATTCAACATTTACTGGTAAGTAAAGGTCTAGTAACTATACCTAAACATGTTCTTCTAAGTCCTCCGTTGAACTTATATCCCTCCACTTCTCTCCTCAATTTTGTAACCAGTCACTAGACTTACAAATGTTTCAGTGTGGGAATATGTTATAATACTTGGAATGGATGTATCTATCTGCCTAATGATATATAGAGAGAGCAGAGAACATGCTATATATGTACTTAAATGCATGGGGCTTTTGTCTTCCAGTTCCTTCCTTAATTACAAGCTTGATCATAGACAATGTAACAACCACTTCGATGTCTCTAAGCTGGGCTATTCCATTAGGAAATATCAGTTCTTATATCATCCAAGTACAAGGGACTCCATCAAAGGAACTGATAGTGAATACAAATTCTTCATTTGTGGATGAGTTGACACCTGGAAATTATTATACATTTGTGGTCTTTGCCACAGCTGGGAACATGAATGGAACAAAAACCGAGAATAACACATTTATTGGTAAGCAAAGGTCTAGTAACTATACTTAAAAATGTCCTTCTAAGTCCTCAGTTGAACTTATATTTCTCCACTTCCCTCCTTATTATTTAATGTCACTTGTCTCTAGACTTACAAATGTTTCTATCTGCCTAATTTTGTGTGTTTTTGTGTGTGTGTGTGTGTATATTGAATAGAGTACAACCTGTTGTAAAATATAAGGATATTATAAGTCGCCGAGGAGTTTCATACATCATTTTTAGTGAGTTATGTGACAGAAATTACATCACTAAGCTCCATTTATAACTGATGACATCACTTAGCAGATGTTACCTTGGATAACAGACCAAATAAAATGCTCAGTATGTACTAAAATGTATGGGTCATTTGTCTTCCAGTTCCTTCTGTAATTGCAAGCTTGGTCATAGACAATGTAACAACCACTTCAGTGTCTCTAAGCTGGGCTACTCCAGTAGGAAATATCAGTTCTTATATCATCCAAGTACAAGGGACTCCATCAAAGGAACTGATAGTAAATACAAATTCTTCCATTGTGGATGAGTTGACACCTGGAAATTATTATACATTTGTGGTCTTTGCCACAGCTGGGAACATGAATGGTACAACAACCGAAAATTCAACATTTACTGGTAAGTAAAGGTCTAGTAACTATACCTAAACATGTTCTTCTAAGTCCTCAGTTGAACTTATATTCCTCCACTTCTCTCCTCAATTTTGTAACCAGTCACTAGACTTACAAATGTTTCAGTGTGGGAATATGTTATAATACTTGGAATGGATGTATCTATCTGCCTAAATGATATATAGAGAGAGCAGAGAACATGCTAAATATGTACTAAAATGCATGGGTCTTTTGTCTTCCAGCTCCTTCCGTAATTACAAGCTTGATCATAGACAATGTAACAACCACTTCGATGTCTCTAAGATGGGCTATTCTATTAGGAAATATCAGTTCTTATATCATCCAAGTACAAGGGACTCCATCAAAGGAACTGATAGTAAATACAAATTCTTCCCTTGTGGATGAGTTGACACCTGGAAATTATTATACATTTGTGGTCTTTGCCACAGCTGGGAACATGAATGGCACAAAAACCGAAATTTCCACATTTATTGGTAAGCAAAGGTCTAGTAACTATACTTAAAAATGTCCTTCTAAGTCCTCAGTTGAACTTATATTTCTCCACTTCCCTCCTCATTATTTAATGTCACTTGTCTCTAGACTTACAAATGTTTCTATATGCCTAATTGTGCGTGTGTGTGTGTGTGTGTGTGTGTGTATATATATATATATATATATAGAGTAAAAGGTGATGGCACTCACAGGATTTGAGAAAATAACAACTGGATAAAAAAAGAAAAAAAGTTTATTGATCCAACGTTTCGGTCCCACACAAGGACCTTTTTCAAGGAAACACAGTGCAGTGACAGAGTACACCTTTTATAGCCAGAGAGAGGCTATGTGCAAATAGAACCACACCCCCATTGATGACATCACTAGTGACCACCCACCATGAAGTTAAAAACACTTACTGGTTGTTACAATGGGCACTGGAAGCTGCCGTCCCTATAAGGACCAACTTGCACACCATAGGGGCCCCCAACACGGGTATTTAAAAGGGTCAACGGATGCTGGCAGTGCCACGCCTAACGCAGTAGAGGTGGGCGAGCCCTTGGTGGGCATCGGACTGGGGCAATACTCACACATCAAACCCCCACTATGTGGGGGAGGTGGAATGCTTAAATTCCGGGGCCAGTTAGAATAGCCATAAAAATAGTCATGGCGATATGAACCCTTGGTGCCTGCATTAAGGCCTACCAATAAAAGGGAAAGACGCCCATATGACCCAAGCGGACCTCACGCTGCTATCAGTTGAAGCAGGTAGGTCGTCCAACCACTGTGTTTGCCCTTCGTCCTTGCCCACATATCTGTGTGCTGCACAGTCCGATTATTTGCCCTTCCCCAGCAAAGGTGTGACTAGAGTGTCCTGTCCAGCTTGCAGCAACCAGAAGCCACTTATATGTGTCCTAAACCAGAAAAGTGTGGATACAATGGTGTGGGTTAAACGGAACAAAGAATAAGTTCAACGGACAGTAGAAGGTCCACCTCAGAACCTGTAAAAGGAAGTATCACGACAAGAATATTATACAAGACAAGATAAACATCATGATCTGAGAGCTTTTTTGTACAAAGCATTGTGCACCCCAACGGCTGCATACGAGTCCAACAGCTCAGGTATATATGGGAGGTAATGTCCATAGTTAGATAAAGCAACCAAGTGGTAAAGATTCGTTCAAACCCCTAGGGGTTAAAGTGTCCAGTCTGAAGATCCACCGCGACTCTCTGCGTAGTAGTGCGCTGTCTCTGTCGCCACCTCTGCTAAGAGGTGGCTGATGATCAATTGCCATACACTTAAACGTGGGGAGACCATGGCCCTGGGATAAGAAATGTCTGGCCACTGGTTGGGTAGCTTTACCCTCCCTTAGTGCCTTGCTAATGGCAGAACGATGGTTGCTGATCCTTTCTCTTAATGTGGTGGTAGTTTTCCCGACATAGTAAAGTCCACAAGGGCAAATAATGATATACACCACAAAGGTGGAAGTACAGGACAGTCTATGTGTGATCTTTAGTCTCTTACCCGTATATGGATGAGGAAAATCTGGCCCACTCAACAGGCAGCGACAGGTGGTGCAGTCCGGGCATCTATAGCAACCAAGTTTTTTGTTTGTGGCTAGCCAATCCTTGCGAGCGACTGTCGGTCCCTTGAAATCCGTCACCATCAGAATGTCTTTAAGGTTTTTGTTGCGTCTATAACCCATCATTGGGGTTGGTGCTTGAAATAGGGCCAAGGATTCATCCATAGCAATCATGGGCCAATTTGTCTTTATCTTTTTCGAAAGGGTGTCTGCTGCGGGAGTATATGTAGTGGTGAAGATCAGAGGCACCTCCTTATTTGATTTAGTATGGTCTTTGTTCAGGAGGGATGCTTGTGTGTGCTGCATAGCCTTATTGAGTTGTGTATCAAGAAGATCCCTTGCGTAGCCCCGATCCCGAAATTTGTTATACATTGCCCGTAATTGGGTGTTGGCAGAGCTTTGGTCTGTGTTGTTCCTGATGACTCTCAAGAATTGGGAGTATGGGATGCCCCTCACTGTGGCCGGGGGGTGGTTGCTAGATGCATGGAGAAGTGAATTGCGGTCAGTTGGTTTGTGATACAATTTGGTGCCCAGACCTCCATCACATTTATATATATGAAGATCCAGAAAGTCAATTTCTTGAGCATGGAAGCTCATTGTCAGTTTAATGGGTGTATCCAGGGTATTGAGAGCGTTGTGGAAGTCCACCAATGCTTGTTCACTGCCAGTCCAGATAAAGAACAAATCGTCTATGTAGCGAAAGTAGGATAGAATCGAGGAGCCCAGTAGAGGTGAAATGTTCTCTGTTTCGAAGTTTAGCATAAATAAATTGGCGTATGATGGTGCCAGGGAACTACCCATGGCGGTGCCTGAGACCTGCAGAAAAAAAGAATTTTCAAAGCGAAAAAAGTTTCTGGTTAATGTAAGTTCCAACAGCTGTAATAGAAATTCACTGGGGACTTTCGTATCAGGAGAGGTCAAGAGAGCCCTTCTGCAGGCTTCTATGCCTTGATCATGCGGAATCACAGTGTACAGGCTCTTAACATCCATGGTGACTAAGAGACATTGGGTAGGGATGTCCCCTAGTTCGTACAGTTTTTTAATCACATGAGTGGAGTCTTGTGTGAAGGATGGCATGGAACTCACATGGGGTTGTAGAAAGGAGTCCACAAAGGTAGAGACCGGTTGGTATAATGAGCCCACTGCTGAGATGATTGGTCGACCAGGGGGGGCTGATTGGGACTTGTGTATCTTAGGCAATGTGTAAATGATGGGCGTCCTTGGATACTCAGTTAGCAGGAAATGCAGGGTGTCAGTGCTAATCCATCCTGCCCCGTGTGCCGCCTTCAAGCAGTCGTCTAACTCCCTTTTGAATTTAAATGTAGGGTCAACAGACAAAGGTTTATATGTGGACTGATCTGACAACTGTGTAAGAATTTCTTCACGATAGAAGTTGTAGTCAAGAAGTACGATCGCCCCTCCTTTATCCGCTGGTCTGATTACTAAGTCTTTATCATTCTTGAGGGTCCCAATTGCCTCCCTTTCTGTGCACGAAAGGTTGGGGTATCCATGATGCTGGCGAGTGATGTCAGTAGCTTCATTGTTCAGAACTTTGGTAAAGGTGCGAATAGCTGCAGGTGTATTGGGTGGATCGAATTTGCACTTGCCCCTGAACGGGGGAGCAACTTGCTCCACTTTGTCCTTGAAGTGTTCTTTAAGTTTAAGTTTACGCTGAAAGCGATGAATGTCAACAAATAGGTCAAAGGTATCAGGTTTTTGGTTGGGTACAAACATTAAGCCCTTGTTCAGCAGTGAGGTTTCGCCAGGGGTCAACACATGATGGCTCAGATTGAAAATCACATTTTCCTTCCCCTTGGGGGTTTCCCTCTTGGGTTTGTGCCCCCCCCGCCTGGGATGTGGGCGCTTTCTTTTCCTCTGTCTGTGTCCTTCTTGGAACGTGTGGTCACCCCTAAAAAAGACTCTGTGTCTCGGGGGATTGTGCCAGAATCCGAGTCAGTGGACTGGTCAGAGCTGTCGATATATATATATAGTGAATAGAGTACCACCTGTTGTAAAATATAAGGATATTATAAGTCGCCGAGGAGTTTCATACATAAGCTTTAGTGAGTCATGTGACAGAAATTGCATCACTATGCTCCATTTATACCTGATGACATCACTTGGCAGATGTTACCTTGCATAATATAGACCAAATAAAATGCTCAGTATGTACTAAAATGTATGGGTCATTTGTCTTCCAGTTCCTTCTGTAATTATAAGCTTGGTCATAGACAATGTAACATCCACTTCAGTGTCTCTAAGCTGGGCTACGCCAGTAGGAAATATCAGTTCCTATATCATCAAAGTACAAGGGACTCCATCAAAGGAACTGATAGTGAATACAAATTCTTCCCTTGTGGATGAGTTGACACCTGGAAATTATTATACATTCATGGTCTTTGCCACAGCTGGGAACATGAATGGCACAAAAACCGAGAATTCCACATTTATTGGTGAGCAATGTCTAGTAACTATACTTAAAAATGTCCTTCTAAGTCCTCAGTTGAACTTATATTTCGCCACTTCCCTCCTCAGTATTTAAAGTCACTTGTCTCTAGACTTAAAAATGTTTCTATCTGCCTAATTTTGTGTGTTTGTGTGTGTGTGTTTATATCGTGAATAGAGTACCACCTGTTGTAAAATATAAGGATATTATAAGTCGCCGAGGAGTTTCATACATAATTTTTAGTGAGTCATGTGACAGAAATTACATCACTAAGCTCCATTTATAAATGACATCACTTAGCAGATGTTACCTTGGAAATTATAGAGCAAATAAAATGCTAAGTATGTACTAAAATGTATGGATCATTTGTCTTCCAGTTCCTTCTGTAATTGCAAGCTTGGTCATAGACAATGTAACAACCATTTCAGTGTCTCTAAGCTGGGCTATTCCAGTAGGAAATATCAGTTCTTATATCATCCAAGTACAAGGGACTCCATCAAAGGAACTGATAGTAAATACAAATTCTTCCCTTGTGGATGAGTTGACACCTGGAAATTATTATACATTTGTTGTCTTTGCCACAGCTGGGAACATGAATGGCACAAAAACCGAAATTTCCACATTTCTTGGTAAGCAAAGGTCTAGTAACTATACTTAAAAATGTCCTTCTAAGTCCTCAGTTGAACTTATATTTCTCCACTTCCCTCCTTAGTATTTAACGTCATTTGTCTCCAGACTTACAAATGTTTCTATCTGCCTAATTTTGTGTGTTTTTGTGTATGTGTGTGTGTGTGTGTATATTGAAAGAGTACAACCTGTTGTAAAATATAAGGATATTATAAGTCGCCGAGGAGTTTCATACATAAGTTTTAGTGAGTCATGTGACAGAAATTACATCACTAAGCTCCATTTATAACTGATGACATCACTTAGCAGATGTTACCTTGGATAATATAGACCAAATAAAATGCTCAGCATGTACTAAAATGTATGGGTCATTTGTCTTCCAGTTCCTTCTGTAATTGCAAGCTTGGTCATAGACAATGTAACAACCACTTCAGTGTCTCTATGCTGGGCTACTCCAGTAGGAAATATCAGTTCTTATATCATCCAAGTACAAGGGACTCCATCAAAGGAACTGATAGTAAATACAAATTCTTCCATTGTGGATGAGTTGACACCTGGAAATTATTATACATTTGTGGTCTTTGCCACAGCTGGGAACATGAATGGTACAACAACCGAAAATTCCACATTTACTGGTAAGTAAAGGTCTAGTAACTATACCGAAACATGTTCTTCTAAGTCCTCAGTTGAACTTATATCCCTCCACTTCTCTCCTCAATTTTGTAACCAGTCACTAGACTTACAAATGTTTCAGTGTGGGAATATGTTATAATACTTGGAATGGATGTATCTATCTGCCTAATGATATATAGAGAGAGCAGAGAACATACTATATATGTACTTAAATGCATGGGGCTTTTGTCTTCCAGTTCCTTCCATAATTACAAGCTTGATCATAGACAATGTAACAACCACTTCGATGTCTCTAAGCTGGGCTATTCCATTAGGAAATATCAGTTCTTATATCATCCAAGTACAAGGTACTCCATCAAAGGAACTGATAGTGAATACAAATTCTTCATTTGTGGATGAGTTGACACCTGGAAATTATTATACATTTGTGGTCTTTGCCACAGCTGGGAACATGAATGGCACAAAAACCGAGAATTCCACATTTATTGGTAAGCAAAGGTCTAGTAACTATACTTAAAAATGTCCTTCTAAGTCCTCAGTTGAACTTATATTTCTCCACTTCCCTCCTTATTATTTAATGTCACTTGTCTCTAGACTTACAAATGTTTCTATCTGCCGATTTTGTGTGTTTTTGTGTGTGTGTGTGTGTATATTGAATAGAGTACAACCTGTTGTAAAATATAAGGATATTATAAGTCGCCGAGGAGTTTCATACATAAATTTTAGTGAGTCATGTGACAGAAATTACATCACTAAGCTCCATTTATAACTGATGACATCACTTAGCAGATGTTACCTTGGATAATATAGACCAAATAAAATGCTCAGTATGTACTAAAATGTATGGGTCATTTGTCTTCCAGTTCCTTCTGTAATTGCAAGCTTGGTCATAGACAATGTAACAACCACTTCAGTGTCTCTAAGCTGGGCTACTCCAGTAGGAAATATCAGTTCTTATATCATCCAAGTACAAGGGACTCCATCAAAGGAACTGATAGTAAATACAAATTCTTCCATTGTGGATGAGTTGACACCTGGAAATTATTATACATTTGTGGTCTTTGCCACAGCTGGGAACATGAATGGCACAAAAACCGAAATTTCCACATTTCTTGGTAAGCAAAGGTCTAGTAACTATACTTCAAAATGTCCTTCTAAGTCCTCAGTTCAACTTATATTTCTCCACTTCCCTCCTCATTATTTAATGTCACTTGTCTCTAGACTTAAAAATGTTTCTATCAGCCTAATTTTGTGTGTTTGTGTGTGTGTGTTTATATCGTGAATAGAGTACCACCTGTTGTAAAATATAAGGACATTATAAGTCGCCGAGGAGTTTCATACATAATTTTTAGTGAGTCGTGTGACAGAAATTACATCACTAAGCTCCATTTATAACTGATGACATCACTTAGCAGATGTTACCTTGGAAAATATAGAGCAAATTAAATGCTCAGTATGTACTAAAATGTACGGCTCATTTGTCTTCCAGTTCCTTCCGTAATTACAAGCTTGGTCATAGACAATGTAACAACCACTTCGATGTCTCTAAGATGGGCTATTCCATTAGGAAATATCAGTTCTTATATCATCCAAGTACAAGGGACTCCATCAAAGGAACTGATAGTAAATACAAATTCTTCCCTTGTGGATGAGTTGACACCTGGAAATTATTATACATTTGTGGTCTTTGCCACAGCTGGGAACATGAATGGCACAAAAACCGAAATTTCCACATTTATTGGTAAGCAAAGGTCTAGTAACTATACTTAAAAATGTCCTTCTAAGTCCTCAGTTGAACTTATATTTCTCCACTTCCCTCCTCATTATTTAATGTCACTTGTCTCTAGACTTACAAATGTTTCTATATGCCTAATTGTGCGTGTGTGTGTGTGTGTGTGTGTGTATATATATATATATATAGTGAATAGAGTACGACCTGTTGTAAAATATAAGGATATTATAAGTCGCCAAGTCGCCGAGGAGTTTCATACATAAGCTTTAGTGAGTCATGTGACAGAAATTGCATCACTATGCTCCATTTATACCTGATGACATCACATAGCAGATGTTACCTTGGATAATATAGACCAAATAAAATGCTCAGTATGTACTAAAATGTATGGGTCATTTGTCTTCCAGTTCCTTCTGTAATTGCAAGCTTGGTCATAGACAATGTAACAACCATTTCAGTGTCTCTAAGCTGGGCTATTCCAGTAGGAAATATCAGTTCTTATATCATCCAAGTACAAGGGACTCCATCAAAGGAACTGATAGTAAATACAAATTCTTCCCTTGTGGATGAGTTGACACCTGGAAATTATTATACATTTGTTGTCTTTGCCACAGCTGGGAACATGAATGGCACAAAAAACGTAATTTCCACATTTATTGGTAAGCAAAGGTCTAGTAACTATACTTAAAAATGTCCTTCTAAGTCCTCAGTTGAACTTATATTTCTCCACGTCCCTCCTCAGTATTTGACGTTACTTGTCTCTAGACAAATGTTTATATCTGCCTAATTTTGTGTGTGTGTGTATATTGAATAGAGTACAACCTGTTGTAAAATATAAGGATATTATAAGTCGCCGAGGAGTTTCATACATCATTTTTAGTGAGTTATGTGACAGAAATTACATCACTAAGCTCCATTTATAACTGATGACATCACTTAGCAGATGTTACCTTGGATAACAGACCAAATAAAATGCTCAGTATGTACTAAAATGTATGGGTCATTTGTCTTCCAGCTCCTTCTGTAATTGCAAGCTTGGTCATAGACAATGTAACAACCAATTCAGTGTCTCTAAGCTGGGCTATTCCAGTAGGAAATATCAGTTCTTATATCATCCAAGTAAAAGGGACTCCATCAAAGGAACTGATAGTGAATACAAATTCTTCCCTTGTGGATGAGATGACACCTGGAAATTATTATACATTTGTGGTCTTTGCCACAGCTGGGAACATGAATGGTACAACAACTGAAAATTCAACATTTACTGGTAAGTAAAGGTCTAGTAACTATACGTAAACATGTTCTTCTAAGTCCACAGTTGAACTTATATCCCTCCACTTCTCTCCTCAATTTTGTAACCAGTCACTAGTTTTACAAATGTTTCAGTGTGGGAATATGTTATAATACTTTGAATGGATGTATCTATCTGCCTAATGATATATAAGGGCAAATTGACTAAGCGCCGAACGCTAGCGTCAATTCGCTAGTGTTTGGCATTTTCGGTACTTCGCAAATTCACTAACGAACGCTGTCGTAAATTCGCTAGTGTTACTTCGCATACTTACGCCAGGCGTAACCTGTTGTAAAATATAAGGATATTATAAGTCGCCGAGGAGTTTCATACATAATTTTTAGTGAGTCATGTGACAGAAATTACATCACTAAGCTCCATTTATAACTGATGACATCACTTAGCAGATGTTACCTTAGATAATATATACCAAATAAAATGCTCAGTATGTACTAAAATGTATGGGTCATTTGTCTTCCAGTTCCTTCTGTAATTGCAAGCTTGGTCATAGACAATGTAACAACCACTTCAGTGTCTCTAAGCTGGGCTACTCCAGTAGGAAATATCAGTTCTTATATCATCCAAGTACAAGGGACTCCATCAAAGGAACTGATAGTGAATACAAATTCTTCATTTGTGGATGAGTTGACACCTGGAAATTATTATACATTTGTGGTCTTTACCACAGCTGGGAACATGAATGGCACAAAAATAGAGAATTCCACATTTACTGGTAAGTAAAGGTCTAGTAACTATACCTAAAAATGTCCTTCTAAGTCCTCAGTTGAACTTATATTTCTCCACTTCCCTCCTCAATTTTTTAATTCTCTCCCAGTAGACAGCACTCCAGTTTCAATAAAACCGTCTTTATTGTATGTGGGACAGCAGCATGAAAATACAACGTTTTGAGTGGCACTCTTTGTCAAGCATAAAAACACACATCACCACCTGACCTTAAATACAATGTCTCACAGTGCCCCCTAGTGTCATGACATGTTTACATAACATACTTTTAGTGTTTAAAAATCAACAACTTTCCATATGTATCCAAATAACTTCCAGTAGTACTTATCTTTCAATGTATCCATCAAATATCATATCACAAAATCACTGAAGATTATTGTACTCCCAGGAAGCGAATACAAATGTCCATGTAATAACCTATAAATAGATAAGATCAATTTCAAATTAAAAACTATTTCAATAAAAATGGATTAAGATCATACTCATGGTTCAGGCCATGTGGGGATAAGGTCCCCAACCTCCTAATCCACTGAGCTTCCTTACGTAATAGTTCTTTGTCCCTGTTACCCCCACGTCTCCTTCTCGGGACTGTATCCAAAACTTGGAAGCGTAACTGACTAATAGTGTGACCACTTTCATTGAAATGTTTCGCAACAGGGTGGTTCAATTTATTCCTAATAGCTGACTTATGCTCAGTAAGTCTATCCCTTAAACAACAAACTGTTTTTCCCACATATGTTATCCCACAGGGGCATTTAATACTGTATACAACATATGTGGATATACAAGTAAAAAAGCCCCTGATGGGAATACAGGTGCCTTGTAGAGGATGATATATCCATTCTCCTTTCAATACATTACTACAATGACTACATCCACTACATGGAAAAGTTCAATTTTTAGGGGTTTTTAAATGGGTCTGTACATAATTTGGCGATGAACCCAAATCTCCCTTTACCAATTTGGTTCCTATTGTTTCTGCCTTTGAATAGGACATCACCGGTGGAGATCGAAATATCATTTTGTCTTGAAAACTCCTAGTTAATAAATTCCATTCCTTCCTGACTATTTTAGAGATTTCTCCACTCAATACATTATATTGGTTAACAAATGGTATTCTTTTCTCTGTTTTGTGTTCACTGTTTACTAATTCCCTTTCAGTTACCCTATCTATTCCATCAAGGATTTTAGATGGATAGCCTCTCATTCTGAATTTATCCTTCATTTCCTCGACTCTATCCGCTTGTTGCTGTTCATTTTGAATGATGCGTTTCACTCTCATCACTTGAGATCTAGGTAAAGATTTTTTTATGTGCGAGGGATGAAAGGAATCAAATCGCAGTAAACAAACCGACAGGAATACATTACTGCGATTTGATTCCTTTCATCCCTCGCACATAAAAAAATCTTACTGAAAAGATAAGTACTACTGGAAGTTATTTGGATACATATGGAAAGTTGTTGATTTTTAAACACTAAGGGGCAAATTCACTAAGCGCCGAACGCTAGCATTACTTCGCTAGCGTTTGGCATTTATGTTACTGCGCAAATTCACTAACGAACGCTGGCGTAGTTTCGCTAGTGTTACTTCGCATCCTTACGCCTGGCGAAGTTTCGCTAGCGACGTAACTACGCAAATTCACTAACGCGCGCAGTGTACTGAACACTACCTTTTACGCTAGACTTCCTTCGCCACCTCAGACCAGGCGAATCAAATCAGTTGTGTGTATTAATGTAATCTGCTAAAGGCATTCTGAAATTCTAGGGTTCCCTTGCATAAAATAATCTGCTTGCATTAAATTCACCAGAGCAAGTTAAATAAATTAAAGTAAATTGGCATGGGCTGCAATTTAATAGAAATGTGAGACGGGGCAAATATCCTTGTAAATTACATCATTATGCTCTAAATTTTGCATTTGTTTTAGTGCTTTTTACTTGCTCTTGCATTTGAAATTAAACCCATTTATCATGTTTAAATAAACTATTGAATGTCACTTAATGCCACTTTAACTCAAGTTTGTGTTACTTCCTTTGTTCTCAGAACCTGCAAGCATAATTGTGAACAATGTGTTAAAGTTCAATGCGAATGTGTTAACTGTAAACTGGCAGCTCTCTCAAGGCAATTATAGTTATTATATGGCTGAAGTCATGGTAAAGCCACCTCAATTTTTTAACACAACATCACCTTTCTTGAGTTTCTATTCTCTGCCTATTGGAGAGCTCCACAAAATAAGTATCTTTGCAGTCGCTGGAAATGGTATTCAAGGGAAAAGAAGAACAGTATTATTCTTGTGTAAGTATTCTTGTTTTATTAGCAGCTATGAAGCCAATTATCTGGAATGTTTGTGAATTTCAGGAAAAAGGGTTTTCCATCATTTAAAAACAATGCTTAGCATGAACCCCAATTTCCCCAATGACCTGGATTTATGGTGGGTCGTGTTACCATCAGTTACAAGGTATTCTATTATTATTATATTATAACAGAAAAATGGTGATCAAGCAAAACTGAGATTGAGCTCATCATGATACTGACTATGTTTTTACATGTATGTGCGAGGACCCTAACACTGTATGCTGGCACTGATGTGAATGATGAAAAGAATCTGGAATGTGCTGTAAAACATATTATTCTTTTAATACACTAGTACATGCATCTCTCAGGAGCAGGGGGTGGCAAAAAGGCTCCACTAGTACAGAGAGTGCTTTTGCACTCATTGCACAAGCTATGTGGTCCCCTTTGACCCGCTCCAACGCTGATGTTTCAAGTGTGGAGCAGAAAAGTGGTGCTGACATTGGGGCTGCTGCCTCAAGCAGAAGCAACCCCAGGATTGCCAGGAGCATCCGAGTAGTACTAGTAATTAACATATCCAACGGGACAGTTGCTTTGTGACAAACTTTAGTAAAGCTCTGGAAGCATACTTAGTAGATGTTGTAGCCGAACCATGTTTCAACTGATATATCACATCTGGCTTAACGAGTTGCTATAGGGAAACTAAAAACATGAATCATATTTTGTAAAAGCAATCTGAACCTTAATATTAATGTTAACAGTTATATTAAAACAGGAATGCCTGTGCTTGTATTGATAACATCTTGTGCGTTCAATGTTATTAAAAAAGCTTCTATTTTCTCATCCATAGTATCAGATACTCTCAACTATACAAATGTATTCACTGATTCGGTTGCATTAGCTTGGATGTCGACAGATGAACATAATATATCTTTCGTAATTAATGTTACTGGATCTCCATCTGTCAGCTGGATAGGGTCTGCTAATCAAACACTGATTGAAGGTTTGACACCTGGGAATCTGTATACAATTCAGTTATCAGCTTACCAAGGAAGTGATATGTTATATGGTTTTGGAAGTTCATTATTACTGCAAACAAGTAAGTCTAATTTTCTATTAATGTCTTATGTTTAATAATGTTTTTACAAAAATATAATAGTTTTTTTCATAACACATACTAATGAAACCGTCAATGTTTAACTTGGGGTAGAGTCTACACGGTTCCAATTAAAAGGACCCGTGCCTGACCCAGACCCACTGACCCCAAACCTGACCTGCACCCACCATCTAACACATCCCTCTACTCAGAGCCACTAACCGACCCAAGTTAAACTTTCCTTCTGACCCGGGGTCCATGAAACAGGAAGTGACATCATTGTAGACTGGAAGTGACGTCACTCTGGTGCAGGTTCATTCAGAAAGGTACTTAAAAATTCACCAACAGCACTAGGGAGGTTGGGAGAGAGCAACCCCGCACATTTGTTGGGTTACCCGCAGACTACACACATGGGAATCAGGGATTTTCTACCCAGAACCTGACAGCTTTGCAGGTATTCCATGGGTACCTGCGGGTACCTGACCTGGTGCAGGACTCTTACTTAGGGGGCCATTAATCAAGGTGAGTAAGAAAATCGCATAAAAATGCACAAACCTTACATTGGCCTTACATCACTTCATAAAATGCAACATATTTGTATCCCTCTGCTATAAATATAAATCTGCATAAATTGTATAGCATTCTCCTAATATAACTGATAAATACACAAGCTAAAGATGTATATATTGTAGTTAAAAACTCTGCAGGACAATAGAAGGTATTCTTGACCATCAAACATTCTACCCTCCATTCATTTCTGCCTTTTCCTTACCCTACATGTTAAGTTCATAAATCTTCATTTATGCATTACAAGTACAAGTACTTCTGATGAGGGATTATTTTATATATATTTGTAGTAGATTGATTGAGGAACCTTTACTTTCACTGAACATCTTGGTGATGTCAATTATGAAAATGTTTTAAGGTATAGACTTCTAGTTAAAAACTAGACTACATACTTACTCTTAAGAAGAATGGATGTAAAACCTGTACAATGTACAAACTCAAAAACATTGACCTACATGATATTATAGGAATGTAAAATTGTTGATTTATTTGACCTAGTAATTATATATTTGTTATCATTTAGAATAAAATTATCTAGAGAAAAAGTAACTTATTAACTTATTTTTCTCCTCAACCTCTGAACACAGGGCCTGGTGTGGTTAATAACATCGAGGTTGGAAATGTGTCCACTTATTCAGTAGACCTAAGCTGGGGTCCGCCCATCGGACAACATAATTACTACAGCATTGAAGTAATTGGATATGTACTTCAGCAGCTGAATACAACTTTGGAATCAATATCCGTCCAAAGTCTCACTCCAGGAACAAATTATACATTTAGAATCCAGGCAGTGGTTGGAGATAATATATTAGGAGATCCAGCTGATATTTCTTCTTTTACAAGTTAGTATGGAAATTATGTATTGGGATTTCTTTTTGAAAACTGTAGAAATGTATAGATGTGTATAGATAAAGCATAACCTTCAGTGCTGTAGTTGCAGAAATGTGCAGCACTGTATTAATAGGGATAACAGCAAGTCTTCAAATCATGGTGGATTGTGCCAATTGTATGTTCTCTGTGTGTCTGTGTGGGTTTTCTCTGAGTACTCCAATTCACTCCAAAAATGTACAACCAGGCCAACTGTCTCTTGATTAAATGAATCATGTGTTGTTTGACACTGATAAGGCCCTTTGACTGAAAACTCTGTACTCTGGACTAATATTTTACCTATTTCTACCCCCCAGAACCTGGCAACATCAACATCCTGAATATAGATAAGATAAGTAACAGCTCATTATATGTGAGTTGGCAGCTAACAGAAGGCAACAGAACATCATATCTTGTAGAAGTAAGAGGACATGCACCTCAACAATTCTATGTGGAATCAGAATCAGTAATTATTTCTAACTTAACCACTGGAAATCAGTATACAGTGGGGATTTCTGCAATTGCTGTGTCCCAGCAAGGTAACAAGTATGAGTTCTCAGTTTTGTGTAAGTATTCCCATATAGTTACATTCTATTGCATTGTTTTATTATTGTAGCTTCATATGTTATCAATTTATTGTCTACAGCTTAATATAGTTGCTGGACAAAGTTGTAACAGTATGGAACAAAAGGTTCCTAATTTGCCTCACCAACTTTGCTGTATCCTGCATTTTATTTGCAGTCATTTTTGCTGTGACACTATAGCTTTTAATCTCTTCAGCTAAGCAGTTATACTGTCTTTATATTATATAAATGTAGCATAACAATTTCAAAATCAAATACCTTTCATGATATATGAAGCATAAATTTGGACAGTTGTTGTAAAGGCATTGTGAAGTGTCAAAGGCCCATTTGCCATGAATACAATGCTGCCAAACACCATCGGCAATGTATTAATAGGGTGAGTATAAGTCATTACTCACAATGGAACAATGTGAGGGTGAGCTTGCATTATTCTCAAAAACTGAGGGTAGTGGGGAAATGGTCACAGGGAGCACAGAAAGACCATCATGGTTTCATTTCACTTTGAGGAATCAGGTACATGTATATTTAGTTGTTTAGAGAGTTTATTATAGTCTTTTTTACATAAGCCCAAAAGAATAAGATCATGTCAAAGAGGGGGTATATTTGCCCTTTAACCCAAAGCTAAGGTTTTTAATCCTTTACATAGACAATCTAAATATGATGAAGGAGCCAAGGTGTATGATTTACAGGAAAATACCAGACTGCCGATAGCCCCTTTTGTTATTTATTAAACACGTCCATCAGTTCATTGTCCCTACCCTGCAATGTATCATTCCTCAGGGTAGTCAGCATAGTGGCAATTTTGGGTGCTGTAAGCTCCAGATTTTTTAGTAGTCTGAAAATATGGTACCAAAATGTCAGTAAAAGGTCAACATAGACTTACATGTAAATTGTCTGGCAAACACTCATGTCAGCACTTGTCAGCTGATAGTAACCTACTAACATAGAGATATGTTTAGAGGCTACTATCACTTGAAAATCAGTAACACAAGTCTGTAGGGGACTGCTTGTAGTGTACAGAATATTTAATCTACTAAATATTGCCAATGTCCTTAGATTTTTTACTGGTAGGCAGACTGAGCACTTTCATGTTTCTCTGGTTATTTGGGTGATATTCCTTAAATATATAATGTTGACTTTTGAGTTAGGGATTTTTAGCAAATTACATCTGTGTGAACTCTAGTTTGGAGATCTTTTTGTATACTGTACTAAAAGGTTCTCTTGACAGGAGTTGCACATAGTGCTTCATGGTGTTCATGGTGGTTTGTGCTCTCACAGCCTATGTATATACACTTACCATATGAAGGCAGCAGCCTTAACAAAGTGGAAATACTGTAGGTTTATAGTACAGTATAATAGAATCAATAAGCATTGTGCTCCAGGGGGAAAACTTCTAGTGTGATCTAATACTATTTTCACAATTTTGTACTATTTTTGTTCATATGCCTTTTAATGCTTACAGGCATCTTAGCATCTCAGATAAAAAATATTTGTTATTTTACTTCAAAGCTGTTACTGTAAATATATACATTTTCATAAAATTGTATAAAAATATCTATTTGTTCTTAGTTTTCAATTAGAGCTGACCTTCCAAAACTGAAATCTGGGTTGGTTGATGATGACCCCTATGGCCATATGTATGGTGGCATCAGCTAATATTATTATTATTATTATTATTATTATTATTATTAACATGTATTTTGAAAGCACCAACATATTAATGCTGTACAAAAAAATGGGTTTATACAAAGAAGATACAGAATTACATACATACTGTAATAAACAGAAACTAATACAAAATGTGAGATGCAAAAAATGAATTCCACATTCCTATAGTCATGTAACTGTCTGCCCCAAGATCATTTCAGGTGTGGTCATTGTACACAGCAGCAGAGTGAAACTAGTTCTGCAGTCAGTGAGAAACTTTTTTAATTGTTCTCTTCCACAGTGTCAGATACGCTCAGCTGTACAAATATATCAACTAACTCCATTAAACTGTTATGGAATGCTCTATCAGAGTCCAACATAACCTATACAATAAATGTAATTGGTTCTCCACCCGGGAATTGGTCAAATTTTACCAATGAAATTGTGCTTGAAAATTTGATCCCAGGCAATCTATATATAATTCAGCTATCTGCTTCCCAAGGGAATAACGTGTTGCATGGTTATGGAGGCCAGATTTCAGTTTACACAAGTAAGTATTTACAATTTTTAATTTATCATATGGTCAATCTTTGTACATCTAGTCATACTACTGACTGGTCTACATGTGCTTTTCTAATGATATGCATTTACAAATTACTTCATTCAATTCCAGTCCCATTTGAGTACGATTTTTTGTGTATATTTTTTCCAAGGTCAGCTTCAGAGTTTTCATGATATTTGCTAAATCATCTTTAGGTTTCCATGCTGAGTTTTTACTTCTACAACTACTTTCCTGCTTGAAGTTGTTATAAATCATATTCTAGTTGAATCTAAACACATTCCTGGCAATCAAAAAAGTGTTTTAGAAATTAAGGCAAAGCAAATACATGTGCAAAGTCTTACTAATGGCACCACCTGCTTTACAAAATCAAAAACTATTACATTTAGTGATATGTTATAGCTCAGCAGAAGCACTGAGGATTAAAGCCTCTCTAAAGCATTAGCTTTAGAGTAGAAAATGGCTTTGTACATCTGTATTGGTATTGGTATTCTTACCAGTTCATATGCATTGTAAACACACATTTAGGGGATTATTTACTAAACTCAGAATGCAAAAATCACAAAAAAGTTATGATTTATTTCACAAATTTTTCAGAATTTATTAAACCCAGAGGATGGAAAAGTCTGAATCTAAAAATCCGGCATCTCAGACCTGTCGAGGTTGCATATAAGTCAATGGGAAAAGTCCCAATGATTTTTTGATGTTCACTGGGTTTTTGGCAATACCCCAAAGTTTTTGGGTGAAAAATCCGAAAAAATAGTGAAAATCTGATGAAAAATCCGAAAAAATCGTGAAAATCAGATTTTTCACGATTTCTTCAGATTTTTTCCCGCAAACAAAATTTTTGGGAAAATGTATTAAATAAGCCCAAAAAACCCATGCGGATTTGGTCGGAGTTTTTTTCAGAAAATATTGAGATAAATTCGGACTTTGAAAAATAACCCCCTTAATGTTTAGTGTTTTCATAAAAAATAAACTTGTATTTTCAGAGTTTTTTTCCTTTCAGTTTCCGAATTAAGTTTATATACTGACTAGGTAGATATGATCTTAATGAAAAATACACATATCCTATTTTAAAGGAATGTTTACGTGGGACTGGGCTGTGAATTTAAATGGTTACACCCTTTTTAGTTGGAACAGAGGGATTAAAAAGGGTGGAGGAGTGTCTTTGTATGTAAAGCCTGAATTAAAGCCATGCACTAAAGAAAAATAATTTTTTAAATATGTAGATAGTAAAAACATTATGTAGCAAGGGGAGGGACCCTTAATATCAGAGGGGGTTCAGCTGATTGATGAGATCAGAAAAAAGATCTGGACTGTTATTTTTAGTCTGTTTACATAAATGAGGAACCAGTTAATGAAGGCTTCCTTCTTAATAGTCCCAATCCTGGTAATACAACTAATGATGCATTGTTTACACATGAGGAAATTCAAAAAAGACTAGAACATGTTAATATAAACAAAGGTCCGGGACCAGATGGTATTCATCCCAGGGTACTTAGAGAGCTTAGCTCTGTGATTGCCAAACCCCTTAATTTAATTTTTCAGGATTCATTGAGGTCTGGCACTGTGCTGAGGGACTGGTGAATTGCTAATGTAGTGCCACTATTCAAAAAGTGATTCGGCTCTCAGCCTCAAAACTATAGGCCGGTTAGTCTTCAGTGGTAGGAAAGCTTTTCGAATGCGTATTAAAGGAGAATTCAACATGTAATAAAAAAAAACCCTCCCCCACCCTGGGTAGACCCCCTCCCTGCTCCCCCCAGCCTACTTGCCCCCTGGGCAAAAACCCCTAATTTTCTACTCACCCCTCTGTGAAGATTCTGGTAAAAAAATTAGGGGCATTTGCCTGGGGCAGGTAGGCTGGGGGGAGGAGGGAGGGGGTCTAACCAGGGTAGGGGAGGGTTTTTTTTATTACAGGTTGAATTCTCCTTTAATACACATTCAAAAAGCTATCCTACCACTGAAGACTAACCGGCCTATAGTGGTCTTGAACATAGTATTTGTACCTGGATAGAGAACTGGCTAAAAGATAGACTACAAAGAGCGGTGGTATATGGAACATTTTCTAATTGGACCAGTGTTGTTAGTGGAGTACAGCAGGGCTCTGTACTAGGTCCCTTGCTTTTCAACTTGTTTATTAATGACATGGAAGTGGGCATTGAAAATACTGTTTCTAATTTTGCAGATGAAACTAAATTGTGCAGAACTATAAGTTCCACACAGGATGCTGCCACTTTGCAGAATGATTTGACTAAATTGGAAAACTGGGCAGCAAATTGGAAAATGATGTTCAATGTTAATAAATTCAAGGTTATGCACTTTGGCAAAAATAATATAAATGGAGGTTATACACTAAATGGCAGTGTGTTGGGAGTTTCCTTAAAGGAATAGTTCAGTGTGAAAATTAAAACTGGGTAAATGGATAGGCTGTGCAAAATAAAAAATGTTTCTAATATAGTTAGTTAGCCAAAAATGTAATATATAAAGGCTGGAGTGCACAAATGTCTAATAAAACAGCCAGAATCCAACTTCCTGCTTTTCAGCTCTATAACTCTGAGTTAGTCAGCGACTTGAAGGGGAGCCACATGGTACATTTCTGTTCAGTGAGTTTGTAATTGACCCTCAGCATTCAGCTCAGATTCAAAAGCAACAGATATGACCCATGTGGCCCCCCCTCAAGACTCTGATTGGTTACTGTCTGGTAGCCAGGGTAACCAGTCAGTGTAAACCAAGAGAGCTGAAAAGCAGGAAGTAGTGTACTGACTGACATGTTATACGTCAAATCACTCCAGCCTTTATACATTACATTTTTGGCTAACTAACTATATTAGAAACATTTTTTATTTTGCACAGCCTATCTATTTACCCAGTTTTTATTTTTACACTGAACAATTCCTTTAAATGAGAAGGATTTTTTTTTAGATAACAAGTTGTCTAATTCTGCCCAGTGTCATTCTGTGGCTACTAAAACAAATAAAGTTCTGTCTTGCATAAAAAGGGCGTAAACTCAAGGGACGAAAACATAATTTTGCCTCTCTATAGGTCCCTGGTGAGGCCTCATCTGGAGTATGGAGTGCAGTTTTGAGCTCTAGTCCTTAAGAGGGATATAAATGAGCTGGAGAGAGTGCAGATACACTTAACTGGTTAGAGGGATGTAAGACTTAAATTATGAGGGTAGACTGTCAAGGTTGGGGTTGTTTTCTCTGGAAAAAAGATGCTTGAGAGGGGATATGATAACACTTTACAAGTTTATTATAGACAAATAGCAGGGGACCTTTGTACCCATAAAGAGAATCATCACGACGGAGGCCACTCCTTCAGACTAGAGGAAAATAATTTTCATTTGAAGCAGTGTAGGTGGTTCTGCACAGTAAGAACAATGAGGCTGTGGAATGCACCATCGATGACAGGATGGCCGATTCTGTTAATGCCTTTAAGAGTGGCTTCGATGTTTTTTGGACAAGCATAATATCCATAGCTACAGTATGTTAGGGCAGATTTATTAACATTTTAACTTATTATTAATTATTATTCAAGTTTTTGTGCTAAAACTTAATAATTCAAATGAGGGTTAATTGGTTAGTTGGAAACTGTCTTAGCAAAAGTTAAGTGGTTATTTTCAATTCCAGTTTTTCAAATGTTTTTGAAAGTTTATATTTTGGGTTTCTGTTTAATTAAAAAAAAAATTTGAATATTTGCCAATTCTGCTTTTGATAAATAGGCCTTGGGCATTTCCCAAACATTACTCAGCAAGAATAGCAATTCACAATATAAATATGTTTCTGATCACTACAATATTAATTTAAGAAATAAATTAAATTACACCTCCAGCCAAAAAATGCCTTTTTCAGTGAAATAACAGAACCTTTTATTTTAGGACATTTTATTGGGGAGCCTCTAAAAAGTCTAGTAACTCAAACAAGTGTATTTGTGTTTTAATTTGTTTTTAGTACAATGGCTAATCATTTAAAAGAAACATTAACATCATTCTTTGATGATTTTATTTTTAATGCAGGACCAGATGAAGTCAGGAATGTGACGTTTGGTAAAGAGACAATCAGTTCTATAGATTTGTCATGGCTTACTCCAGTTGGTAACTACAGCTTCTTCAAAGTGGAGATTAGTGGAGTTCAAAACATGACAAATTCAACATTGTGGACTTTTCAAGAACTTACTGCTGCCACCCAGTACAAAATCCAGATCTTTGCAGTGGCAGGAGAAGATATAACAGGAACTTCTGTAGTCTTTCTACTATATACTAGTATGATGTTTATTCAGATTCAAATAAATATCTTAAGAAATTGTAAATCATATATTGTTAACTGATGACATATTTGTGTTTTTTATAGGGCCTGATGTTGTCCGAAATCTTAGTATCAGTTTGTTAAACACCACTAGTGTTTTCCTCTCATGGCTCAAACCTCAAGGTGGCAAAAGCGACTACAATATAGAAGTTTTAGACACTGATATAACCATCACAAGCTCCACAGAGTCATGCACAATTACTGGACTTAATCCTGGATCCCAGTATACTTTTCTTGTCTATGCAGTAGTTGGAAATATTAAAGGCAATCCAGTCAATGTTTCAGTTGGAACTAGTAAGTTGTGATTTCATGAATTATTCTGTAACAATGGGAGTAGATCTGTCAATATATGAAAGATCCCATGAGCTGAGCAAAAATGCAACTGCAAATATACTCAAAAGATATTCGCAATTTATTAAAGAAAATGTCTAACGTTAATGGGTATTACCTTTATTTTTTTTACCCACTTTATTTAAAAAAAGTTGATATTTTCCATTTTATTGAAAATAAGTCTGCTTATTTTTCCTTAAATGTTCCTGTGCTCCAGAATTTTAAAAAAAAAAGTTGCATTAATTATATTGCATTTTTTCCTGCAATTGTTTTTTTTTTCTTTCTTAAAAATGCATAAATCTGACTTTATGTAGTAGCAAAATATATATTAAAATATTATTTCCAGCATTCATGTGGCCTGACAGAGGGACATATATTGCATAACTTCTGGCTATAAGTAGTACTATGTAAAAGTACAGTGTACAAATGATGAATAATAAAAACATTAAAAATAAATATTTAATTTCAATACAAGGTGGATCCTTGCTTGAACCCAACTTTAAATTTGATCTTTATTATTTATTTAACTTCATATTTGCATCATATTTGCGGATCTTAGACCAAACATAGTGAATTGCAGTACTTGACCATCGTCATGAGCAAATAATCCTTTATTTTAGTACAGTGCATCTTCTCTATAATATATAAATTATATATAGATATAATTTTATATATATATATCCTGGAAAAAGGCGAGAATTCACAGGTCTTATGACGCAAGAAAATCAGTGAAATTTATTGAAAATAAATAACTGACGTTTTGGCTAATCCTATAGCCTTTCTCAAAGTGCAACACACAGTGAAGACCAAACATTTAAAGGAACAGTAACGTCAAAAAATAAAAGTGTTTTAAAGTAATCAAAATATAATGCAGTGTTGCCCTGCACTGGTAAAACTGCTGTGTTGCTGATTAAAAAACACTACTATTGTTTATATAAATAAGCTGCTGTGTAGCAATGGGGGCAGCCATTCAAAGGAGAAAAGGCTCAGGTTACACAGCAGATAGCAGATAAGCTCTGTCTGTCTAATTGTGTTATCTGTTATCCATTTGTTAACCTGTGCCATATAGCCATTTTTCAATTTCTGCCATTGCTACTCAGCAGCTTGTTTATTTGAACTATAGTAGTGTTTCTGAAGCAAGCACATCAGTTTTACCAGTGCAGGGCAACACTATGTGAAATTTTCATTACTTTAAAACACTTAAATTTTTTGGTGTTACTGTTCCTTTAAACCCTAAGTAGCGGGAAAACAAACGTGATGACGTCATCAGGTGTCAAGGGGCGTGGAAAAGAGTATACAGCACAAAGAAAAAGTAAAAGAAAGCCTGAACATACAATAAAAATAAAATAATATTGCCCACATGCAATCAGTAGTCTTATATAGAAATTACATGGTTATTAAGTGCCGATAAATGCATAATCTCAAAACACAGCATAAAAGATGAGTAATCATTAACATAGTGTGATCCCCACACTGTTCCACAAGGGGGGTGTCACATCCAGTTGAAAGATGCAAAATAAAAAGTTCAAGTCAGGTGTTTCGGTTATTAATGTTACTTAATCACAAGCAAGGACAGATTGTACAATGTAGTTTGTGGCAAACCCAGTGCTTCGGTACAACTGATATATCAAACAAACATTATAGGACTTACTGTCAGTATCAGGTATATATATGTGGCTACATTCATGGGCCATTGTATTCTTCTAGAGGTGTAGCAACCTTGGTAAAAGGTAATAATGTTTCTCATGGGGGGTAAACACACGTAGGGGGTTATTTATCACAGTCCAAATTTATCTTAATAGTTCATGAAATATACTCCAACCAAATCCGTGGGGGTAATTATTTATCAATACATTTTCCTGAAAATTTTCAGTTCTGAAAAAACTCAAAAAAATTGTTATCACCCAAATATTTGAATCATGTGAAGTTTCAGATTTTCTGCCCTAAAACCACGAAATCTTCAGATTTTTGCCCGAAACCCAGCACAGAGCAGGATATCTTTGGGACTTCTCCCATTGTCTTATATACAACGTTGGCAGGTCATAACTTTAATAAATAACCCCCCAACTGTTTTTAGCTTTCCCTAATTTTAAGAAATTGGAACAGTTCAGCTATAGTTAAAAATATAGGTACGGGATCCATTATGCAGTAAGCTCCAAATTCAGGAAAGGGCGTCTCCCATAGACTCCCATTTTTAAAAATGATTTTTTTCTATGTACTGATAAAATAGTACCTTATTGGAAGCAGAACAAGCCTATTTACAGAAAGATCCATTGTGTGGGAAGCCCTAGGTCACAGCATTTCAGATAACATTCCCATACCTGTATTACCATTTCAGGGAAAATACACTATATAATATTAACATCTACTAATGAATATTCTGCCATAGCTGCATGAAACACCTTTCTTGGCATTTAAAAAAAATCCTGTTACACTGGGTAAGATCCAAAAAATAATGCTCAGTAAGCAGTAAAATGCATGGCCTTTTATTTTCCAGTTCCTTCAGTAATTGGAAGCTTGATCATAGACAACATCACCACCAACTCTGTGTCTCTAAGCTGGCCTATTCCATTTGGAAGTATCAGTTCCTATGTCATCCAAGTCTTAGGGGCTACATGGAAGGAACTGATAGTGAATACAAATTCTACAACTGTGGATGAGTTGACACCTGGAAATTATTATATATTCGTGGTCTTTGCAACAGCTGGGAACATGAATGGTACAAAAACAGAGAATTCTACTTTTACAGGTAAATATATTAAATAGTTTTGACTACAAATAAAAGTGTTTTTTTCTGAATATTGCAAGTTCTTAAATTAATTTATTCTCTGTTATTTAAAACAGTATTGCTTAAATATATTATAATTCGATTTTACGGAGCAAAATATTTTTGCAGTGGCTGCCCCCCAGTTTACAATATGTGGATTTTGGAGTGGAAAACACCTACAGTATAATCTGTGTAACATCATAGCATTTGTGCAAATGTTTAATGCTGTAGGTTACAAAGGATTTGTTTCATATTACATTAACTTTGCTCCCATTCTGTGAACCAAAAGTGCTGCTCAGACAGATCTCACCAAAAAACGAATTTCCATTCAACGCAGACAACGTGTCTTAATGCTCTTCAACCGACCAACTGGATGATTTCATTTATATCATATAATGCTATCACATGTTCAGTATGTAATTTCATATTCATGTAATGTACATATTCAGTATGTGATTTACTTATCTTCCAGTTCCTTCAGTAATTACAAGCCTGATCATAGACAATGTCACCACCAATTCTGTGTCTCTAAGCTGGCCTATTCCATTAGGGAACATCAGTTCCTATATCATCCAAGTCTTAGGGACTCCATCAAAGGAACAAATAGTGAATACAAATTCCTCACTTGTGGATCAGCTGATACCTGGAAATTATTATACATTCACAGTCTTTGCCACAGCTGGGAATATGAATGGCTCAATAACAATGAATTTTACATTTATAGGTAAGTTAACTATTATGAAGATCTAGTGCCTACTCCTAAAAATGTCCTTATAATTTAGCCATTTCTTCAGTTTCTCTTTTGTTTGTTAGTTTTAATTTAATTCAGTTATATTTTTCTCTAAAAATATTTTATGATTTTAAGATTCAGCACATTACTTACATCTTTGCTTCACTGAGTTTAGCAGAACAGTGGATGCCAACAAGTGTTTAGTACATGGATTTTGGAGTCAGATTTAGTTAGAGGATTTCTGTTGTATCATATACAGTAATGCTATTACATCACAGAACATGTTCAGTATATAGTAACATTCATGGTTCACTTATTTCCAGTTCCTTCACTAATTACAAGCCTGACCATAGACAATGTCACCACCAATTCAGTGTCTCTAAGCTGGCCTATTCCGTTAGGGAACATCAGTTCCTATATCATCCAAGTCTTAGGAATTCCATCAAAGGAACTGACAGTGAATACAAATTCTTTTCTTGTGGATCAGCTGATACCTGGAAATTATTATATATTTGTGGTCATTGCAACAGCTGGGAATATGAATGGCACAGAAATACTGAATTCTACATTTACAGGTACGTTAACTGTTAAAGAGGTCATATGGGTTTTGGTATCACTTTCAATATGATAATTTCAGTTTGTATCATGTAATACTACACAACACAGTACATGCTCAGTGTGTACTAACAAGCATGGTTCACTTATCTTCCAGTTCCTTCATTAATTGCAAGCCTGACCATAGACAATTTCAACACCAATTCAGTGTCTCTAAACTGGCCTATTCTATTAGGAAATATCAGTTCCTATATCATGCAAGTTCAATTCGAAACACATTGAAGTCAGTGGCCGTTAAACATATTTTGCTGCACATCAGTTCGCCCAGTTCTTCAGTTTCTCTTGTTACTTTTAATTTAAATTAATTCTATTTCTCTCTATATGCTCAGTACTAAAATACATGGTGCTTTTATCTTCCAGTTCCTACAGTAATTACAAGCTTGATCATAGACAGTGTCACTACCAATTCAGTGTCTCTTAGTTGGTCTATTCCATTGGGAAATATTAGTTCCTATATCATCCAAGTCTTAGGGACTTCATCAAAAGAATTGACAATGAATTTAAATTCTACAATTGTGGATGAACTGATACCTGGAAATTATTATATATTCATGGTCTTTGCCACAGCTGGAAACATGAATGGAACAAAAACACACAACTCTACATTCACAGGTAAGCTAACCTTTTTGAAGTTACCTTTGACACATAACTGCTCAGTATGTACTAAAGTGAATTATTTTATCTTCCAGTTCCTTCAGTAATTGCAAAACTGACCATAGACAATGTCACCACCAATTCAGTGTCTCTAAGCTGGCCTATTCCATTTGGGAACATCAGTTCCTATATCATCCAAATCTTAGGAACTCCGTCAAAGGAACTGATAGTGAATACAAATTCTTCCCTTGTGGATCAGCTGATACCTGGAAATTATTATACTTTCATGGTCTTTGCCATAGCTGGGAATATGAATGGTATAAAAACACAGAATTCTATATTTACAGGTAAATAAACTGTTATGGGTGTCTTGTGACTACATGTAAAAATATCTGTCTAATGTGGGCTGTTTTAGTTTTGATTTTTCTTTGTTGTTTTTAAACTGTATTGCAATTTCTGCCCAATTGTGTTTTAAAGATCCACAAACAATACATACTTCTGCATTACCGTATATACTTGAGTATAAGCCGACCCAAGTATAAGCCGAGGTACCTAATTTACCTAAGAAAACTGGGAAAATTTATTTACTCTAGTATAAGCCTAGGGTGAGAAATTAATGTTAGGACATGGCCAATTTAAAATTTTTTCTTACTATATTTTTTTCTCCTTCACTGATCCTTTTTAATTATTTTTAACATTATTTCTCTGCCTTCATTTTTCATTCTGTAACAATGGGAGTAGATTTGTCAATATATGAAAGATCCCATGAGCTGAGCAAAAATGCAACTGCAAACATACTCAAAAGATATTCGCAATTTATTAAAGAAAATGTCTAAAGTTAATGGGTATTACCTTTATTTTTTTTACCCAGTTTATTTAAAAAAAATTGATATTTTCCATTTTATTGAAAATAAGTCTCCTTATTTTTCCTTAAATGTTCCTGTGCTCCAGAATTTGAAAAAAAAAGTTGCATTGATTTTATTGCATTTTTTCCTGCAATTGTTTTTTTTTCTTTCTTAAAAATGGATAAATCTGACTTTATGTAGTAGCAAAATATATATTAAAATATTATTTGCAGCATTCATGTGGCCTGACAGAGGGACATGTATGGCATCACTTCTGGCTATAAGTAATACTATGTAAAAGTGCAGTGTACAAATGATGAATAATAAAAACATTAAAAATAAATATTTAATTTCAATACAAGGTGGATCCTTGCTTGAGCCCAACTTTAAATTTGATCCTTATTATTTATTTAACTTCATATTTGCATCATATTTGCGGATCATAGACCAAACTTAGTGAATTGCAGTACTTGACCATCGTCATGAGCAAATAACCCTTTATTTTAGTACAGTGCATATTCTCTATAATATATAAATTATATATAGATATAATTTTATATAAATATATCCTGGAAAAAGGCGAGCACTCACAGGTCTTATGACGCAAGAAAATCAGTGAAATTTATTGAAAATAAATAACTGACGTTTTGGCTAATCCTATAGCCTTTCTCAAAGTGCAACACACAGTGAAGACCAAACATTTAAACCCCAAGTAGCAGGAAAACAAACGTGATGACGTCATCAGGTGTCAAGGGGCGTGGAAAAGAGTATACAGCACAAAGAAAAAGAAAAAGAAAGCCTGAACATACAATAAAAATAGAATAAAAATAAAATAATATTGCCCACATGCAATCAGTAGTCTTATATAGAAATTACATGGTTATTAAGTGCCGATAAATGCATAATCTCAAAACACAGCATAAAAGATGAGTAATCATTAACATAGTGTGATCCCCACACTGTTCCACAAGGGGGGTGTCACATCCAGTTGAAAGATGCAAAATAAAAAGTTCAAGTCAGGTGTTTCGGTTATTAATGTTACTTAATCACAAGCAAGGACAGATTGTACAATGTAGTTTGTGGCAAACCCAGTGCTTCGGTACAACTGATATATCAAACAAACATTATAGGACTTACTGTCAGTATCAGGTATATATATGTGGCTACATTCATGGGCCATTGTATTCTTCTAGAGGTGTAGCAACCTTGGTAAAAGGTAATAATGTTTCTCATGGGGGGTAAACACACGTAGGGGGTTATTTATCACAGTTTAAATTTATCTCAATAGTTCACGAAATATACTCCAACCAAATCTGTGGGGGTAATTCTTTATCAATACATTTTCCTGAAAATTTTCAGTTGGGAAAAAACTCAAAAAAATTGTTATCACTCAAATAGTTGAATCATGTGAAGTTTCAGATTTTCTGCCCTAAAACCACGAAATCTTCAGATTTTTGCACAGAGCAGAATATCTTTGGGACTTCTCCCATTGTCTTATATACAACGTTGCCAGGTCATAACTTTAATAAATAACCCCCCAACTGTTTTTAGCTTTCCCTAATTTTAATAAATTGGAACAGTTCAGCTATAGTTAAAAATATAGGTATGGGATCCATTATCCAGTAAGCTCCAAATTCAGGAAAGGGCGTCTCCCATAGACTCCCATTTTTAAAAATGATTTTTTTCTATGTACTGATAAAATAGTACCTTATTGGAAGCAGAACAAGCCTATTTACAGAAAGATCCATTGTGTGGGAAGCCCTAGGTCACAGCATTTCAGATAACATTCCCATACCTGTATTACCATTTCAGGGAAAATACACTATATAATATTAACATCTACTAATGAATATTCTGCCATAGCTGCATGAAACAACTTTTTTGGCATTTAAAAAAAATCCTTTTACACTGGGTAAGATCCAAAAAATAATGCTCAGTAAGCAGTAAAATGCATGGCCTTTTATTTTCCAGTTCCTTCAGTAATTGGAAGCTTGATCATAGACAACATCACCACCAACTCTGTGTCTCTAAGCTGGCCTATTCCATTTGGAAGTATCAGTTCCTATGTCATCCAAGTCTTAGGGGCAACATGGAAGGAACTGATAGTGAATACAAATTCTACAACTGTGGATGAGTTGACACCTGGAAACTATTATATATTTGTGGTCTTTGCAACAGCTGGGAACATGAATGGTACAAAAACAGAGAATTCTACTTTTACAGGTAAATATATTAAATAGTTTTGACTACAAATAAAAGTGTTTTTTTCTGAATATTGCAAGTTCTTAAATTCATTTATTCTCTGTTATTTAAAACAGTAGTGCTTAAATATAATATAATTCGATTTTACGGAGCAAACTATTTTTGCAGTGGCTGCCCCCCCGTTTACAATATGTGGATTTTGGAGTGGAAAGCACCTACAGTATAATCTCTGTAACATCATAGCATTTGTGCAAATATTTAATGCTGTAGGTTACAAAGGATTTGTTTCATATTACATTAACTTTGCTCCCATTCTGTGAACCAAAAGTGCTGCTCAGACAGATCTCACCAAAAAACTAATTTCCATTCAACGCAGACAACGTGTCTTAATGCTCTTCAACCGACCAACTGGATGATTTCATTTATATCATATAATGCTGTCACATGTTCAGTATGTAATACCATGATTTACTTATCTTCCAGTTCCTTCAGTAATTACAAGCCTGATCATAGACAATGTCACCACCAATTCTGTGTCTCTAAGCTGGCCTATTCCATTAGGGAACATCAGTTCCTATATCATCCAAGTCTTAGGGACTCCATCAAAGGAACAAATAGTGAATACAAATTCCTCACTTGTGGATCAGCTGATACCTGGAAATTATTATACATTCACAGTCTTTGCCACAGCTGGGAATATGAATGGCTCAATAACAATGAATTTTACATTTATAGGTAAGTTAACTATTATGAAGATCTAGTGCCTACTCCTAAAAATGTCCTTATAATTTAGCCATTTCATCAGTTTCTCTTTTGTTTGTTACTTTTAATTTAATTCAGTTATATTTTTCTCTAAAAATATTTTATGATTTTAAGATTCAGCACATTACTTACATCTTTGCATCACTGAGTTTAGCAGAACAGTGGATGCCAACAAGTGTTTAGTACATGGATTTTGGAGTCAGATTTAGTTAGATGATTTCTGTTGTATCATATACAGTAATGCTATTACATCACAGAACATGTTCAGTATATAGTAACATTCATGGTTCACTTATTTCCAGTTCCTTCACTAATTACAAGCCTGACCATAGACAATGTCACCACCAATTCAGTGTCTCTAAGATGGCCTATTCCATTAGGGAACATCAGTTCCTATATCATCCAAATCTTAGGAACTCCGTCAAAGGAACTGATAGTGAATACAAATTCTTCCCTTGTGGATCAGCTGATACCTGGAAATTATTATACTTTCATGGTCTTTGCCACAGCTGGGAATATGAATGGCACAGAAATACTGAATTCTACATTTACAGGTACATAACTGTTAAAGAGGTCATATGGGTTTTGGTATCACTTTCAATATGATAATTTCAGTTTGTATCATGTAATACTACACAACACAGCACATGCTCAGTGTGTACTAACAAGCATGGTTCACTTATCTTCCAGTTCCTTCATTAATTGCAAGCCTGACCATAGACAATTTCAACACCAATTCAGTGTCTCTAAGCTGACCTATTCTATTAGTAAATATCAGTTCCTATATCATCCAAGTCTTAGGGACTCCATCCAAGGAAGTAATAGTGAAATCAAACTATTTCATTATGGATCAGCTGATACCTGGAAATTATTATACACTTGGGGGGTTATTTACTAAAACTCACATTTTTCTGGTCGGGGTTTTAAAGGGGAAAACACAATGTTTTTGTGGAAAAAAAACCTTGAATTTATTATACCCCGAGGCTGCTAAAAGTCCAGAAGTCAATGGCAGATGTCCCTTTTACAATTCGAAGATATCATGATCTGCACTGGGTTTCGTACAAAAATCTGAATAATTAGTGGTTTTTGGGTGATAATCCGAAATATTTAGTTTTTAGTAAATTGTTTTTGGGCATCAAATATTGAAAATTCGTACAATTTAAATTTTTTCAAGATTTTATTGAGTCTATTCCCGCACCAAATTTTTCGTGTTATTTTATTGATAAATAAGGCAAAATTGTGGATGGGAGAAAAAGTTCAGTTATGTCACAGCTGGGAATATGAATGGCATGATAACTAAGAATTATACATTTACAAATAAGTTAAATGTTGATGTAGCCTAGTGACTACACAAAAAAATCTCCTTCTAACATGGGCAGTTCTTCAGTTTCAGTGCATTCTATGTGTTTGGCTATATATATTGTTACAAATATACTGACAAAAATACTGACATTATTCACTTAAAGAAATGATTGTTTTTTAATATACTAATATTGCAAACTTGCATGTCTCTAATGATATAAACTACAAATCTAGGTGCCAAGGTGATCACTACATGCATAAGCAATATACAGTATAATGGGACCACAAAATAAACAGGTAATCACTAACACTATGGTTACCTTTTCAAAGCCACATGGTCATCTTTTGAGATTAGATGAAGGGAGATAGTATTTTGGGGCCTTATTTGCAAAGCATGGGGCATGGAGCAAAGTGCAGAATGGGCACAAGGCACAATTCAAGGAGAGAGCCCTAACTGGCTAAACACATTCTACTGTACTTCTTGGGAATGTGGGTAGGGCATGCCAAAATCTTATGGTTACATAGACATGGACCTGTAAGCAGGATGTGGAGAACCACAATAAAGGTGCTATTTTGGTCGGTTCTACCAATTTGTTTCTTGAAATTTTCTTTGCACAAAATCAAATCGTGTAAAAAAGTAGTGAAACAGTGACCATGTCACAATGTATTATATCTTACTTATGTGTCACATTATAGTGTATAATCACTTTGAAATATATAAGGGAGCCAATTGACTTACTTAATCATAATGTAAAATCCAGTGGGGTTCCCAGCAGACTGATATATCATATATGTTAAAACATACCTGACTGTCAGAAAAAAAATCCTAACAGTCAGGAAAGTGTTTAATGAATTGGAATATTTATTAAAACAATTTCTTCTCTGTTCAGTCTTGTTGAGTCTGTTTGACTGCTTTGAAAAGTCAAATTTCAGTCTGTCCTAAGAGATGTGAGCACCCAATCACATTGCTAAGCTATAATACTCATCATGATTAGATTAGATTAGATTTGTTTTAAAATTAACTCAACTAAAGTCAATGTGTTGGGATCAAACAATTTGGAAATGCTGTGTCTTCTGTTGTAATATATGATTACAGTGTGTGAAAAAGCTCTGTGAATCTTTGGCCTTCGGTAATACAATAATAAGGATGAACTAATCTGCCCCTTAGTGTTAGTTTTCTCCTGCCCCATTCAATGTACCTGCCGCCCTTCCCATTACAAAATGTCATACAAAAACAAGAGCATGAACATAGTGCCTGTGCCAGATGCAGAAGGATGTGGTTTCTACATTTCTTCATCTGATAGAGACATTATATTTATGCTGGATTCATTTTCACACAAGTTGCATGTAGCTGAAAACATACTGAGCAAATATTTACCTTGGTTAGGCCCTAGCTGCATTGAAAAACAACAGTGGAGCCAAGTCCTAATCAACCTAAATTGAAAATTAACTTGACCTTTGTTTTGATTATTTATATTTCAGCAAATTGATGATGGTTCTTTGGTGTACAATATTTAAAATGTGTTAAACACAGAACTAATTATCATGAAAATTGTCTATAAAATCTTTAAATTGTAGCTCCATATGGAAGCTGTATTATCTGCAATACTGAACTGAATGAAAAACTACAGTTGATACATGAAAAGGTGACATTTTATATATTTATAAAGTTTTTCTTGTGAAATTAACTAGTTAGTATTATTTTCTTTATTTTTTTAGCTTCTGTTTTAATTTTAATTTTATCAATAATTATTAATATTAAAATGTGTTTATTACTTCACCTACTGCATTCATAACTGTATTGGATCTCACAGAAGGTGACATCTGTATGAGAAAAAGATTTATTTGAAAAAACCTGATACTTTAATTGTATGAGGAACATTGAGAGCATCAGCAAAAGTATCAGCAAGGGATACACAGTGAGTACAAAAATTCTTTATGAATACAAATTAAAATAAGAGCACTGACTTCTTGGCAGACACCATATATGTGTGTATGGTTTTACTTTTTAACCAAGGTTACTGATTCTTTTTTTTTTTTTTACTAATTTAGGACTCAGCGGGATTAGATATTTCTAATATCTAATTGCCTACCTTGGAAGATCTACAATGGCTTTCATCAGATCTTAACAGCCTACTGGATCAGTTGCAAAGAGATTTGCATGATTCATTGTCCAACAAATGAATCATACATTGAGCAAAATACTTATTCAAGATCTGTTCAACTTGCTCTCCAGTTGCAGTGTCTTAATGGAGATTCTCCGTTCATTTGTAACAGTAATAGTTGCATTTGCAGCTATTTTGAAGCATATGAAGTGTGAGCTTCTATAGTCAAATATTTGTGTGTGGTATAGAATGCCTTAAAGAACAATAAAAAAATCACTTGGCAAAACCTTTTGTATTATTGAAACCAGTTATTTCAGTCTTTGAATTTTTCTTTTCCTATGTGCACATTTGTGTTTTCTTTATTTCCTCAAAGTTCAATACCACATTAAAACTTATATGTTATGTGGAATTTATGTTAATAATGCATTTCTTCAAAAATCTGCATAATATGCTACAGCAACATATATTTTATCTCTGTTGCCTTCCCATAAGGATCTTTTGAAGTCTTTTTTGATAAGATACTGAAACAGAAAGAATTTCTGAAGAAACCAAACTCAGTGTACATCCAGAATCTAGTTCACAAAATTTAAAGTTAACCTTGAGAACACCAGTGTCAAGTGTGCATACATGATCTTTTGTATAACAAGACCCATTCAGGTATGTATTAGTTCCTCAGTATCTGATAAATGATGTGTTCAATACATATTGCTAGTGATGGGCGAATTTGCGCAGTTTCGATTAGCCCGAAAATTCGCGAATTTCCCGTGAAATTCGGGAAACAGCGAAAAATTCGTGAACCAGCGTCGGCGTCTCGTATTTTACACTGGTGCCTGTTTTTGATGCCGACGGCCATTTTTAACGCCGGCATCCAAATTTATTCGTTGGTGCGCGCAAATTTGCGCCTGGCGGATGAATTCGCCCATCGCTACATATTTCTCATTCATTTTCCGTTTTTACATTTCAGAATGTATCTGGTGAACTTCATTAGGAAAGGCATGCAAATGAGTCCTGATGCCCATGAATGGATTGTTGCTGAAGCTCACGTTACACGTACCTGCTCAAGTTTCACGGATACTCTATTACAAAAATGATTTTACAAGTTGATAATAAACCAATGGCAGTAATGGTGTTGAGGGGGTATATTTGTGTATATTTAAAAACTCGGCACAATTAAAAAAAATTCAGATTCCAACAATATGTTTCTATTTACCTTATAGAAAGTACTGGTTATTCTGCATTCATAATACCATACATTCTATTTTTCTATTTTTACATTTTCTATTTCCATTTCTACTACAACTATAGCTACATTTAATCTATTTTTAATAAACAATGACAGAGGCATTATCCTACTGCTCCTTTTGAAAACACATAATTGAAAATATGTCAGTAAATATCTGTTTTATGTCTTTTGAAACTTTTTTCCTTCTCAATAGATCTTCACACTAGTAAGCATGATAAATAAGAAGAAAAGGAATCCGTGTGTATAATATGTGCGATGTTATATGTATATTGTGTATCTATCTACAGTATATTATTTCTTGGAAATAAAACACAAACAAGCACTTGACTGTGTATACATTTTTACTAAATATTTTTGATATTGAAAACGGACTTTAACTTGAGGAGTGGAAGAAATACTTGACCAGCTTTCTGGATTATTTGGTTCTAGACAACAAACTTGGCTGAAGCATTTGAACATTGTCTGCCTATCATGACTTGAAGTTCTTACAGCACTTACAAGGACCTCTACTTGGTTGTTCTCCTGGCAGGAGTGAATTGGTGGGACTGATCATCAAACAACACATCCCATCACTTTATGACTACAGACATTAACCAATGCATAATTCTTGATGAATATGGAGCCAGGGTTGGAACTATAACTGTGTCCTTTTTAGCCTACCCTGTCTACTACTCCCTGTAAGCACCCTGCCAACCTGATGTGCTCTCTTACCTCTTTGTGCTCTGGCCGGTGGGCGCGTTCTGCCTGGCACAAGCATGCATGCGCAAAGGCCTGATTCACAGCATCATGTGCACGGTGACGTCACGGCATGCATGGTTGTGCGTTTTGAAGCCTTTGGACGCCATCTTTGTTTAAGGCTATGCTCTATTTTTGCCCTTTCTTCCTGTTTCCTGGGTTTTGGTGCCGAATCACCATATTTAAACCTGCTTAGAAAATAATTCCTTGTCCAAACTGGCTTCTGATTCTGTCAGATCCTGCTCAAGCCTTTTTGTGAGTTTCTGATCCTGGCTTTTGGCCTGCTCTTTGACAACGAAAATTGCCACCTGTCCTGACCTCTGCCTGTTTGTGACTCCTCTTTGCTTGACCCTTGTCGGTACCTCATTTTGGAACTTCTGACCCCTGAAGTTGGTAGGATCCCAGCTAGTATTGCAGCAGTGCCGGGCCCCAAAAGGGCAGCGGTGAAAATCGGGTCTAGTTGGGCTATCCTACTTTATGAAAGAGTCAGATTAATACCAGCAAGCTAACTCCAGGTTCCGTCTTAACTAGTATGCTACACTCCCAGACCCAGACTACTCCCTATTCTCCCATGCCCCTGTCTTCCTACTCCACCTTAGTCTCCCCAGTCCTCAACATCCCCTATCCCCTCCTAGACCTACACACTCCACACATTTTTTTTTTAAATTTATAATTTATAAGCAAACTTGCTCAAGTTGGCCTCTCCTAATTCATGGAAGAGTTGGATTGATACCAGCAACCTAACTCCAGGTTCCGTCTTAACTAGTACGTTACACTCCAAGATCCAGACTACTCCCTATTCTCCCATGCCCCTGTCTTCCAACTCCCCCTAATCCTCACCATCCCCTCCTAGACCTACACACTCAACACATATACATTTTAATGTATAAACTCATAAGCAAACAGAATTTGCATTTTAAATTACATGTGTTTGAATCCTGATTTAAATATTCTAGATTTTTAAATAGCTTCAGATTCAAGATGTTATTCTAGTCATCATGATTGAGTTAAACTCAATTGCATGATCATTAAGAAATGGAGCAAAATATATGATTTTTGTATAAGTCTGTTAATACTGATCATACTTTAATTTGAAATAGATGTGGAATAATGTATATAAGCCTTCCATTAAATACTTTTATAATAAGATAAAAAATGCAAAATGTGCATGACACATACATCCATAAACCCCAATGTATTTAGCATGAAAAAAGTCACCCCAACAAAATGGCCATAAACCCTAGTGTATTTTTGTCGCAAGTTGCCATAAAAAGGTGCCACAGAAAAAGGCAATGCAAAACACCAACCCTAGACTCCATTTTATGTTGCAAAAAAAATTTCAGTGGAAAATAAAGATGTCACTAAAAAAAAGTCGCTGTGAAAAAACACCCATAACCTTTGGCACAGTTTACCTATTTTCCTGAGGTTTTGCTAATGTTTCGTCAAAAAAGGATAGATTCACTTATCGCTACTAAAAATAAAATGCGTTTGGTTTAAACAAAAATTGAATCATGCACCTATATAGTGAGTACTGGCACATCATCTACTGCTTAGACAGAAACAAGGAGACAAGCTCAAATCATTTATTACTAGTTTAATTTTATGTATTAAATTATAATAACATACATTTTTTAACAAACACAACAGAATAACCAATATTTATTTTATGTCTTATCTTTGTCTATAAATGGCTGAGTTGAAGATATTCATAGAGCAGAACAGTAAAACTGGGAAGGCAGCATTTTCATTATTTGCATTAAAGGGCTGGACAATTTAAAAACATTTAAGGGGTGCCAGTTTGTCATGCACGCTTCAGTGAGCAAAATTGCTAATCTTTTTGCCCAGGCCACTGCACCTCTTTTATAAAAACTACTGTAACTGACCCCACTAGTATCTTGCCTGGTCATTCTTTCTAGAAGACGAAGAAGAAGAAGTAAGCGATTTTGTTCACTGGAAGCAGCTTAACAAATTTACACCACCAGCCTTTTTAAATTTGTGTCTTAATCAGTGAATGGGACAGAAACAGCTATAAAAGTATAATAATTTCTGTGTAAAATATATGTAGTCTGGGCTATTAATGAACATTTAGGCGTGGCTGTTTGAAACACCTTCTTGGCTTTTAAAACATTCCAGTTACCTTGGGTAATATAAAGCAAGTAAAATGCTCAGTTTGTACTAAAATGCATGGTTCTTTTATCTTCCAGTTCCTTCATTAATTACAAGTCTGATAATAGACATTGTCACCACCAACTCTGTGTCTCTAAGCTGGGCTATTCCATTAGGCAATTTCAGTTCCTATACCATCCAAGTCTCAGGGACGCCATCAAAAGAACTGATGGTGAATACAAATTCTTCCCTTGTGGATCAGCTGATCCCTGGAAATTATTACACATTCACAGTCTTTGTCACAGCTGGAAACATGAATGGCACAAAAATACAGAATTCTATATTTACAGGTAAATTCTTATGCATTTATGTACTTTATAGTCTTAAATTGTAGTTTTATTTCGAGAGGAAACCATGGTAAAACTCCAGATTACTTTTTTCCTTGCTTGAAAGCTACATGGGTCATGAACCAACACAGCATTCCCCCATTCCCACATACCTTTTTCTTCACTTAGTGATATGCCACACCTGCAAGGCTGTAAATATACAAACTACAAAGCTAGATACCACATTGTTAATTCCTATGTATGGGACAGCATATATTTCCCTGTTACTGCAGAGGTGTAATTGGTTGCCCATGTGCTTCAGGGAAATGAGCATTAGCACATGATCACAAATAATGTGTAACACAGACAGGGACCATGGAGGATCTATGAGGAGCTGCAATAAAAATGTTATTTTTAACGATATTTCATGTATATCAGGTGCATTATATAATACTACAGTGTGGGTTATGTGATATGCTAATTATTTAGCTTATTGTAGTGTTCTGCAAAAGGCCTTGAAATAGGTCATACACAGCAGTGTAAACTGATTAATTACCTGTTGGGTGAATATTACCATTATAAATGAGCTTCTGTATATGTACAGTAAATGAAGAATTGCAGGAAAGGCAGTATTTTAATTATTTATTTTAAAGGACAAGAAAAGATAATGGTACTGAGGCGAGCTAGTTTGTATACAGAGTTCTGGGCCAGTGCAGTTGCATTCATTCTTTTGTTGAAGAGATGCACCAGCCTGCTGTAAAATTAACCACCTAGTTTGTTCATTGGCATGCCCAATTATTATCAGTGAATGGGTAGTGATCCCACCTATTAACTTGGGTTAAACAATGATCTAATTCTGTGTGCTCCATGAAACACCTTTTTGGATTTTTTTTTAATATATTCCAGTTTGTCTTAAATTGGTTAAACAGAGCAGACAAAATATATATAAATGTGGTAAAATTAATGGTTCTTTTATTTTTCAGTTCTTCCAGTAATTGCAGGTTTGATCATAGATAATGTCACCACCAATTCTGTGTCTCTAAGCTGGCCTATTCCATCAGGAAACATCAGTTCCTATATCATTCAAGTCTTAGGGACGCCATCAAAGGAATTGATAGTGAATACAAATACTTCCCATGTGGATCAGCTGATACCTGGAAATTATTATACATTCATGGTGTTTGCTACAAATGGGAATATAAATGGTACAAAAACAGAGAATTCTACTTTTACAGGTAAATATATTAAGGTATCTTTAAGAGGCCTAGTGACTACAACTACTGTAGATATGTTGATGTGCTAATAGACAGTTTTAATTTTCTTTGTTCTTTTTAAACTGTACTTCAATTTCTGCCACAATTACCTTTTAACAAAGAAAAGAAAATGCTTCTCTCACCCCCCCCCCAATGCTGCATTAAAAAAAAAACTATATTTACAACCTTTGACCTGCCCAGGGGTCTCACAAACATTTGCACCAAAGCTGAGTTTGCTACTGGAATCTTGTTTTGTTCGTGTCACTTCCCTCAAGGCATATCCCTAATGCCCATGTGGATTATGAAGTTGACCCTAAAAGTGGCCATACATGTAGTGATCTGCATGTTTGGCAATTTCGCCAAACAAGTGGATCTCTCCTCTGTATGCCCTCATTGAGGTGGGCAATATCGGGCTGAGCCGATCGTGGGCCCTAGGACCCAACGATCGGATCATAATGCAGCCAACATGGGCAGGCGGATTGTGCCTGATCAACATCTGGCCAACTTTCAGCCAGATATCAACCAGGAAAGCCCGTTGGATGGCCCTACACATGGGCCGATAAGTTGCCGACTTGGTCTGTCAGCTGCTTTTATCGGGCCGTGTATGCCCAGCTTTACTTGTATTTTGGGGAATGCTTAATTCTGCTCTTCATGAAGCAAAGCGCAATAAGGACAGGATTACGACGTGGCTCTGCCTCCTGCTGCTTCCCAATTTGTGTACCTGATTGACACTTCATTGAAATTACCCCCATTGTTCTTTTATTTTATTTTTTACCAAAAAATATTGTAGTTGAAGTAATATAATCAATGTGGAGGAAAATGCAGACTTACATCTTTAAGTTGAGGGAATTTACTGGGTGAAAGAAATAACACATTTTATATGTAACCCCCTCCTTTTCAAGGGACCAATAGTAATTGAACAGTAGACAGATAAGCTGTTTCATGGCCAGATGTGGGCAGTTCCCTCATTATTTCACTAACAAATTAACAGGTAAACGGTTTTGAGTTGAAAGCTGACTGTATGAACACCATCTCCAAAAAAAAAGATGTAATAATGTCTCATTAACTAGATGGTTGGTTGGCTGACATCACATATTACTAACTATTACTAACTATATGAAACTTTGATGAAAATGTCAAGAAGTGTCTTACTAGTACTGGTCAGTTGTTCCCTTCTTGCTGGCTGTTATCGCAGGCTGTCCAGTAGAACTGGTGGCACTTGGCATATTGTATAAGTTGCCAACATGTCGTGAGCACGCAGACAATAGCTTGACTGACTTGACAGGGGACTGCAGGATATAATTCCATTACTGTGAGAGGGTCTGTTATTTTGATACCCTTATTCTACAACTCACATATATAGGTATCAGACAGGCATCAGAGAGCATGTATGTATCTTTTACAAATTTTAAAAAGAATCTTTATATTATTTATCATGGTGTAAATAATGAGGGTGATTTCCTAGCAGGGCTGTATTTATATTTATAGGCACTCGGGTGCCTATAAAACATTTTTTTTTAAATACAAAGTATCTCCCCAGCCACTGGAGACTTGTGAGGAAATCCAGCAGCTAAGCTAGCGGTGTAGGGCTAGAAGTGCATTTTTTGGGGAGCCAATTTGTTGTTGAGGTGAACCAATCACTAACATTTTTACAGTGTCCTGCGCATTGTGCTCACCAACAAGGTTCAATACAATGTTTATTTTTGAGAGATACAAACGTTCCTTGTCATGAGTGGGAATAAAATCAGTTTACCAGATATTAACACTTCAGGGTAAATATTGTACTAATGTTGACTCTGCTAATCAATGTTCAGGCAGAACTGCATGAAACACTTTCTTGACCTTTGTAAAATAATTGAGGTACTTTGGTTAAGATAAAATTGACAAAATTGTTCAGCATGTAGTAAAATGCATGGCTCTGTTATCTTCCAGTTCTTCCAGTAATTGCAAGCCTGACCATAGACAATGTCACTGCCAATTCACTCTCTTTAAGATGGCCTATTCCAATAGGAAATATCAGTTCATTTATCATCCAAGTCTTGGGGACTCCATCAAAGGAGCTGAAAGTGAATACAAATTCTTCCCTGGTTGATTGGTTGATACCTGGAAATTATTACACGTTCATGGTGTATGCTACAAATGGGAATACGATTGGTACAAAAATACAGAATTCTACATTTACAGGTATGTTTATTGAAGAGGTCTAACGACTACAACTAAAAATGCTTTCTAATATAGACAGCTCTTCAGCTTCTATTTTTTTTGTTGCACTTTCTGACTAAGGATAACCAAAGTTTTTACACTTTTGAATTATTTACCTTATCAGTGGTTGCCCCATATGTATATTACATGTATGATGCAGTTATGATGATCTCAATGAATAAATAATGGTTTCAAAAAAAGTTTGTAAAATGGGTTTCTAATTGAGTGAGAATATATTTGAAAGCTGAGAAAAATCATGATAATGCTTTATAATCTGATCAAACTATCAGCCTCTATGAAATGCTGGTTTATTCTTGATGGCACTGCCTGTTTACTACCTTGATTGATATTTGCAATTGTTACTACAGAGAAGAGTTGCACAAAACTGTAGATTCTGTTTGGGATTAAGCCAAATATCATTTGCTCTATTTGATGGATTCTGTTTCAGCCAAAATCTGAACCCTTGTGACACAAATTTGAAGCCCAACGTTTGAGGAGCGGGTCTGGATCTCCTTGATTAGATGGTTGGTCATAGGTACATTGGGGGGCACATTTACTAAGCTCGAGTGAAGGATTCAAAGTAAAAAAACTTCGAATTTCTAAGTTTTTTTCTGGGTACTTCGACCATCGAATAGGCTACTTCGACTTTTGACTACGATTTCGACTTCCATTCGAATGATTCAAACTAAAAATTGTTTGACTGTTCGACCATTCGATAGTCGAAGTACTGTCTCTTTAAAAAAAACTTTGACTACATACTTCGCCACTTTAAATCTACCGAGCTTCAATGTTAGCCTATGGGGACCTTCCCCATAAGGTTTCTAGGCTTTTTTTGATAGAAGGAAAATCCTTCGATCGATGGATGAAAATCCTTCGAATCATTCGATTCGAAGGATTTAATAGTTCGATTTAACGATTTTTCCTTCAATCGTTCGATCGAAGTATTTGCGGTAAATCCTTCGACTTCGATATTCAAAGTCGAAGGATTTTACTTTGCGGGCCGAATATCGAGGATTAATTAACCCTCGATATTTAACCCTTAGTAAATGTGCCCCTGGGTCATGGGTCATTCTTCCCCATTACTAACTTTTAATTATGGGCGACAATTTTTTGTCAATTGCAGTCTATGGGCGTTTTTTTGCAGTGAAACCTGGCAAAAAATTTCACTCATCACTACTAACCATATGCTGCTGAAAATGTTAACAAATACCTTATTTGTATCAGTGGTAAGTGAGCTGACCACAGTATATAATTGACTAATTAGAGAGAAGAGCTGTTATTTGATATGCATTTTTACACTTTTGGGAAACATATTTTAGTACATGGCCACAACTTATGTAACACAGACAGGAACCAGAGAAGATCTATAGGTTTCTACAAAATGTGAAATTTTTAAAGCACAAATTTAAATCAAGTGCCTTATTTAACTGGATACAGATTTCAAATCAAACTATCCCTCCAAGTCATACTGCTGACCTCTAGAAAAATAATGTTCTGTAAGTACTAAAATGCATGTTTCTTTTATTTTTCAGTTCTTCCAGCAATTGCAAACTTGATTATAGACAATGTCACTACCAATTCAGTAGCTCTAAGCTGGGCTATTCCATTAGGAAATATCAGTTCCTATATCATCCAAGTCTTAGTGAATCCATTGAAAGAATTGACAGTGAATACAAATTATTCCCTTCTGGATCACCTGATTCCTGGCAATTATTATACATTCCTGGTCTTTGCTGTAAATGGGAATATGAATGGTACAAAAACACTGAACTCTACATTTACAGGTAAGAATATTAAAAAGGTCTACTGAATAAGAGGAAGTGGCAAATTGTAGACATGCCTACATGAAACTTAGCTTATTAAAAATATTCCAAGAACTTTGGCTATGACACAGCAGGCAAAATATTAGGTACTGTATGTACTAAAATTCATGGTTTTTCCTTACAGTTCCTCCAGCAATTCCAAACTTGACCATAAGCAATGTCACCACCAACTCTGTATCTCTAAGTTGGGCCACTCCACTAGGCAATGTCAGTTCTTATATCATCCAAGTCTTAGGAACGCCATCAAAGAAATTAATTATGAATACAAATTTTTCACTTGTGGATCAGCTGATTCCTGGAAATTATTACACATTCATGGTCTTTGCAACAAATGGGAATATGAATGGTGCGAAAACACAGAATTCTACTTTTACAGGTAAATTTACGAAAAAGTTATAGTTACTACTGCTACTATAGATTTTATCAGCTGATACAGATTATCTACAAAACTTGAGTGGCAAAAAAATAGAAGCAGGAAACCAAATGAGAAAAAATGCCCATTGACATCAATGCTCTTGAGCTAAAAACGCCCGTTGATGTCAATGCATTTGGCATGAGAACTCCAAAAATAAAAAAGTCCAATTACTCCAATACATTTGGGGCAAGAATAATGGCCATTAACTCCAATTAGTTTGGTAAAATTTCACTATTTTGCAGTTTTGCATAGTTCTACATATTATTAGTTACATCTCCTATAAATTCCCTTCCAATATGTCCTGGTTTTCTGTTTTTGAACTGCATTTTGATACCTGCCATAAATATGTTTTAATCTGATTCTATGGATAAACTGTTTACACATTATACTTATTAACCATAGCAGAACAGTGGCTGCCTCCAATGTATAGTGGCAAACATTTAAATTTGTTTCTAAATGAGTCCGAAAAAAAACAACAAAAAGCTTAGACAAAATGCGCAGTATGTACTAAAATGCATGATTCTTTTATATTCCAGTTCTTCCAGCAATTGCAAGCTTGATCATAGACAATGTCACCACCACTTCAGTGTCTCTAAGTTGGGCTATTCCATTGGGAAATATCAGTTCCTATATCATCCAAGTCTTAGGAAATCCATTGAAGGAACTGGTAGTGAATACAAATTTTTACCTTATGGAGCACCTGATTCCTGGGAATTATTATACATTCATTGTCTTTGCTATAAATGGGAATATAAATGGTACAAAAACTTTGAATTCAACATTTACTGGTAAGAATTTTTAATAAATCTAGTGACTACTCCTAAAAATGCTATTTTAATACAGCCAGTTCTTCAGTTAAATTTTTCTCCGTTTTTTAAACTGTATTGCAATTTCTGTCATAATTCTGTTTTGATTTGATTCTAAAAAGCCAAGCTATTTACATTTTCGCATTTTAGTAAAAACTAGCAAAACAGTGGCTGCCCCAATGTAGTATATGTAGTACTTACATTTTGGATTGGCAAAGTTTAACGTTTTCTGCCACATCACAGTATACGTGCAAATGTTTTATAATGCATCCTGGAACTTTTGAAACATTATGATCAACATATTCCAAGGTGTTCAGCCAAAACCAAACTTTCAATAATGAGAAATTCTTGAAGACAGCACACAACATTTTTTGGTTCACTAGTAAAAAGTCTGTCTCCATCCCTTTTTGTTTTCTTTAGTACAATGACAGAACAAACACACACACAAGGGCATTTTCATTCGGACATGGAATCCAGTTACATACAGTTACAGAAATGCCTATACAGTATGTATGTGCGTGTGTATGTTAAGGAGGGCATTTGTTTTGGAAAAACAGCTAATGTTTCCACCAACCAGAGTGTGGGCTCTATTAGCATGCATCTCTTTGTTGAGAAAACAATTAAAGGGTGATAGATGCCATTTAAGTAAAATGTGCAAGTAGTTGAGAGCTTATTTTATTAAGATCTTGAATCATCAAAAAAATATGCCATAAAGTCCCCTTGACTGCTGGTTGGTAGCTACAGGGGTCACATTACATTGTCATTGCACTTCTTACTGACTGCTTTCCAAATCTGTTGAGAAGATTTGGCAGTACTCTGCATATTGTATGAATTGATAACCAATTTAGTGAGTAAGCATCTAAAAGCTTGGCTAACTTCACAGGGATCCAGAATATATAATTGTCTATGTGAGGGAAGATCTGTAATGTGCTACTCATATTCTGGTGTGCTTTTGGGGAGCAACATTTATGACATGCCCACAAATTATTTGTAACACAGACACGGACCAGTGAAGCTCTAGGGGTTTCTATAATAATGGGGGCATTTTTAAAGGTAGCAATACTTTTGAGCATTTGGTTTTTAACTGAAATCAGGGGCTTTACAGTATACATTATGTGCTACATTATTAAAAAAAGAGGCTATATGGCATTCCATTCCTTCTAATTGTAGGGATGTGTTCTAATTGGTTTAATATAATGAAGTGATATAACTACCTAAGTATATGTTGGTAAAATAACACCATTATAAATGAGGCTTGTGTATTTATATGTACAAAAAAGAAGTATTCATACAGCACCAATAGATTAAAATGCCTTTATTGGTACATTACATGGCAAACAGCCTGGTCTGTTTGCCATGTAATGTACCAATAAAGGCATTTTAATCTATTGGTGCTGTACGAAAACTTCTTTTTTGGATCAATGGTGGAGGATGGACCACTGATGGTACGTGCACCTTATATTGCCTTCATATTGAGGAATCCAGCTGACTCAAGCAAACAAGTATTTATTTGTACATCCAGTTTAAATAATAGAGTCTGGATGTTAAATACAGATAAACAGATAAAATGTATTGTGTTTAGTAAAATAAATGATTTATTTATCTTCAAGTTCTTCCAGTAATTGCAAGCTTGATCGTCGACAACATCACCACCAATTCAGTGTCTCTAAGCTGGGCTATTCCATTAGGAAATATTAGTTCCTATATCATTCAAGTCTTAGGGATTCCATCAAAGGAACTCATAGTGAATACAAATTATTCTCTTGTGAATCATCTGATACCTGGAAATTATTATACATTCACGGTGGTTGCTACAAATGGAAATATAAACAGCACAAAAACCTCAAATTCTACATTTATGGGTAAGTATATTGAAGAGGTCTAATTACTATAACTAAAACAACTTCCTTTTATAAGAAGTTCTTCTGTTTCATGTTTTCAAACTGCAGTGCCATTTCTATTTTCTTGTGATTCCCAGGATAGCCAAGCTATTTATACATTTTAATTATTTAACTTGGCAAAACAGTGGCTGTCCCCAGTGTAAAGTAATCTAATTACTCCACATATGTAAAAGCATATAATATTGTATCTTACAATTGATTTGAGACTGTCTGTGCCTGCTCCACATTATACAGTATGTACCAGAACTGCTCATCAGATCTTACCTTCTTTTCTCAAACAATTAATTTCTAACTGAGTGTAAAAATAAGTAATATCTGTGAAAAAAGCATCTCAGTACTCTACAACCCGACCAAACGATACATCTCTCTGATTATTCTTCATAGCACTACATGCTTACTGACTTCATTTACATTTGCATATATAATTAGGAATGCCGCAAATGTAGGATTCTGTTTTGGATTCAGCCAATTTCTAATACTTCTTGATGATTCTGTTTTGGCCAAATACTAGGATGTAGCTAAAACTTGCTAAAACTAAAATTATTATTTCAAAAACTCAAATGTTGGGTATTTATTAAGCACAAAAACACTTGAATGTAAAACACTGGCATCTAAAAGCTTGCAAGTTCATGTAGAAGTCAATAGGAGTGGTCTCAGCCAAAATGAAACCAAATTTTAATTGCCATTTTAAGGTTTTTCAAATTTTTCATTTTTTGGGATTTGTTGCAAATGATGAATATAATATAAATTTGGAGCATTCAACGTTTTTTCCATGGTTTTATCCAATCAAGTTTTTAGATTAAAAATTTTAAATAAACGAGCAAGCAAGCATTACTTCGAATTTGTATTAATACTCCTCCCTGTGTTTAGCTAAACCAAATCCAACAAATCCCATTAGGCAGGCACCAATCCGGAACATCCAACGAAAGTAGATTCCAAGAGCCAGAAATTATATATAAAATATAATACTTTATTTTACATCACATCTAAAAAAGAATAACGCCTGACGCGTTTCGTGTCACACAGGGACAATCCCCTATCTAAGCAGCAGTCCTGCCCTGCTTTATGGCTGATTTTCAAAAAAGCATTTGTTTGCAAGTTTCTGTTCATCTAATTGGTTGTGTTCATCTAAGTTGTGCCAGTGCCTCTTGTTAACAGCCACAACTCCCTACTAAAGTCCTACGTGTGAGAACTAACTGTTCACTCGAGCAAGGCCTTGTGCTTTCAAATGCAAATTAGCAAAAATGTTAAAAGATACATTAAGGTGATTAAGGTACAGACAACAGACAAAAGGGTAGGGTTTGGGGTTGTGTGCTGTATTCCATGTGCTAAGTACCATTGTGGGAGATGGTGATGTGAGCTGTTATTTGTGTAGTGAGAGTGGACTCTACTTGAAGGAATGCAGTCTATTATTGATGGTGCAATGGAGTGCAAAATGTAAACCCCCATCTATATTTAAACTTTGAATTTTGTAGTATCTGGTCTGGACTGGGAGTCAAAATAGGCCCAAACAGTACCCAACCAGCCCACTAAAGAGTGACTTTCTATAGCTTGTTACAGAAGCCAGTCCGGGCCTGCTGGGTGACATCCCTCATTAGTCTGCTTTTTTCAGTGTAGTGGGGGCCTGCAAATATGTCAGCTGGTAGGGGAATAATATCTAGGCACCCCTTCCCCCTGCAATCACACCTGCATGGCCTGCGGGCATGCGCCAAATAATGCCCCCCACCCCACTGGGACACATTGCTCTGTTATACAGATAGCTAGAATCTCAGCTGCCATAAAGCAGGACAGTACTGCTGCTTATAATGGGGATCAGATCTGTGCAGCCACTGGGACAGAATGTTCTGTTACACAGATAGCTAGAATCTCAGCTGCCATAAAGCAGGACAGGACTGCTGCTTACAATGGGGATCAGATAGGATCTGTGCAGTCACTGGGACAGAATGTTCTGTTATGCAGATAGCTAGTATCTCAGCTGCCATAAAGCAGGGCAGGCCTGCTGCTTACAATGGGGATCAGATAGGATCTGTGCAGTCACTGGGACAGAATGTTCTGTTATACAGATAGCTAGAATCTCAGCTGCCATAAAGCAGGGCAGGACTGCTGCTTACAATGGGGATCAGATAGGATCTGTGCAGCCACTGGGACAGAATGCTCTGTTATACAGATAGCTAGAATCTCAGCTGCCATAAAGCAGGACAGGACTGCTGCTTACAATGTGGATCAGATGGGATCTGTGCAGCCACTGGGACAGAATGCTCTGTTATACAGATAGCTAGAACCTGCTTGTCTGTATGAGCCCTTAGTGATCTTAGATGAATCTCTGCTCAAAGAATTGAAGGCCTTGCAAATTAATTTGAATGGTCTGACACTTCCCTACTTAGCACATGGTATAATATAGCACACACAACCCCCACTCCTTCCTTGTTGTTTGGACCCTATTGTGTATTCCTGTGTCTAGGAGTTTTGTACTAATTATATCTAAGCAGTACTGACCATTAAATGCCTTCAGCTCATTTGCATTTAAAAAGCACAAGGGTTTGTTTATATTACAGCGTTTACATATGTAGGACTTTTGTTGGGGGGAAGGTCTGTTAAAGGAGAAGAAAATTCCATGTCCAGACTGTGATTTAATATAGGCCCTGAAATTTCAAATAAACAGAGGCCCAAACAGCCCCCCCAGCAGTACACTAAATAGTGAGTGTCTATGGCAAGGGTGCCCAGGACGTCAATCGCAGTCTACCAGTCGATCCCCGTCCTGTTCCTGGTAGGCCGCAACCTGCTATTAGTTTCAATGGCGTGTTAAAATATGCAACATTTATATTTACTTCCAGTGACATGGCTGTGTCCCCCCCCCCAAAAAAAATCAATGAGCATGTGAATATGAATTATAGGGGGGTGGGGGGTGGGATGGATTTAGAGGTCTCTCCTTAGCATGGAGAAGGGGGCGGAGAGGTGGTTATTGTAATCTCAGTACACCAGGAAGCAAGAGATCAAATACACTGTGCCGGCCAACAAATGCAGTCTGGTGATTGGCAAAGGCGGTGAAAATATCAAAAACATAAACCAGCAGTCAGGGGCTCATGTGGAACTGCAGAGAAACCCCCCTCTTAACACAGACCCAGGTGTCAGGATATTTATCATCCAGGGTGTCCCAGGTACAACAATAGGTGGCCCCAGCAGCTTTGGTCAGAGAGCTTTCAGTCAGGCATATGTTACACCTCATCAAAATGTTCCTCAAGCTATTGTAACACAGGATTTGGGTAGCACTTACCAGGCACGGCAGCAAATCCATGTTAACAATCCCTATTACCTGTTTCATACAAATATTTGAAACCATTTCTTGAGACAAGTATTGTGTCGGGTGGGGGGGGATAAAAAAAATGGGATGGGGAGCAGGGAGATGTTTTGGAGGCATTGTATAATACCAAGGGTTTTGAAGGGTTAATATAAAAACAATGATTGTTAACCCTTTATTCGAGTGCATCGAATCTCTCTCTCTCTGGCAGGACATCGGGTGCATTTTATAAAGCAATGTTTATTAGTTATTCTGTTGTCTCTGTATATCACACATTCAATCTATGATAACAGGAATTTTTATTTTTTTTTTTTTTGCGCTGTCAGAAATATAAATACCATTATTTTTAATATGAATAAATCAACTGTTAGAATCTTTCATGCAAACACTGTGCAACATTTAACAGTATGAAGTGTAAAAAATATAAAAAAAAATGCAGAACTTGAACCCATGACCTTGTCCTTCATCAGTCATTCACCTAACCACAATGCTATGAAGCCTTTTGGCTTTTGTAGCTGCTGAAAACTTTTCTTTAAGGCTAATAGTAATATTAAAAAAAAACAACATTGCTACATTTAGGCTATAGCCAGGGGTTCTATAAAACCTTACATAGATGTATGCATTTTTTTATGGGGAGAAAGTATTCAACCAAGTATTTTAATGCAGTACTTTGCAGATTACTAAAATCCAGAATTATGATCACAATGCCCATTCATTTATGTCCATTGATGTCCCACCCACCCACAAAAGATAAATGATTGTGAATTATAGGATTTGAACCCATGTCCTTTACCGTTGTAAGCCATTCACCTAACCACAATGCTATGAAGCCTCATCTATTTTGCAAGCTAAAAATGTTTCTTTAAGGCTATTATACAAAGTTATTAAAAAGTAAAAATAAAAATCACTGCTGTATTTGAGATATTTCCAAGGGTTCTATAAAATATAGATGTATGCATTTTTTAAAATTATTATTTATTTGTTTTTATGGAGGGAAAGTACTCAACCAAGTATTTTAATGCAGTACTTTGCAGATTACTAAAGCCCAGAATTATGATCACAATGCCCATTCATTTATATCCATTTATTTGGCAGTGTCCCACCCACCCAAAAAAAAAAAATCATGATTGTAAATTATAAGGGGGAAAAGAAAACACAGGATTTGAACCAATGACCTTCAGCTCCAACTTCATTCACTTAACCACACGGCTATGAAGCCTGCTGCCTGTTATAAGGGCTGAAAATATTTATTTAAGGGGAATATACATAGTTATAAGTAAAAAAAAAATTAAAAAAAACATTACTGTATTTAGGATATTGCCACTTGCCATGGGTTCCATACAACCTTAAATAGATGTATGCATTTTTATAATAATTTATTTGTTTTTATTGGGGGGAAAGTACTCAACCAAGTATTTTAATGCAGTACTTTGCAGATTACCAAAGTCTAGAACAATAATCACAATGCCCATTCATTTATTTCCATTGATTTGGCAGTAACCCCCAAAAACTCAATACATTTTTGTACTAAAATAAAATGGTATGGGGCCATACCGTTTTTGACACAGAGGATTTTGGCAGCAGTCATGGAGCTGAAATATCAAAATTAGTCCAGGCACCTGGTGTCTGTTACTGGTATTGCGCCTATAGTAATTTAGAATCTAGAATTTCTTAACATCGGGACATAGGCTCTTGCATGGCAAAGTAAAAAAACATCTCTGCAAAGTGGTTTAAATTTAAAACAATGAAAAAAACCCCAAAATAATGTACTGTATAGGTATACACCTCCTTCAAGTCAGTTGTTATTGGATTGGTGGCAATTACAGCCTTGACTCTGTATGGATAGGTGCCATTATCCGACACAGGTTTTCATCTTCACTTGTTTTCCTCCATCTCCTGATAAAATTATGTCACATGGTGGAAGCATTGCACAATTATTGTGCTTCCATGTATACGCCTGCTGCAATTTCTTTATGATCAAGCTTCTACTAGTATATTCCTGGTGCCTTCCCATTATATTTCCACTCCTGTCTCCTGTCAGTTCAATATCTACCTAGCCTCTTTGCTGTTCTGGCTTGCTCAGCCCATTATCTCTGCTGCCATTTATGTTTCTTTGCCCGTCGACAAATCAGGGGAAAGCAGTTCGGGGAGATTAGTCGCCCCGACGAAGAGGGGATTTGTCAACGGGCGACTGATCTCCCCGAATCTGACTGTATATCTCTGCCCTAACACTGTTAGGGTGCTGCTATCTGTTTACCATCCCATTGTTCTGTTGTTAGGCTACTGGGAGGGAAAGGGAGGGGTGATATCACTCCAACTTGCAGTACAGCAGTAAAGAGTGACTGAAATTTATCAGAGCACAAGTCACATGACTGGTAGCAGCTGGGAAACTGACAATATGTCTAGCCCCATGTCAGATTTCAAAATTAAATATAAAACAAAATCTGTTTTCTCTTTTGATAAATGGATTTCAGTGCTGAAGTCTGCTGGAGCAGCACTATTAACTGATGCATTTTGGGGTAAAAAATTTCCAATGACAGTATCGCTTTAATGTTTAATACTTAAAAACTTGTACTGTAGTTCATTTGGATCCTCTATGAGCAACCAGTAAGACAAAAGATCAGTTAATTATTTTACACTGGCTGGAGTCCAGATTTGCAATCTTTTATCACATTATAATATATCTTTGTACAACTAGGTACTGCAATTTTGCTATCGGAACTCATTCTGGGATATTAAAATTGTTGTTTTAAACATTCCTGCTTGAGGTCATTGTCTTGCTAGAAAAAAAAAAAAACAATTCTCCCAAGGGATCCAGGATCTCCAGGATTTTAGTGTATTATGCAGAATTCAATCTGCCTTCACATGCCTTCCAGGGCAATCTGGTATCACCATGCACCACAGTGGTGATGGTGCATTTATGATGATGTGTAAAATTTAGCTAATGCCAAACATAAAATTTAGCTTGATGACCAAAATCCTCAAGTTTGATCTCATAACACCATATATCTCCTCATTGTGCCAACTTCAGATTTTCTAACATTCCTATACCTAACTATAGGTGAGATGTTAAGTTTAGTTTTGCTACTTTAAGGCTGGTAAAGCAGTTGTATGCATAGTTTCTAGTTCATCCGTGTTCACTATGACATGAAAGGAGTAACCTTTTTTATCCAGTACAGTTTTACGGCAAAATTCTTTGCCTATTTTGCCAGTGGTGAACCTTTCAACAAATCTGTGCTAGAATGTCTCAATATGTGAATAAACTGATTGCAATTTAATCTGCAGGTGCTTGTCTCTACTATTCTCTGTGTGATATGTTAGCCTTATTTGGATAAAAGCAGTAACAGTTCCAAGTGCGCTCAAGGCATACTTGGAACCAGTAAATGATACATGTCTGCATGTGGTGTTTTGCCAGAAAAAAAGCTCCCAACAGACATCATTGATCTGTCAAAAAATTGGCGAAAGGCATTGAAAGGCATTGAAGTCAATTGGCGGGAAAACATTTTTTACGCACGACTTTACAAAAAAAATTTCCCACTCCAAATGCATTAAACATTGAGTATTGTTTCCTTATTGCGACTTTTTTATCTCTGCGACAATTTTGTCTTTTGTCGTGAATTTTTTTGCGGTGGATTTTTGTTGCAGTTTTTCAAACAAATTCGCAGATGGCGAAGTGTGGAATTTCGCAGCCAATCCATGTCCGATAAAATTCGCTCATTAGTATTCATTAATCCTCCACCAATCCTCAGCACCTGTTTCTTTGCACTCTGGAGATACAACTGCATTCACTATAGTATAATTAAATGCAATTTAAAAAGGGGATTTTGATCAACCTGATTTGCAGCAACTGAGCAACTTGCATAATGTATATCTCAATGGTGCAATGAAGAACAGTCATGGAAAGGACTAAATAATATTTTCAGATGGTTTCGTAGAGATTGTTCAGCAATTATCTTCTCTAACAATGTAGGGCAATGTATAATCTATTGAAGAGCTAAAAACACCATAACCACAATACAATTTTGCATTCTCTTTGACTTCAATGCATTTTAACAAAATTTAGCAGTTTAGCCAACTTTTGTGCAAAGTGAAACCCTCATGGTTCTCATTAGTGTTGTGCTCGCTCAGAAGTTTCCTGGTTGGCTCCAACAGGAGCACTAGCCCATGTATTGGGTAAGTGATTATAATCACTGGGGTATACCTAACATGTGGCATCCCCCAGCGATTTCACTTTTACTTCTCTTTTAATGAATGAGATTAGAACCAGCTGTAACAACATCACCTCTTCAGGGTGTACAAATTGTACTAATGTTTAATACATATTCAAGCTGTGTGAAACAACTTTCTGTAGTTTTCTAGGTAATTTAACTATGACAGAGCAGATAAAATGCTTTTGAATGTATTAAAATGCATGTTCTTTGTGTTACCTTCTAGTTCTTCCAGAAATTGCAAGCTTGATCATAGACAATATCACTGCCAATTCAGTGTCTCTAAGCTGGCCTATTCCATTAGGAAATATCAGTTCCTATTTCATTCAAGTCTTGGGGACTCCATCAAAGGAACTTGTGGTGAATACAAATTCTTCCCTGGTTAATCAGTTGATACCTGGAAATAATTATACATTTGTGGTGTTTGCAACAAATGGGAATATAAATGGTACAAAAACTTCAAATTCTACATTTACAGGTAAATATATTAAAGAAGTCTAATGACTACATCTAAAAAGACCTTTCTAAAATGGAAAGTTTTTCAGTTTCATTCCGCTATGCATGTGTATCTGCTTTCATGTGTTTGAAATGAGTAGATTAAAAGGCATGAAATACACCTGCTTTCATTAAAATACCCATGTAGGTGAGATTCTTTATTTCTTTAATTATATTTGTGTATCATTAAAAAATCTAATTGTCTGCAATTCTACTTTATTTGTTTTACTAAGGCAGAACAGACACAATACTTTGTATATTGTGATTTGCTAAGTTATTTGCCAGTTTAACCACAAATAAAGTCAAGTGCCCAATTTTGCCTTTTTTCAAAGTTTTGGAAAAGAAAATGGGTCAGATTCATCCATCACTATCTGTATACAGTATACTAAAATGTATGGTTCTTTTACCCTCCAGTTCTTCCAGTAATTACAAGCTTGATCATATACAATGTCACGACTACTTCAGTGTCTCTAAGTTGGCCTATTCCATCAGGATACGGCAGTTCCTATATGATTCAAGTCTTGGGGACTCCAATGAAAGAACTGATGGTGAATGCAAATTCTTTAATTGTGAATCAGCTGATTCCTGGAAATTATTACACATTCACTGTCTCTGCTACAATTGAGAATATGAATGGTACTAAAACACAGAATTCTACAAATACAGGTTAGTATATTTAAAGGTCTAGGGACTACACCTACAATTGCCATTCTAATATGGCCAGTTCTTCAGGTTTTAATTTTTTCTCTGTTGTTTTTAAACTGTATTGAAATGTATGTACTAAAATGGCTTAATGTGATTGTAATCATAATACAATTTTTTACACTTTTGATATTTTTGTTAGCAGAACAGTGGCTGCCCCTAATGTACAAGCATTTTGAAGTTCATCTAACTTTGCCACAACTCAGCATATGTTCAACAAATGTGCAAGTGTTTAACAGTGAATCTTGCAATGGATGAATCTGAGACTGGGTATTGGCATACATTATATGAACCAGATATGAACCAGAACTACTGCTTCTCAACAAAAACGTTTCTCAGTCAATGACTAAATGATGGTTTCAGCACCTAACAGAAAAAAAGTATTTGTGGCACAGCACGTACTCACATGAATCTGGCTCTCTAACAGGCCTGCACTGCTTGCTCTTTTCCCCAGGATTGAGACAGAGAGACACACAATCCCTTCCCTACTTTAGGAGAGAAAACACCTGTTCCTCTCTCAGGTGTTGGGCAAACCCGGACTGTCCATCTGGAATCGGATCCCGCCCAACACTCAACACTCAGGCAAAATGCAGGGATTAACAGCACTCCGAGGAAATACATGGAAACATTGGAGCCGAAATGTTGGATCACCAATAAATCTCCACTTTCATTTGAACTATTGACTTGATGTATTTCCTCGGAGTGCTGTCAATCCTTGCATTTTGTCTACATACTTCTCAGACTAACACCCAAGTTTCTGCATACTAATGATTGTATATTCCATTCTGTTTGATTATATATATATATATATATATATATATATATATATATATATATATATATATATATATATATATATATATATCAAACCAAAAATAAAACCGCACTCCAAGGACTTGACATAGTGGAAAAAGTAGAAAATGTTATTTCAAAATTTCGGCACACCAACTCGGGCCGTCCTTGGATTTGCTATGCTATACTATAACCAGCACCCAGGCAGTTGCCTATATCGAGAGTGCACCACCATAGACTGTGTATATATATATATATATATATATATATATATATATATATATATATAATAACTCAGCTAGTGTAAATAAGTGATTTATAGAAGAAAATCTGTGTTATGAGCAACGCTGCTCTCTTCATCAGAGAGAGAGAGAGAGAGAGAGAGTATATGTATGTTTGCAATGAAGAACAGATTAAAGAGCATGGAATGCACTGTATCTAAGGAACACTTTAGATTTCAAAAGGACATCACCGAAACACACAATCCTTCCTATACTAACCATATACTGCTTTTAATTGAGATTTTAAAAAATACTAGTACCAGCCTGCCATTCTGCAAATCTTGCAAGCTGCTTTCCCAGGCTGTCTAAGAGAGTTGGCAGCACATTGTAAAAGTTGCCAACTAATCCCCAACTTGTGGGTTGACATGAGTGGGACCCACAATATTATATTAATATTTTATTACCTAAGTGAGATAACAACGGTTATTTCATACCCATATTCTATGGTCCTCCTCGGAAATAGGACAAGCCTAACACAGACAGGTATAAGAGAGGATCTACAGTATGTGTTTTTTCCAATAAAGGTGTCATTTTTACATTAATATTCATACTATTAAGGCAAAGCTGCACGAATCACCTTTTTGGGGACATATAGCCTATACAGTATTTTATTAGTATTATTTTATCAGTATTATTTTACTATACACAAAACCATATCAAATCATCTAAAACAGAAGACTCACAGCTAAAAGGGCAATTTACCTTCATTTGCAAAACTGTAATAACGGAAAAAACACAGAAATGTGTTCAAACTTTCATAACCTGCCAAATTGTGTAACATTAACATGGTAATTAGGGGGTGTGGCCACAAAAATTGGCATGTCTTTTTGTCCCTCTTTCTATTTCCAAAATGTTGGGAGATATGAACCACCATTGTATCATATGTGGATATCAGTGGGGGCAGTTATATATACCAAACCAAAGTACAAAGTAGAAACCTTTCATTCTTTTATTGGGGCAATTTGCAAACAGCTGATACAATGACATTTGTAGGAGGTAATATGTTTTAAAAACACTTTGTTTTCTGCATCATAACCTATTTTGAGAAATGATGAATCATATAACTGAAAATGAGTATTATATAAAATGTCCCCTTAAATATTTGAACTAATCTTGGTAAGACAAAGCAGACAAAAGCCTCTGTATTTAGTAAATGCATGGTTCTTTTATTTTTCAGTTCCTTCAGAAATTGGAAGCTTGAGCATAGACAATGTCACCACCACTTCAGTTTTTCTAAGATGGATTATTCCTTTTGGAAATTTCAGTTCGTATATCATCCAAGTTTTAGGCACTCCATCGAAGGAACTCATAGTAAATACAAATTCTTCTAATGTGGATCAGCTGATACCTGGAAATTATTATACATTTGTGGTCTTTGCGAGAGTTGGCAACATGAATGGCACAAAAACAGAGAATTACACATTTATATGTGAGTGTAATTATAAAATGTCTAGTTACTACGCCTAAAGATGCCCTTTAGTATTGTCAGTTCTTCTCTTTCATATTATCTATTGTTTGAAAATTGTATTCTTATTTTTTCATAATAATGTTTTAATCTGATTGCAAGGCTAAGCATATTATTTATTCATTTGAATTACTTACTGAAGCAGATCACAGACTGTCCGCAATGTAAAGGACATTTTGGAGTGGCATTTTGTTCAAAATATTTAATGTATTTTTGGTAAAACAGAGCAGCTAAACAATCAGTATGTACTTAAATGCATGTTTCTTTTATCTCTCAGATCCTTCAGAAATTACAAGCTTGACCATAGACAACATCACCACCACTTCTGTGTCTCTAAGCTGGCCTATTCCATTAGGAAATATTAGTTCCTATATCATTCAAGTTTTAGGGACTCCGTCAAAGGAACTGAGAGTGACTACAAAGTCTTCATTTGTTGATCAGCTGATTCCTGGAAATAAATATACATTCATAGTCGTTGCCACAGTTGGGAATATGAATAGCAGAAAGATAGAGAATTCTACATTTACAGGTAAGACATTGAAAGAGGGCTAGTGTTTACAGCTAAAAATGCCCTAGAAACATGGCCAGTTCTTTTTCTTTTTTGTGTAATTTCAGACATAATAATTTTAATCTGATAAAAGAAATGTACATGTTTGCATTTACCCTTTTGTAGCATTTGTACAGGCCCGGATTTGTGGAAAGGCCACCTAGGCCCGGGCCTAGGGCGGCAGGATTTTAGGGGGGCGGCATGCTGCCCAACCACACCCACATTGGTTCAAAAACACTAGGGATGTGCTGGAGATGCAATAATTTTTTTACATTTCCTGTGTGCCAATCCCCATTGCTCCTGTCCCCCTGGAGGGGACAGGGGCGACAAACGGTAGTGGGCCTAGGGTCGCCCACTATGTAAATCCGGCCCTACATTTGTACCTACTAACAAGAACAAGAAAATAGAACATAATAATTTTAATCTGATAAAAGAAATGTACATGTTTGCATTTACCCTTTTGTAGCATTTGTACAGGCCCGGATTTGTGGAAAGGCCACCTAGGCCCGGGCCTAGGGCGGCAGGATTTTAGGGGGGCGGCATGCTGCCCAACCACACTCACATTGGTTCAAAAACACTGGGGATGTGCTGGAGATGCAATCATTTTTTTACATTTCCTGTGTGCCAATCCCCATTGCTCCTGTCCCCCTGGAGGGGACAGGGGCGACGAACGGTAGTGGGCCTAGGGTCGCCCACTATGTAAATCCGGCCCTACATTTGTACCTACTAACAAGAACAAGAAAATAGAACAAGAAAGTCACAAAAAATCATGTGACCCCCAAATCACGTGATCTTGAACTGAATGTTACTTTGTTTCATGATTGAGGACTTTTAAAAAATGAAAAAGCTTGGCACCTACAACTAGGCAAGCTTTTCATAGTTCATAGTCAAAGAACTCACTAGTGGTCATGTAGAAGTCAATGGCAGGTGTCCTATTTATAATTGAAAGATATCATGATCTGCCCTGGGTATCATGCAATAACCTTATTAATTTGTGGTTTTTGGATGATAATACGGAGAAAAGAAATTTTTAAGTCTTTTCTAGAACCAGATTATTTTTTAGTTAATTTATTGATAAATACAGTAAAAATGTGGATGGGAGTTTGGTCAAAGAATATAATGAGACAATTTTGATTTCTTTTACATAGTGCATCATGTACTTTTGGGAGGAAGGAAAGCTGTCTATAAATTATGTAATTAAATAGTTGATCTAAATAGTTATCTAGTAAAAGATATATCTTTGCCAAAATACCATCTCTATGACAAAACATTGTCATAGAGATGGTATGCTATGAAAGTGTACTGGTTAGCAGTTCTGGACAGTTCATCTTTACAATGTTGTGGGATATATAGGATATATATATATATATATATATATATATATATATATATATATATATAGAAAGGGTTTAAAATTAATTATTTTTCTCTGGACTAATATTTTACCTTTTTCCACTCCAGTACCTGGTAACATCAACATTGTGAATATTAATAAGATAAGTAACAGCTCGTTATATGTTAGTTGGCAGCTAACAGAAGGCAACAGAACATCATATCTTGTAGAATTAAGAGGAGATCGGCCTCAGCAATTCTATGTGGCTTCAGAATCAGTAAATATTTCTAACTTAACCACTGGAAATCAGTATACAGTAGGGATTACTGCAATTGCTGGTTCCCAGCAAGGTAACAAGTACGAGTTCTCAGTATTGTGTAAGTATTCCCATATAATTGCATTCTATTATATTGTTTTATTATTGTATCTTAACTACATATGAATTTGAAGATCTGTCAGATTTAATATACCCTGTGGAAAAAGCGGAAACATGATGGAGCCAGAAGTTCTTAATTCTGCCACATCACTTTAAAAATGTTTATTTGTACCCTGTGTTTAATTTGCAATGATTTCTGCTACTGAGACTGACTTTAGCATTTATTTAGCTGAACATGTCTACTGTCTATAGATGATATAGATGACTGATATATAGATGCACTCAACAATTTCATACTCTGCTAGTACCCATACAAGCATTCTCTATGATGAAGTAAGCAGCAGTGCAAGCTAGGCAGTGGTTTTGGATTATATTAAGTTTCACCAAGCAATCTCTCTTAATATAAAGCAAAACTGAATACTAACTGTAAGGACTACTTCAAACTCTCTGACATCACTTTCACAAACTTAAAAATATTAAAAGGGGTTTTTAGTTGCATAGTATATCACATGGATTATTAAAGATGCTGTTAATAATTCCCAACTTTCCTATATGTGCTTCTTTGAAATTCATTCAATATCAGATGCAGTTTGGTGTGAGTAAACATTTATGAGCAGTTGTCTCCACTGTTAGCAATGGGGAATAGATAGTAGACAGAGGAATGTAACATTTTGTGGCGATTGGCATGGTTATATATGGCAGTGTTTTTTGACAACTTTCAGTTATCTTTTGCCATTTATGTAATTAGATATAGTTATGTTTTATCAGAACATTGGATCTTCACCAGTTCAGTTTGGAGTGCTGAGACATAGTCTTTAATGTTGTACTGGAAGGCCCCTGTGGTAGGAATGTCACCCGTTGTATGTTCAATGTGCTTTTGGTTGCTGTGTACCCTTCATAGTGCGGTGACATATGAAGACATTAATCTTAGAAGAGTAGATAAGAATAATAGATTACTTAAATGGCAGTTGACTGCACACAGAAAAACTTCAGGTGTTTAATGTTGCAAGGCAGGTAATAAAAGCTATGGAATCTATTACATTCAGCATCAAATAAAAAGATTTGCTGCTTCACTTTACAACTTCACAACTTTAATTGAACCATGCAACTTACTTAACCGAGTTATACGAATTCTAACCAAATTATATGGACATTGTTTGTTGTTTATACAGAGGAAAATGTCAACATTCTTCATTTTTCTCTTCCACAGTGTCAGATACTCTTAGCTGTACAAATATATCTACTAAGTCTATGAAACTGTTGTGGAATGCTCTATCAGAGCCCAACATATCCTATACAATAAATGTAATTGGTTCACCACCCGGGAATTGGTCATATTCTATCAATGAAATTGTGCTTGAAAATTTGATACCAGGCAATCTTTATATAATTCAGCTATCTGCTTACCAAGGGAATAACGTGTTGCATGGTTATGGAGGTCAGATTGCAGTGAACACAAGTAAGTATTTATTTTCTTTTTTAATTTATTTAAGTTGACCTTCTACATTTGTTTGGGTTTCTATTTATAAAAATCACAAGTTCTATTACTAATATTTAGATTACAGCAGCTAAGTCATTTTTACAACAATGTAAAAGTTACTGTGACTTTAAGGTGGAAATGTAATAAATTCACAAAGAGAATAAAAATCTCACAAATAAGAACAAAAGTTTGCATTTCCCAATGTGATATTCCTCCTTAGAGACTGTTATTCCAATGCAAATTTTAGCTGCACGTTGCACACTTTCTATGGCATGGTGGTGTAATCTTTTGGAGCACACAACTTTTACAGTAAGTTTTCTTTCATACACTGTGCACTGGTGCATACTATAAAATCCACAATCTTTCTTCCAGTATCAGAAGTGGTCGCTAAACAGTTTTCAAGCATTCAACTTTTTTCAAGCAGAGGCATCCATTTTCATTTGTGAAAATTTTTCCTGTTGATGACTTTTACTACAGTCCCCCCATAAGGGTTACAATGCCACAGTGCATATTACATATTGGTATTGCCACAGATGAATCATTCAGTACATGGTCAAGTGTGACAGATAGGGCTACTGACTGGTTTATCTGTGCTTCTGGGAAGATATGCAGTTTAGATGCACAGCAAAAGGGCTGTAGAACAGGATTTGGAAGCCCTTCCTTAGAGGTATAGATGGAGCAAATCACTGTTTTTACTAATGAGATGGATGATTTAGTTACATTGAAATATAAGCATATAAATGAATTCTTGCTTATGAAAAAAGAGTTTAAGTTGTAAAAGAGAAAATAGGTTTATATTTTTCATATTACTTCCCCCCAAAAATCAGCCTCCTCTGCCACAGACAAATAATCTCCTCTGAAGGCTTTCCCACAAGCAATAAAGTGAATCATTGTTTGTTTTCTTACCATCAATTCACATTATTGTCAACTGGTTTTTACATTGTGATATAACTAGCAAATTATACAGTATATCTGGGGGAAAACACCATTATAAGTGAGCTTTAAATATTGTCATGTTTAAATCAAGTTTTACAAATAAATTCCAGTTTATACCATTGTAAAACAAGGAAGGCAGTCTTTTCATGAATGACTTTAAATTACAGGAATATAGAAGCATTAGGGATGCCAACTTGGTAATCACCCCTTGCTGAGTCAGATTGCTAACATTTTTCTCTACTACAACAATCCTCATTCTGTGGTCCTTGAGCCAGTACAGTACAATTGTTTTATAAAAAATTACCACTTCAGGGATAATTATTGTACTGTCCACTAATTAATCCAGGTAAATTGTCTAAGAAACAGCAGTCAAAATGCTCAATCTGAACTAAAATACATGGTTGCTTTATCTTCCAGTTCCTCCAGTTATTGAAAACTTGATTATAGACAATGTCACTACCAACTCGGTGTCTCTAAGATGGCCAATTCCATTAGGAAATATCAGTTCCTATATCATCCAAGTCTTAGGCACTCCATCAAAAGAACTAAGGGTGGCTACAAATTCTTCCCTTGTGGATCAGCTGATACCTGGAAATTATTACGCATTCATGGTCTTTACTACAAATGGGAATATAAATGGTACAAAAACACAAAATTCTAAATTTATAGGTAAGTTTTAAAGTGATCAAGTGACTACACCTGGCTAGCTGAAAAGTTTTTATTTGTTACAAAAGCCTGATTTTAGAAAATAAACATGATGCCTATAAACTAAAAAAAATGCTGCTCGTCACAAATTTGTTGCACAATTTGTGCGCGTATACTTCAATGCATTGTGGTAATTTGTTGCCATTTCATGAATTTTCAGTGAAAAAAAACGGGTCAGATTCACCCATAACTATACATGATCTGTGCATTTACGTTGTCAATTTACATACATGCAATATGCTGTATTTAAAAATGAACCCTTGTTTATAAATGGACCCTCTTTAACATTGCTGCTAACTATGGCTTGTGATAAAACTGGCCAGTTATGTCATGTCCCACTGTCTTTCTGTTTAAATCAAGAGTAATAAAACTACAGTTAATACCATTCTCTAAGACTAAAAAAAAGACTAAGTCAGCTGTTTCATTATTTACTAAAGGACAAGAATAATTTAAACAGACAGAGGGGTGAAAATTTGTCAGGCCCAGTGAGCAAAATTTCTATTCATTTACAAGATAGTGCCAGTGTTCTATAATAAACAAACAGTGTGTTGTGCTCCCTGGGGCAGTTCATTTTTATAAAAGGGATGCATCTGGAAACCCCTCAGTGTATTTAACTTTTCTTGTCCATTCAACAGAAAATGGGAACATGGGTACCGATACAAATTCAAAAATGAATACAAATTCTTCCCTTGTTGATCAGCTGATACCTGGAAATTATTATACATTCACAGTCTTTGCAACAGCTGGGGATGGATTTCCATTATCCTTATGTTTAAATCAAATTCTCTAAGAATAATAAAACAGACAAAGGCAGCCATTTCATTATTGACTTTAAAAGAGAAGAATAATATAGGCACAGAATACAGCACCACCCAGTGAGCAAAACAGCGCCCCCTTTTTTCCCAAGTCAGTTCTTTTTTTTAATAAAAGAACTATGACAATATCACCGCCTCAAGGTAAAATGTGGTACTACTATCTACTAATGAATATTCAGACATAGCTGCATGAAACACCTTTCTTGGCTTTTTAAAATGATTCTATTATGATAAATCTAGATCTATAAGGCAGTCCCTTGGTCCACTGATGAAAAGAGAACTGAAAACATACAGTACATTTAATACAAACTTCATACATCCCTACATCCCATTTTAGTATTGTACAGCACTGAGGAATATGTTGGCGCATTATAAATACATGGTAAAATACTAATAATAATACAGGTATGTACTAAAATGCATGGTTGTTTTATCTTCCAGTGCCTTCAGCAATTGAAAGCTTGAACATAGACAGTGTCACCAACACTTCGGTGTTTCTAAGCTGGCCAATTCCATTAGGCAATATCAGTTCCTATATCATCCAAATCTCAGGGACTCCATCAAAGGAACTGATCATCAATACAAATTCTTCCCTGGTTGATCAGCTGATACCTGGAAATTATTACACATTCACAGTCTTTGCCAGAGCTGGGGACACGAACGGCACCAAAATTGTAAATTCTACATTTACAAGTAAGTTAAATATTAATGAGGTCTAGTGGCTACAACTAATAATGTTCTAATATGGCCAGTTTGACATTTTCTTTTTTCACTGTTGTTTTCAAGATGTAATTCAAGCTATAAGTATGTTTTAATATATTTTATATTTTATAATGATAAGCAAATTATTTACACTTTTTCACTAGTGACCCTAACAGTGGTTACACAAATGCATAGTACAGATATGGGATGCAAATTGAAACCCCTCATCCAGAAAACTGAGAATAACAGCAAGACCATTTATAGCAAATAATTGTAATATTTTTTTAAAAATATGTCCTTTTTCTTTATAATAATAAAACAGTACCTTGTACTTGAGCCTGACTAAGCTGCAAAATGTCAACAATTCAATTGGGTGTATTAAATATTTTAATGTTTTTAAGTAAATTTAAGATATGGATATGCAAATTTTAAAATAATCCTTTTTCCAGAAAACTCCAGGTCCCAATACCATTCCAGATAATAGATCCCATTCCTACACATGCATTTTGGAGTGGCAAGCATATGCGCAAATGTTTAATATAAAAGCTTAGACAGTTTTAGCCTGAGTCTGGCTGAAGTGAGCATATATTCTGTATACCAGAACTGCTGTTCAGTAAGGTGTTACCAAGGACCTTGTTATTAAGTAATAAAGTAAATGTTGGTTTCAGAAGAATCCGGGGTTTTTGTACTGAGCAATGATACCTGTCTGAATCTTTTTTTTAATGAAAATTGCATATTGGAAAAAAGAGTTGGATAATTATTTTCATTTAAAGAAATTGTTGAAATGCAGAAATATGGGGATAAACTTGCAACGTTTTACCAAGAAGATACCATTGTTACTGTTTGTAAAAAGTATCAATGATTTTAGAAAAAGTAAACTATACATATTAGTACTTTGAGATCTCGGGAGCCTAGCAGCAAATCAAACAGCTAGTTTGGAGGCAAAACTGAGCATGCCTTGATGCTGTTCACAAAGGTACTTGCACCCATTACGATCCGACAAATGCATCACATCAGTGCTTTCAGATTCATTGTAACTGCACACATTGGTGTGAAGAAATCTGGAAACTAATGCCGGCTGGCAGTATTTCCACGATTTCCCAAGTGAGTTGCATCATTAGTGCAACTGACCAGCAGTCATTGAATACGTTTTTATTGTTGAGGAAGTAATGCTATAGCTTTACAGTGGAATTCACAAATTTATGCTTGTACAGGTATGGAATCCATTATCCGGAAACATTTTAAAGCTCAGAATTACGGTATGACTGTCTCCCATAGACTCCATTTTATCCAAATAATCCAAATTTTTAAAAATGTTTTCCTTTTTCTCTGTAATAATAAGACAGTACCTTGTACAAAGATCCAAATGATGGAAAGATCCATTATATGGAAAACCCCATGTCCTGAGCATTCTGGATAACAGGTTCCATATGTGTACAAAAACAGCTCCTCACAAGTTGCAGTAGACACAAATGGGTTTGTGCAAACAGTTAAGCTGGATTTCTAGAGTAAACAGTGAATTTTTGGTAAAATAAAGTGATTTGCATTTGTATACCTCTTACAATAATCTATGTATTTAAATTAACCCTAATAGGCCCTTAGAGGAGGCAGACCCATGGCCACATGGGGGCCTGGGGGTACAGGTGGACCGTTGAGCATTGGTCTTGAGCAATTTTGCTCAGGGGCCCAGACCCACAAACTTCAGCACCTGCTCTTTAATGTTGCTGCTAGCTGTGGGCCTATAAAGCATTGGGAGAATTACAATTTTATAAATGAGTTCCATAGTCTTTGTAATTACGTTTTAGTAGTAAAAATTGCAGTTTATGCCATTCTCTAAGAATAATAAAATAGATTAAGGCAGTTTTTTCATTACTGACTGTAAAAGACATAAATAATGTTAGAGGGGAGTACAGAGGGTGGCAATCTGTTTGTCCAACCCCAATGAGCAAAATCTCTATCCTTTTAGAGATAGTGCCTCTGAGGTATTGTGCTGTCTGGGGCAGCTCCTTTTTATAGAAGAGGTGTATGGTTTATCAGTTCACCATCTCTATTTTTCCAACACACACAGAGACTAATTTCACAGTCTCTTCCCACTATTGCCAAGGCTGCAGCATTCTTACATCCTTCAAAAGCAATTGATGTAGAAAAACTTAAAGTGGACCTGTCACCCAGACAGGGGTTGGGTCTTGTGGTTTTATTAACGGTGTTGGGGGGTGGGTTTCCCTATGCTTCTGAGGAAGTGGCGAGATGCCACGAAACGCGTCAAGTGTGGGGGATGTCATATCCACATGTATACTGCTCTGATGATTTTAAAACCATTTTTTCAATAAAGAAGACTTGATTTTTCCACAACCGCCTGTGTGCTCCATAGTACAATTGCTGAATCTGTATTTATTCGTCTGGATCCGGGGACGCTTACTATGTTGTAGCACGGTGGATTAGTACCCGTGGATCTAAGAGGGTGAGTGCACGCAACTTGTTAATCCACCCAGACATAAAAAGCTGTATAATAAAACTCCTTTTAAAATTAAACATGAAATTCAAATTCTTTTTTTTTATTACAAAAGCGTTCATAGCTTTTGTAAACTCATTTAAATATCTCAGCCTAGGCATAGAGGCGGGGCAAACAATTACTTTCACTTTCTATTCAGCACTGCTCTCCCCACATTCCCCCAGTTCTCTTAACCATTTAATTGTGTAGCCAGTACATGGGGATGGACATCAGGTCCCCCATTCTGGTTCACAAACAAGATTCTGAGATGATGCAAGGCTTGTCTTAATAACAGTGTCCACAAAATGGCTCCTGCCTGCTTCCTATAATTATGAATTCCCAGACTGATGGAAACAAGTTTTAAATAATTTATACAGTGTAATTAAAGTTCATTTTGCTTGACTCACATGATAAAATAGAATTTGGAATACTTTTTTTGGGTGACGGGAATAAAGCTATGAATGCTTTAATAAAAAAAAGAATTTGAATTTCATGTTTAATTTTAAAGGGACTTTTATTATACAGCTTTTTATGTCTGGGTGACAGGTCCACCTTAATGAATGTTTAAATAATTTTCAGTAGACTTAAGGTATGAAGATCCAAATACGGAAAATCCCATGTCCCGAGCATTCTGGATAACAAGTCTCATTCCTGTACTACTGTCTACTAATGTTCAATATTGAGACATAGCTGCATGGAATGCCTTCTTTTAACTTTTTAAAATTATTAACTTCCACTTCACTGACAGAGCAGTCAAAATGTTTGGTTTGTACTAAAATGCATGTTTCTTTTATTTTTCAGTTCTTCCAGCAATTACAAGCTTGATCATAGATAATGTCACCACCAATTCAGTGTCTCTAAGCTGGCCTATTCTTTTAGGAAACATCAGTTCCTATATCATTCGAGTTTTAGGGACTCCACAGAAGGAACTAATAGTGAATACTAATTCTTTACTTGTGGATCAGCTGATACCTGGAAATTTTTACACATTCGTGGTCTTTGTTCAAAGTGGGAATAAGAATGGTACAAACACACAGAAATCTACATTTACATGTAAGTATATTAAAAAAAGTGAAGTTATGTGAAGTTATATTAAAAAAAGGTCTTGTTACTGCACCTAAAAATGTCTTTTAGTATATGTAAGAAGAAAGACGTTTAATCCGAATGCATATGTGGGAGGGAGAGATTAACCATTTTTCTACGTCGTCCGGTAGAACAATTCCACTCTGGTCACGTGGGCAGCCATAAAGAGATGCGGAGAAAAGCATACTTAGAGGGCAGCTTTACTAAGCTCAAGTGAAGGATTCGAATGAAAAAAAAATCTAATTTCGAAGTATTTTTTTGGGTACGTCGACCATCGAATGGGTCAAATTCGATCGAATTAGATCGAAACGAATGATTTGAAGTAAAAATCGTTCGACTATTCGACCATACTGAGACATCGCCCCATTCCCTGGGGAAGATTATTTTTATAGAAGACCTATAAAAATATCATCACTTAAAGGTAAAATGTGGTATCACAATCTAGGCAGTCCCTCTAGTCCACTAATGAAAAGCGGACTGTCATGAAAACATAAGTTTAGTACAAATTCATCCCATTTTAGTATTGTACAGCCCTGGGGAATGTGTTGGCTCTTTATAAATACATGGCAATAATGACAATATTTACTAATACACATGGTTCTTTTATCTTCCAGTTCCTTCAGCAATTAGAAGCTTGATTATAGACAGTGTCACTACCAATTCAGTGTCTCTAAGATGGCCAATTCCATTTGGAAATATCAGTTCTTATATCATCCAAGTCTCAGGGACTCCATCAAAGGAACCGATGACAGTGAATACAAATTCTTCCCTTGTTGAACGCCTGATACCTGGAAATTATTATACATTCACAGTCTTTGCCACAGCTGGGAATATGAATGGCCAGAAAACTGTGTATTCTACATCTACTGGCAAGTTAAATGTTGAAGTGTTCTAGTGACTACATGTATAGGAAAAATACTCTTCTAATATGGCCACTTATTCAGTTTTTTTTTTTAAAGAACATTCAACTGACACATTAGAGCAGGGTCCCCAAACTTTTTTTCCCATGAGCCACATTTAAATGTAAAAGAAGTTGGAGAGCAACATAAACATGCAAACGGTTCCTGGGGTGTCAAATATGTACTGTGATTGTCTATTGGTAGCCCCTAAGTTGACTAGCAGCCTACAGGAGGCTGTGTTTGGCTGTACACATGGGTTTTATGCAACTAAAACTGGCCTCCAAGCCAGGAATTCAAAAAGAAGCACCTGTTTTCAGGCCACTGGGAGCAACATCCAAGGCATTGTTGAGCAACATGTTGCTTCCAAGCCACTAGTTGGTCATCACTGCATTAGAGAATACTGTATGTGAAATGTTTATTATTGCAGCATCAAAAGGATTAATTTAAAGGGAATGAAAAGGCAAAAAAAAAATCCCATTTTTACTTTCTTTAATGAAAAGGAAACCTGTCTCCAATACAGTATACTTTAATTAAAAAATGTGTGCAGTTTTAATAAGAAACCTGACTGTATGCAGCAAAATTCCCCCTTCGTTTCACTTGCTCTGACTACTGCGGATAGGAAACTTCAGACGGTCCTGAACTGCAGGGAAACAGCAGGGGGGAGCCCCCCCACCTTACTTCCCAGAACTCAAGCAGCTTTGTTTCCCTGTAGAGTGGTCGGCAACAGTGTAGAGTTGGATTGTATTTTTGTAGACAAATATAAGACATCCTAAGCACTCAAGCCATTATCAAGGACATTAAGGACATTGAAACATTTTGTGCCTTTAGCGTTTAAAAATGCCTTCCCCTTTAAACAAAACAGGGATTATTTGTCCATATATTGCAATATATTTAAGCTGGCCAACTACGTCAAAGTCATCCCATATCTGGCCAGTCCTATGCTCAATTTTCATCTGATTCATTAAGAATTCAATTGCTTTATTATACATTTTGCATTTTTACCTACAACTTACTTGCTGCTTTCAAAGTAAAACTCGCAAACTTGGTTGCCCTTTTATTAGAAACCTGTGGGATCACCTGACTATAGCTGGAAGGGGTGGGAGCTACAACAAGGAGCTGGCCACTGCTCTTATAGGATTTTCTTTTTGCCTTTACATGCCTTTTAATATTTCCAACTCCAGCTGCAGGGACAAAGATCATGGAGCCAGATTTAAACAGATAAACTGGGATTCTCATTGAAGGATTATTTTGCTGGAGCCACTGGTTCTGCTGAGTTGAAGAAAGTCTGTATTAAACAATACAAAAACTATACAATCTATTAGATTACATGACAACACAGGACCCAGTGCAGTCTACATATTCTTTTTATTAATCAGACGTGCTGTATTAGCTTCTGGCAGATATTATTTGACTTGTGCAGTTTTGATAATTTATGACAATCTCTAAATTTAAGCTCCCAACTGAAGCCCAGACCACACTGAGCATGTGCACGGTCTTGGTCTTGCAAAGATTGTTTAACAGTTACAAGATGATGACCCCCTGTGGCCAACTTTGAGATCTTAAATCATGTGTTTTATTAGGCTTGTGGTGCAGTAAATTCGTGTTTATGTTTAGTGTACAAAAAACAGCATTTCTAGCATTATTCTATTTGAGACTTTAGTTCCCCTTTAAGACTCGATGAACTGGAAACACATTCTGTGAACTAGAAATTTAGTTAAGTCGTGTGTTAAGAATTTTGTTTTTTTAGTCATTGACTAAATAAGGGCTGTTTTTAGCTGTGATAAACTGTTTTCTGTAGTTACCTTTGCTTATGCATTGGGAGAATTGCATATTTATAAGTGGGTGCCATTGTCTTTGTGTTTTAATAAGTATGATTAATAAAACTACAGTTTATGGCATTCTCCAACAATAATAAACAGACAAACACAGCCGTTTTAATATTGGCTTTAAAAGACAAGAATAATGTTGAAAGCACACAGGGTGACAATTGTTAGGCACCGCCCAGTGAGCAAAATTTGTATTCTTTTAATGGGACAGTGTCCCTTTTCTGTAATAAAAATATGGGGCAATGTGCTTATCTTTATATAAGAGGTGCATAGACAGAAAATTACAATAGAACCAGCTTTAAAATATCACTACTTTCTGATGGTACTATATGCAAAGTAATTAAGAGGTACAGTATAGCTGCAGGAACCATCTATTTTGGTGTTTCAAAATAATCAATTTCCAGTGGTTGACAAAGCAGTCCCAATGTTCAGTTTGTACTAAAATTCATTATTCTTTTATCTTTCAGTTCCTTCGGCAATTGAAAGCTTGATCATTGGCAATCTTACCAACACTTCAGTGTCTCTAAGATGGCCTATTCCAATAGGAAATATCAGTTCCTATATCATCCAAATCTTAGGGACTCCACAGAAAGAACTGAAAGTGAATACAAATTATTTCCTTGTGGATCAGCTCATACCTGGAAATTTTTACACATTTGTGGTCTTTGTTACAAATGAGAATATGAATGGTACAAACACACAGAATTCAACATTTACATGTAAGTATATTAAAAAAGCTTTGCTTTCTTCATGAAGAAAATATAGTTATTATTTATTATAAAAATGTTGAAATATGCAGTTCTATACAATAATAAAGCTATGGAGGGAAGGGAAAAGGGATGGGAGGGGTGTGGGGAGTAGGGAAAGGGTAGTGGAGTACACTGGCCCACAGTTTTATTTTACACATAAATTCAGTGGGGGGAGGGTGGGAGAAGAAGAGGGCGTTTAGTCCTCTTCTTTCTCAAGGCTGCCTCATATGATGTAGTCTCTTATCAAGCTGTGAATAAGCCCGTGGCTCCTTAAAATAAGGCAATTACTGGAACAAACAAAACCTCCTTAACAAAGTTTATAGGCGACAGGCTTCCAGGATTGTCCTTCCATATAGGTGCCCTGACACAGTCCATACAACATCACAAAGTGAGCGAGAAACAAGGCATACAGTCTCTGAGTTCATGTTCCAAGACATCAAGCACAGCCGGTTGCAAATGGACAATCCCAACAATTGTGCAAAGATGTTTCCTCATTGATGATGTGTCAAGGCAATGCCAGTACCTACACAGGTTACTGGCATGCATGAGGGTTCATTGGGGTAGTCCACCTTGGATAACCATCCATGCAATGTCTATGTGCTCGTTGGTCAACCTGTCTGAAGAAACATTCCCCCAAACAGATTTTGCAGTTTCAACAGGAAGCCCTAGAATAGACTTTATCACATCCTTTACTCTGATAAACTTTTAATTGTCTTTGTTTTCCACAAGTCAGGCTGGACTCCTCCAGTTGGTGTCCCTTCACAAACTATGTAACATCCAGGTAAAATCAAGGGGTGTTCCAGTTGTAAGGGTAGTAGCTGTCCCACTTGTCCCACCCCAGTGTATGCCAGAGTGGAAGAAGAAAAAAGCAGGACGTGGAGCCTCCAGCAGGGTCCTTGTATTTTTTCTGTGATTGTCTAGCTGATACAGCTGCACACAAAAAAATCGTCGCAGCAGGTTAGGGATGTCTGAATCACCTTTTCCACTTTTGTGGAGTCCTTGTACATCACTGCTTAACTCTATCCACTTTGGAGCCCCAGATGAAGTGAATCACTGACCTTGTTATGGCTTTGCAGACTTTAGCCAACAGTTGTCATGTCTGGGCCATGTACTGCAGGACTGGAAGAATCTCATTCCACAAAACCAGTGTTTTAGCCATTGACTTAGGGGGTTATTTATCAAAATCCAAAAACTTTCTGAAAACTGCTCCGACCAAATCCGCAGACTTCCCTCCCACTTCTTTGTAAATACATTTTCATAAATTTTTCATTTGCCTAAAAAGTCACAATAAAATCATAAATAATCCAAATCCCATGTTTTTTTTTATTTTGCACTCAAATCACCTGAAAGCTATGATTTTTTCAGAAAACCCTGCGCAACTCAGAAAATATTCCAATTGTTTAAGGGACATCTGCCATTGACTTTTACATGTTTTTAGCAGGTCTGAGTACTTTTTTCATCTGACTTTTAACACTAATGGACTTTAATAAATCCTGAAAAAATTGAGGGTCTATTTTCAGAAAAATGTATTTTCCCTTTTAAAAGCCAACCAGAAAAAATCATTGCTTAATAAATAATCGCCTTAATGTTGGTTTTCTAAGAAGCTAGAGCTTCTGTACTGAGCAATGACTGAGCACCACCTGAATCGTCAATCCCAATGGAAATTGCAGATGAGAAAAAGATTTGCATAATTTGAATAGTTTTTGGAAACTCCTTGAAATTCAGAAAATACTGTGTTAATCATTGCCTCTTTTTACCAAGATATAACCATGGTTACTGCATTGTAAAATGTATCAATGATTAATACATTAAGGCAACTATTTGCTTTAGTACTTGAAGGTCTCAAGAAATGCATCCCTTCAGCCTACTCAGATTCACTGTAACTGCGCATATGGATATTAGTGGAACCTGGGAACTACTTATGAACAGTATTTCCATGGTTCCCAAAATGAGTTGCATCATGGGTGCTACTGACCAGTAGTGCCAATACTTTTTGGTGGTGCTGATAAAGTAATGCCATACCCACTCTGGAAATGTGAACAGCAACTGGTGGGATTCACAAATGCATGCAGTAGATGCAACTTAGCATGTGTCTGCAGTTAAGCTGGAACTCTGGGGGAAACACTGCATTGTGGGTAAAATAAAGGGATTTGTGCATATAAATTGAATTTTACACAACAATTTGTATTTGCAAATTAACCCATTATATGCACTATTTTATATTCTATTATCTATAGTGCCTGGTCCAGAGACATTAAAATGGAACATTCAGTTAGGTGTGATAGAACTGGCTATTGTGCATCAGGAGAATGACAACTTAATAATTTTTTTTCATTGTCTGTGTTTAAATCAAATTCTCTAAGAATAATAAAGCTGACAGACAGACATTTCATAATTGACTTTAAAAGAAAAGAATAATATAGGCACAGAATAGGAGGCACCACCAAGTAAGCAAAACAGCTCCCCCTTTCTCCCTGGGTCAGTTCTTTTTCAAATAAAAGCGCTATAAAAATATTACCACCTCAAGGAAAAATGTGGTACTACTATCTACTTATGAATAATCAGACATAGCTGCATGAAAAAAAAAATGATTTCTGTTATGATAAATCCAGACCTATACAGGCAGTCCCATTAGTCCCATTAGTCCACTGGTGAAAAGAGAACGGCAAACATACAGTACATTTAATACAAATTCAAACACCCTACATCCCATTTCAGTATTGTACAGTACTGTGGTATATGTTGGTGCATTATAAATACATGACAATAATAGTAATAATAATATGTACTAAAATGCATGGTTCTTTTATCTTCCAGTTCCTTCAGCAATTGAAAGCTTGAACATAGGCAGTGTCACTGCCAACTCAGTGTCTCTAAACTGGCCAATACCATTAGGAAATATCAGTTCCTATATCATCCAAGTCTTAGGAACTCCATCAAAGGAGATCATGGTAAATACTAATTATTCCCTCGTGGAGGAGCTGTTACCTGGAAATAATTATACATTCAACGTCTTTGCCACAGCTGGGAATATGAATGGCCCAAAAACTGCGAACTCTACAACAACAGGCAAGTTAAATGTTACATAGTTCTAGAGACTACACATAAAAATGTTCTTCTGTTCTTCAGTTTTATTTAGTCTCTATTCGTTAAGAACACAAAGTGTTTAATCAATACAGTTTTAAAAGTATTAACCTGAGACTCTGTGAACTGGGAACACATTCAGTCAACTAGAAGTCCTAAAAGTCAGGTATTATTTAGAATTTTATTGTTTAGCCTTTAAGTAAATGATTGTTTCAGAAGGTGTCAGGGAAACCACATGAAAGTATCTAAATGCATTTCCTTCCTTATTTCATTGACATTTGCAGTTATCACTCTAATCATGATATATTCCCACATAGTCTTCAGTGTCCCAAGGGTATACTTTCCTTATTATATTCCAGTGATGTCTATTTAAGTAAAGTCAGTTACGGTAACTCACTTTAGTTCAGTTTCGGTTCACATACACAAAAACTGAGCAACGTCTTGTTTTTTTTTATAGTTACCTTTCCTACGTACTTGGCCTTGTAATACTCTACCAGCATAGTATAAGTCTTAACAATTGTATTAGTCTACCAGCATAGTACACTTTAAACTTTGAAAGGATATATCATTTTATGCTAAACATATGGGACCTCATTTATAAAGTATGGGTCTTACAGAAAAGTACGCCTACAGCAAAGCATTCAAAGTGTTAGCCTTATAACATGAGGTGCAAAGTACAGCTATGCCCCAGATGCAGTTTCTACGTAACTGAGCAATAAAGAGTGTGCTTTTCAAACCCATGCTCTAGGACCTGCATCTGGGCATTAATAAATACCACCTTTAGGGGCAGATTTATCAAGGGTCGAAGTGAATGCGAGGCAATTTTCGAAGTAAAAAAAAAATCGAAATTCAAAGTAATTTTTGGATACTTCGACCATCGAATAGGATACTATGACTTTGAATTTGCTTAGATTTCGATTCAAAGTAAAAATCGTTTAGAATATTCGACCATTCGATAATCGAAGTACTGTCTCTTTAAAAAAAATGTCAATACTTCGCCAAATTAAACCTGCCGAAGTGCTATGTTAGCCTATGGGGACCTTCTACAACATTTTTCTAAGTCTTCAAAGTGAAATCGTTCGATCCTATGCTAAAATCGCTCTATCAAACGATTTTACTTTGATCGTTCGATGGCCAAATTCAGTGAAAAATACTTGGACTTCGATATTCAAAGTCAAACTATTTCAATTCGAGGGTTGAATTTCAAGTATTTATCACTTCAAAATTCGACCCTTGATAAATTTGCCCCTAAGTGTTAAGAACAAAAATTCAACAAAGCCCTTACTAGCAGTGATGGTTGAATCTTACCTGTTTTGCATTGCATTCGCATCAAAAAGTCAATGAGCATTTTTTTACTATGGGTATTTTTTCTAGGCAAAATGAGGTAATATTTTGCGTATCGCTACTTACTAGTAACAGCTACCATTTGCACTTTATGCCGACTGCTTTCCCATTCTGTTCAAGAGCATTGGTGGCACTCAACACATTGTATTGGACATCAACCAATCCCCAAAAAATTGGTAGTCAACAGCTTGGATAACTAGTCAGCCTGTCTATATATTTCTCTATATGAGGGCACTGTTTAAAGTGGCTTCCCACTTCGTTTTGAGAATAACAATTAGAGAAGATCTATGGTGCTGTACTATAAATCTGTTATTCTGAAAGGTAGTAATTGTTTAAATGAGTAAGTCTATCTTTTTTTACTGTCTGATAATTAAGATTATCTTCTCTTCTCAGCTGCTGTAACAAATTGATTTGTGACCACTAAAAAGCAGTCTGACCAATTGACACACATGCATCTGCTAGGATAAATATCATTTTTTATTGTATGTTATAATTTGAACTGCTGGGAACATTTCAGAATTCCCAGGTCATTTTTACTATTTCAGATTTTTTCCTAAAATTCAAGGTCATAATAATGGGAAATAAATCATTCCGTTGGACACAATGCTTTATGCCAGCTTCATGCAGTATACTGTATGAGTAAAAAGCCAGTAGCAAAACTTAAATATTATACTTTATAATGTTCAGATCAGAAGTCAGATGTGTCAGAAATGTGACAACTGACAAACTGTGTTTAAGGGGCAGATTTATCAAGGGTCGAAGTGAATTCGGGGAATTTTCGAAGTAAAAAAATTCAAAATTCGAAGTAATTTTTTGGATACTTCAACCATCAAATAGGATACTACGACTTCGACTTCAAATTTGATTCGAAGTAAAATCGTTCGAATATTCGACCATTCGATAATCGAAGTACTGTCTCTTTTAAATAACTTTGGGGGACCGTCTAGAGCATTTTTCTAAGTTTTTGGAAGTTGAAGTAAAATCATTTGTTCGATCGCTGAAATCATTTGAATCGTTAGATTCTAAGGATTTAATAGTTCAATCAAACAATTTTACTTCGACCACAGGATACCCAATTCGATGGTTGATAAATCTGCCCCTACGTGTCTGTCTCCAGGTTCTCTGTCCCCCACTTTTTGTCCCATGTCTTCTGATTTCCTGAATATTCTTAAATGCTATATATTAATTTAGAACATCTCATTTTTACACAAAAATAAAATTAGAAAACTAGAAATAAGCTAGAAATATTTGTGGAAAATAAAGGCGACCCCCCCCCTTTTTTAATTGCATGTTAGGTAATATACAAATCTCTAAGTTGGTTAGAACCTGACCACTGACACTATACTACATAGAACTTATAGTTTATAGACTTAGGCTTATATTATTAGACTAATAGACTTTTTTTAGATCTAAGATTTTTAAATTTAGTGCAATAGTTTCACCATGGTAAGGCATTCTATTCTTGTTTTCATATTTGTCTGGTTTGAACATGGAATGTTGCAATTCTATTATACTGACATGTCCCCCCCTTCCTCTATCAGTAGAAATTCTGCATTACTCTACACTGGGTAATTAGCACCTCCCTGGAAGCTCCATTAGATATGGCTAGAATGAAAAACCTAGTTGGCAGACACTTAAGAGTTTATTTACTAAAACTCAGATTTTTATAGTCGAGCTTTAAAGGACAAAAAACAAATTTTTAGAGGAAAACAGTTTGAAATGTTCACGATTTAGTGGGTTGTTTATTAAAATCCAAATTGTTCTGGTTTTTTAAATAAAAAAAGTCTGACCAAAACTAGAATCCACAATTTACCCTTTCAAAACCACAAGTTTTTCGGATTGTCGCATGAAAACTGCAACTTTTTCCTGCGAAAAATCCGAATTTTTTGGATTTCATGCCCAAAAAGTCAGAATTTTTTGTGAAAAGCCCAAAATTTTTGGATTAACGTACGGAACCCAGTGCAGACAAAAATAGTCAAAAAAAGTGCAAATAGGACCTCTGCCATTGACTTCTACAGGACCTAGACAGGTTGAAGATGGAGTATTTTTAGATTCTGACTTTTTGCAGCCTCAGGGTATAATAAATCTGGCAAAATGGTAGTTTTTTTTCCCACTAACAATTCGAAAAAAAAACAAATTTTTACCATTCCGACTTTAATAAATAACCCCCTTATTATATACCCTGAAGGTGCTAACAATTCAAATCTGAAACCTGTTGAAATCATGTAAAAGTCAATGGCAGATGTCCTCACATTTTACTTCTGGAAAAATGAAAAAATGTTTGATGCCTCCACAGTTTTGGGCTGTTTGCGCTGGTTTTCATTCGATGAAAAGCTGAGTTTTCAGAGCATCAATGTGAAAAATTCGAATTGACGCTCCATTTTGTCTAAACTTTTTTTCACACTAATTTGTCAAGAAAAAATATTGATAAATAAAGCAGATTCAAGTTTGACGGTTTGGTTGGATTTTTTTCAATAATAAAATGAGAAAAAATTGTTTTTTAGTAAATAACCCTCTTAATAAAACTACTTTGAATGAGAATACAGTTTAGATAAAAGAGCGTGATACATTTATCAAAGACTAAAATGTTTTCTCGCAAATAAAATTTTAGGCCAGCCAAAATATTTACACTTTTTGTTGCCATTTAATTAATAAAAAGTAAATAAAAAACATAAATATCCCAGGTTTAATGTTTTCCTTATTTTTTATTGCAGACTCCAGCAGCTTGTTTTTATCAATGACCTATTCTACAAATAATAGCAACATACAAAATAAAATTATTCAGCAGGTAAGAAATAGCTAACATTCTCTCTTTATTTGGACTTTATAGTCTATGAATAAATTACATAATTTGTCTGTGTTTTATTTCAGGTACAAAAATTCTTAAGCCAAACCTTTCCTGGACAGAAAATAACAGTTACATTGAAGAAAATGTCAAAAATGTCCTAAAAATAGTATATTAAAGTATATTAGTATATTAAATGATATAATAAAGTATTTGTCCTCAGGATCAACAATATCCAATCTCCCTAATTCAGCAAACTGTCTAAACCTTAGAAATCTTTATTGCATAGACATTCTGGTACAGGTATGGGCTCCGTTATCCAGAAACCCCTCATCCAGAAAGCTCCAAATTACAGAATGGTCATCTCCCATAGATTCCATTATAATTAATGTAATAATAAACAGTACCTTGTACTTGATCCAAACTAAGAAATAATGAATCCTTATTGGAAGCAAAACCAGCCTATTGTTTTTTTTAATGTTTACAAGATTTTCTTGTATGAAGATCCAAATTACGGAAAGATCCATTATCCGGAAACCCCATATACCGAGCATTCTGGATAACAGGTCCCATACCTGTACTGAGTTTATTGCATTAAAGAAGATCATAATATGCTTTGGACCAGCCTTCTTCTCTCTCTGTACCCTTAATGCAGTTCATGTTTTTTTATTTATTTGCCTTGTTCTTCAGAGACAATGCAACATGAACAGCAGAAGCTAAATATATTTAGAACTATTTTCAGTTGGGGAAACCTGAAAACATCATTGATATTGTCTGTTTTTGCCATTTAAAGTGATTCTTACTGAACATACCATATGTGATGCCCTACCTTGACTTATTTTTCACAAAGTTTCCCCATAAACTTTTAAGGCACTTAATGTATATTTTTAAAGATATTGTATTATTTTGTATTTAAAAATACTCATGTGTAATTTGTTACCATTTTATGATCTAATAAACAAAGAAAGCTATATTTTGGGTTTTGTTTTTGGTGTTTACTGGTAAATAACTATAGTGATTCCAACATGCTCTTCTCTGGGTAAATTTAAAGGTATGGGATGCCGTTTGTCCCAAATACATTCTTTATATAAAACTACCCCTAGTACAGAGAATTAATGTCTTTCAGGGTACATTCATATTTGTGACGATATACACAGATAAAAAATGCACAAAATACATATTTTTATTAAAGAATGAAACGAAATCTGGTTTGTGCTGAAAAGGATATCATTATAGTACAAACTCCATTCTGTATATGAGGGTATTTTTACATGAAATCCTGATATGAGTTCTGGGGTTATTATACAGTACATAAAAGTTACCTTGGTGTCATCCTGCTATGAGTTCTGGAGTTATTATAAATTAATTTGCCTTTGTGCCATCCTGCTATGAGTTCTGGGGGTATTATTCATGGATTGCTTTTGTACCATGCTGCTGTGAGTATTGGTGGTATTATACATGGAATTACCACTACATTCATTTATATACTGACCGAGGGTGTATTTGTAAAATGGGGAGTGGTTAGTGTGTGTGTGTGGGGGGGTGTCTTGCAAAGGGGACGGTGCCGCCATGTTCTCCCCTGCCTCTGGATTTCTCTCTGAAAATCTGGTCACCTTACTTGGTGATGTGATGTAATGACCACTTACTGGGTGAACACTAAAGGGATCCTGTCATAGGAAAACATGTTTTTTTCAAAAAAAGTTAATAGTGTTACACCATGACTTGGGGCAGCTGGGAAATTGACAATATGTCTAGCCCCATGTCAGATTTCAAAATTGAATATAAAAAATCTGTTTGCTTTTTTGAGAAATGGATTTCAGTGCAGAATTCTGCTGGAGCAACACTATTAACTGATTCATTTTGAAAAAACATTTTTTTCCCATGACAGTATCACTTAAATGAAAGCTCATTTTTTAGATCGCCAAGGCAGGCGGGTCCATGCTCATGTTGATCACATAATTGCTGCAGCATTATCAAAGGTGATAATATATCCATCCCTCTAAGTGGTTTCTAATAAGACTAAGGAATTTTGCCACATGTAAAATGGCACGGTGATTTATATGCTGAGGTGTCCCGGTTGGAAAGCCCTTGCAGAAAAAAACAAGAGGCAAGTAAGATGACATTTAGGTAAACACTACAGAACCAGTTCAGGCCCTGGTAGTGCTCACCTCCTCCCCACTTGAGTTTTCAGGTAGGAAGGTGCAGGAACCAGTATAGCTTTGCCTAGGACACCCTTCCTGCTTGGACAAGCAATGAGCATATTATTCAGTAATGAATCTTAAAGGGGAAGGAAACCTAGTCGGCGCAAAACCCCCACCCGTTTGTTGCCCACCCTCCCTCCTCCCCCCTGGCCTACCCGTCCCGCTGGGCAAATGCCCCAAACTTGTTACTTACCCTTCTGCGCAGGTCCAGTCCAGGGAGTTCACAGACGACATCTTCTTCCACGCGATCTTCCTGCTGTGAACGGCGTTTTGGCGCATGCGCAGTAGGATCATTTTGCCGGTACGGATCTACTGCGCATGCGCCAAAAGTCACGCGCATGTGCAGTAGATCGTACCGGCGAAATGATCCTACTGCGCATGCGCCGTTCAAAGCAGGAAGAAGATCGCTTGGAAGAAGATTTCGTCGGTGAACTCCCTGGTCTGGACCTGCGCAGAAGGGTAAGTAACAAGTTAGGGGCATTTGCCCAGCGGGACGGGTAGGCCAGGGGGGAGGAGGGAGGGTGGGCAACAAATGGGAGGGGGGTGGGGGGTTTGCACCGACTAGGTTTCCTTCCCCTTTAAGTGCTCAATTATTGCACCCAATGCAATGGGAATTGAGGCCCTTTGTCTCTGAGGTAGAAGAATTTCTACATCCACTGCTTATTACCGTGTATTCAATTGTGAACTTTGTTGTTGACGTCTTGTTAAAAAAGTTATCAGAACAATGATAATGAACCACTGCTCACATTCATCCAGGCAAAGAAATAAACAAACCCCTTTATGTAATGTGCAGGAAAATCATTTTATTAAAATGTTAGTGATATAAATAAGATTAAATACAGAATCATCAATGTTTAACCATAAAAATATCTCATCCTAAACCATAATCTTTAAAAGCTGATATAAAAATATATTCTTTGTTTTTATGTTTTTTTAAAAAATGGACTGAAAGTACATGAAGTGTGCAAAGGGATTTTACATTTTTAAACCTGAGGTATGTCAAAATAAATCTTTTAGTGACACTGTAAAGCATAATTAAATAATCTCTTAAAGTAACAAGTGATAAGGAAGTAGAAAGGCACATGATTTACAGTAATGCTTGTTCATTAATAGTAATTATACGGCAGTCATACATTCCAAAGCATTATAAGTTATATGCCTATCCTGACACTCTCCCTTCATTGCACTGGTCATTATGTAAACACTTATAATTTAATGAATTTTGATAAATTATTGAATTACATTTGTTCTTAAGAATATACAGTAACAAACAAATACACAGATGCTGCTGGCCACGATTGTTGCTCTCAAACAGCGAATAATAAATAAATGTTATCTTTATCATAAAGTAAAAGTGCGTTTATTCCCTATAGAGGAAGGCCATTGTCATATATACTTGTCTTTTAATTAAAGCATAGGACAGGGTCGTTGGATATCTCCGTTTTAGTAAACCAGCTAAAACTTCATTGAAGTAAACATTTTTCTATAAAGAAGGTGTTCAGGTTTTTACATCCGGTCTTTTTATCTTCACCTGAAAAAAAAAAAAACATGATGATCTATATGTGAAACCTAGGCTGGAATAAAGTGTTTAGTGAAATCTCTGCAACTGTTTCAGGGGCAACTGCTTTGTTTAACTTGGTCATTTTTAAGTGAACTTGTATGATCCTCAGTCTGAGTGTGTGAAGAACAATTTAGCCAGTCAAACACCAGACTTCATTGGTCAAAATGGAAGCCATGCAAGCTGGAGATCCCCCACTGTATTATGAACCATCTAATCAATGATCCGGCAGAGTCCATGGACTGATCTTGGCAAGTTATGATAAACATGAAGTTATGGAATCCCTGCAGGCCAAATACAGTAACTTCATGGTGCTCAGTCAGTGTAGCAACAGTTTTTTAGTGTTTACATAAATTAGTTCTCAAATTAGTTCAGGTGCAGCAGTAAATGGGTTACTAAAGGAAAATAGCATTGGAGCAAATTGGCAGTAATAAAAATAGCAGAACACCAGATTATTAATGTTCATGTTCTCTATTTAACCTTCTTAATGCATTCCACTTGTAACCTGCTTTCAGTCTTGTTTTCTTACTTTTTCATTTGACAATTTCATTAAATTCTATTAAATGCTGCAAAATCCACCACAGACTCATAAATGCTTTCCAAATACACTGCCTTTATATAGAATATGTACAGTATTGTTAACCCAAGTTTTTCTTCATCACTCCAGATTATCTACTGCAACCTCCTTTGAATGCCTTTAATTCTTTGTTTCAACTTCTATATTCTGTCCTTCATTCTGGATATCACACTTGCTTCACTTTTCTACCCCCTTCTGCATTTTTTCCCCTCTTCATTTTTTTCTGATACATGTCTTTCCTCTAGAAGGAGCAGGAAAGTCCTTTTTATGGGGACTGGACAAACATTTATTATGAAAACCAATGAACTGGGTGCTTGCCCAAACCCTAGACAGTGTATCACTTCACCTACATATTAGGAAAGTGACTGCAGGTTCTCCATCCTGCAACAAGGTACAGGTAAAGACACTATACCACACTCTCAAGTGACCACCTATATGCAAGATCCTACCCAACTCATGTGTGACATACCCCACAGTTAGGAAACCAACTGTGTGTACGATAGCAGTTACAATTATACTTCTGCTTTTAACTATCTATTAGCAATCAAACTACAATATACTTTGTAGGGGAGAATACTTTCTCCCCACGTGATTGACTCGGGTATAAATGATTAAATTCAATTGTTTCTCAAAGACAATCACAAACGATCAAACTGCAGGCAATCCTAGAGTCCTCAGTTCAACCCATAATAAGTCTTAAATGTTAGTCCTGTTACAGAGCAGGCCCGGACTGGCAATCTGTCAACTCGGGCAATTGCCCATGGGGCCGCTCTGTTTCCTGTTCAAGTGGGCCGCTCCTGAACAGAGAAATAAGTGTGTTTCCCCCTCCGTCGCGTTGATAGAAGGCAAGACCAATAGGGCAGCTTCAATGTGGCCCAGCTTGAAGCACTCGGTTGCCGTATAATCAGGAGGGAGAGAGAGACTCTGCTGCTGTGCTCTGTGACAGCACGCCTCCTCCCCCTTCGCAGCTTCGCTGGCCTGGCTGGACTGTGTGGTTGAATAGGAGACGTCCAGCTCGTCATGTGACTCGTCTCGTCTAGACCTGCCTCTCTGCATTGTGACCCGTCGGCATGTCAGCTCCTAGTAAGAGGTACTGCTCAGTAGGGGAGGTAGGGAGCCTGTGAGAGGGATCGCTGACTGTTTATTGCTAAAAATATTTTGTGCTGCGCGGGTACTAGCCACAATCTGATACAATCTGGACTGTTGAGGGGGGGGGGGGGTTGGGGAGTTCTAGTTCAACAAGTGCTTTATTTTTTAGTTTAACTGTTTATTGTTTTGTGCTGCGCAGGTACCAGCCACAATCTAGACTGTTGGGGGGGGGACTTTGTGAGTTCTAGTTCAGCGAGTGCTTTCTTTTTTGGTTTAATAGTCATTAAACCAAAAAACAAAGCACTCGTTGAACTAGAACTCACCAAGTCCCCCCCCCCAGATTGTGGCTGGTACCACAATCAGCACGCAGCACAAAACATTCTTAGCAATAAACTGTTAACCTGAAAAACAAAGCACTTGTTGAACTAGAACTCCCCAACCCCCCCCCCCCCCCCAACAGTCCAGATTGTATCACTTGCATATCACGTATCACTTGCATATTATAAGAAGTAATATACCTCATACTATAATGGTGAACTATTGAATTCTTGTAATTTTTAAATAAAATGTTCAAGGCTTATAAATAAATGGCAAACCAACAAAGTGGTTAATATAGACACACTAGATTTATGTGGTGCCATTACATAATATTTTACTGTACTATAATGTAATAATAATAATAATTAATGAACATAATATTTTACATTAATTACAGTTAAGTGAAAAAAGGCAGCCCTTTATGCACATCACCTATAACCATTTTTGCAGTTTTACCCCAATATACTGTATGTGTGGACGAGTGCAAAAAATAATGTCTTTACATGTGGGCTGCTTTGATTATTTTGCCCGGGCTGCTTTTTACTCCCAGTCCGGCCCTGTTACAGAGGTTAGCAGATACTGTAAAAAGAAAAGGGATGATTTCTCATACTATACATACCTCAGAGAAACTGCCAACTGTCTCCAGATGAGGTTTCCAGCTAACAAGGTGAGGTTCATTTCTAGTATTAGTGGATATCACTGGTATATTGGATTCTTTCAGGGTAGTAAAACCTATAAAAAGGTGAATAGAGCAGTGTAAATGCATTTTAGGAGACACAGACACTGAATGCAAACACATCATAAGTTATGGTGAAAAAGGTGCTTAACTTACTGGAAAATGGGGATCTCTTTGTACTAAATGTAGTAGGGAATATTCTGCAGCAATAACAAAAGAAAAAAGTGTTACACAAAAAAACATATACATACATGTAGCCACTTTACACATCAAGTGAAAATAATAGCATTTTGCATAATAAAAGATAATTCAAAGCAACTTTCCAATATATTTAATTAAAGGTTTTCAGTTATTTGAATTTGAATTGGTATTTAAATCAGCATCTTTCTGTCCCTTGCTCTTCAACACTTGTCCTGGCTACATGTATCACTGAAACAATGCAGCAGTATCCAGCCAAGACTATGGTTCCCACAATGCCTTGTATGTTTCTCTGATTCCCCGTCTTCACAGATCTGTTAATCCCATAATTTGCAAGGTAGTATGGGAACTGTGTAGTTCACACGTTCCTTAATTAATGTATACTGAAAGGTAATTTAGAATTGCATTTTTTAATAGCACATACTAGTTCTTTGTACTTTGCTCACTGTCCTGTGTGTGACTTCCCAAAGGCTCAAGTACTTACCGAAAGGGGAAAAAAATGTAACTTTAATGCATTTGCATCTTCCTAAGTGACCCCTTATACCTCATGCTTGTATACATTTTTTATTATACAAGTTTGATAAGAAGCTGATCAGATGCTTCTGCTATAGTAACCCACCTTTCTGTATCATCTTTCTTTTGATTCCGGCGATAATAGAAGACAGCTAAACCAATGCCCAACATTAGGAGGAAGAGGAATGCCAAGGCTCCAAATAAAATACCAAAGAAAGCATTCAGGTTCATGGCAAGATTTTCACACTGCTTCCCAGAGACGGTGTATATTGTGAAGGAGGTACAGCTGTCATAGAAAACATGTAGGATGTGGTTAATGTCATAATAAAGGAATGGTCTATAGTACATTTTGGCCCGTTTTGTCATTATATTGGTAGGTGGCATAGAATGCTGCTAGGGATCATAAATGCTTATCATGATGTTTATTTCTGTATCGATACAAATGTATTTTTTTGTAAATGCAGGTAACATAAACTATAACTTTCCTATAAAGTACGTAATGCTTCCTCTTCAGATGTATCTGATTCTGGCAAAGCAGATCCCTTCAGCATGCGAAAAAACACTTATAAAACCTGTAAGAGGACCACTATATACTCATGTGTTGGGGTCATGGGTAATTGGCAGTATATGTACAGCACTGTTAAATATTCTGGCACTTCTGCATGAATAAAAATAATAATGCAACCCATTCACTTACTTGCAGAAAGGTCCATCAAATAGCAGTATGCATTGTCCATTATTCTGGCAATAACCACGACACCTTGAAACACACATAAAGTTTTCATCCACAATGTAGCCCCCGCTTAAATCACTAGCGTTGCAGAAAGCCATACTACGCAGTTGCTCCAGAGTCACTAAGGAAACAAGTCATATTAAAAACTTAATGTCACACTTTCACACACCACAAGGCCAAATGATTTTTGCATGAGACATCTTACATGCAATTTGTAATAAGGGAGTTCCAAGTGTGCCAAACACGATTTATTATATGGCGTAAAACAGTGTAAAAAGTGGTTTGGTGCATTTTGTGCCATTTAAAATGTCTCTCCGCCAGTCATAACACTAGGTGGATGGAATTTAGGGGTAGGATGGGGGCACACAGATCATTGTGCTCCACAACAGAGAGTAGAGACGTGTGGCAATTTGGAATTAGAGGACTGCAGTGTGCAAAGTGCAAAACATGCCCCTTTTTGTACTTTGCACATTGCTGTGCAATGGTGGGGATGTGTTATACTGAGACTGAGAGCCTAGTGGATCGGCACCTTCACATATTTAACATATAGTGTATGCTCAGGAAAGGAAAAAAAGTAAAAGAGAAAGGGAAAGGAGGAGAGAAGGATAAAAGAGAAGAGAAGGAAAGCAAATAATGGGAGGCGAGAAGCACATTAAAGGGATTCTATCATTATTTTTATGGTGTAATTTTTATTTCTAAATTACACTGTTTACACTGCAAATAATTCACTCTACCAAATTTTATTCCTAACCCAGAAAGTTTTAGTTGTAATATTGGCGTGTAGGCAGCCATCTTAGGTCATTTGCCTGGTCATGTGCTTTCAGAAATAGCCAGCACTTCAGGATGGAACTGCTTTTAGGCAGGCTATTGTTCCTCCTACTTAATGTAACTGAAGGAGTCACAGTGGGACCTGGATTTTTACTATTGAGTGTTGTTCCTTTATCTACCAGGGAACTGTTATCTGGTTACCTTCCCATTATTCTGCTGATGTGCTGCTGGTGGGGAGAAGGGATGGGGAGGTGATATCACTCCAACTTGCAGTGCAGCAGTGAAGATTGACTGAAGTTTATCAGAGCACAAGTCACATGACTGGGGCATCTGGGAAACTGACAATACTGTATGCCTAGACCAATGTCAGATTTCAGAATTAAATATCAAAACATGTGTTTGCTCTTTTGAAAAAAAATGAATTTCAGTTCAGAAGTCTGCTGGAGCAGCACTATAACCTGATGCATTTTGAAAAAAACTTGTTTTCCCACGACAGTATCCCTTTAAAAGAAAAAGAAATAGGCGAAAGATACAGAATGGTATTTGAAAATTAATTGAGCAGAGAACTGGTAAAAAGAAGGTACTAATAAAGGCAGAAGAGGAAGTGGATATTGCAATATGGTACATGTATGGCATTGTGTGATTCAGAGTGCTTGGGACCTGCAGTTTTCTAGATAAGGGTTTTTTCTGTAATTTGAATCACCCTATCCGAAGTTTACTAAAAACACATTTAAACATTACATAAACCCACTAAGCTTGTTTTGCCATTAGTGTGGATTCATGCAGCTTTATAAGGATCCAGTGTTTTATTATTACAGAGAAAAGGGAAATCATTTCAAAAAATTTGACTTATTTTCTTAAAATAGTCTTTATGGGAGATGGCCTCCCATAACTCGGAGCTTTCAAAACCAGGCAAAAGACATATCTAAATGGCCTTAAGCTAACCAACCAATGTCAATGGCTACCGACACTGTCTGTAACCCTTTCTTGTCATTATGGAAAATTTGAATGCATCCAGCGCATTTAATAGTTTGAAAGCAGACGGTTGTACAGAAACAATTTACTTACAATAGTTTCCACTTTCCACATCATAATAAATTGACGTCTCTGCCCGGCTACTTGAGTTTGTCGTTTTAAGTCTTTGCCGCATTACATTTACCAAGTCGTTATTCAGATATTCAACGTCTGTCCGGTTAGTAACATATCTAAATTCAGCTGTGATTTGTGCCAGACTGTCCTTGTTGTTGTTAGCAATGCTAGAAAAGAACAGAGCCAAAAACCATGTCAGAGTGTTACCGGTATATAAAAATAAAATATAAATCTAGTATTGTGCCATGAATCCATTATTTTTTACCAGCAATGTAACAAATAATGATTTTGTAATAATGATGCTCTTTATGTCAGAGCCCTTGTTTCTCTCGTGTCTCTTAACACATCCCATTTAAACTTTGTTACTGGGTGTTTTGTTTTTTTTACTTCTTGCAAACATAATCCCTTTTTGTACTGATGTTTTTTTTTATATACATATGTACATGTACAGTATACCACTGCATAACTGGTTAACTGTTACGATGCAGATGTTTAAAACAAGGACAGGAAAAGGGCATACCTTGGTGCAGTGAAATTGCTCAATTTTTTAAACTGTGAAAATGTCTCATTGTTAATTTTCAGAGAAACCTACAAAGAATGAACAGAATAAAGAAAAATCAGTGGTCAAATGAGATATTTTTAAACATTTTTTTTTATAGTTATTAGTTGCAGTTCTTTTATTGTATACCCTATGGAGGTCAATTACAACCACAAGTGCAGTGATCTAAGTTCACATTTTCCCCATGGTGCAGCTTTATTTTTACCCAGAAATCCAGTGTCATTGTGGTCACCAAAGGTAATGCAACCGTTTTGTTGTAAATTGAACTCTATTATGTGGAAGTCAGTCTGCTGGCATTTCCCTGTGGTCTAACATCTGAGCCCGATTCAAAGTGCACCGAGTCTACTGACACCGGGCGCAAAGGGAATCCTGGAGCAACTACCAGGTCAGGAGGTGGTGGTGGTGGTAGCTCCAGGTTTCCCATGCATTGATAGGCACAGCAATATTGTTTCTGCTCCCTGTATGTTGTAGAGTAAATATTTCAACACAGACTTAAATTACAAAGCGAAACATGGAGATACATACATTTCCTTTAGCTTCTTCCTCATTGGTGGGTCCATTACGGTTAAAAAATATACGCACTGTTCTGTTTGGTACACCTAAGTGAAAAACAGTCATTAGAATTTGATACACATTGAAAACATGTTTAAAAAAGGAGCTACACAGCACAAAAAGTTTTCTGCAGTTTTGCTCTTATTTTATTTTTTTCATTATAAAGTGCAAAAATGTTAGGACTTTTTTCACACTGGTACTTCACCCTGCATTTCTCTGCAGTGGATCTCTCTAAATAAAGCCTAGATAGTAGAGGAAGCTCAACACTGAAAAAAAAATTTGGAAACGCGTCGGAATAGTCGCACACGTTAAAACCACCGCACATCAACATTATTCAGACGATCATTGACTTTAATGCCGGTGTCAAAATTGATGTGAGCGTCAAAATTGCCCCAAATTGAGGTGGGCGTCAAAATTGATGCGGGTGACAGAATTCGAGTGTCACAATTTCTTTGCGGTTTTGCGAATTTCGCCGAAAATTTTCAAATTTTTCGGCGAAACAGGGGAAATTTGCCCCCCACTTCTCAACACCACCAGCCCCATGGAGAAGGATTCATTAAACTGCCATTGCTGCCCCTATAAGTGTTCAGCAGTAAGGTTAAAAGACTCTGAGCTCTCCCAGTGCTCCAATGAATACCATATACTGTTTAATATTTGCTTCTCTATTTGTGCATGTGTTTTTTTCTATGTTTGTGTGAGCATTTGTGCATATTTATATATGCATTTTTGTATTATTCATGTAGTTGCCTGTCTACATTTTTGTATATGCTTTTCTATGTGTATGTGTGTGCATCCATCTATCCCATATGCAGCTTAATCTATCATTTTCTGATATAATTAGCCTGCTGATTGTAAGAGTGAAGGAGAACTTCACCAATCAACATATGAGTCAGTCCGTAACTTTCTCTTCAGAGAGAATTGAAAGAATAGTTAAAAAATGGCAAATCATGGATGCTTACAAGAATATAATTTTTATTGCTTATTCCTTTCTCTTACTAGGAAAAAATCTATATAGAGGAATGTTTGCCATTCCAAAGATAGAATTGTGGAACATATTTTTTTATATATAATTCATTTAATTGACAGCATGTCATGTACTTACTTGGTACAAACTGTGCAGAGAATGTATCTTTTGTTTTTTCACATTTATCTCCTTCAAATGCTAATTTGCAGCTGCATGTTTGGGCACAGTTTGTTCCTTCTCTTGTGCAGGTTCCACCATTTAGGCAATAATTTGATTCACAAGTATCACATGTACAGACAGTTCCATTTCCTGTCAATAGCAACCAACATATTTTTTACACCACTTATATAATAATTGCATTATAAATGATTGTTAAGTTAACCTTTCCAACAACTGGGTTTCCATAAGTTTCTTTGATAATTGACAAAAGCATGTATGGTCTGTTGGCCAAATGCACAGCCGAACTCTAATTTACATATACAAATGCAGTTGAATTGTAGACAATTCAAATCTAGGCCTATTAGGTAAACTTGTAGAATGTGAAATATTTATTCTTGCTTTATCTAAATAATCTTGGTTATGGGAACAATTGTAACCTCCTTTATGGGTTGTGCAGTTGGAATTCTGATTGGAGTTGGTGCCTTTACCCAAGAATTCTGGGGAAAATGTTGCATTGTATATAAAAAACATAGCAAACTGAACCTATATTTTTTCATATGCCACCTTAAATTTCTTTAGTAAATAAATCCTATAGTGTTTTAAAGTGTTCACTTTCAGACATGTTTCATTACTTACCTGTGAATCCAGTCCTACAGGTACATGTGTAACTTCCTTGGATGTTTTTGCACACAGCATTTGTATCGCATGGGTTTTTATCACACTCATTAATATCAGTACAGGAGGTTCCATCTTCTAATTGCAACATAATGTAGAATTAGTATGAGGAATTGTTGTTATGATTGAAAAAAAATTCAATCAATTTATATTCGTTACACTTTTTTTCCCAAAAGTTTAGCGTCTACACTTGAAGTAAAAATCTACTATTTAAAGGACAAGTAAAGGGAAATTCACTGGGATTCCAATATGTAAGTCAATTCAGTCACTGTGTTTTTTCCTCAGCCCGGTGCGCCTTTTAGGAAAGAAATGCACCAGCCCTTGGTGCTAAGTATCACATCTCTGTACCACCAGGTTAGGTACATTTTACAGAAAGCCTTAGTGCAGACTAAAAACATTTTTACTGCACTGTGCTTGAAATTTACTGAAAAACTAAATTTTTTGTGGTTTCTGAGGTAAGCGCATTTTTTAGAGCATTGTTCAGTGCATTTTTCTATTTGTGCGACCAGAGGGTCATCTGAGAAAGATAAGCAACATGATGTTGGTGCACTCATTTTTAGTGATTTAGTGGTGGGGGGGAGTAAACAACAATACCTATTAAGATGACTTTTTGAAGTATATCAGTAGTATTATATTAGTAAAAATATTTATACAATATTCATACATATAATAAAACTCGGCTATAGGCAGTAGAGAACAGTACAGAAATTTCTAAGCCATGCACACCCAGATGGTAAGTTAAATAGTGATGCAAGTGCTGATGAGTCTGAGATGTTTACATTTCTTGAGACAATTCTATTATGGGCCTAGAGATTATCTTCTCTGATGTAAATTTGTTGTATGTGAAATATTACATTAGTGCTTATACAGGTATAAGACCTGTTATCCAGAATGCTCCGGACCTGGGATTTTCCGGATAATGGATCGTTCCGTAATTTGGGTCTTCATGCCTTAAGTCTACTAGGAATTCATTTAAACATTAAATAAACCCAATAGGCTGGTTTTGTTTCCAATAAGTATTAATTATATCTTAGTTGGGATCAAGTACAAGGTACTGTTTTATTATTACAGAGAAAAGGGACATTTTCAAAAATTTGGACTATTTGGATAAAATGGAGTCTATGGGAGACATGCAATGTGTTGTAGCCCGCTCACACACCCTGGCCTTCAACGATTCAGCGCCTGGTGCACGGTGTTGGAGGGATCGGCACCCTCCTCAGCAAACTATCCAAGAAAACACTGGCACTCGAAGGCTAGCAAAAGCAGGGTTATTCCCTTGCGTTTTTATTCTGCAAACGTCATTTGCAGAATAAAAACGCAAGGGTATAACCCTGCTTTTGCTAGCCTTCGAGTGCCAGTGTTTTCTTGGATAGTCTATGGGAGACAGCCATTCCGTAATTTGGAGATTTCTGGATATCGGGTTTCCGGATAAGGGATCCTATACCTGTACATCATTGCTAGGAACAGCCCTAGGAACAAAACACTGGCAAAAAATTCACCCTATTAAAATGCCAAGCACATTGTCTAGTGCCTACTAGTGAGCATCTATACTAGCACCATGCAACAGTTAGTCAGTTATTCCTACTTTGGTGCATGAGGCAGTTAATCTAGTTTAATCACATGCAATTGGATGGCAAGTATGCCCATATCCTTCCCTTTGTCACATTAACCCTTGTAGGCATTCAGTTTTAAGCTTGACTGAAGCTGGTGGATTTACCCTAGAATTCTGGGGGAAATGATGCATGGTAGGCAAAACCAATGGTGACCTAAACTTATATTTTTTCATATGCCACTTTATGTTCCTTTAGTAAATTAATCCTATCGAGTTTTAGATTGGAGAGTTTTGGACATGTTTTATTACTTACTTGTGAATCCAGGGTTACAGGTGCATGTGTAACTTCCTTGGTTATTGTTGCACACTGCATTAGTTCCACATGGCTTGTTATCACACTCATTAATATCAGTGCAGGAGGTTCCGTTACCTAAATGCAATGTAATGTAGAGTTAGTATAAGAAATTAATGTTATTAATTAAAAAATTATTATAATTTTTTTTCTAAATTTCAATATCTACATGTGAAGCAAAAACCTAGACCTAGACAATAATCTAGGCCTATTATGCAAATGTGTAGACTGTGAATGATTTCATTATTGCTTTATCTGATTTCTTGGTTACAGGAACAATTGCAGCCTCGGTCATAGTTTGTGCTAATGGCAATAAGTGAACATAGTTTTGTAATACACTCATTTATATCTATTTTAATCACATGCTATTGGATAAATGCCTTCCCATATCCTGCCCCCAGGCTACTTCCACACTCACAGATACTCAATTTTAAGCCTGATTGGAGTTGATGACTTTAACCGAGAATTCTGGGGAAAATGTTGCATTGTATATAAAAAATATGGCAAACATAACCTATATTTTTTAATATGCCACCTTATATACCTTTAGTAAATCAATCTTATAGCATTTTAGAACAAACAGTTGTGGTCATGTTTCATTACTTACCTGTGAATCCAGGGTTACAGGTGCATGTGAAACTTCCTTGGGTGTTGTTGCACACTGCATTAGTTCCACATGGCTTGTTATCACACTCATTAATATCAGTACAGGAGGTTCCGTTACCTAAGTGCAATGTAATATAGAGTTAGTATAAGGAATTAATGAATTTCAATATCTACATGTGCAGCAAAACCTAAACCTAGACAAAAATCTAGGACTTTTATGCAAATGTGTAGACTGTGAAAGATTTCATTATTGCTTTATTTGAATAATTTTGGTTAAGGGAACAATTGTAACCTCAGTCTTAGTTTGTGCTGATGGCATTAAGTGAACATAGTTTTGTAATACACATTTATATCTGTGCAATTGGTTCCATCTATTTTAATCACATACTATTGGATAAAAATCTGCCCATATCCTGCCCCCAGGCTACTTCCACACTCACAGATACTCAATTTTAAGCCTGATTGGAGTTGATGCCTTTAACCTAGAATTCTGGGGAAAATCTTGCATTGTATAAAATATAACATGGCAAACATAACCTATATTTTTTTAATATGCCACCTTATATACCTTTGGTAAATCAATCTTATAGCATTTTAGAACAAACAGTTGTAAATCAATCTTATAGCATTTTAGAACAAACAGTTGTGGTCATGTTTCATTACTTACCTGTGAATCCAGGGTTACAGGTGCATGTGTAACTTCCTTGGTTATTGTTGCACACTGCATTAGTTCCACATGGATTTTTATCACACTCATTAATATCAGTGCAGGAGGTTCCATTACCTAAGTGCAATGTAATGTAGAATTAGTATGAGGAATTAAAGTTAATAGCTGACAAACAAGTTTTTCACTATAAAATCTGAATTTTTAGTGGGAAAAAAACCTAAAACCCTAAAAAAAATTTATACAATATGCATATATATATAATGAAACTCAGCTATAAGTAGTAGAGTAAAGTATGAAAATATCCAAGCCATGGATATAGTGATGCAGTGCTGATAAGTCCAAGATGTTTTCTTGAGACAATTCTATTAAAGGCCTAGAGATTATCTTCTATAATGTAAATTGTTAATGCTTATACATCATTGTTAGGAACAACCGTGGGATTAAAACCCTGGCAAAAAAATTCACCCTATTAAAATAGCATGTACATTGTCTAGTGCCTACTAGTGAGCATCTATATTAGCACCATGCGACAGTTAGTCAATTATTCCTACTTTGGTGCATGATGCAGTTAATCTAGTTTAATCGGATGCAATTGGATGGCAAGTATGCCCATATCCTGCCCCATGTCATCTCCACCCTTGCAGGCATTCGGTTTTAAGTCTGATGGAAGCTGGTGGATTTACCCTAGAATTCTGGGGGAAATGATGCATGGTAGGCAAAAACCATGGTGACCTAAACCTATATTTTATCATATGCCTCTTTATATTCCTTTAGATAAGAGAGTTGTGGACATGTTTCATTACTTACCTGTGAATCCAGGGTTACAGGTGCATGTGAAACTTCCTTGGGTGTTGTTGCACACTGCATTAGTTCCACATGGATTTTTATCACACTCATTAATATCAGTGCAGGAGGTTCCATTACCTAAGTGCAATGTAATGTAGAATTAGTATGAGGAATTAAAGTTAATAGCTGACAAACAAGTTTTTCACTATAAAATCTGAATTTTTAGTGGGAAAAAAACCTAAAACCCTAAAAAAAATTTATACAATATGCATATATATATAATGAAACTCAGCTATAAGTAGTAGAGTAAAGTATGAAAATATCCAAGCCATGGATATAGTGATGCAGTGCTGATAAGTCCAAGATGTTTTCTTGAGACAATTCTATTAAAGGCCTAGAGATTATCTTCTATAATGTAAATTGTTAATGCTTATACATCATTGTTAGGAACAACCGTGGGATCAAAACACTGGCAAAAAAATTCACCCTATTAAAATAGCATGTACATTGTCTAGTGCCTACTAGTGAGCATCTATATTAGCACCATGCGACAGTTAGTCAATTATTCCTACTTTGGTGCATGATGCAGTTAATCTAGTTTAATCGGATGCAATTGGATGGCAAGTATGCCCATATCCTGCCCCATGTCATCTCCACCCTTGCAGGCATTCGGTTTTAAGTCTGATGGAAGCTGGTGGATTTACCCTAGAATTCTGGGGGAAATGATGCATGGTAGGCAAAAACCATGGTGACCTAAACCTATATTTTATCATATGCCTCTTTATATTCCTTTAGATAAGAGAGTTGTGGACATGTTTCATTACTTACCTGTGAATCCAGGGTTACAGGTGCATGTGAAACTTCCTTGGGTGTTGTTGCACACTGCATTAGTTCCACATGGATTTTTATCACACTCATTAATATCAGTACAGGAGGTTCCGTTACCTAAGTGCAATGTAATGTAGAATTAGTATGAGGAATTAAAGTTAATAGCTGACAAACAAGTTTTTCACTATAAAATCAGAATTTTTAGTGGGAAAAAAACCTAAAACCCTAAAAAAATTTATACAATATGCATATATATATAATGAAACTCAGCTATAAGTAGTAGAGTAAAGTATGAAAATATCCAAGCCATGGATATAGTGATGCAGTGCTGATAAGTCCAAGATGTTTTCTTGAGACAATTCTATTAAAGGCCTAGAGATTATCTTCTATAATGTAAATTGTTAATGCTTATACATCATTGTTAGGAACAACCATGGGATCAAAACACTGGCAAAAAAATTCACCCTATTAAAATAGCATGTACATTGTCTAGTGCCTACTAGTGAGCATCTATATTAGCACCATGCAACAGTTAGTCAGTTATTCCTACTTTGGTGCATGATGCAGTTAATCTAGTTTAATCGGATGCAATTGGATGGCAAGTATGCCCATATCCTGCCCCATGTCATCTCCACCCTTGCAGGCATTCGGTTTTAAGTCTGACGGAAGCTGGTGGATTTACCCTAGAATTCTGGGGGAAATGATGCATGGTAGGCAAAAACCATGGTGACCTAAACCTATATTTTATCATATGCCACTTTATATTCCTTTAAATTAGAGAGTTGTGGACATGTTTCATTACTTACCTGTGAATCCAGGGTTACAGGTGCATGTGTAACTTCCTTGGGTGTTGTTGCACACTGCATTAGTTCCACATGGCTTGTTATCACACTCATTAATATCAGTACAGGAGGTTCCGTTACCTAAGTGCAATGTAATGTAGAGTTAGTATAAGGAATTAATGTTATTAATTGAAAAATTATTGAATCAAGTAATATTTGTTACACTTCTTTTTCTAAATTTCAATATCTACATGTGAAGCAAAAACCTCGACCTAGACAAAAATCTAGGCCTATTATGCAAATTTGTAGACTGTGAATGATTTCATTATTGCTTTATCTGATTTCTTGGTTACAGGAATAATTGTAGCCTCAGTCATAGTTTGTGCTAATGGCAATAAGTGAACATAGTTTTGTAATACACTCATTTATATCTATTTTAATCACATGCTATTGGATAAATGCCTTCCCATATCCTGCCCCCAGGCTACTTCCACACTCACAGATACTCAATTTTAAGCCTGATTGGAGTTGATGCTTTTAACCCAGAATTCTGGGGAAAATGTTGCATTGTATATAAAAAACATATGACACACATAAGGTACATTTGTTGATATGCCACCTTATGTTCTTTTAATAAATCGATCCGATAGCATTTTAGTGAGGCAACTTCGGGCGACTATAGAAAACGCATCTCCGTTTGTGCATTAGCGCAGGCGACTTTTCATTGTATCCTATGGGAAAAAACGCTGAGGAAGTTCGGGGAGATAGTCTCTCAAAAGGCGAGGCGATTAGTTGCCAGGTGACAAAATCTCCCCGAATCTCCTTGTGTGGTCTTACCCTAATAAACCTATATTTTTTCATATGCCACTTTATATTCCTTTAGATTGGAGAGTTGTGGACATGTTTCATTACTTACCTGTGAATCCAGGGTTACAGGTGCATGTGTAACTTCCTTGGGTGTTGTTGCACACTGCATTAGTTCCACATGGCTTGTTATCACACTCATTAATATCAGTACAGGAGGTTCCGTTACCTAAGTGCAATGTAATGTAGAGTTAGTATAAGGAATTAATGTTATTCATTGAAAAATTATTAAATCAATTAATATTTGTTACACTTTTTTTTCTAAATTTCAATATCTACATGTGAAGCAAAAACCTCGACCTAGACAAAAATCTAGGCCTATTATGCAAATTTGTAGACTGTGAATGATTTCATTATTGCTTTATCTTATTTCTTGGTTACAGGAACAATTGTAGCCTCGGTCATAGTTTGTGCTAATGGCAATAAGTGAACATAGTTTTGTAATACACTCATTTATATCTATTTTAATCACATGGTATTGGATAAATGCCTTCCCATATCCTGCCCCCAGGCTACTTCCACACTCACAGATACTCAATTTTAAGCCTGATTGGAGTTGATGCATTTAACCAAGAATTCTGGTGAAAATGTTGCATTGCATATAAAAAAATATGGCACACATAACGTATATTTGTTGATATGCCATCTTATGTTCCTTTAATAAATCAATCCTATAGCATTTTAGTGAGGCAACTTCGGGCGACTATAGAAAACGCATCACCGTTTGTGCATTAGCGCAGGCGACTTTTCATTGTAGCCTATGGGGAAAAACGCTGAGGAAGTTCGGGGAGATAGTCACTCAAAAGGCGAGGCGATTAGTTGCCAGGTGACAAAATCTCCCCGAATCTCCTTGTGTGGTCTTACCCTAATAAACCTATATTTTATCATATGCCACTTTATATTCCTTTAGATTAGAGAGTTGTGGACATGTTTCATTACTTACCTGTGAATCCAGGGTTACAGGTGCATGTGTAACCTCCTTGGGTGTTGTTGCACACTGCATTAGTTCCACATGGCTTGTTATCACACTCATTAATATCAGTACAGGAGGTTCCGTTACCTAAGTGCAATGTAATGTAGAGTTAGTATAAGGAATTAATGTTATTAATTAAAAAATTATTATAACATTTTTTCTAAATTTCAATATCTACATGTGAAGCAAAAGCCTAGGACTAGACAAAAATCTAGGCCTATTATGAAAATGTGTAGACTGTGAAAGATTTCATTATTGCTTTATCTGAATATTCTCGGCAACAGGAACAATTGTAGCCTCGGTCATAGTTTGTGCTGATGGCAATAAGTGAACATAGTTTTGTAATATACTCATATATATCTATTTTAATCACATGCTATTGGATAAATGCCTTCCCATATCCTGCTCCAGGCTACTTCCACACTCACAGATACTCAATTTTAAGCCTGATTGGAGTTGATGACTTTAATGGTTAATGCTTATACATCATTGTTAGGAACAACCGTGGGATCAAAACACTGGCAAAAAAATTCGCCCTATTAAAATAGCATAACATAACATTGTCTAGTGCCTACTAGTGAGCATCTTTATTAGCACAATGCAACAGTTAGTCAGTTATTCCTACTTTGGTGCATGATGCAGTTAATCTAGTTTAATCGGATGCAATTGGATGGCAAGTATGCCCATATCCTGCCCCATGTCATCTCCACCCTTGCAGGCATTCGGTTTTAAGTCTGACGGAAGCTGGTGGATTTACCCTAGAATTCTGGGGGAAATGATGCATGGTAGGCAAAAACCATAGTGACCTAAACCTATATTTTATCATATGCCACTTTATATTCCTTTAGATTAGAGAGTTGTGGACATGTTTCATTACTTACCTGTGAATCCAGGGTTACAGGTGCATGTGTAACTTCCTTGGGTGTTGTTGCACACTGCATTAGTTCCACATGGCTTGTTATCACACTCATTAATATCAGTACAGGAGGTTCCGTTACCTAAGTGCAATGTAGTGTAGAGTTAGTATAAGGAATTAATGTTATTAATTGAAAAATTATTAAATCAATTAATATTTGTTACACTTTTTTTTCTAAATTTCAATATCTACATGTGAAGCAAAAACCTCGACCTAGACAAAAATCTAGGCCTATTATGCAAATTTGTAGACTGTGAATGATTTCATTATTGCTTTATCTTATTTCTTGGTTACAGGAACAATTGAAGCCTCGGTCATAGTTTGTGCTATTTGCAATAAGTGAACATAGTTTTGTAATACACTCATTTATATCTATTTTAATCACATGCTATTGGATAAATGCCTTCCCATATCCTGCCCCAGGCTACTTCCACACTCACAGATACTCAATTTTAAGCCTGATTGGAGTTGATGCCTTTAACCTAGAATTCTGGGGAAAATGTTGCAATGTATATAAAAAATATGGCAAACATAACCTATATTTTTTAATATGCCACCTTATATACCTTTAGTAAATAAATCTTATAGCATTTTAGAACAAACAGTTGTGGTCATGTTTCATTACTTACCTGTGAATCCAGGGTTACAGGTGCATGTGAAACTTCCTTGGGTGTTGTTGCACAGTGCATTAGTTCCACATGGCTTGTTATCACACTCATTAATATCAGTACAGGAGGTTCCGTTACCTAAGTGCAATGTAATGTAAAATTATTATAAGGAATTAATGTTAATAGCTGACAAACAAATTTTTCACTGTAAAATCAGAATTTTTAGTAGGAAAAAACCCTAAAACTTTTTATACAATATGCATATATATACAATGAAACTCAGCTATAAGTAGTAGAGTAAAGTATGAAAATATCCAAGCCATGGACACCTGGGTGGTAAGTAATATAGTGATGCAGTGCTGATAAGTCCAAGATGTTTTCTTGAGACAATTCTATTAAAGGCCTAGAGATTATCTTCTATAATGTAAATTGTTAATGCTTATACATCATTGTTAGGAACAACCGTGGGAACAAAACACTGGCAAAAAATTCACCCTATTAAAATAGCATGCACATTGTCTAGTGCCTACTAGTGAGCATCTATACTAGCACAATGCAACAGTCAGTCAGTTATTCCTACTTTGGTGCATGAGGCAGTAAATCTAGTTTAATCACATGCAATTGGATGGCAAGTATGCCCATATCCTGCCCCATGTCACCTCCACCCTTGCAGGCATTCGGTTTTAAGTCTGACGGAAGCTGGTGGATTTACCCTAGAATTCTGGGGGAAATGATGCATGGTAGGCAAAAACCATGGTGACCTAAACCTATATTTTGTCATATGCCACTTTATATTCCTTTAGATTAGAGAGTTGTGGACATGTTTCATTACTTACCTGTGAATCCAGGGTTACAGGTGCATGTGTAACTTCCTTGGGTATTGTTGCACACTGCATTAGTTCCACATGGCTTGTTATCACACTCATTAATATCAGTACAGGAGGTTCCGTTACCTAAGTGCAATGTAATGTAGAGTTAGTATAAGGAATCAATGTTATTATTTGAAAAATTATTAAATCAAGTATTATTTGTTAAGCTTCTTTTTCTAAATTTCAATATCTACATGTGAAGCAAAATCCTCGACAAAAATCTAGGCCTATTATGCAAATTTGTAGACTGTGAATGATTTCATTATTGCTTTATCTGATTTCTTGGTTACAGGAACAATTGTAGCCTCAGTCATAGTTTGTGCTAATGGTAATAAGTGAACATAGTTTTATAATACAGTCATTTATATCTATTTTAATCACATGCTATTGGATAAATGCCTTCCCATATCCTGCCCCCAGGCTACTTCCACACTCACAGATACTCAATTTTAAGCCTGATTGGAGTTGATGCCTTGAACCCAGAATTCTGGGGAAAATGTTGCATTGTATATAAAAAATATGGCACACATAACCTATATTTGTTGATATGCCACCTTATGTTCCTTCAATAAATCAATCCTATAGCATTTTAGATCAAACAGTTGTAGTCATTTCTCATTACTTACCTGTGAATCCAGGGTTACAGGTGCATGTGTAACTTCCTTGGGTGTTGTTGCACACTGCATTAGTTCCGCATGGATTTTTATCACACTCATTAATATCAGTACAGGAGGTGCCGTTACCTAAGTGCAATGTAATGTAGAATTAGTATGAGAAATTAATGTTAATAGTTGAAAAAGTTACATGTGAAGCAAAAACCTAAACTCAGGCAATTTAAATCTAGGATTATTATGCAAATGTGACTATTAAATATTTGATTATTGCTTTATCTGAATATCCTTGGTTACAGGAGCAATTTTAACCTCCTTCATAGTTTGTGCAGTTGGCATTAAGTGAGCATGGTTTTTTAATACATACATTTATATCTCTGCAACTGGTTCCATCTATTTAAAACACATGCAATCAGATGACACAGCAATTTTACTGGGATGCTAAGATTCTTTCTTGGCCCAGAGCTCCTTTTAGGGAAAAATCCCCAGCAAATGTGGATAAGTAGCACAGCTCTGTATCACTGTGTTATTTACTTCTTCTAGGAATCCCTAGTGCATACTATCAAAGATGTTACTGTTTTGTGCTGAACACACCTTTCCATGTCTTAATACTGATTACCAGATATTAAAAATACTTTCTCAGTAAGCTTACAGAAGTTGAGCTATTTAAAGGAAAACTATACCTCCAAAATGAATACTTAAGCAACAGATAATTTATATCAAATTGAATGACATATTAAAGAATCTTACCAAACTGAAATATATATTTACATAAATATTTCCCTTTTACATCTCTTGCCTTGAACCACCATTTCGTGACTCTACCTGTGCTGCCTCAGAGATCACCTGACCAGAAATACTACAACACTAACTGTAACAGGAAGAAGTGAGGAAGCAAAAGGCAGAACTGTCTGTTAATTGGCTCATGTGACCTTACATGTGGTTTGCATGTGTGCACAGTGAATCTTACGATCTCAGGGGGCGGCCCTTATTTTTTTAAAATGGAAATTTTCTATTTATGATTACCCAATGGCACATACTATTAAAAAAGTATATTATTATGATAATGGTTCATTTACATGAAGCAAGGTTTTACACATGAGCTGTTTTACTCAGTATCTTTTAATAGAGACCTACATTGTTTGGGGGGTATAGTTTTCCTTTAAGAGCCATTGCACATGTAAAAAACATACCAGTAAAGCCTGTATTGCAGTTGCAGATATAACCCTGCAAGGTATTTACACAGGTGGCATTTAGTGAACAGTTGTTGGCTTGAGAGCATTCATCTATATCTAGAGAAGAAGAAAAAAGTCAAGTAGTATCTGTTCAAAATAAACATCAATACACTAGAACTAGCTCTACATTAGATCATACATATTCTATACACCCTGTATTGCATATATGTGTGTGTGAATGTAGTAATATGCAGATGCATGTTTTTATATATGGATCATCATATATTCAAGAATGTTTTTCACTACATTGTTTAGATGAAAAATAAACCTTTTCTCTAAACGTTTTTAGCACACCCAAGTTATTTTTATACATTTTTGTGAAATGTTTTCTCTGTTACGAATTGTTAAACTCGAAAATGTTTGTAAATGAAAGTTCTTACTAAAACTTAATGGAAAGTCCAATCCCACCTAACATCTAGTGGAAAGTAGTGGTGAGTAAAATGGGGCAGTTTTGCTGAAAAAAACAGATTGTTTTTTGTGAAATGAAATTATTTCAAAATGCTTGGAAGTCAATGGAAATGTGAAATTTCCATGTGAAAGGAAAGTTAAGGTGTTAAGGAAAAAAAGGAAGCAACTACATGTAGATCATTAAAAGATCAATGATTGCTGAAATTGTTTTATTAGCACTTAACTGCATGATACAACATCACTTCAATTCCGGGTTTACTATTTTCAAATTAGTTTATGGATTTTTTAACTATTAAATATTAGGGGTGTCAGCACGCTTTCAAAATGTGTTCTGATCCACTGAATTTGTAATTCATAAATTAGCACAGATTAGACATGGCGAATCAGAAAACATTTTAGCATGGATTTACGAAAAAATGTACTGTAGTTGGGGAAAAACAGATAACTTTGCTGTGAGGCTGTATGAGCAGCAGAGGGACGACACACTTCATTTTATGCTCCTGGTTTGGAATAAAATATTGGATTTAACATATTCCCTCATAAACTGATCAATCAAACAATCAAGCAATATCTTATGAGATTTTTGTTTAGTTTGGTTATCATCCAAAGTGATTTCAGTAGGCATTTGGACACATATTCCTTACCATTGCAATGCAGTCCATCACCAGTAAGGCCCACGGGACATTTCCCACAGCCAGTAGTGCTGTTACATGATACATTAGTGTAACATCCCTGAGCACATAAGTCTGGGGCAGTCTGACAGAATGTCCCGGTGTAATTGCCTGTGCAACTGCAACTTGCAATCTGTTTAACAAAATAATAGCAAATAGAATTAGCAGAAGTGTTTTATTCATTTATCAAGAAAAAAGTGGGATGAGCACTCCAATTTCTCAAACGTACCGACAAAGACGTATCATTGACTACAGTTATTCGATTGTAGTTGCATTCAGTTGCCAAACGACAGTTACATACAACAAACTTGAGCTTCAAGATAGAAGAACGGTTCTGTAAATCTGTAGCAATAAGCTGCAAGCTGAATCCCACAGTACTTGTTGGAGTCCAAATCAGAGAACCATTTGCTGTATAAAAAGAATATGACAAATAATTTTGTAAATATCAAAAGCAGATTTGCTTTTTAATGGATATTTTTATATGTGAAACCCCAAGCAATGGTTTTACCAAGTAATGTTTTTATATAATAGTATCTGGTATATTATTACTATTTTATATCATTACTATATTGTCACTTACAGGTTATGTTTACATCTTGATATGGAACATCTGCAGCAAAAGTGACCCCTGTACTATTGGAAGTGTATTGCACAGTGACTTTTTGGTTTATGAAAGCCTGGATGGTTTCGTTTCCAGAAATATAAGGCGGTACCACATCTGAAATACACAGAGAAAAAGGCATCACACAAATGAGGCGAGAGAGCTAAAATATTGTTTAAAATATGGAGTATCAACAGTAGCTAAAAATGTCACCATAGATTATGGGCTCATTTATTCATTCAACTGCAATGCGCAGAATGGAAAAACAGATTCAGATCAGCATGTTTTTACCATATGTGCACCACTATTTCCCAGATTCCCAACCTAATTGTGGATGTCTACAAATAGAGTGGACTGGAACTTGTGTACAACTTACCAACATTGACATTTATTCATGTTTGTCTCACTGGTATACTGTGTGCGATATTTATTTGTGTTTTGCTTGCATCAATGGTTTATGGGTGCTAGTTGTGTTATTTCTTTTTTTTTTTTTAAACTGATAAGTTTTATTGAATATCATAGCATCAACATTCCAGTTGAGAGGGTAATCCGCAACATGCGGTATCCCATTCTCAATATTAGCATATGAACACAGGATCAACGGTCGTGAAGGAATAGCAGGATAGAAAGAGGGGGAACAGAAGGAAAAAAAAAAGAAAAGGGACGGGGGATAAAAAGAGGTAAAATAAAAGCATGAGTTACCTGTCAAAGCAATAAGAATGACATGAATATCAATATCAATATGGCGGTGGGGCACTATTTACTGTCCTATCATGTAGGGTATATATAAATTAAATAATTAAGCAAAAACTAGACCTGACTTTTCATCATGCCTGCAAAGCCGCGTATAAGTTAGGGTCATGTTCGTACGCCAGCCAAGGGAGCCATATTTTATCATATGCTTCCAAATCATTTTTTAAAGTATATGTGAGCTTCTCGTTGGTTGCGATGGAGATGATCTTTGCTTTCAGAGAACCTAGAGGTAAGTTCGGTTTCTTCCAATGTTGTGCAATAATTAGTCTGGCGGCCATTAATATATGTTGACTCAGTCTATGGGCCGAGCTATTATATTCATGCGGCTTTTTACCGAGTAGCATAATTAGGGGGTCTTTAGGAAATGGAGCGTGAAAAACTCTGGAGAGAAGATTTGCCACTGCTTCCCAGAATTGAGTCACAACAGGGCATGTCCACCATGTATGAAGCAGCGACCCTGGATCAGGGCATCCACGATAACATTGTAGTTGTGTTATTTCTTATGCAGCAAAGGCAATTATATTACAGTGGGATGCAAAATTTGTATGTAACTGCAAAATACAAAGGGAGCCCTGGAAGTAACAGCTCCTCCAGGCAGCAAATGTGCAATGGATAGGTCCTATGTGGTTTAATTTTGAGCCCTGTAGGGTTCAAGCACTTGCATCCATGGGAATAGCTGTTTACTGCACAGAACTAGCAACATAAAATGCAGAAATGTCAGGACAATGAACTGTAAAAAATTGTACATCTTGTTAAAAGTACACTTACTCAGAATAACTATTGTATCTCGATACTGTCCTATAGCTTGTTGAGTTGCTAAAGCCAAATTAGTATTGTTGGTAGATAAAGCATCATAAATGCACTCTGTGTTGTTTTTGCAGGTTTCTGCCAGCTGATTATATCTGGAATCATTCTTTTTGATCAGATCGTTCAGGAAGAGAGGTTTGAATGTGCCACTATCTTTTTGCTGTGTCCTTGACTGAGTAAATAGATTAACTCCAGTGACCTTCCCTGTTTAGTAGAAGAAAAAGAGTAAAATGTAGGAAAGTTTTACATTCTAACATCTTATATTATCCAAACATACTAATGATTTCTAATCAGTCCAAATTATAGTCCTAGGTTTGGTTGTGTTCACAGTCCCCTGCCGGCTCTCACTTGTATCCCTCAAGTCCACAAAATAATACCTAAAAAAGAAGCCAGCGCCACAGGCACCGGGCAAAACAAACAAATATAGGGCAATAACGTTTTGCAAATGACCCCCTTATTTCTGTGCACAGGTTTTATTGTATCTTCACCGTACTATGTGTAACCCCTTCTTATCCACCACCACAATTATATATAGCCTTTAAGGGGAGAGGGGTTTCTTCTTGCCTCGCAGGCCTTACAGATGGATACTCACAAACATACGGTTCAAATAGGCGTAAAAAAATCTTTGTTGTCCCAGCGCGTATCCTTTAAAACTGTGAAGTAGATGCGGCAGCGAAATAGTGTAATATTGCCTTTAATATATTTAAAAATGTAACATTAAAATTGCACTCACATGGCATTCCGCAAAAATAGCATGTATAGCATATCGTCCTAGAGAGGCTTTCTCTCCACGCCTATCCACAATCGGAAATCCTGCTGCCAGAGCGCTCGTGGCTTTAGGGTCCCTTGCAGTATGTCGGCGGGTCACTCTCCTATGGCGTGCTATTCCGTGCTCCGTGCCGGGCATGGAGCACGGAATAGCACGCCATAGGAGAGTGACCCGCCGACATACTGCAAGGGACCCTAAAGCCACGAGCGCTCTGGCAGCAGGATTTCCGATTGTGGATAGGCGTGGAGAGAAAGCCTCTCTAGGACGATATGCTATACATGCTATTTTTGCGGAATGCCATGTGAGTGCAATTTTAATGTTACATTTTTAAATATATTAAAGGCAATATTACACTATTTCGCTGCCGCATCTACTTCACAGTTTTAAAGGATACGCGCTGGGACAACAAAGATTTTTTTACGCCTATTTGAACCGTATGTTTGTGAGTATCCATCTGTAAGGCCTGCGAGGCAAGAAGAAACCCCTCTCCCCTTAAAGGCTATATATAATTGTGGTGGTGGATAAGAAGGGGTTACACATAGTACGGTGAAGATACAATAAAACCTGTGCACAGAAATAAGGGGGTCATTTGCAAAACGTTATTGCCCTATATTTGTTTGTTTTGCCCGGTGCCTGTGGCGCTGGCTTCTTTTTTAGGTATACTAATGATTTCTTTCAGATGGACATGAATATACATTAATATAATCAGTAATTTAATAAATGTGATGTAACCAATGACAGCAACAATTTTCATGTAGTGTCTTTGTTTTAAAATCATTTCATGATAATCATAATACATGTCCAAATAATAAAAACTCAAATTCAATTGAAATCAAATGAAAAAAATGTGACATGCAAACACTGATTAAAAAAAAAACACTTTTTTTTGGAAGCTTCATAGTGAATAATTTTTGAGCTTTCTTAATTCACAGTAGCTGACCATAATATGCTCAGAATACGTGAATGAAAAACTTACACAACATTCCATAGTTATAAATGTCTTCATCTGAACTGTTTATACTAATGCTGGTTCCATTTGGACTCTGATAATCATCATTCTTGTCTGAGTTCCACACTCCTAAAACAAGACAATGGCAACATTGAGAAGAGATTAACAGGGGGTTATAATGTATAACAAGAGGCAATTAAATAATTTCTAGCCATTCATCTTAGATATGGTAATAAAATATCAGGAAAAATAATACATACCCAATAAGCCTTGGGTTTTGCCAAAGAATTGTGGTGGGAGATTTGTTATAATATTCAATATTCCATAGTAGGATGACACTGACACAGTAATCAAACCTCCAATTGTTGCATTGATTGAATCATTCATCATCAAGAAAACATCTGGATTGGAGTAATTTATCAGTGTTCCCATATCTAAAAGATTATAACAGACAAATACAATAAGCTTTGTTATCCTGAAGCAATTTCTCAAAGTGCACAGTAAACAGTTTTTTTTCATATCAAGCATATTACTGACTTAGCAAACCCTGGGAAAATATACTTTAACTGTATTTAACTCATTAAAAGTTTTTATTACTAATAATTTTAGTTATCTTGTTTTGAAAACCTGCAACATCTTGAACAATGATCCCCAACCAATAGCTTGTGAGCAACATTTTGCTCTCTAACCCCTTGGATGTTGCTCTCAGTGGCCTCAAAGCAGGTGCTTATTTTTACACTAATTAATTGAGATTATTTTTAAAGCATGAGTGCTGAAGGGTTTGACTTTAGTCAAAATATTTTTTGACTTTCTAGAAAAAATGGTAACTCCAGTAAGAGAGGAATATAACATATAAAGGAACACTTTCTGACTTTTAGGGGCACATTTACTTAGCTTGAGTAAAGGAATAGAAGAAAAAATACTTCGAATTTCAAATGTTTTTTTTTGGCTACTTCGACCATCGAATTGGCTACTTCGACCTTTGAATCAAACGATTCGAACTAAAAATCGTTCAACTATTCGACCATTGGATAGTCGAAGTACTGTCTCTTTAAAAAAAACTTCGACCAACTACTTCGCCACCTAAAACCTACCGAACATCAATGTTAGCCTATGGGGAAGGTCCCCATAGGCTTTCTAACAAATTTCTGATCGAAGGAAAATCGTTCGATCGTTGGATTAAAATCCTTCGAATCGTTTGATTCGAAGGATTTAATCGTTCGATCTAACGATTTTTCCTTTGATCGTTCAATCGTAGGAAATGCGGTAAATTTTTAGACTTCGATATTCGAAGTCGAAGGATTTTACTTCGACCATTAATAAATGTGCCCCCTAGAGTAAAGCTGTAAAATGGGCAATTAGCTCTGGTTTTTTGCAGGTCTTTAGCTCTTTAGCAATTAGCTCTGGTCCTTAGAGTTATTAAGGTTTATGTTACAATATGAGCAACATTTTCCACAGGAATCTATTGTATCAAAAAAGTTAGATCTCACTGGTTTTTACCATTACAATAATAAAAGCTAGTGTCTTATCAGATTCTGTGGCTTACTGTGCCAAGGCAAATATGCCGATCTATGTGTCTATGCTAATGTCACACGAGCTAATTCATTTAGCTGATTCACCCTGTATTAGCAGTGAAAGGTGGATCCTGTTCCTGGAGCAGTAGGTGTCCAAATCATAAACAATGTGCTTACTAATATTATGTTTTGTTTTTGGTGTTTTCTTTATGTACTGCTTAACATTTATTGTTTGTAGAGGACATATTTAGAAATTTGTTATGGAATATTACTGATTTGCTACAGTGGAATTTAGATGTAAATGCTTTTCTGACAATTACTTTTCATGTTATGAATAAGTCATCATTATGCTGCTTATCTGCATGTTTTACAACATGAACATGACATTGACACGTTATCTAAATGCAGACCACATACCTTCTGAATAGCTGAATGAGACAGTTTGACCATTAACATAAGTTGTTATTGAATCATTAATTCCAAGATACCACTCAACCTGCACAATGAGCAGAACAGAGCATAAGTAACATATTACAGATATCAGTAACAGATCATTCATATACCTGGCTATTTAGTTAATAACAACTTAAGAATTCCCTTTGTCACCACTTACATTCACATTTGAAGTGTCAGATGTGTAGTTTAATGCAAATGCTTTAAAGTTAGTGGCCAATGCAGTGCCAGTCTGCTCTGTTCGCCCCTGTAGAAGTATGGAAGTTGAAGAATCTGTTGCTTTTAAAAGGATAAAATCATCCAGCCCATTGAAGGTGTATGTCAGTCCATCCAAGGTTGAAATATGTGGGTCTCCAAAGCTTGAGCCTATAATAAAGGAGAAATTGTACTTTATAACTCATCATTAACAATAAGTCTGACCATTACCAGCACTTAGATATAAAAAGTCAAAGAGAGCATGAGCATGACAGATGTTGGAATTATATACATATTTTTCTCTTATCTTCTTCATCCTAGGATGCCAAATATTTAATAAAATAACACACCTGAAGATAGTGGTCTATAATTTCTGCAATTAATTTCTGGTCTCTTTTCCATGTACATTGAACAGAACCGTGGATCATCCACCTGATTGCAGCAAATGTCATGAGCCTGGAGTTCTTGGTCTGTAAAATGAAAACATATTAGAAGTACTCTTGAATTTTATAAAAGAAGAATTACATAAATATGTGTGGAGTTAAAAAAGAAATCCATTCATCTAGTCCAACCTTTATGCTCGAGTAATTTCAAACTCTAATCTGATCCAGAAGAAAAGAAAATAAACCTGTCTCAACTTTGCCTTAAGGTGGCCATACATGGAGAGATCCGCTCGTTTGGCGATGTCGCCAAACGAGCGGATCTCCCTCCGATATGCCCACCTTGAGGTGGGCAATATCGGCTGATCCGATCGTGGGCCCTAGGATCCTAAAGATGCCCAAGCGGGCAGTCGGATCGCGGGACCGCATCAACGAATAGATGCGGCCGCGATCCGATGGGATTTTCTGTCCCATCCGATCGAGATCTGTCCGAAATTTTTATTTCAGTTTCAGAATGTAATTACAGTAACAAGAACTAAGACAATTCACTTACCAGGCTGAGAAGATGGAGATATCCAAGACCTTTCTTGGAAGCCTTCTAAGAATTGATTTTTTCTAAAGTACAGACACCTAACACCAGCCTTTAACCTACTGGACACTGTACTGCGGAGCATACTGGTGCTACCAGATGTTCCTGTAAAAAATATTCACAAAATAATTATAGTCCTTAAATAAAAACATCTTAATAGAGAAATATTACAAGAATTTTAGCTTTTATTGTGTGTGTATGTGTGACTTTTATGGTAAGCTTTGTAGAAGAAATTAAGTATATTTCCTACCTGCTTTGGTTTTTCTAAATCTGGAATCAGAGAGCCCCTGCTGGTATAAACATGGGCAGGATAATAAATCTGAATTCCAGTTTGAGGGAGCAGGTTCAGAATTAATCCAGGCTACACATGCCATACGGTTGTTAGCCACAACCTGGCTGTTAAGGTTATATATCCAGAAGCCTCGCACATCAGCTAATGAGAAAAATAGATATAGTGTAAATGCAAACATAAAAAATAATATAGAGAATAGCAGTTGAGTTTTTGATGAATTGTTAAAAACATGTCCCAGCCACAGTTCACATAACACACAGCACATAACACACAACAGCACAGTTATGGTAAAGTACTATTATGGTATAAAGACAGGTTTCAGACATGTAGACCTGCAGCAATATAATGATAAAAGACCAGCATATCCCTATTAACCTGGTAACCATATCCACAATTTTAAGGGTTTTTTTTAACAGCTTTTTATTTTTTTTACCATTTTTCTGCAATTTAGTTTTTTTTTTCAAGTAATTTAATATTATGGTTGTTTGGGCAGTGGACTCCTCACATGGAGTGATACTGGTTTCTTTGTAATGGATTACAATGGTTCAATACCAATATATTCTTAATGTGGTGTAACTAGCTATCCTCAGACCCTGTAACCATAGTGGGCCTTGTAAAAACCCAAATACCACCACCCTTCCACACTCTCCTAAACCCACTTTCTGTGTTCCCCGCACAATTGTGGCTGGCGGTGGAATCTGTGAGGTGTATTAGACATGGCATGGGAGGTCCAGGCATTTTTTATGCAGGGGGGCTGGGATTTGACGTTACACCACTGTCTAATGTTAAATTCCCCATAAACTCATATGGGAGCTCTGAAACAAATATAAACTCTGAAACAAATATTCCCTCTCCATAACAATTAACTTTTACCTGATGGCAGTCCTTGGTAGTTTGAAGGTCGATATCTTTCAGTGGTTGGGCGATTCATCAGGTCATCATTTTTGTAAAATGTATCACCATTGCCACTAAGTAGTTGAAAAAGAAATGTTTAGTGATTGTTTTAGGCATTTAAACAAATATTTCACATTCTGTTTATATAGTATTTTGAAAAAATTATTTTTCCAGTAAAACCTATGGAGGAGGTAAGGATTAAAACACTGACTGTGATGGTCTACTTTTTACAAAAACAACACACTGTATAGGCAAAATAAGGCAAAACTTGCACAGTACCTTGAATAACCAATTAAGACATTGGCTACACGACTGCTCACATTCCAGTTCATTTCACCATATAGCATCAAGACATAGGATTTATAGCCATCAGTGGTAAGCACAGCTTGGTACGTATTGGTCTAAATTAAATATGAGTAGTGTGTGAGTTTAGAAATACTATGACTGGTACACATTCATGATTAATTGCTTTAAGATTCCAATAATATTTACAGTACTTAGTGATAAACATTTACACCTTACCTGTGTATTATCAGCTGCAGCTAGGAATGGTGGAGCGTTTTTCCATGTAATCTTCAAGATCCACTGAGCAGTGTAGTTGGTATCAATATATTTTTTGACCATATTTTCAACAGCTTGAAATGTGGCAGTGCTTGCATTCCTGTCGGTGTATTCCTATAATTTTCAAATAATAGAAAGCACTATTAAAGATAATTGTGAGGCATACAGTGGTCAGTGTCTGTACAGCATATCATCATATCTCATCAACATCTTTATCAATGTTGCATATTGTTAACCTCTTGTTTTTATTATACTATACATTATTATTATCATTATTAATAATAACATGATTCACCCGTTATCCAGAAAGTTCCGAATTATGCAATGGCTGTCTCTCATAGACTCCATTATAATCAAATACTCAAAATTTTTCTCATAGTGATAAAGTAGTACATTATAATAATCCAAATTATTAAAATGTATTTCCCTTTTCTCTGTAATAATAAAACAGCATCTTGTACTTGATCCAAACTAAGATATAATTAATCCTTATTGTAGGCAAAACCAGGCTATTGGGTTTATTTAATGTTTACATGATATTCTAGTAGTGTTAAGGTGTGAAGATCCAAATTACAGAAAGATTCATTATCCAGAATCCCCCAGGTCCCGAGTATTCTGGACAACGGGTCCCATACCTATATATATATATATATATTTTTTTTTTTTTTTTTTTTTTTCCCTGAAATAATTTTTGCTTCAGCAATATCAAATTAACTAACCTGGTAATAGGTGGTCCCAATATTTTTGGAGAAATCTGCATCATCCCAAAACACAGCAATCATGGCCACATTATAGTCTGCAGTAAAGCCATTAACTGGTGGATTGGTATAGTAGAAGATGTCATTTTGAGATGCTGGAAAGATGATCTGTCCATTGTCTGTGTACTAGAAGAAACAAGGGAAATTGCTTGAATTAATATATTTCACATTGAGGGTAGTCAATAAATATGTATACAGTATCTTAAATTATTACATACATAAATATTAGTCCGCAGCTTGTTCCCAAAAGGAAAACCTAATTGTGGCTGGAAGAGTGGAGATGTAAAATCAAAGTTTCTCTGTACAAATTCTGTATCATTTTCACCCTTCCCATAAGGGAAGAGGGGGACAGCTGAAATACAAACATATAAGAAAGAAAGTATAAAATAAACGTTTACTTATTACCATCCCTCACCCATATGACCCATATTTTAGATCCAAATGCAAAAATTGTATTGTATGCATAAAACTGATACATTTACTATAAATATTGGAAATATACAAAAGCTTCAGGAAAAAATAAAATATGCTTTAAACACTAGCTTTATTTATTTATTTATTTTTAACAGTGATTTATTCTCTTAAAATGTTTGATTTTAGCTTAATAGTTTTACCTGGAAGCATTAAGGGTGAAGACACCGTTGTTATTTTGGGAGTAGAGGTTGTGGTGGTATTTATTGTTGTTGTTGTTGTTGTTTTTGTATCAGTGCTTGATGTTGCACCAGTGTTTATTATTGCAGCAGCAGTTGTTGTGCCAGTGGTTATTGTTGTTGCACCAGTGCTCATGGTACCAGTATTTGTTGTTGTTGGAGCAGTGTTTGTTGTTGCAGCAAAAGTTGTGTCAGTGTTTTTTGCTGCACCATTGGTGGTTGTTGTACCTGTGGTTTTTATTACGACAGCAGTAGTTGCTGTTGTATCTGTGCCTATGGGAACAGTATTTATTGTTGTTGTTGCACCAGTGGTTGTATCAGTGATTAATGTTGAACCAGTGTTAATTATTTCAGCAGCAGCTGTTGTGCCAGCGGTTGTTGTTTCAGCAGTGCTCATGATAAGAGTTTTTGTTGTTGTTGGAGCAGTGGCTGTTGTTGCAGCAACAGTTGTGTTAGTGTTTGCTGTTGCACCAGTGGTGGTTGTTGTACTTGTGGTTGTTAGTACAGAACCAGTAGTTGCTGTAGTACCAGTATATGTTGTTATTGCATCAATGGTTTTTGTATCAGTGTTTGATGTTGCACTAGCGGTTGTTGTTGCAGCAGTGCTCATTGTAACAGAGTTTGTTGTTGTTGTTGCAACAATGCTCACGGTAACAGTGCTTGTTGTTGTTGGAGCAGTGGTTGCTGTTTCTATGCCATTGCTTGTAATATATGTTGTGCCAGTAGTTGTTGATGATGCACCACTGGTTGATGTACCAGAGTTCACTGTTGTGAATGTGCCACTAGTTATTGTTGTAGGGGTTGTTGTCATTGTACCATTGGTTGTTTTACTAGTGTTTGTTGCTTCTTCATTGGTGGCTGTTGTTGCACCAGTACTGATTGTAACAGTGTTTGTTGTTGTTGCACCAGTGTCCGTTGTTGGAGATGTGCCACTGGCTGTGGATGTGGCAGTGGTTGTTATTGCACCAGTGGTTGTTGTATCAGTGTTTGTTGTGGCACTAGTGGTAGTTGTTGTTGCAGCAATGGCTACTGTTTCACCTGTGCTCTTTGTAACAGTGTTTGTTGTTGCTATAGGATTGTTTGTTATTAATGTTGTGCCAGTAGTTGTTGAAGTTTCACCAGTGTTCACAATAATAGATGTCCCACTGGTGGTTGTTGTTGCAGTATTATAAACAGATGTACTTGGATTGACTGTACTTGCAGTATCTGATGTTGCAGTGACAAGAAGGGTCGTTGAACTGGATTCAGAACTTAAAGAAAGGGGTCCAGAAGAAGTGACATCATTGTTGGTAGTAACAGTGCTTGTTGTTGTTGGAGCAGTGGTTGCTGTTTCTATGCCATTGCTTGTAATATATGTTGTGCCAGTAGTTGTTGATGATGCACCACTGGTTGATGTACCAGTGTTTACTGTTGTGAATGTGCCACTAGTTATTGTTGTAGGGGTTGTTGTCATTGTACCATTGGTTGTTTTACTAGTGTTTGTTGCTTCTTCACTGGTGGCTGTTGTTGCACCAGTACTGATTGTAACAGTGTTTGTTGTTGTTGCACCAGTGTCCGTTGTTGGAGATGTGCCACTGGCTGTGGATGTGGCAGTGGTTGTTATTGCACCAGTGGTTGTTGTATCAGTGTTTGTTGTGGTACTAGTGGTAGTTGTTGTTGCACCTGTGGCTATTGTTGTTGCACCTGTGGCTATTGTTGTTGCAGCAATGGCTACTGTTTCACTTGTGCTTTTTGTAACAGTGTTTGTTGTTGCTATAGGATTGTTTGTTATTAATGTTGTGCCAGTAGTTGTTGAAGTTTCACCAGTTTTCACAATAATAGATGTCCCACTGGCGGTTGTTGTTGCAGTATTATAAACAGATGTACTTGGATTGACTGTACTTGCAGTATCTGATGTTGCAGTGATAAGAAGAGTCGTTGAACTGGATTCAGAACTTAAAGAATGGGGTCCAGAAGAAGTGACATCATTGTTGCTGGTAACAGATTCAAGACTAGTCAAACTGCTCACAGTTCCAGATGGGTGAGCTGTGGTGTTGTGAACAGATATTGGCTGATTTTCAGTATTGAATTCGGGAGATGTGGCAATACTGTTGTTGGTCACGGACACAAAACTTGTCTCACTTACATTTTCAGTTGTTAGTGCTATTGTGTGGCTCACGGCAGATGTAATATATTCAGATGTGTTCTGGATTATGATACTTGAAGTATTTGATGTTGAAGAGATGCCAGTAACAATATTTGCAGTGGTACTGACTAGGTTACCTCCAGTAGTTGTGGGTAATGTATTATATAAGTATGTTGTTAGATTTGTTGTACTTGGAATGGCTGAGGTTTCAGAAGTGGCAGACAGAGGTACTGGACTAGTTCCAACAGTCACATGTTCAGGTGTCACAGCAGATGTAGCATATGCAGATGTACTTGGATTCACTGTACTTGTAGTGTCTGGTGTCTCAGGAACAAGAACAGTTGTTGAACTGGGTTCAGAACTTAAAGAATGGTGTCCATAAGTGGCATCACTATTGCTGGTAACAGATTCAAGACTAGTCACACTGCTTACAGTTCCAGATGGGAGGGCTGTTGTGTTGTACACAGATGTTGGTTGATTTTCAGTGTTCACTTTGGGAGATGTGACATTACTATTATTGGTCACAGGCACAAAGCTTGTCTCACTTATGTTTTCAGTTGTTAGTGCTGTTGTGTAGTTTATGGCTGATGTAATATATTCAGATGTTCCAACAGTCACATGTTCAGGTATTACAGCAGATGTATCATATACAGATGTACTTGGATTCACTGTACTTTTAGTGTCTGATGTTGCAGTGACAAGAGCAGTTGTTGAACTGGTTTCAGAACTTAAAGAATAAGGTCCAGAAGAAGTGACATCACTGTTGTTGGTAACAGATTCAGGACTAATCACACTGCTTGTAGTTTCAGATTGGAGGGTTATTGTGTTGTACACAGATGTCGTCAGATTTTCAGAATTCACTACGGGTGACCTGTCAGTACTAATGTTGGTCACTGGCACATAACTTGTCTCATTTATGTTTCCAGTTGTTACGTCTGTTGTGTGGTTTAATGTTGTCTCAATTAGAGTAGTCAGAGGTACTGTTGTTGGTGAAGTAGTTGGCATTGATGTAGGAACAAATTCTGATGAGGGAAAGAATAAATGATTATTTAGAAAACTATTTTTTTAAATTTGTTGTAATTATAATTCCCCTATAAACAGCCCACTAGATATTCAGGAAATATCTATCTACAGTGAAATAAACTTGAGCCTTTTATTAATTTTCCAAAGTAAATCATAAATAAAATGAGCTGTAACTTTCCACCAACACTGACAATAACATTACTACAGTAGCAGTATGTATATCCCTTCTACCTTAATAGAGGTCTGTTGAAGTATACCAATCAACATTCTACTTTGTAGAATGCAGGGGGAATATTGCTCAAATGTAACATTTATTTTTTCTTTTGGGCATGTTCACACATTTCTCAACCATTTACTGAAAAAAGCAGACACGACTACTTAACTAAAAAAAAATCACATTATAACCCACTTCTAACCCTAATGTTAGGGGATGCTAACCCTAATTTACTCATTTCTCAGGACTGTAAACCAGTGACCATGTAGTTAAACAGTCCTTGAACATTCAGTTATGTGAAATCAAGCTATTGTGAAATACCTGTGCAATTAACACCATCGCCTGAATAGTTGCTTTTGCACTGGCAGACGAAGGAGCCACCAATGTTGGAGCAGAATGCATTAATCGAGCAATTGCTTGTGTTAGTAACACATTCATTAATATCTGTTTAAACAAAAAAAAAATCATGGATGTAAATAAATCTATGCACATATGTATATATCACAGCAAGCAAATGTATTGATCTATGTGATCTATTTGAATTTTGCCAAATGTCCATCAGGGCTCGATATTAGGTCCACTTTTATTTTGTGACTTAGGGGAAGGTTTAATACCCCTCAGGATGCAGCATAAGGATCTTGACAGACTGGCAATCTGGGCAGCTAAGTGGCAAATTATGTTCCAATGAGATTCAAGTTGATAAATGTAAAGTCATGCACCTGGGATGTAAACATATGCAAGCCACTTATACCCTAAATGGGGCTGAATTAGGCAAATCCATATTGGAAAATGACTATGGATTCGTTGTAGATAATAAACCTGGCTGTGACAAACAATGGCAGTCAGCAGCATCAAGGGCAAACAAGGTTTTGAGACATATTAGGGGCATAGATCCACATGAGAAGGGCAGATGATAGGACAGATTGATACAAAACATGCACCTTGGTCAACAATGTCCTACCCAAAATATACATGCTTTTTCATATAAGTTTGACTGAAATGTGGGATATTGGGATTTTTAAGTGCCCTGCAGGAGCACAGTGGGGCCAATCGTACTATAAAACAGGTAGGTGCGATGTGAAATTCTTCCATTATAGAAATGCTAAATTGCCCAATTGCATAGAATTGATCTAGATGTCAGAATCGTTGTGATCTTTGGGAGAAATGTTTTTTTAAGATGAGATTTCTCTGCCTCACTATCTCACAATAATTTGTGTCAGTGTTCTATTTATGTAGACAGTCACAAATAAGTAAAAAACACATACCTAAGCAGGTGCCATTGGTCAAAATGTAACCTTCTGTGCAGTTGCATGTAAAGCTGCCTAAAGTATTCACACATGTTTGTACGTCAGCAGAGCAATAGGATGCAGAGATACATTCATTAATATCTGCAAAAAAAATATAGAGCAAATTCAGGGAATAAATATATTTGTAATTAAATAGTAACATGACATTTAGGAGCAAATTTATTAAAGGTCAAATCGAAAATTCAAATTTGAATCTTCACATTTTTTTTATGGTCAAAACTGTCAAATCCGACTAGGGTATTAGCCAAACTCGATTCGAGTTTTTTCAAAAAAATTCGAATTTGATTTTTATCAAACACTGGCCCTTTAAGAATTTTAATTTGACTATTCGTCACCTAAAACCTGTCAAATTGATGTATAAGTGAATGGGAGAAGTCCAGTAACCAATTTGGAGATGTTTGTAGCCTTCCTGACATTCAAGTTTTTTTCGGAGAATGTTTCGAATTCGATTTAAGTTTTCGGGTCGAAAAAATTCGTCCAAGTTTTGGATATTTGATTTTTTTGATAAATAACCCCCAATTGAATTTCAAGAATAATCAAATTCATGTGAATTCGAAATTCGAATCTTAATAAATGTGCCTCTTATAATCCAGTGCCAGTGGTACTGTACGTATAGAGCTTTGCAGCACATTGCGCCCTGTGTCTTGCTCATACAGTATGAATGAATTACAATCTAAGGAGCATTCCAAGGGTCATCCTTGTGCCACCCACATATTTCCCAGGCAGCACTGCATACATAGAGTGGTGCAATGTTTTGTCTTCATTCTGTGAGCATAAGCAAAAAAAAAAGCAGGCTGTGACCAGTGGAGCCAGCTCCATGTGCCCTTGCCATTAGTCTATAAGCTCCATGGTGGGTGATGTATAGTCACTGTTTTAATTTGTCTATACTGATGAGTGAATCTTTTCTTTTTTCGAATCGCCAAAACATTAGCAACACTTAAAAAAACTCACAAAACGACGAAAAATTTGCTAAACACATTGGATTCAAAATTCCAAACTGAGTTTTTTAACGGAGATTTTTTTTTTTTGTCTTGGCAACAATTTTGTCTCTGCGAAAAAATTTTGCAGCAAATTTTTGCCTAAATTTTATGAAAAAATTTGCAGATGGTGAAATGCAGAATTACCCCGCAAATCACAATTTGTCTATAAATTAGGCAGGCCTGAATAGTATGATGCAGTACAAATTAATTATAACAACTTCATTATAATAACAATATGGTTTTTGGCTTTCCAGGGTTAGTGACCCTAACAACCAGATGGTTTTGTAGTTGCCTGCTGCAAATGGCAAAATAAGGAGGCCAATATTTAATTTATTTTATTTTAATTTAATATAAATGCAAAATGAAGACCAACGTGAAAGTTTCTTAGTATAGGGCCCATCTATACCATAATAAAGGTTACTGGAGGTATACGTTAATTTCTCAGAGGGAAACAGACATTGTTCATACCTGCACATGTGCCGTTGACATCTGTAAATCCCACATTGCATATACAAGTGTAGCTGCCTCTGGTGTTATGGCAGGTGCTGTATTCATTGCAGAGAGAACTGTTACTCGTGCACTCATCAATATCTGGAAGCAATAAAACATTTCTGTTAATTGTTGGGTAACTATTAAATATTTATCTGCACTAGGAAAGTGTCAGCTGCTCACAAAAGTCATTCTTTCCATTAACAAATAGGTGAATTGCAATCAGGTGGTTCCATTATCATTAATATTATTTTATCATACATTTGTTTTATGTATATTGTAATACATGTACGGGACATGTTATCTGGAAACCTGTAATTCCAAAAGCCACAAACAATGGGAAGAACGTTTCCCATTACAGGTAAATGAATCCTATTAGCTTATTTAATGTTTTTTTTTGTAGACACATTATAGAGATCCAAATTGCAGAAACCCCTTATTTGGAAAACCCCAGGTCCCAGACATTCTGGATAACAGGTCCCATACCTATAATATAGTTATTATACTATTATAATTTGCCCCCAATTCCCATAATCATAGACTATTTAAAATATCTCCAAAGCTTATACAAATCTTGTCTCAAATCTCTATTACTTTTCTTTCCAAAGTCTGTTATTTTCATCATGTTTGCAGCCAGTAGTTTCAATAATCATGAGTTACAAAAAGCTAGAAATTGAGAGACCCATGGGACCAAACTTGCCTGTACATTGTAGACCATTTGCTGTGAATCCAGGCTGACATGAGCAATTATAGGAGCCATTTGTATTGATACAGATTGAGTAGGCTGTGCAGTTATACTGTGCAGTGGCACATTCATCAATATCTGTGCAGTTTGTTCCTTCATAGCCAGCATTACATTCACATTGGTATGAGCCAACAGTGTTATTACACATGGAATTCTGGGGACATATGTTATTTATCTCACATTCATTTATATCTGCAATAAATAAAAAGGCAGCATTGGTAAAATAACAAGTGTTTAGGATTTGATACGATATGATCAACAAAAATAATCTGCAAACAAGGCAAAATGTTGGACCAAATGTTGGACAAAAATAATCTGCAAAAAAGGCAAAATAGTGACATGGATTGAACCCCAATCAGAATATGTGTGTTCATCAGTATACATGTAAAAGGCGCTTGCGAGGGGACATGATTACACTTTACAAGTACATTAGTGGACATTATAGAGAATTAGCAGGGGACCTTTTTACCCATAAAGTGGATCACCGGACCAGAGGCCACCCCTTCAGACTAGAAGAAAAGAACTTTCATTTGAAACAACGTAGGGGGTTCTTCACAGTCAGGACAGTGAGGTTGTGGAATGCACTACCGGGTGATGTTGTGATGGCTGATTCAGTTAATGCCTTTAAGAATGGCTTGGATGATTTTTTGGACAGACATAATATCAAAGGCTATTGTGATACTAAGCTCTATACTTAGTATAGGTATGGGTATATAGAATTTAATTAAAAGTAGAGAGGTGTGTTTGTATGGATGCTGGGTTTTCATTTGGAGGGGTTGAACTTGATGGACTTTGTCTTTTTTCAACCCAATTTAACTATGTAACAATTTAACTATGTAACTATGTCTGACATTGATTCACTGTACTCACCAACACACTGCTTAGTGGGGTCTCCTCTGAACCCATCTTTGCACTGGCATGTGTAATTACCAGGTCCATTGATGCACAGCGCATTCTCACCACAAACAGTGCTGTTTTGGCATTCATCAATATCTGATGGAAATAAAAGCAAGTCCTGTTATACTACTGCTGCTGTGTGCAAGATAACAACTGTAGGTAACAACTGTAGGTAAACTATCTTGCCTGTAGTACACAAGAATCTCAGCATAGGAACAATAATCTTTGTTGTATTCAACCATCAAGAATATTCTCTCATGCATTTTATTACCTTCACACATTGCGCTGTTCACTTCACTAATTTTGTATCCTTTCTCGCAACTGCAGTTGTATCCACCCGGGAAATTATAACAAAGCTGTTCACACATTGATGTGTTTAGATGGCACTCATCAATATCTGCAATAAAAATTGAATACAAACATTATTCTGACACTATGAACAGCTAAAGGCGCTAATATCTTCAGTCCCTAATATTTTGAGCAGGTCATAGATTTTTAGTCATAGACTTTTAAGAAACACTTAAAGAGATACTGACATCACAAAATAACCTTTTGGTTATCTATCATAACATTGTCTTTAAATGATATTTATAATTTTGCCATAAAAGTATTTGCCTGTATTTGCCTGATGTTTTTACATGACCTTTTTTACTACCCCTGCTGTGGGGGCTGCCATATTTGTGCAGCAGTAGTCTATTAGCATTAGAAACTATGTTTTAAAAGCAACATCAACCCCCTTATTTGGTGGAAAATTATACAAGTCCATATGCATATACCCTTTTCCTTATTAGCAAAGTCCTGAATAGGGGCTATCCACTTTACTGCAGAGCCTAAAGAGCTCATCCCCAGATGAAAATTTCATGTTCCTGATTTTCTGCCCTCTACATTTTTGTGTTTTCTTACATTTTTTATTTTCTTTTTCCATTTTCTATTTCTCTCTCCCTAATCCATTTCTACTGTTCACATGCAAATAGGAGGAATAGACATTGCATAGGTATTGAAGCTCCAATAATTGGGTAAAGAGAAGGAACCATTGATGCCATTGATGAAGAGCAATGGAAAGTATTCCACATATTCCTAATTGTGTGCTACATATGTTAGACGATTATTAACTTTGCATTAGGAGTACTGTAGCTACTACTACATATGAGGAGACATACAGTATTCAACTTCACTAATGACAGAACCACCTTTAAAATATATGTTATCTTATTTGCACTGCAACCTATATTCCTATATTGTTCCAGTTATTTTCTGTTTTAGTCAGTATTCTCATAAGATTATTGTGATCTACTTCTATTGATAGACCATCTGTAACTTTTACAGTACACATGTTATTACATTTACAGCCGTTGCTAATGAATCTTTGCTTTTCTATTCTAACATCTAAGAGTGAACAAAAAATTACCTGAGCAATTGACACCATCACCCATATAGTTGCTATAACACTGACAGACATAGGAGCCTGCGATGTTAGAGCAGAATGCATTACTTGAGCAGTTGTTTGTTGTATTCAATGCACATTCATTAATATCTGCAAAAATACAGAACATAAATTTAGCTATAAATATATATGTATACATAGGGACACATTTTTTTAGTAACATTTGTGAAAGTTATCTGAGTGTGGATTCACCTCCATCACTAATTTAATCAGTTAGCAGTGATGTCACATTTACATGGCACCAACTGAGCAGTATAAATACCAAATGTTTAGTAAGCTGGAGCTCTTGTGAGTAGGAGAGAAAGAGAGAAGGGTGTGTTGAGTGTAGGAAGCCAGCTAGGCTAAAACCAGCTATTTGTAAAACCAGCTCTTTACCCATCCCATGTCACCAATAATTTTTCTATAGAAGTAATAGAGGAAATGGTGTTGTGGGACCTTAGTGAGGGATACATTGCCAGAGCTTCTTAGCTTAGCTCTGGCTGCTGTCTGTGTTTGCATTACCAAACGTCAAGATGTTTGTTAAGCAGTTGCTTCCCTTCTGCTTTTTAATTATGCAAAGGAAATATTTGTCCTTTTTCCTATGAGGGTGCGAATATAATTTTATATTAATTATTGATAGCAAGGATTATGATTTTTAGATTTTACTGAACCTCAGTTCCAAAGAACCGACTCAAACCTATTGTAGCAGCTGGATAGTGATTGACTGGCATATTAATTGATAGATTTCCACATACCTGTGCATGTATTATTGACCAAAATGTAGCCACTTGTACAATTACATACATAGCTGCCCACGGTATTTTCACATGTTTGTCCTACAGCCAAGCAGTAAGATGTAGAGTTGCATTCATTGATATCTGGAAAAGAAGCAGGCAATTTGTGAATTCCAACTACAGCACTTATTTGCAGTTCTAATATTAGTTTTTAGAGAATCATGAATTGAAACTATACATATAAAAGATATAAGAATCTTCTCACTATATATTTGTTCTAACATTAGAAGCTCATATCATTAAAGTAAGGTAAGTAGTTTTTTTTAATGTGGACAATAATGTGAACGATTTAGGAGCTAACACTGGGCTCACAAATCATAAATGAGACCCATAATTTGCATTTATTTTTGTTGCATGGGCTACTGGTCTATTAAAATCTGTAAAATAGAAGCAAACATTGAACATACAAAAAATAGCATAAATCTGATGTAAAATGATATGTTTTTAGATATGATTTAGATATACATATATACTTTAATGGTTTACTTTTTTAAATATGCCATTATGATTGCACCAAGATTTGCAAGATCCTTTACGGCATGGAAAGGGTCCATCAATGTTTAATACTACAAATTAACAGAATATAAGTTAAAAAGCTATATAAAGTATGTTTCGAGCACGATTCGCTTCCACATTTATAGATTGGGCACAGTGGTCATTTTGTGTAAACAGGCATGAACTGCTGAAAAATTAAGTCCACTTTCGGGGATCTAATGGCCAGTCAAACAAGAAACAGAGTAAACAGGATTCTACCCCAGTTCCAAAGGCATAACATCCAAAATGATGCTGTAACTTAAAAATCATAAAAAACTTCTTTTATTTAGAATTACAGATTGAAAATTTTACATGCAGACCCCATGACAGTCCACCTTACATGTTTCATACACTCTGGTACTTAATCATAGCTAGTTATGACATAACAGCAATCAAAATTTAAAACCAAAATAACTCCTCCCAATCTAACATAAAACCAATCGGAAAGTTTGCCCATGCCTCTTAATTAGCAATTGTCATAAACATACAATTCAGGGGTACTATTACACTTGTATGTACATAAATACCAATATAAAAGCCCATAAAAACGTCAAATTCCTTTATTTAGTCCAACCAACCAAATACCAGCCAATATATTTTATAGGTTCTATAAACTCATTGTTAATAAGGTAGAAGGATCCAAATAACTTATCATAAACTGAATCATATCCCCAGTATGAGTTTAATTATTTTTACGGCTATTTGCCTCAAAAGAACTTTAGAAAAGAACCACAGGATACCCCTGGACTGAGAAAAAGTCTGTTACTATTGTTGCACTGTGCACAAGTGCCTTCTGCTGAAATGTTGTAGTTTGTTTAAATGATTATTTGAGTGTGTGCAGACCTCATAGCTACACATTTTGGTGGGAGAGAAAGCCTGTCATTTTACATACCTATGCAAGATCCATTATCGTTTGTAAATCCATCCTTGCATTCACAAATGTAGCTGCCGTTGGTATTTTGACAGGTGCTATGTACATCACAGGCAGAGATATTACTCAGGCACTCGTTAATATCTGGAAGCGATTAGAATTAAGTGTCAGCTGTTAAGTGAATATTGACCCATAAGACAATTACTGGTGAGGAATCATTCATATAAAACAATAGAAATAAACTTGCCTTCACATTGTACGCCATCTCCTGTGTATCCATGTATGCATTCGCACCTAAAGGACCCATATGTGTTAAAGCAATGTGAATTAGGGCCACAGTCATGGGTTCCATTGGAACATTCATCGATATCTGTGCAATTTTCTCCATCAAAGCCAGTATTACAGTTACATATGTAGGAGCCAACAGTGTTATTACACACGGAATTCTGGGGGCATGTGTTATTTGTGTCACATTCATTTATATCTGCAATAAATAAAAAGGCAGCATTGGTGTTTAGGATTTGAAATGATTCTATATGTGGAACAAAATTAATAAAACCAAAGGTTTCTTGTACTTTTAAGCTCTTTATAATTATGGACTAAATGAAAGAATCTCATACACAGCCACACCGTTTTTCTTACTAGATCAAGTACTGTATCATTCTGGATTCTTTTGTTTGAGCTTTAAAAAACCACCACCTCAATCTTCTCTGTAACCATTACCTGTAAGAGTCATATTCATGATATATATGATTTGTGTTCCTTCATCTTACCTGTGCAGTTAGTCCCATTATATCCAGGCAGACAGTCACATATGTATGAGCCATTGGTGTTGGTACAAGTTGATGTATTTGGACACAGAGACACATTTGCAGCACATTCATTGATATCTAAACAAAAATACAGCTTGGTTAACAAATAATTCATATTGGCACTGCAGCCAGCACACCTGACACACAGTATAAGTTTTACTGAGGAGAAGTAGTGAGGGGTAGTTTACTAGGTGACACCTTCTAGAATGTAAGGAGTGGTTAGGTCCCAGAGTAGTGCGTGAAATCTCTATGAGGCAACCCTAAGGGGGTAGAGTTTTAGTGGTTTTTGAGGTTTTTAAAAACTGCAAACTAAACGCACAAATTCTAAAATTATAAATGTCACATCATTTATCAAAAAATCACTATTAAAAATATACGAAGTCGAATTATGAATTACGCTGAATAATGCGCTACACAATATAAATACAGCTATGGGACCTGTTATCCACAATGCTCGGGACCTGGGGCTTTCTAGATAAATGATCTTTCTATAATCAGTATCTTCATACCTTAAAACTACTAAAAAATAATGGAAACACTAAATAAACCCAATAGGCTGGTTTTGCTTCCAATTAGGATTAATTATTAGTTTGGATCAAGTACAAGATGCTGTTTTATTATTACAGAGAAAAAGGAAATACATTTTAATAATTTGGATTATTTGAATAAAATGGAGTCTGGGAGACAGTTCTGATTGTTAATCCACGCACTACCGCTGTTTACCTCACTGCAATAGCGGTTCTGGAAAGGTCAGGATGATGAAGGGAGGTTAAATCCTGCCGAAATGTTGATACAGTGGTGTATGTAAAATTAATTTAAACAAACTGCATATAAATAGTGTGTGTGCAGATCCATGAACATAATTGCTGTCTATGGGAGACAGCTTTTCTGTAATTCAGAGCTTTCTTGATAATGGGTTTCTGGATAACTGATCGCATACTTGTACCTTGAGACATCTAAAAATTTTGATTTTTTTTGTACAATTCCTAGCGGGAAAAAAATATGAAGACCTCTAAATATCTGAATTTATTTAAAGCAGCCCAATAGGATCCTTCCATTGACTTCTATAAGATCTCAACAACTTTTATCTGCCAAAGTTTTGTATTAGAGGTTTTTTGTATTTTTTGAGGTTTTTTTGAGGTTTGACAGAGAGATGCACATAGCATTGACCTGATTGAAGAGCAACAATAGTGGAAACACCCCCATGTATATTGTGCTACCTTGTAGTTTTGTGACCTGAATAACAGCACTTATTTTACCTATGGTGCAGTACACTCATATGGTCAAGATAAACATCTTGCCCCACATATATTAATTGTCTTAAGACAATGAAGGCCAATAAATTAAAAAGAAAGATACAATGGTTCATTGTACTCACCAACACAAAGAACAGTAGGATCCCCAGTATACCCAGCTTTGCACTGGCATGAGTAGTTTCCAGGGAGATTAGAACACTCTGTATTCTCGCCACATGGGTAATCAGTTGTGTTTTGACATTCATTGATATCTGATTTGAAAATAAATAAACAAAATTGTATTTTTTTAATATTGTGAATGTTAAATGACTTATAACATCAACAAAATAAGATGTTTGATATAAATGTAAATGTAATTTACTTTTACCCTGCACTGATACAAATTGCAAGTTTGCTTCAGAAGTATTGCAACTGAATAAGGCAGGAAGAAATCCACAGAAAGCGGGAGAACATACTGTACAAACTCCTTGAAAAAAAGTGCCTTGTCTGGGATTGAACTCAACATCCTAGTACTGCAAGGCAGAAATGAAACCCACTGGGCACTGTAAGCATTTGCTGACTCTTCCCCCCCAACTTTATACTTGGGAGTAAGTACTTATGATTAAAGACAGTATATATATATATATATATACTTGAGAGTTCATAGCTGAGTGGGTGTTTTATGGTAAGACAGGTCTTAAGCCTTCATTCCTATATTTTATATGATTTGACGTTTATTGGTTATTTGCAGTGACTTACGGTTGCTAAATTTGCTGCCAAAGAATGTGATGAAGAGAAAATGGGTATAAATTACCTTCACACTTGGAGCTGTTGGCTTCACTCACTTTGTAACCTTCCCTACAGCTGCAGTTGTATCCTCTTGGGAAATTGTTACATATCTGTTCACAGTTTGATATGTTAAGATAACATTCATCAATATCTGAAATACATTTTAAAAAAAAGAACAATTAACAAATGTTAAAACATTTAATACTGTCTATCCACTGCTAGAGACATACAGGTGGATAATATGTTATGTATTCTCACCAACACAGTGTTTTCCATCTCCTGTCATGCCAGAAGGACATGGACCACAGGTGAAACCTACACCAGGAGCTTTAGTATCATTACAAGTATTGTTTATATAACATTGGTTTTCCAAACAGCCATCAAAATCATCTTCACAGTAAATTCCAGTCCATGCTTCAGAACAGTTACATCCAGCCATCTAAAAGATAACCAGAAGATACAATTAAAGTAAATCTTTAAAAAAACAATCAAAAATGAATGAGAACATATGCTATAAATAGAACACCAAAAATGACTGTATACTGGACTTACTGCACCAACTTAAAGGTGCAGTCTCTCTATAAGAGTAAGGATTCAGAGCTTCAAAGTCACAGGAGCTCCCCATCTTGGCTTTTATTGAGTGTCAGTGACACACTCATGTTCAGTGGGCTCTGAGCAGGTGTTAAGAAGCTGAGCTTACAGGTTGTCTCAAATTATCAAGCAGAAAATGAGGCTGGTTTATTATATACTCTAATGCTGCCAAGGCTGATTATTACATTCTGATGCAAATTGCACTGGTTTCTGACCTGCCATATAATGAGAATCTGAATTAATTATTAATCAGCCCTGTGTTATGACTTTTATATTCTACAGGTCAGGTAACTGGCAGCAACCAGTGGCGTAACTAGATATTACTGGGCCCCACAGCAAAGTATAGCAAACTATACCTCTGGGGCCCCCAGTAGCTACAGGGTCTACTTCCTCTATAGTTATGCCCCTGGTAGCAAAAAGCTGATTCAACAACATCACCTTCGAATCAGCCGGAAAAATAGGGAGCTACTAGGGAAATAATCAGAAACACTGCTAAAGGGATGCGGTTGGCTTGGGTTGGCACAGAGCCCCAAAAGATAATGTGCATCATCACTCTACTGTACTTCTTTCTTATGCTTCAGTTATATATATATATATATATATATATATATATATATATATATATATATATATATATATATATATATATATGGTTACTTTCATTAGATACAGTATGTTACAAGACTTTAACCATATTTTGTAACAAGGCAGTTACGAAATATATAAAATGTGAGAAGCTTTCTTACCTTGAAGTTAGGGTAATCCGGAATACTGATATTTTTATTAAAGAGGCACTGGCCAATGTTTGAGCAGTTACAAAGCACCAGTGTAAGGATAAAATTAGTGACTACTTTAGAGTCATTTGCCTGGATAGTGACATTAAATGGTTCTGAATTTGTTACATTCCATAACAGTGTGCCATCAGCTATATGGGAGGAAAAGAAAGAAAGGGGAAAAAGACAAGAAAGAAAATATTGGTATTTTAATGAATAGGTGCTTAGTTTTGTAGTGAAAATATAGTAAAACATTATGAAATCTTAAGAGAAAATTCAGGTTAGGTTTTGGTTACCTTTAATAGTTATATCCTTGGAATCTGTCTGTAAAGTCAACACCACAGTATCATTGTTCTGGTCAGTTACTGTGTAGTTCACCGTCAATAACATATTTAGGCTTGCATAAATTGTGCTTGGTCCAGTTATGTTTGGAGGGAAATTATCTAGTGAGAAGGCAATGGAGAATTAGAGTTTTCATTCTCTCTGTGTCTGGTGCAGGCAAGATGTTTTTCAGCAATAGCAATGTGCCTCTATTGAATATTATAATCTTTGTATTTAGAGTGTACTGGGCAACCAGTAAATATAAGTCACAAATGTCCATAGGAAATTAACTATGATATGAATTAACAGTCTTTTAGTAAAATAACTTGCTACAAACATTCCCCTGGCTGGCATGTCCATATACATCCGAGAGTCCTAATTAGGTATATTGTGGTGACTTTTGTGGAAAACCATGTTGCTTGTTTTACCTTTTAGTTGAACCAAAAGATTACAAGGAAAATGTTTGGCAGCCAATGACAGATATTCAGTAGGATCTTAAGTGAGCAGCTATCTGAAGTTCACAAATTCTAAGTAATTGGAACTAAAATCCTTTTAGATAAATATATTGTGAGTTCATTCCCTGAACTGTTTATTCCAGCAGTATTTCATGCAATATTTTTTTAATTAAAGGATCTAAAATCAGCTTACTCATGCTGCTTTCTTGTGCCGTAGCTGAGTTTGCTGCATCAAGCGTGGCTTCTCCAATTGCAAGATTTCCAGTGCTCAGGATGTCAAAAATGCATTCATCGTTTCCATTACAAGTTGCATTTGCTGAGTCAATAAGTGTTTTGTTTCTAGTCTGCAGCAGTTCATCATAAAACAGGGGCACAAAGCTGTTATTGTTGTAGCTGTACCAAGATTCATTAGTTGTTGAGTTGTAACTAAAAATGCTGCTACTTGATTTAGTTTTCCCTGTGGAAGGAAAGGAATGCAAACAAAATATTAATAGCCTTGTACTTAAATACTTAAGGTCTGGTGTGTGCACACATATTTTACAAAACAACACAACCAAAGAAAAAAAAAGAAAACAGAAAATCTTATTGTGTACTTGGGTGAACGATAAACTGAAAAATGAACAAAACCAACAGATATGTAACTTCAGGACTATTCTCATGTAATGTCTTTATTTATCCAGTAAAACCTTACATCTACTAAATCAGTCATCAAACTTCAAATTAATTTAATTTCTCCAAAGTATTAGGTCGGGTAATTAAATAATATATTAATGGCACCTACATGTCATTCCCATCTCAAATATAGCGGAATCATTTGGAAGTTTAACGCCATCGTAACTTAGACTCGTTCCATTAGAATACATGAAGTCATCTTTAACATCCCCATTGAACAGACCTTGATGGAAAAGAACAGTTAATAAGTATGCTTACAGTATTTATAAGAAGAGACCCCATAGTTTGTCAGATAAGCAAACACGACCCAACAATACCACTTGTTAAAAAAACAGAACAACATAAACCAAGTTCAGTTTGTATTTTGGAAAATTTAGTATTGATAGTATGCTATTCTATGTTTGTATTTAGTTTCATCATCAATGTATTTTACACAGATGAATGCTCCAAAATGTAACACATACATTCTAATAAATAGTGTGCACATAATAAAGGCATTAGTAAAATCAATCATAATTTCTGCACATCATGGTGGTTAATGAATATACAGGTGTAAAAATGTCTTGCTTCTTTGCATCATTTTCTATCATATCCTACTAGATGACAGAATAGTTTTTGAAACAGCTTGAAGGGAGAGGATGAAACATACTCAATAAAACCTTCCATGTGATCTCCCATAACCATACTAAAGACCTATAATCCCCTTACATGAATACTGTAGCAGTGTATTGTAGGTTTTCACTTCAAACATCTTACCCAGAAGTCCTTCTGTTTTGTTCTGATATGAAGAATCCAACGATGCTACAAAGCTCAGAGCCCCAAACTTTGCAGTAACTGACACTGAGATGCCACCAACAAAAGTGGCTTTGAGTCCTTCCTCAGTTGTGGTTTCCAGGGTGATCATTCCCAATGATGTGTTATTTACTTAAATTGTAGAAAGAACTACATATTAAAAACAGTTACTGTAAAACATATTATAATTATATTCAAAAAAGAACTGGATTCTAAATTACATTTTTGTCTGTGCTTTTGAAGAATTGATTGTTCCTAAATATACCATACCATATATTTCACAACTGCCAACTTCTAAATGAAAAACTCAAGGGGTGATTTATGGATACAAGAGCAAAGCAAATTGGGTGCACACTGCAACTCAGCCCAAAATTCTCAGAAGAAACTGCATGGTTTGTATAAGAATTGCACTTTTCACTAATTTCCTAAGCAAGGTCTTCTGTATCCCTTGCCAAGTAGATTAAGAAATTATCCTTCTTACCTGTCAATGGAAATTCAGAACCATTAACCTTCACATAAGTGGTGTTTTCATCAGAGAGCTGCCATTCAATCTGGAAAAGATGGGATATTCTTGAATTACCTTTGCATGTTTTGTATTAATTTACAGCTTACGTTCATTAGTACATCCTGAGTTGCAAGCATTTGTGGGTCAGGAAGTAGTCCGGGTTTGACCAGTTCAATTCAAACTACTTGTCCATTAACCCTCAATATACACGTCATTGTAGAAGAGTAATGGTCACTTCTGTTTGCCAGTGTTCTAGCCTTTAACATTACCTATGGCTCATACAATAATTAGGATAAGTTGGTTTAATAATGCCTACTCAAGTAATGGCTCAGGGAATGAGAAAGAGTTTTCATGTTTTATATTTTTGTACAGAGAATAATAGAATCCTTACAAAATGAAGAATTGCATGATGAAAAAAGGGCTTTATTTAATATAAATAATAATAATGGGTTACTGGGTTGTAACCTACAGTATACCAGAAAAAATGGTAGATCCATGGAAATGTTATTGAAATATATTCAGCTAATATGGCTTTTTTCCAAAATTTATAAGGAAAAAGAAAAAAATGCAATTCCTGTCTTGTGTGGTATCACATATTGATATTTAAACTGTATGCAAGCTTCCACCATACAGTCCATGGGAAAGACTAAAGGGAAACTGCGATATGGTAGACTACAAGGAAATTGAGAGAAGTAGATATAAGCTATAGATGATGAACATTGATGATATGATGAAACACCGAACCACATGTTAAAGACCATCATACTATATTCCCTCCATACTCTCTGCAGATTCTTTCTTATTCAATCCAAGACATGTTCTTGCACTAGCTCTGGGACAATGGCATGCTTCAGTCATACTGCTCCAAAATATATAAATATTGTTGGCTCAGTCCCTTAAAGTACATTATTGAAGGTCTGTAAAACCTGTTAATTGAGTATAAGGCTTAAGGTGACTCTAGGTTAGAGCCACATTCAAATTTTAAAAGTATTGTTTAGCCACACAAGCATCCAATTGTCCTGGGTGTTGCCAAATAAGGGCAGTGATTGGCTATATGGTAATCCCATGTGGACTGTAATTGCTGTCTGTTAATATCACCTTATAATAAGTGGCATCATGTCTGAATTTGTATTTAGCAAAAGGGCATTTGGTGTACAGGAGGAATTGCTTAATACAGTTGTCCTTTAGTCTGAAGTTATTGTGGGGAAACAAAATTACATTCAAGTAAATAAGGGCAAACAACCCTCATGCAGACTTTACCGTGGTTTCATTGTTTATTTCTGCAGCCAGTGCCACAAAATTGGTTGCTTGAGATGTTCCATTAGTCCCTGCTCTGCCTGTGCGTCCCTGGAGCCGGAAAATTGTTCCATTATCATTCTTAACATTGACCAATATGAATTCACCTAAACCATTGAAGGTATACTTCACTCCATCCAGTGTGTTAATATGAGGGTCGCCAAATAAAAATCCTAAAACAGAAAAAAAAAGTAAACATTACTCTTGCACCTTCATGTTAGAATTACAATGCTTAAGAAATATTTATACTAGCATACTGTACATCACATTAACTGTTTTTTAAAACCATACCTAAACGTGGTGGGATGTAACCATAGCAGTAATCCTGAGGCCTCTTCTGTGAATACAGATAACAAAGGTAGGGAGAACCCAATGTACAGCAGTTTTCATAAGGATCCACCTCATTCGCTGCACAAAGAAAGACACAAAGAAAGACAGCATTTAATCAACATAAAGCATAAGTTAGAGCAGTTACAGTTATTTCTATATTTAATCCCTCAAGAGAATATTTTCTTATAATGCAAGAGAGAATATAAATACAGACAGCCATTTAATCTCATGTGGGGTCAAATTATCCCTGTGTGTTTTTTATATTTATAAAGTTGGCAATAATGGTGAATTTAATGTGCAAACATAATTGCAATGTTTTATTTCTCCAAGTTTGAGCTGCGCCATAACATTGGTGTTGGAGAAAGATATACACTACAGGAGACACACACACATTAGTGTCCATTCTCATGTAGACATCCATCACATTTGTGAGCCATTTGCAAATAGTTGTGCACAATGCACATCACACAATTATTTGCAAGAAGATGAAGATGAACACAACAGTGTTATATTTAAACTTTTAGGGGAAAACATGTGAAAACCACCTTTTGCGAATAAATATGCATTACGTTACATTTATAAATGACCCAATGTACTCTATTTTCCCTTTTGTACTGGGTTAACTGAATTCCATATCATTTTAAGTTTTCCTTATCCTTCTACCATACTGTGCTTATTTGCTGTGCTTTTATTTTGTCATATCATTCATTTTTCATTATGATCTTCAGTCTGTTAGTGGTACAAACTGTACACAAATGATGTAATCATAATTAATAAGCCATTGTTACAAAGGGAAATTTCTCAGTGCCACATAGAATTGAAGGAGGAATTGTCGTGTAGAACTGAACCAAGGTCTCTGAACAAGACTTCATTCATTTAAAAAAATATCATTGTGACACAGAATAGTAGTTATCTAGTGGAGAAACATATACAATCCCCACCCCATGCCTTTTGTTGTCTATAGGAATGAAAAACACCTTTCACTGCTCAAGACTAGCGCTGGGTGAACTTTTTCGGCAGGTATGAATTAGTGACGAATTTCCGCATTTCGCCGCTGGTGAATAAATTTGCTGTGAAAATTCACCGCGTAAAAATTCACGTTTCACAAATTCGTGAATTTTTCATCTAAGCAAAACGGGAGAAATTTGCCCATCACTACTCAAGACAAATGGTTTCAGGCTGCAAAAAAAGAATCAAAGTCGCAGGTCTACTAGTCTCACCATGGAATTATATTTGTACTGGAAAAATACACAATCAACAGAAATGTAGTTTTTCAATAAAAAAATCAAGTTACTAAAATGAAAATATTAATAACACCATGTGAGTAGCAATTGCAGTCACACTTGACAATAACATTGACATTCTTAGGGAAAAAAAAACTTTGTAAGTTGGGTAAAAAAGTTTGTTTGTGTGTTGATTTAGATACGTCTGGGTGTGTGTTACTTAGGTACCTGCAGGAAAGCAGAAAATGGTGGACAGACATGGAACCGCAGGAGGGCTGCCACAAGCATAAACATGGCATGGAGCGAGTTTTACATGTCTGCTGATGTTGGCCCCAGAAGAACTTGCGTGCCAGGGGCCATTCGTATAGTACATAATTTACTGACCCTTAAAGGAATTGTTCAGTGTAAAAATAAAAACTGGGTAAATAGATAGGCTGCGCAAAATAAAAAATGTTCTGATATAGTTAGTTAGCCAAAAATGTAATGTATAAAGGCTGGAGTGGCTGGATGTGTAACATAATAGCCAGAAAACTAGATTTTAATGTGAGTCAATTTAGATGCCCATGACAATTTTTATATGCGCGTGTATTTTGTCCAAATGCATTGAAGTCAATGGGCATCCGAATAATTTTGATGTGCAACAATTTTTATGTGTGTAACTATTCTGACGCTATCGCAAATTTTTTTGACACGACGGATTTTTCGCCCGAGAATTTCACACAGTTTCGCGAGTTTATTCGGTGAAATGCGAATTTGTGTCACTAATTGTAGAGACCGATGTGAATAATGAACTATCTAAGTGTTGCAGAAATGTGTTGGCTCTATATAAATAACAGATAATAACATTAACTTATTTATAAACCCATATGCCAGTCTCAGCACAAGGGGAAAGGTTTCTATTTAGTGGTATTAGTTCATAGAATAGGGATTGGTATAACATGGTTGTCCACAGTTTTCTAGACAACATTATGCCAATGATTTCATAATCTTTAAAAATAGCCCATTGTAACCAAATATTCTTTAAATAGGGCAGAAAATGAATTGTTCCTGGCAGCAAATAAAATGAATAAATCCCAAATGCTGCTGCATTCAACCAGTTAAAATGCAGCTAGTGTTTTCCTGGATATGAACTGTCCATATTCCCAGAATTGCAGCAATCACAGATTTTATGAAAAGAATTTGCCTTGAGAAAGGCAAAATATTTGTGCCTAATAAAAAACTTTATATAACGTCCATTCTCTCAGTTCACAAACTAAAATTTCGGAATCCTAACATTTTCAGTTCTTAATTTTACAATACTGATCCATTCAATTCTCATACTATTTTACTTTGCTTTCTTTGTGATCAAGAAAGCAGATCACTTCATTGTGTAGGAAGACAATACAAACATTAGCAATATAATATATGCTGCATGTAAAACGTCAGACAATTTATTTGACTTTCATGATATTACCTTGGTATTGACTCCTTAAAACTGGTAATGTTGTAGACCAAAAATAGTTTTGGTATTGAGGATACCACCACCAGTACCAGGCATTATAATATGTCCAAGGAGTTGGCAAGAACCTTTCTTTTTCTCCATAGATAAGTGATCCAAACCAGTAATAGTTACATCTTGTGCCTCCTCCATTCCAACTAGAAAATGCACTCTGGAAGCTGATATAGCTGTCTACAGGAACAGAAAAAAAGCAACACTTATTTTGCTTAGTTCTTTATCACTTTGATAGTATGAATTTCACTGCATTTAAAATAACATTCAGCGGTGACTAGGTTTTGTGAAACTGAGGGTCTGGTCATCCTTTTCATAGTACCACGTATGTGGTATTTAATAGAATGGCTAATTCTAAGCAACTTTTCAATTAGCCTTCATTTCTTCTTTTTTATATATTTTGAAATAGTCTATATAGTATTAGTTTAATATAACACAAAAACACAAATAAAAAATTAAAACCAGTTGCAGGTTGTCTGGGAATATCACTATACTAAAAGTTAATTAAAAGGTGAACAGCCTCATTAAAACAGACATTTAGTACAAAACTCTCCTGCACCAACAAGTTCAAGGGCACAGAAAGCTCTTGCACTAAACCAGGGATAGGTTTAAGACTTAAATGTTTGGTGCACTATGGGGCCAAATTATGTTGAACCAGGTGTCTACCATCATATAATTTTTATTTTTCTGGCAATAATCCTATACCTTACTGTGCCACAGAAAAAACATATTATACATGTGCAACTAACAAACCTGAGAGAACAAAAGAGAAAAATATAATATAAAAATGCTGTATAAATGTAGAAATAAACAATTGCGATAAAGCAAGCTTGAAGTTTTGCTGAGCACACTGGTGTAGAATAAAGGTGAAGTGCTTATTAGGAATTAACTGACCTGAGCTTTTCCTTGGGAAACTATATAGATTTAGTCTGTTTGACGAAGTGAATGATGAATCAAATATGGCTTGCCAAAAAGAGCAGGGACAAGGTTGAGAATAGTAGGACCAGGATGGATTTGGTTCACTGTAATACCAGCTGAGACACTGCTGCCAGGAGTTTCTGGTCTTTGCTGAATTAGCTTCAAGTCTATAAGCCCAGTATCCAGTTCTGTCTGTGGTAGGAAAGAAATACAATGATGGACAACAGTTATTGATATGCAATTGATATATTTGTCATATTGCTTTTTAGATGATAAAAGACTTTAGAGTTTGCTGAAGAAACTGTTCTTTATCAAATGCACTAAAATTTAAATAGAGGGTGTTTTTACAACCATGTTACCATTCCCAGACAAAAACCCATGATGCCATATTATCCATTATTGCTGTTTTCGAACTTCATTACTTCTTTACATATATTTATTAATACATAGCAGTGGGAGATGTCATGGTTTTGCATTCGTACAAAGTTATCTCAATAACAGACTACAATTTTCTGTTCTAAACTACAAAGAGCAGGTAATACAGGTGTAATATGAATAGATATATGCAGAAATTGATTGTTTAAGACAATAAGCTGATTTCTGTTGAAAATAAATAAGCGTCACTTGTTAATATGGTATATTTTTCCCTTCAAAAAGCTATTTATTATAATAGTTTGTGCCATACACATCAATTGTTGTACTCACTAGTATTGTATCCTTTATACTGGTCTGGTGTGTAAATCATTTGGAGGTTACCACTGGATGTCTGAGGGTCATTGAATGCTGGCAGAGCTGGGTTACTGGAATAATCATATTGTCTAGGCTCACCACTGAAAGCAAAAACATTAAATATATTAAATATATACACACCTTCAAAAAGCATGTGTAACCAAATGCACACAAGCTATAAATTGAAAAAACAACACCATCTGACTTTACCTTTAAGATCCCCTGACCTAATCCTAATCATTATTTAAGAATATTGTACTTTTTGTTTGTAGACAATAGAATACATAGAATGTGCTTAATGTGCATTAAGTAAAAAGGCTAAATACTTTAGAAAAGATGTATAGCAATATAATAGCATAGGTCTTACAGTCAAGGTGTGACCATCAGATAGAAGTGGGGAGAAGTGATATATGTAAAAAGCACGTATACTGTGCACGTTCATTATTGAAGATGTTGTAGCACATTAAAACTGCATCTTATTTTTTAAGTAATTAATTTTCAATAAAACACTGAAAATCTAAACAAAATTACCTGAAATATCCCATTTTTGCGACATAATATGTAGGCAGTGCTTCATATCTCCAATTCATTCCTCCATCATCAAAACGTATAAGACAGAAAGAATAGATCCCATCTGTGACTAACACAGCTTGATAGGTATTTGTCTGTAAATGAAAATTAATATTAAATAAACAAACTAACATGTACCTAACCAAAATGTGGCTCGTGTAGAGCTCAAAAATTTACAGGGGAGAAGGAATTTAGTCCATCCCTAACCAGTAAAGGCCTTTTAGTATGGGACTGGACACCTGGAAAGCAACAATTACCACTTGTTTTAAATCCCTATTCCTGCAATATAATTTTCCTCCAGTACTACAGTGAGGGCCCATCTGAGACAGAATTGTTTATTAACACTTGTTCTGCCAGTAGCAGCAGCAGGGGCAGGATCCATAACTTTAAGTTAAATACATTTTAATGGATATAATGATCAGAATGGATTTCCCTGCAGTGACTGCAGTGAATCTAAGCAATAGCCATTTCTGAGCTACAGCAAGGGGGCAATTTAAAAATGATTGGTATACAGTATATACTAGTATACTAACACTCCCAGCAGTACTAGAAGCTGTAACCACATCAACTAAGGTGTCTGTGGTGAAATTAGATTTCACTACAGACAAATCCCATCCTTAAATTGATTTGTGTTCATTTTAATGCAATGCTCATTAAGGGGCCTAATTATTATGCCTCAATTTTTTCTTGGTCAAGTTTATAAGGGGAAAAATCTTTGTCTTCATGGATTTCAGACATTTTTTTTACACTGATTTTTGTGCCACAATCAGAAAAAGTTGTTCTTTTTGAGCAACAATTCTAGAAAGTCACACTTTTCAAATGACAATTCGAAAAAGTTGCATGAATAGAGTTGTCGCACCATTTATCAAGACTTTTTCCCACTCATAAGATTTTTGTTCTAATTTTTAGTAAATTAAAGACATTTGTGGTTGGAAATTTTAATAAATACCCCGTCATAGTCAGAGATTACAAATTATAATTATAAGTAAAACAAACAAAAGTAATTATAAGTAAAACAAACTTTACTATATGTCCCCAGTTGGATGAGTCCCTCAAAGAGCTCTGCACTTACTCTTTACCTTCTTAAAAAGCCCCAGTATATACCCAGTATATGCCCCTTCTTGGTATCTTTCTATCACTGTGCATATTTGCATAACTACCTATGTTTCTGGTCTCTTGGAAATTATTTTATTGGTCATTGGAAATCAGTTTATCATAAAAGCTTACATTGGCTGTTGTGAAGTAATATGATGGGTATGGTCGAACTTGCTCCCATGTGATCTTGATAGCCCAGCGGGCTGTAATTTGCATATTAAAAAAGGTTTGTATCTCAGTTTCAAGTTGTGTTTTGAATGTTGAGTATGGTGGTTGCTGGAAGTCATAAGTCTAGGAGAAAAATAAAGTTTTTTTAAATAGTTAATAGTACAGTGACGATGTTACAAAGATACATTAGGTATGTGCTTTTACATTTCACCCAGTGCTAAAGAAACATAATTAAAAAGACACAATAGAAAAAGAAAAAAGAATACAAGTATATATATATATATATATATATATATATATATATAAACAAACTTACCTGGTAATACAGTTCCCCTGATTGTGACATATCAGCATCTGCCCAAAAAACTGCAATCATGGGAGGCCTATTATAATCATTACTGTAGAAATTGCTGTACGGATAGTTGTATGTGTAAATAGGTTCATAGAAATAACGCTGGAACATGATAACTCCATTGTCTGTGAACTGAGAAAAAAGAGAAAAAGAAATTATACAACAAACTTAAATGAAATATAAACAATAATTATGTAGCTAGTTTAATCATATTTGCATATTTTTAATAATCAATAATCATGATTACTATTTACTGTCACCATAATAACAATATGTTCTGTAACACAAAAAAGAGGCTTTTAATAACTCCATACCCCAGTACAGCTTGCAATTGATTTTACCAAGATTACTTACATATAAATTGCTGTAGAATGAGTAGCCAAAGGGAAAGCGCATGGGAACACTAATTAATGGAGAGGTAAAATCTTTTAAACGTTGGGTTACTCTGATATCCGATCTGTAGTCAAACAGACGTTTTTCTGTAATTAAAGTAAACGAAAAAATACAGTTTATATATATTCATTAGGAAAATGAGTTTACATAAATAGATTAAAGTGGTGTAAAATCTATGGTGCTGGCAGTCAGGCACCAGACGCCACCCCTCTAGACTAGAGGAAAACAAGATTTTTGTTACTCACCGTTAAATCTGTTTCTCTGTAGTCGATAGGGGGACACAGGGAACTGTAGGGGTTTAAGCTCCACCCTCCAGGAGGCAGGACACTTTGTAATTAATTCAAGGGGGCGTGGCTAGAGGTCCAGCTTAACCCCCCTCTCACTGTTCTCAGTCAGTTGGTACCAAAGATACTGCTAAATTTAACTGAAACAACAACAACAATAATAACATGGCATAAGGTAACCGGGGAGAGAATTCTCCCTCCAAGCCAACTCGGCAAAAAAATACTCGTTAGGGCGGGCAGCCCTGTGTCCCCCTATCGACTACAGAGAAACAGATTTAACGGTGAGTAACAAAAATCTTGTTTTCTCTGTCGTCTCTGGGGGACACAGGGAACTGTAGGGGACTTAACAAAGCAGCCCCAAAAAACAACGGGTGGGTAACGAGATCTCATCTACTGGGACACGCTACTGCACCACCGAGTGCAGTACTTTGCGACCAAAGGCCGCTTCCGCTGAGGAAAACGTGTCAAGATTGTAGAATTTTGAAAAGGTATGAACGGAGGACCAGGTAGCCGCTTTGCAAATCTGTTCAAGTGAAGCAGAGTTGCGCCAGGCCCATGAAGCTCCTACGGCTCTTGTTGAGTGAGCTCGTACATTTTCTGGCGGAGTCCTTCCCTTAGACATATAGGCTTGCCGTATTGTTTCCTTAATCCACCTAGCGATTGTCGCTTTGGAGGCCGCCTGACCCTTTCTATGTCCAGAGGGTAACGTGAACAATGCTTTTGACTGTCTAGATGACTTTGATCTTTCCACATACCAGCGAAGTGCTCTCACTACATCAAGCTTGTGTAATCGTCGTTCCTTATCGTTCTTCGGATCCGGACATAAGGACGGAACTACAATTTCCTGATTCACATGGAACTGAGAAACCACCTTTGGTGTGAATGAAGGTAATGTACGTAGTACTGCTTTGTCTTTATGGAAAATCAAAAATGGAGGCTCCCATGAGAGTGCACTTAACTCTGAAACTCTTCTGGCTGAGGAAATTGCTACCAGGAATACCACTTTTTTGGTAAGCATTGCATCCGATACAGACCCCAGGGGTTCAAACGGTGGGTCCAGTAAGGCCTCAAGCACCAAGTTCAGATCCCATCCTGGAACAGGAGATCGGAATGGAGGCCGTATATGCTTCACACCCTGGATGAATGTCCGAATGGAGTCATCCAATGCCAATCTTGACTGGAATAACAGTGACAAGGCCGAAATTTGAACTTTCAGTGAGCTGAGTTTGAGATTCAGTTGAATGCCCCTCTGGAGAAAAGAAAGAACTCTTGGGACGTTTAGTTCAAGGAATGGTAATCCCGACTCATTACACCAACTCTGGTATGCTTTCCAAACTCTATGATAGGCTTTGGATGATGTTGGTTTTCGAGCCTTCAGCATTGTGGCAATGACATCTTCCGAAAAACCCTGTTCTCGCCAAATGGCTGTCTCAATAGCCACCCCGTCAAAAGGAATAGCCCCGGGTTGTGATGGGCTATGGGTCCCTGACAGAGAAGGTCGACTCTGGGTGATAAACGCACTGGGTGATCTATCGACATGTCTTGTAGATCTGAAAACCAGGTTCTTCGTGGCCAGTATGGAGCTACTACCACTACTGTGATCTGAGATTGTCTGATCTTTTTTAGTACCCGTGGTAACATTGGAAGGGGAGGAAACACGTATGCCAGGTCGAACCTCCAGTTCTGCGTCATTGCATCTGTTCCTGCTGCTACTGGGTCCCGGCAACGGGCAAAATATTTCGGTACTTTTCGGTTGCTTCTGGACGCCATTAGATTTATCTGTGGTCGTCCCCATTGATGGACCAGCTCGTTGAACGCCTCTGGGTGCAGTTCCCACTCTCCCGGGTCCAGACGGTTGCGGCTGAGGTAATCCGCCCTTGTGTTTGATACTCCGGGAATGTGAATAGCGGACATCCTCACTCTGTTGTCCTCTGCCCAACTCAGAATCTGCTGGGCTTCTGCGAGTGCTGCCTTGCTGCGGGTTCCTCCTTGCCGGTTTATGTACGCCACTGTGGTGGCGTTGTCGCTTTGTATCCGGATTGGCAGTGTTTGCAGTGTGCGAGACCAATGTTTTAGAGCTAGCTTGACGGCTCTTAGTTCCAATATGTTTATTGGAAGTTTGGACTCCTCTGGTGACCACAAGCCCTGCGCTGTTAGGTTGTTCCATGTCGCTCCCCAACCTTGGAGACTGGCATCGGTGGTGATGACGTTCCAGTCTGGCGTCGCCCAGGATTGGCCTGTGTTTAGATTGTTGGGACGCAACCACCAGGGTAGGGACTTCCTTGTCGCTTGTGATAGAGGAAAAACTCGAGAGAGAGATCCCCCCTTCCAGACCGATAGAATGTTCGCTTGAAGAGGGCGTAAATGTATTTGTGCAAATGGTATTGCCTCTATGGCTGATACCATCACTCCTAGTACCCTCATTGCAGTGTGAATTGTTGGTTTCGGGATTTGCAGTAGTCTCCTGACTTGATCCCTGATTCTGATCTGTTTGTCTAGTGGTAGACATATTGTCTGGGTAATGGTGTTGAATTCCATCCCTAAGAATGTCATCTGTTGACTGGGTTGTAGATTCGATTTGGACCAGTTTATGGTCCATCCGAAACTTTGAAGACGTGAGATCGCTAACTGAAGGTCCTCTCTGGCTCTCTCTACTGTTCTGGCCTTTATGAGCAGGTCGTCCAGATAGGGAGTCACTGATATCCCTTGCAGACGTAGTGTCGCCGCAGATACTGCCATTATCTTGGTAAATACTCTGGGAGCTGCAGAGAGTCCGAATGGAAGCGCTACGAATTGGTAATGATTGTTTACAAATGCAAATCGGAGAAAGCGGTGGTGAGGTGGCCAAATTGGGACATGTAGGTATGCATCCCTTATGTCCAATGACATCAGAAATTGTCCCTGTTCCATTCCCCTGATTACGGAACGTAAGGTTTCCATCTTGAACTTGACAGTCCGGATGAATTTGTTTAGAAGCTTCAAATCCAGCACTGGTCTGAAAGATCCATCCTTTTTTGGTACAATGAAGAGATTTGAGTAAAAACCGGAGAATCTGTCCTGTGAGGGGACTGGTACTATTACTCCGGAATTCTCCATCTTGGCGATGCAATTTAAGAAGGCTTGTGCCTTGGTTGGATTGGGTGGAATCCTGGACATGAAAAATTTGTTGGGAGGAGTCGACAGAAAGTCTATGTGGTAGCCTTCTGAGATAATTTCGTTGACCCAAGCATCTGTTGAATGTTGGGCCCATACCTCCCGGAATCGCAGCAACTTGCCTCCAATTTGTTCCCGCGATTCCGGAGGGAGTGCCCCATCAGACTGTTGATGATTTATCACTGGCGGGCTTGTTGTGAGTCTTATTGGTTTTCCAGGATGTACGGTTCTTGTCACTTTGTTTAAAGCGAAAATTAGATCTCTGCGGAGAATTGCTTCTCCTCTGGAAACGCCCACTCTGTCCTCGAAAATTTTTTCCTCGTCTGGGATTTGTAGACGATCTGTGTTTAGATTGTGGCAGGAAGGTACTTTTTCCCCCTGTGGCTTGGGAAATAATCTTTTCCAATTCATCTCCGAACAACCGTTGTCCTTTAAACGGCAGTGATGTAAGCGATTTCTTCGAGCTGATGTCTGCAGACCAGCTCTTAAGCCAGAGGGTCCTTCTTGCTGCTATTGCCAGGGCCGATGTCCGAGCCGTGGCCTGAGAGGCGTCTAATGTGGCATCGCATAGGTAAGCGGATGCGTCCACAATATGCAAAACGGACGATATAAGGTCTGAGCGAGGGACGCCCTCCTGTATATCCTTAAGAAGGCCTTCAGCCCACGCTTGTATAGCTCTAGACACCCATGCGGATGCTAGTAGTGGGCGTAATGCTGATCCGGATGAAGAGTAATTGGCTCTAAGTAAGCTTTCCATTCGTCTGTCAGATGGATCCCTGAATGCTGCCGCGTCTGTAACTGGTAGTGTAGTGGATTTGGATAGCCTAGAGACTGGTGCATCCACTACAGGAGGATTAGACCACTTGTCCACTAAATCCTTCGGGAAAGGATAGGATTTCGAGAATTTCTTGGAGGCTTGAAATTTTCTCTCAGGGAAATTCCATTCCTCCTGTATCAGGGTAGTTAACTGATCATGTGCTGGAAAATAAGATGCAGATTTGTGCTGTCTCTTGAATAACCCTGTAGATTGAGACTTTTCCTCCTGTGTTTGCGTGATATTGAGAATGTTAAGCACGCCTTTGATTATGCCCTCAACATCATGTTGAGTTTCTTTATCTTTACCCTCACTTGGATTATCTTCCTCCTCCGAGGAAATATCAGAAGGAGGGAGTTCCCCTTCAGATTGTGACGAATTCTGATCAATGGATGATACGTCAGAGACATCGAGACGGGAGTTTTCCGCTCTAGGGCTGCTGTGCCTTACGCTTTTCACTGCGTTTTTGGTTTAGTTTGCATAACACCTTCCCTAAATTGTCCGCAATTGCGGGAAGTCCCTGAAGGGATGCCAGAGATTGAGACAATTGTATGGCCCAAGCAGGGGCAGTTAGGTCTGCTGCTGTGCTTCCCCCTGCGTTGTGTGAAGGCCCTTGTATATCAGGGGAAATGGCTTGAGCAGGTTCGTTAGTGTTAAGCCCCTGAGAAGAGGCTGCTCCCAAACAGGATCTGCAAAGTGACTCACCATGGCCCCCAGAAAATTTGTTCTGGCATTTTGCGCAGGCGAGATAAGTCACCAACCCTGCTGTTGCTGGGGCTTTCCCCCCCGCCCTGGGGAATAAACTCCCCGTCTTACCTTCTGCCATGCTGGTGTAAGGTACCTCACAATATGCAGCGTCGCTAATGCGTGCGCTGAAAGGGTTATTAACACTTTAATGATATTCTCCTTTACTTCTATAGGAGAGTATAAAGCATGAGTGAGGGAGGGGAGAAGTGGAACGCTCCGTAGCGCTGTGTCCCTGCTGCTTTGCGCTGAGAAAATGGCGTCTGTCCGCCACCCGCGCTCTTTCAAAATGGCGCCGACAAGCGCTTCTGCCCACAATCAAAATGGCGGCTCCCGGGCCATTCCGCGGGAGAATGCGGCCCAGACAGGCGGACTCCAGTCAGCGCTTCCTTCAGCTGTCTGACCGGAGCAGCGCTGAACACTGACTGCGCTCACTCTCCTGCTACCGCTATCGCTGCGCTGTTAGTGAACCCAGGAGTTACGGCAGCTCTGTTGACTGAGCGTATGGAGGCAGAGTATGGGGGTTTCTTACCTGACCCGGACCAGCGTCTTTCCTCCATCTGTTTTTACCAGTGAGACCTTCTGTCCTGGTAAAGGACAGGTATGTCTGTGGGGACCATTGTTTTTGCCCTTTTTGGGGCTAATATAGGCACCCCCTGGTGAAACAATCCCACGTAGGGGACCAGCACTCGAGGACACAGGTAATCCTGTTCCTGATGCTGCCCCAAAATCCATAGAAAATAACTGTGAAGAAAGGAAGTATCCTCTCTGTAATGCTGTCCATCCTCCTAGATGCAGGACACTTTAAAAACTGACTGAGAACAGTGAGAGGGGGGTTAAGCTGGACCTCTAGCCACGCCCCCTTGAATTAATTACAAAGTGTCCTGCCTCCTGGAGGGTGGAGCTTAAACCCCTACAGTTCCCTGTGTCCCCCAGAGACGACAGAGAAAAGAACTTTCATTTGAAGCAACGTAGGGGGTTCTTCACAGTGAGGACAGTGAGGTTGTAGAATGCCCTGCCGCGTGATTTTGTGATGGCGGATTCTGCTAATTCCTTTAAGATTGGCTTGGATGATTTCTTGGACAGACATAATATCAAAGGCTATAGTGATACTAAAATCTATAGTTAGTATAGATATTGGTATATATAGTTTATCTGAGTGGTCATTGTGTGTATGCATGGATGCTGGGTTGCATTTGGAGAGGTAGAACTTGATGGACTTTGGTATTTTATAAACCCGATTTAGCTATATAACTATGCAACATTAGATCAGCAAATTCTTCTTGCGTATTACAAGGGTTTACCAGAACTGATGCAAATTTAGAACTTATTGTTACAGTTACAGAACATCTGTATGTGCAAAGGTAAAATGATGGAAATTCTGATTGGAGAAACAAACAGTCTAAATTATATTGACATAAATGTTTCACAGATACTTACCTCTGCAAGTAAATCCATCTCCATAATACCCACTGTTGCACGAACATGTATAGGATCCATACGTGTTTGTACAGGATGCTTTCTCACTGCATCTGCTCAGCCTAGTAGCACACTCGTCTACATCTAGATTGTAAGCAGTAGGGTTATTTCACAAAAAATGAGTTCAGTGTTAGCCATCACACAGCAAAACCTGTGATACTGTGTTAACCAGTTGCAAAAATAATAAATAAAAAACAAATACAAAAGTGTTGTAGAAGTAATGACTATATTAGCTAACAACAAAACATATACATTGTTGAATCAATGAAACGTATTCATGGGCAATAAATTAGAAAAGTTACAGATAGATAGAAATAACTTATAGAGTTGGCAAAATCTGAAAGACAGAAGATAGGTATGTGTGGGGAGGGGGTGATGCAGGAATGTGAGGTAGATATAGGGATATATTTATGAAAGAGGATCGCTCCGTGGTGCTTGCTAGAAGAATGCTGGGCCGGTGCGGCTTTCTGTTGCTAGAAGCACACACCCGGGTGTCAGGTAAGTAAAAGTAATCACTTCGGGCGTCTTACTTTTGGCACCCCAAGTGTAAAATTATTTTACTTTACTTTAAGAAGCATAATAAGCATCTTTAGAATAGTCTAATATTATAGACATTTATTTAGTCTGGTATTTCACTGGCTGGATGGTAAAAATTATTTATCTGACTGTCATTGAAAGGTTAGATAAGAAAGCCTAAAAGACAACCCTACAAAATACATATAATAAAACTGTACAGAATACAAATGATAAAGGTAAGTACCCTGTCCACAGAATGTCCCCTGCCAATTCTCTGGACACCGACAAGAGAAGCCATTGACTCTATCAATGCAGATTCCACCATTTCTGCATGGGTTGCTGGCACATTCATTGATATCTGTAGTAAGAAAAGGTACATTTAAAAGAACTAATTTAGCATTTAATGCATGTTGTTTGATATATACAATTCAGATATGGATTTATTGTTTGATTTTACAGTTTTGTCTTGTTCAAAATGCATTGTTAAAGGCATTACCCATATATTAATATTACTCACCGATTTCACAGAATCTTCCTGTGTAACCAGTAATGCAAGTACAGGAGAAAGCATTGACCAGATTATTGCATCTTGCTCCATTCCAGCAAGGGTTACTCAGACATTCATTGATATCTAGAGATAAATATTGTTTATTACTACATTATATATGAATACGATACATGTGACCTGATGTTAATCATTTCAACTTTCAGACTATCAGTTCAGCAACTGTTTTCTTGCACAGAGTAACTTCATCCCTATCTATATTCAACATTATTGAAAAATGTGTGATTACTTGCACTTTTTTGGCAGGTTTTCTATTTTAAAATAAAAATGCTTGCCTCACACCCTTAACAGTTATACCACTTGGCTAATATGATGAGTACAATCAATCCTAAATTAAAAGCATGATCCCAAGTATACTAGTTTTGCATGTTAGATGTTGCAGTATCATCATCTTACCTTGCTCACAGTTTTTTCCCTGGTATCCTGGTACACATGAACAAGTGTAACTTCCCAAGGTGTTTTTGCATTGCCCTCCATTTATACATGGCATGGAGAGACATTCATCAACATCTGAAATATAAGAACAAATATTTAAAGGGTTCAGTTGTTCTCAGAATGAAAAAAAAAAATAAGCTTCTATTTCTCTGTACCAATTATGAGAAAATGGTTGGGAGGGTTTATTGTTACAGATGTAATGTTAAAAAACTAAAATCCAAGGGGCAGATTTACTAAGGTTCGAATGGTGAATTCGAATTTCAATTTTCAAATTTTTTTTTGGTCTCAAATACGAATTTAAAACCACCAGCTTGAAACTGAATTTGAATATGAGATGTATCACACCTCAACCCTGGAAACAGTTCTAATTAGATTATTCTCCACCTAAAACCTGCCGAGTTCATCTATAAGTCCCTTGAACTATTTGAAAATCTTAATAGTAGTAATGAACCACATTTTTGCTAAGTTTGGCTTCGAAAATGATGCCCCATAGATTCCAAGGGGAAAGAAAATGTTGCTTGTCAAAAGAATGTTGAGGATCGTTTTTGAATTAGATTCAAATTTCATTCAAGTTTTCGGGTCGTGACTATTGGAACAAATTTTAGATGTTCACATTTTTTTCATAAATAACATACCATTCCAGTTGTTAATAAAATATAATTTATTAGAGTTTAGAAAAACTCACATTACTCAAAAATTCTACCTTTTCCTAAATAACCCCAAACCTGCAACTAGAATAAGGTATGTGTATTATTCCAACACTGCTATTCACAAAGGGACATTTTCACCTGATATAGGAAATACCATTGCCTTTTTTGCTAGCTTATTGATTTCTTGAATTTGAATTTCAGGGTTACTGAAGGAGTAGAAATGTGTGCTCTGTTTTAATAATGTTGAGCTTTAAAATCCCATATAATGAAAGCAGAATTCCTTGAGAAAATTTCTAACTCTTACCAACCATAACATAATTAAAAATAATATAATAATATTCTTTCACCTTCATTGCAAGTAAGTCCTTTCCAGCCTTGCATGCATGAACAGAAAAAGGATCCTTTTGTGTTAGTACAGGTTCCCTTAGCGCATGGGCTAGTCTCACACTCATTTACGTCTGATTGAGGAAAGACAAAAGAAAGCAAGTTTCATTAGTACAACTTGTCTGCATTAGCCAATAAAGAAATTCATTTTGGACCATACAGTTTCTAAAACATTCAGAAATGATATAGTATGCTAGGAACTAGATAAGCTGACCTGATGTTACTTTTAGTATCTTCATGATTCAGCTCTTTCATACCTGTATCACAGTTAGTTCCTTTCCATCCTCCATAGCATTTGCATGTATAGCCTAAGAGTTCATTTTGACATTGACCATTTCTGCAGGGGTTGTTTTTACAGTAGTCAATTTCTGCCAAGGGGAAAAAATCATAAATTCTATATCATTTTTGTTTTCCATTTTTCCATCTCAGTAACTTGTAATTTGTAAAGCTGTTTCACATATAATGTATATGGCATAACAGGATAAAAAAAAGTTTTCTTACTGTTGCATTTCTGTGAGCTTAGTTGATCTTGTTCATAACCATTCTGACATGAACAGAAATATCCACCAATCGTGTTGGAGCACAGTTGTTGGCAGTTATTGTTTTGTATCAGTGCACACTCATCAGTGTCTGCAGGAAGTCATGACATTATTACAATAAGGAATTAAAGCTGCTGTAATAACAAACTGAAGCGTACTGTTCTTCAGATTAGCCAGGTTAAATGAGGGATTAAAAAGATTTAAGGAGACAAACCACCATCTTACATATTTCTGTGTTTGCTACAAAGCAAATGCTAAAAAATTCAATTGCTCTATTCATTTTCCACTTTTGCCCTATACAAATGGAGACAATTTTTTTTACCTCTGCAAATAGTGCCATCTCCATAATATCCAGCTTTGCATGTACATGTATAGGATCCTGGAGTGTTTGTACATGTTGCTTGTGCACTGCATTTACTAGGCTGGGCAGAACATTCGTTCACATCTAAAAGACAAGAGGTTTATTTTGCAGTGGAAAAGTACCCATGGAAGTCATGCAATTTATTAAGCAGTCCTAGAAGACAAGTATTCAAATATAACTTGAGTGTGATTGGTTATTAACATAAAAAGCAACACTACTCTTTGGAATATTATAAGTGATATACCATCCACGCAAGTTGTTCCCTGCCAGTTCACTGGACATTGGCAAGAAAATCCATTAACTCTATCAATGCATATTCCTCCATTTTGGCATGGGTTGCTGTTGCATTCATTTATTTCTGTAATAACAAAGAGATTTAAAAATACATATATTTAGTAAAATGCATACATCATCTCTGCATTTCCTTTTTAAAATACTTGCAGAATTAATACATCCAATAAATGTATTTATATATTCCACTGGCTTCTAAACAAATTCACTTACACAATAGGGGTAATTTACGAATACAAATGCAGTGTCCGAAGTGCAATTTCAATTACAAGTCGCCATGTGTTTATTCTCAACAATTCGGAGTTTATCCCCGTAACACCGGCATACTTGTCGTTTCCAGTGGGCAGTTCGCTTGATCCAATTGACGCAATTACAGCTAGTGGGGGTCAATTATCAACATGTGGCAAATTTGCCCATGGGCAGCAACCCATGGCAACCAATCAGATTGCTGCATTCATTGTTCTACTTGCAGCTGGCTATAAAACGCTAATCATGATTGATTGCTATAGGCAACTGCCCAGTGAGTTAAAACATGTCAAACTGCAACTGCACTTCCAAGTGAATCAGATGCAATTGTGCTGGATGCCTGGATGGCATTACATTCACCAGTAGCTGACAAAATTACATTCTTTAGATGCTAGTATGCTGTAATAACTGGTCAGGACACAGGTCACTGAGGAAACTAACGCCACTTTCAGAGGTTGCAATATCTCAAAAGTTTGCCTACATCAGTAGGTGCTTTGCATGCAATTCTGGAACAGCACAAAGGGTGGACCAAGCAGCACTGAGCACAAGTGAGAGGGACACCTCTTGATGCAAGTACCTTTAATGAAGTTTGACCAGCAACAACTTCAGTAGTGAATGACCCCTAATATATTTAAGTGATAATCTTAAAACATACTGTACAAAAGCCTTGGAGGGCATAAATATTATCTTTACTTATTTAATGGTCAGTTTTGTGTTTTCACTGGAAAATGTATTCAGTAATATTAGTGTTACTGTGTCTATTACAGTGTGCCTTCTTTCAAGTTAAAATAACAGCTGTGTTTTGCTTTATGGCATAGATTGTAGGTTTAAACTTACAACAAAGTAAAGTTACCAGAACATTTGAAAAATTATGAATATTTCAAATGCTATGTACCTGCTAATAAATACACATTGCTCAATCCATATTCACTTTATTTAAGTTAATTGCAATTAGTGCATCCATTAAATATACATTTTCTATGCGTTTTCACAGAATTGTGCTCCTGTATTGATATCTTTACTATGTGAGTGTCCCTTTTATATCAATAGCACAACAAGCTGTACATACAGTACCCATAACTGATTAACTACTTTACCTACAAGATATGAGCACATTAGAAAACGAAATCTAATATTTTAAAAATAATTATGTTTGGATAAACAATGTCCTTAAAGTATGATAAAAACAAAGCATAAACCCTGTAGCATGTGTGACCAGCTAAACGTTAATACTCACCAGTCTCGCATAATTTGCCCTTGTATCCAGGATTACAATTACAGGAGAAACTAAACAGCGTATTATTGCAGGTTGCTCCATTCTGGCAAGGGTTACTGAGGCACTCATTAATATCTACAGATAAATACATTTGTTTACTACATTAATTATACATTTTTATATTGATGCATAAAACTTCATATAAAATTTTGATTAAGGAGGGGAATCCTCAAATATCAAGAAGGAAATTTTGTGGGTTTCCTGCAGAATTCATAGCCATTCTTTCTTGCTAATATTTTTCAATTCATTAAGCCGCTTTTATCAATTCAAAATAAACTGTTAGCAACCATTGTTTGTTCCTTCAGAATTACAGTATCTCTGGCCTCAATGACTGATCTGATTCTAATGAATCCTTTAGAAAGCTATGGGCAATGGTGCAATTTTTATTACAGGGGACCCAAGTCAGTTTTCCAGCAGCACACCAAGTCAGTTGTAGTGATTGCAAAAATTGATTTATTTAGCTCAAAAACCACATATCAAACAGGCAACGTTTCGGGCCCACTGGACCCTTTATCAAGCCTTTTTATTAAAGGGGACCCATCACCCAAAAAAAATTCCAAATCCTATTTTATCACATTAGTCAAGCAACTTTAATTATACTGTATACATTATTTGAATGTTGTTTCCTTCAGTTTGGGATGTCCTTATTATATCAAGCAGACAGGAGCCATTTTGTGGACACTGCAAGCCTTGCATTGTCCCAGAATCTTGTTTGTGCACCAGAACAGGGGACCTGATGTCCATCCCCATGCCCTGGCTACACAATTATATGGTTAAGAGAATGGGGGGAATGTTGGGAGAGCAGTGACATCTAGGAAGTGCTGAATGGAAAGTGAATGTAACTGCCTGCCCCTGCCTCTGTGCCTAAGGCATTGAGGAGGGGCAGGCAATATCTGATTGACAGCTGAGATTTTTTAAATGTGTTTACAACAACTTTAAATGCTTTAATAAAAAATAGAATACGGATTTCATGTTTAATTTGAAAAGGACATTTATTATATAGTTTTTTATGTCTGGGTGACAGGTCCACTTTAACAGGCATTACCAGTGCCCTCTACCAGCACAGATGGAGTTCCAGAAGCAGTTTTGAACATTTTGGTTTCTGTTAATGGCTGCTGAATTTAAGAATAAATTTGGCAAATATCTAGCCCTACACGTCACACGTATAACGAAGAATAACTTCCTTTTACCTTGATCACAGTTCACACCACCATACCCAGCGTTACACAGGCAATTATAACTTCCCATGTTATTCCTGCATTGCCCACCATTTTTACAAGGACTTGCAAGACATTCATCTACATCTGAAACATAGAAAGATGAACACTTTGGTTATTTCCAAGTATTGAAAGACAAATGTAAACCATACATGTGATGCAAAAGTTTGTTAAATGTAAAACTTTCTTCCAGCATATGTCACAGAACTGCAAATTATATCTGGCAACAACCAAACATGACCCTGCTGCATTTAGATGCATTCCTAAAGAGCAAATACCTTTACGACCAAGAGGAGTGATAGAAAACTTTTGAAGCAAGAGGCATTATGGATATACAAACGTTTTAAGTTGTTTGTAAGGGGAAATTCTGATTGTTAACCACCAACACAGAAAGTCAGAGACATCAGTTCTTAAAATTTTTTTAACTTGTTTATTTTCTTAAATGCTTATCAAGCGGACACATTACTTCAGCAAACTTTCCAATAGTCAATTTTACTCAAGTGTCAGAATTGTTTCCTCATAGTTTACAGCAGTCTGTGAATCACTACTCAGCAGTTAGGATAGTGTTTTACTCACAGCGTTCTGGTCCTCAATGGCCTGACTCGGTGATCCGGTGCACTACTACACCCCTTCACCACTCCACCAGCCTCGACCAGTGCCCATTGGCCACTCCGGCGGGCCACCAGCAACCTTTGACTTGAAGTCTTCCACTTCCACCCTCTTTTGCTCGCCACTGTAACCCTATCTTGCTCGCTACTGTAACCCTATCTTGGGAATTATTCCCTGGACACTAATCCAACTAAGCTCCTTGCTGGAGCAATAGGCTACCCTTGCTTTCTCCCTATCTCTGACACCTAGTGCCAGCTGGTACTGAGACTTCCTAACTGACTTAACTAGGGGTGTGGCTGCCCTTTTATACCTTTTTATAAAACTCCCTCTAGTGATGAAAGAATGAAATTATTACTAACTATGATGCTCTACTACCACCTAGTGGTCTTTTCCTTAATAACCATAAACACATTTTCACATACAAATTTTCATTAACACCACATAATTCACAAACAACATTTTAACTCTTTCATCCACCCACAACACAATTCACTCTCTTACATGTTTTTCAAAATAAAGCTTGTCATATTTTTTCTCATAATGATCCAAACCAAGGTGTTTTCACTGAAGCTATAATTCTTTTCGTATATAGGAAATTGTAATGATTAAAACTGGTGTTGTTACTTTACAGGGTGATGCAAAAACCAACACTATATAACTGATAATTAGATGCAATGATACTGGTGAAGACATTGGAGTAGTCACATTATTTGTATGCTATTTATGGTAATCAAATGCTTTGTGATGTAATTTGGCTCCTCCTCTCTGAACTTCACTCCACTCAATTCACCACTTCACTACACTGGGACCTTGATGAATGAAATAAAGAAATGTTTTTTCATTTTAATTCAGCGCTCTGGTCCATATATTCTCTCTCTGTCTCTCTCTCTCCCTTTCCTCCCTCTATTTCTCTCTGTGTAATATATATATATATATATATATATATATATATATATATATAGATAGATATAGATATATCTATATATATATATATATATATATATATATATATATATATAATGCACAAAGAGGACCAGTGACACCAGGAATTAGTAATGACCAGTGATTAGTGTTATACTCAAGTATGGTGTAGAGCCTAAGGTCTAAGACACTGGCACACATTCTTATAATCATCCAATCCATTTGCAAATGTTATGATTAAGGTTGTTAGCCAGGATTATTTTAAACAAAAGGTTTTCCCCTGATAGCATGTACTAATTGCCATATTCGTGCCCATGTTTGTAAGAAAAGTAATAAAACACTGTATATTTTAACAACTGAATACACAATATTCAGTGACAATAAATATTTAGAGAGTGTATTAAAATACTGCTGCTGAACTGTAACACTCCTTCAGCAGAATTGTCTTCAGATGAGCCCTTGTCTAAACTCTTACAACCAATTAAATCATTGTTTTTAATGTCTGATATCCTTCCTAATTACATTTTTCTTAATAACAAGCACACGGTTTTATATATACACATTGAAACAATCAAATGTTTTCTTTCCAACAACAGAGCAGCAAATACTAACTACTGGTTGCTAAGAGTTACTAGAACTAGATCACACAAACAATTGTTCCAACAGCAACCACTTTTGTGTTTTTCATTTAAACAGGAAATCTGAAACCTTTATATATTTAAATACCATAACAATTGTGTTTAAACTCACCTTCACTGCAGGTTTGTCCAGTCCAGCCTGGTATACATTTGCATGTATAGGATCCTAATGTGTTGGTGCAATCACCTTTAGGGCTGCATACATTTGCTGATGCACATTCATTTACATCTGATAATTAAAAACAAAAAAAAAGAGTTACAGCCTTTGTATTTACAAGGTACTTATGTGGTATGAAACCTAAAGTTTTGGAAACTGTTTGATTGTGTGAAGTACAGCATTAAGTTGCCTGGCTGTCAGATAAGAAAAATGTCAAACCCTGGTGATTAAATCCCTGATTAAATCCCATATTACCTATGTCACAGTTGGTTCCTTGCCATCCTGAGTTACAATTGCATGTGTAGCTGTATAATTCATTGTGGCATTGGCCATTTATGCAGGGGGAGGTTTTACAATAGTCAATCTCTGCAAAAGAAAAACTTAAAGTTGCAAAACACTATATATTTTTCATATTTTATACCGTCTTACTCTATGTATTTTATAAACCAGATTAATAATAATTAATAGCTGAATACAAAATATTATTTTATGGAGAATAAATGTAAATCTAGTTCTACAATTTTTTTTAAAGATCTTACTGTTGCAGTTCTGTGGAATGTTTGGGTCTATCTCATAACCATTCTTGCAGGAGCACTTGAATCCACCGAGCGTGTTAGAGCAGACTTGCTGGCAGTCGTTTGTCTTCAGTGTGCATTCATCGATGTCTGCAAAAAAAAAAAAACGCATATCCTCATATCAATTCAACACACACATCTCAACTCACTATATCAAAGCAAGTAAAATGCTACTGGTAATATTTCAGTGAAACAGGAATCTAATAAGAATTTCTCAGTCTCTAGCAAGGTCTAAAACAGATGAGTTCTTTGAATGTATCCAATCATTTCAAACCCATCAGTTTCCAAATGCCTCATAGAAGACTGCAAAGTATAACTGGTTTGTTCCAAAAAGCATTTAGGCTTACCAAATCTGTCTCTTCGCATGAGCTTTTTCAATCTCATTCTTTTACAGTGTTGGCAGGTCTAATTTTCAAAACCAACCAACATCAGCTACAAAACCAGCCCAAAACTAGTCAAGAGGCAAGAGCCCCAGAAAAATAAATGAATATATGTGAAAATTCGCCTTTTTCAGTGTTTCACAAAAGGTTTCCGTGAAGCAAAATGGGACAGATTCTCCTGTTACCAGGGGAGTAAGTACAGAGGGGGGCACAGGAGGTATAGGGGCCCCATAAGACAGTAATACAATTTCAATAAATATTGTTAAAACAGGTCAACCTATAGACATTTTGGTGGCCAGCAAGTTTTTGCCCCAAAATTGCCTGAAATTGAGAATGCTTAAGAGTGGCGGGAGACTTGGGTACTGAACCCAAAATCTGGTAGCTCCTGACTTCTACACAAGTCAGTCCCATTGCATGCTGGGTATTGTAGTCTTACATTAAACTTGTCAGTGGGTAAATTAAACAAAAACTACATTATTCAACATGCATTGAGAGACACAGGCTTTGCACATTAGGGAAAGAAATAACAGAGGCTGTTTTCCAAAGTACAAAACCAGCCAAAGGCCCAAAAACTAGTCCAGTACTTTCAAAACTTGCCTGGGTTTTCAATTAGTTGCCAAATTTGACTGGAAACTGCCAACCTGGCAACCGTGTTCTCTTATAAAGTACCTCACACACTTCCTATTTCCTGCCTCCCTTTAGACATCTCCCCTCCCATAGGTGGTGACATCACATGTTACATGGCCATGGCATTGCATTATGAAAAAAAAATAATTAAAATAAAATGTTTACAGAGCAGTGTTTATTTTCTTTTTTCATTATAATATTAGAATTAAGCCAAACATTCCACAACCATATAAAGGAAATGGAACTCTAGGCTGACTTCTAATATCCTCATATTATAAAGACAGGGAACATTAGATTTTAATTTTTAATTTAAATATTTATTTTAAAAAAATGCTTTGTATATGGTGGGATATTGCCATTTACCTATACAAAGTGTCTCTGACTCATCATTACTAAAGCCAGCATTGCACATGCATATTGGAGTGGTAGTTCCAGATTTAATTCTGCACAACCCATTCATACATGGAAGGCTGCAAACCACAGGGGGAGCTAAAAAATAAAAAAAAATAAAAAAAGGTTAGTCGCAATTAAAAATATATAACATAAAATATTTTTTTCTAAAAGTGATTAGTGACTTTTGTATTTCCATGAGCAAATGCAATAAAAATATTGCACTGCATTTAATCTTTATGAACAATACATAAATGCACCACAAATTGGCATTTTTTAGCTGGAAGCAGTATTTCCCAGAATATCACCATTATAGTAGTTGACTCCATAATAACACAAAAAGAAACGTGCACAATATTAGCAAAACAGGCACAACATAGAATCAGTGTTGGCATATTGTAAGCAATAATGTCAGTTCAGGCAAAAAAATGTGCTTCACTGGAAATTACATCATCATGTCATTCATTTTGTGCAAGTCACAGCTCTTCGGGACTAGTGTTACTTCCAGACCTCCCTTGAATCCATGGACTAACATTAAGTGCAAGTTAACTTTAATTTTTTTTTTAAGTTGTAGTAGACTAATCAAAACTATTTCAAGAGTTGCCACTAAGGGCAATTGAGCAAAGATTTAAAAGAAGTGCCTCATCCTCTGAACCATGGATGGGAGATCAGAAGACTGAGTTGTCTGATTATATTTAGCACCTGTTTGTTCTTCATCTGCTGAGTAACTGACAGATAAGTAGAGATGGCGCGAACTGTTCACCGGCGAACTTGTTCGCGCGAACATCGGGTGTTCGCGCTCGCCGGAAGTTCGCGAACGTCGCGCGACGTTCGCCATTTTGGGTTCGCCATTGTTGGCGCTTTTTTTTGCCCTCTCACCCCAGACCAGCAGGTACATGGCAGCCAATCAGGAAGCTCTCCCCTGGACCACTCCCCTTCCCTATAAAAACCGAAGCCCTGCAGCGTTTTTTTCACTCTGCCTGTGTGTGCTGAAGAGATAGTGTAGGGAGAGAGCTGCTGCCTGTTAGTGATTTCAGGGACAGTTGAAAGTTTGCTGGCTAGTAATCGTGTTGATACTGCTCTGTTATTGGAGGGACAGAAGTCTGCAGGGGTTTGAGGGACATTTAAGCTTAGGTAGCTTTGCTGGCTAGTAATCTACCTTCTACTGCAGTGCTCTGTATGTAGCTGCAGTGGGCAGCTGTCCTGCTTCTGATCTCATCTGCTGACTGCTGCAATAACAGTAGTCCTTGTAAGGACTGCTTTTATTTATTTTTTTGTTGTTTTACTACTACTACTACTACTACTACTACTACTACTACTACTACTACTACTATAAGAGCCCAGTGCTATTAGTCTAGCAGTGTTGGGGAGTGGGACTGGTGTGCTAATCTGCTGCTCCTAGTAGTTCAGCAGCACCAACTGTAATTTTTTTTTTTTAATATTCATTTTTTTTTTATTTTACTTTTTTTTATTTTACTATCGCTGTAGTAGTGTATAAGTTGACCTTTTAGGCATTATTTGCCCTGTAGGCATTTTTTGCCCAGTGTGTTATTCAACCAACAGCCATCTAGCTGTGTGACCTTGTTCACATTCTGTCTAAATATCCATAATATTACCGTCTCCAGAAAAAACACCGGAGTGACTTTTTTCAAGCAGCCATAATAAATTTTACGTAATCCGTATCCATCGCTGTAGTAGTGTATAAGTTGACCTTTTAGGCATTATTTGCCCTGTAGGCATTTTTTGCCCAGTGTGTTATTCAACCAACAGCCATCTAGCTGTGTGACCTTGTTCACATTCTGTCTAAATATCCATAATATTACCGTCTCCAGAAAAAACACCGGAGTGACTTTTCAAGCAGCCATAATAAATTTTACGTAATCCGTATCCATCGCTGTAGTAGTGTATAAGTTGACCTTTTAGGCATTATTTGCCCTGTAGGCATTTTTTGCCCAGTGTGTTATTCAACCAACAGCCATCTAGCTGTGTGACCTTGTTCACATTCTGTCTAAATATCCATAATATTACCGTCTCCAGAAAAAACACCGGAGTGACTTTTTTCAAGCAGCCATAATAAATTTTACGTAATCCGTATCCATCGCTGTAGTAGTGTATAAGTTGACCTTTTAGGCATTATTTGCCCTGTAGGCATTTTTTGCCCAGTGTGTTATTCAACCAACAGCCATCTAGCTGTGTGACCTTGTTCACATTCTGTCTAAATATCCATAATATTACCGTCTCCAGAAAAAACACCGGAGTGACTTTTTTCAAGCAGCCATAATATATTTTACGTAATCCGTATCCACCGCTGTAGTAGTGTATACGTTGATCTTGTGGGCATTATTTGCACAGTGTTTTCTTCAAACCGCCATCTAGCTGTGTGAGCTTGTTCACATTTTGTCTAAATATTGATAATATTATCGTCTCTAGAAAAACCACTTGAGTTACTTTTTTTCAAGCAGCATTCTTATATTTTACGTAATCCGTATCCACCGCTGTGTATACGTTGACCTTGTGGGCATTATTTGCACAGTGTTTTCTTCAAACCGCCATCTAGCTGTGTGAGCTTGTTCACATTTTGTCTAAATATTGATAATATTATCGTCTCTAGAAAAACCACTTGAGTTACTTTTTTTCAAGCAGCATTCTGATATTTTACGTAATCCGTATCCACCGCTGTGTATACGTTGACCTTGTGGGCATTATTTGCACAGTGTTTTCTTCAAACCGCCATCTAGCTGTGTGAGCTTGTTCACATTTTGTCTAAATATTGATAATATTATCGTCTCTAGAAAAACCACTTGAGTTACTTTTTTTCAAGCAGCATTCTGATATTTTACGTAATCCGTATCCACCGCTGTGTATACGTTGACCTTGTAGGCATTATTTGCACAGTGTTTTCTTCAAACCGCCATCTAGCTGTGTGAGCTTGTTCACATTTTGTCTAAATATTGATAATATTATCGTCTCTAGAAAAACCACTTGAGTTACTTTTTTTCAAGCAGCATTCTTATATTTTACGTAATCCGTATCCACCGCTGTGTATACGTTGACCTTGTGGGCATTATTTGCACAGTGTTTTCTTCAAACCGCCATCTAGCTGTGTGAGCTTGTTCACATTTTGTCTAAATATTGATAATATTATCGTCTCTAGAAAAACCACTTGAGTTACTGTTTTTTCAAGCAGCATTCTGATATTTTACGTAATCCGTATCCACCGCTGTGTATACGTTGACCTTGTGGGCATTATTTGCACAGTGTTTTCTTCAAACCGCCATCTAGCTGTGTGAGCTTGTTCACATTTTGTCTAAATATTGATAATATTATCGTCTCTAGAAAAACCACTTGAGTTACTGTTTTTTCAAGCAGCATTCTGATATTTTACGTAATCCGTATCCACCGCTGTGTATACGTTGACCTTGTAGGCATTATTTGCACAGTGTTTTCTTCAAACCGCCATCTAGCTGTGTGAGCTTGTTCACATTTTGTCTAAATATTGATAATATTATCGTCTCTAGAAAAACCACTTGAGTTACTTTTTTTCAAGCAGCATTCTGATATTTTACGTAATCCGTATCCACCGCTGTGTATACGTTGACCTTGTAGGCATTATTTGCACAGTGTTTTCTTCAAACCGCCATCTAGCTGTGTGTATTATCGTTTCCAGAAAAACCAACTGAGTTTTTGTTGTTGTTGTTTTTTTAAAAATAATGCCAGGCAAAGGCAGGCCGCCACGCAGAGGCCGTGCTAGGGGCCGTGCTGCTATGCAATCCTGTGGCCCTAGCAAATTGCCCAGTTTTAAAAAGCCAATGACCCTGAACTCCCAAAATGCTGAAGAGGTAGTTGACTGGCTTACACAGCACACCCCATCCTCTACCGTTTCTAACTTTACCACAACATCCTCCTCATCCTCCACTGCTATGGCCACCCCACGTAACACTTCCTCCACCACCGGTGCCCCTTCTTCACTGGAGTCAGAGGAGTTATTTTCCCATGAGTTTCTTGAACTGAGTAATGCGCAACCATTATTGGCAGAAGAAGATGAAGGAGATGAGGACGTTACACCAGATTTAATTCTGGCAGAGAACACGACAGAGATGGACATAATGATGAGTGATGAGGAGGAGGTCCCCGCTGCTGCTTCCTTCTGTGATGTGTCAGAAGAAATTGATGCATCTGAGGAGAATGATGATGAGGAGATTGATGTTTTGTGGGTGCCTAGTAGAAGAGAGCAAGAGGAGGGTAGTTCAGATGGAGAGACGGAGAGTCAGAGAGGCAGTAGGAGAATAAGACTTAGAAGAAGCAGGGAGGACAGCCCGCAGGGATCAGTAGGGCAACAACATGTATCGGCACCTGTGTTCAGCCGGCCAACGCACCCGCCATTGCCGCCAATGCCGCCAACTTCTACTGTTACCGCCAGATCGCACACTTCCAAAAAGTCAGCAGTGTGGGATTTTTTTAATGTGTGTGCCTCTGACAAAAGCATTGTAATTTGCAATGAGTGCAGTCAGAAACTGAGCCTTGGTAAGCCCAACAGCCACATAGGTACAACTTCTATGCGAAGGCACATGAGCGGCAAGCACAAAGCACTTTGGGAGCAACACCTCAAAGGCAACAGGCAAACTAAAAGCCACACTCCTTCTGGTCCAGCATCTTACTGCTCTACCTCTGCTCTCCTTGACCCATCTGAACCACCCTCCACTCCGCCTTCCACCTTGACCACCTGTTCCCATTCCCAGTCATCTGCCACCAGCCAAGTTTCTGTGAAGGCCATGTTTGAGCGTAAGAAGCCAATGTCTGACTGTCACCCCCTTGCCCGGCGTCTGACAGCTGGCTTGTCTGCACTCTTAGCCCGCCAGCTTTTACCATACCAGCTGGTGGACTCTGAGGCCTTCCGCAAATTTGTAGCAATTGGGACACCGCAGTGGAAGGTACCCAGCCGCAATTTTTTTTCTAAAAAGGGAATACCACACCTGTACCAACATGTGCAGAGCCAAGTTACCGCATCTCTGTCACTTAGTGTTGGGCCAAAGGTCCATATGACTACTGACGCATGGTCCTCCAAGCATGGTCAGGGCAGGTATGTCACCTACACTGCCCACTGGGTGAACTTGGTAATGGCTGGGAATGGGAAGCAGGGAATGGGTAGCTCAACAACAACAACAACAGTGGAGTTGGTGTCACCGCCACGGATTGCACGCGGTTCTGCCACCACCTCTACTCCTCCATCGCTCTCTACCTCGTCTTCTTCCTCTTCTTCTTCTTACTCTGCTGCTGGGTCCTCCTTCTCCTCCTCCACACCTGTGCACCCCCAGCTCCCCCTAGGCTATTCGACGTGCCAGGTACGCCGTTGTCACGCTGTCTTGGGGATGACGTGCCTGGAAAGCAAAAACCATACCGGATCTGTACTCCTGTCATCTCTGCAGTCACAGGCCGATCGGTGGCTGACCCCACACCAACTGCAGATCGGAAAAGTGGTGTGTGACAATGGAAGCAATCTGTTGGCAGCGTTGAGACTGGGAAATTTAACACATGTGCCCTGCATGGCACATGTGTTAAATTTAATAGTCCAACGTTTTGTCTCCAAGTACCCAGGATTCCAGGACGTTCTCACCCAGTCCAGAAAGGTGTCGGCCCATTTCAGACGTTCCTACACAGCCATGGCACGCCTTGCTGACATTCAGCAGCGCTACAACATGCCAGTCAGGCATTTGATTTCTGACAGCCAGACTCGCTGGAATTCAACGCTCCTTATGTTGGAACGTCTGCTGCAACAACAAAGGGCCGTCAACGAGTACCTTTTTGAACTGGGTGGTAGGACTGGATCTGCAGAGCTGGGGATTTTTTTCCCCCGTTACTGGGTGCTTATGCGCGATGCCTGCAGGCTCATGCGACCTTTTGAAGAGGTGACAAATATGGTCAGTCGCACCGAAGGCACCATCAGCGACCTAATACCCTTCGCTTTCTTCCTGGAGCGTGCCGTGCGACGAGTGACAGATGAGGCTGTAGACCAGCGTGACGAGGAGCTGGAAGCGCACGATTTATGGTCGGAATCACCAGAACGAACCCAGGCACCTGCTGCAACGCAGGGAGAGGTGCCAGAAGTGGAGTCAGAGGAGGAAGGTGGCTTTGTGGAGGAGGAGGAGGAGGACCAACAGGAGCAGGCTTCCCAGGGGGCTAGTGGTGACCTTTTGGGGACCCCTGGTCTTGTACGTGGCTGGGGGGAGGAGACCGTGGATGATGCAGTCCTTGATAATGAGGAAGCGGAGATGGATAGCTCTGCATCCAACCTTGTGAGAATGGGGTCTTTCATGCTGTCATGCCTGTTGAAGGACCCCCGTATCAAGAGGCTTAAGGAGAAGGACCTGTACTGGGTCGCAACGCTACTAGACCCTCGGTACAAGCATAAAGTGGCAGAAATGTTACCAACATACCACAAGTCCGAAAAGATGCGGCATTTACAAACCAGCCTGCAAAACATGTTGTACAATGCTTTTAAGGGTGATGTCACTTCAGGAACTCATCAACATTCCAGGGGCAGAGGTGCCAGTAATCCTGCCACGAGCACACCTGCAAGGACAAAGCCCTTTGGCCGGTCTGTAACATCAGACATGCAAATGTTTTTCTGTCCAAGGCAGCGCCACAACCCTTCTGGATCCACCCTCAAAGAACGCCTCGACCGGCAGGTAGCGGACTACCTGGCATTAACTGCAGATATCGACACTCTGAGGAGCGATGAACCCCTGGACTACTGGGTGCGCAGGCTTGATCTGTGGCCAGAGCTGTCACAATTTGCCATGAACCTCTTGTCTTGCCCAGCCTCAAGTGTGCTCTCAGAAAGGACCTTCAGTGCAGCAGGAGGGATTGTAACTGAGAAGAGAACTCGCCTAGGTCACAAAAGTGTCGATTACCTGACCTTTATTAAAATGAATGAGGGGTGGATCTCGGAGGGTTACTGCACGCCGGAAGACTTGTTCTGACTTCTATGCAGCTGTCCTTCTCTTCAAGCCTCATGACTCCACACACAGCTGTCCTTTAGCGTCCTCCTCCCTCCGCCACCGTTACAAACTAGGGTGCAAACCCTACTGGTTTAATTTTTTCTGGCCTCTGTGCTTCAGTGGCTGCGTCCAAAAAAACGGGGCAAACAATGTCTACAAGGTCAACGTATGGCGAAAAATTACTATTTTCAGCATTTATATGGCATATTTTTTCTGGCAACTGTGCTTCAGTGGCTGCGTCCAAAAAAATGCATATTTTCTGCATTTATATGGCATAATTTTTCTGGCCTCTGTGCTTCAGTGGCTGCAACCAAAAAAATGCATATTTTCTGCATTTATATGGCATAATTTTTCTGGCCTCTGTGCTTCAGTGGCTGCAACCAAAAAAATGCATATTTTGTCCATTTATATGGCATAATTTTTCTAGCCTCTGTGCTTCAGTGGCTGCAACCAAAAAAATGCATATTTTCTGCATTTATATGGCATAATTGTTCTGGCCTCTGTGCTTCAGTGGCTGCAACCAAAAAAATGCATATTTTGTCCATTTATATGGCATAATTTTTCTAGCCTCTGTGCTTCAGTGGCTGCAACCAAAAAAATTCATATTTTCTCCATTTATATGGCATAATTTTTCTAGCCTCTGTGCTTCAGTGGCTGCAACCAAAAAAATGCATATTTTCTCCATTTATATGGCATAATTTTTCTGGCCTCTGTGCTTCAGTGGCTGCAACCAAAAAAATTTATATTTTCAGCATTTATATGGCATAATTTTTCTGGCAACTGTGCTTCAGTGGCTGCGACCAAAAAAATGACTATTTTCAGCATTTATATGGCATATTTTTTCTGGCCTCTGTGCTTCAGTGGCTGCGGCCAAAAAAACTGGGCAAACAATGCCTACAAGGTCAACGACGTTGACCTTGTAGGCATTGTTTGCCCAGTTTTTTTGGCCGCAGCCACTGAAGCACAGAGGCCAGAAAAAATATGCCACATAAATGCTGAAAATAGTCATTTTTTGCCATACGTTGACTCAACGTATATGGCAAAAAATGACTATTTTCAGCATTTATATGGCATATTTTTTCTGGCAACTGTGCTTCAGTGGCTGCGTCCAAAAAAACTGGGCAAACAATGTCTACAAGGTCAACGTATGGCGAAAAATTACTATTTTCAGCATTTATATGGCATATTTTTTCTGGCAACTGTGCTTCAGTGGCTGCGTCCAAAAAAAACTGGGCAAACAATGTCTACAAGGTCAACGTATGGCGAAAAATGACTATTTTCAGCATTTATATGGCATATTTTTTCTGGCAACTGTGCTTCAGTGGCTGCGTCCAAAAAAACTGGGCAAACAATGTCTACAAGGTCAACGTATGGCGAAAAATGACTATTTTCAGCATTTATATGGCATATTTTTTCTGGCAACTGTGCTTCAGTGGCTGCGTCCAAAAAAACTGGGCAAACAATGCCTACAAGGTCAACGTATGGCAGTTGTTTAAAGAGAACAGTAGATTACTAGCCAGCAAAGCTACCTAAGCTAAAATGTCCCTCAAATCCCTGCAGACTTCTGTCCCTCCAATACAGAGCAGTATCAAGCAGATTACTAGCCAGCAAACTTACTATCATCTGTCCCTGAAATCACTAACAGCTCTCCCCCTACACTATCTCTTCCAAGCACACACAGGCAGATTTTTCAGATACATTTTTGCCCTTGATCCCCCTCTGGCATGCCACTGTCCAGGTCGTTGCACCCTTTAAACAACTTTAAAATCATTTTTCTGGCCAGAAATGTCTTTTTTAGATGTTAAAGTTCGCCTTCCCATTGAAGTCTATGGGGTTCGCGAACCGTTCGCGAACCGCTCGCATTTTTGCGCAAGTTCGCGAATATGTTCGCGAACTTTTTTTCCGACGTTCGCTACATCCCTACAGATAAGCCACCTGTACTAGGTTCCAGGCTGCACCTTGTTCACTGTGAGTATTTTTAATTGGTAGCACATGTGCATTTTGTGCTTCACTACAGAAACATTAAGTGTATTTGTGGGTGCTGCAAAGTGCACTCATCTAGGGGAGCTGCAATAAAGCAAACTACACAACTCCTATATCACTGAATGTACTTTTTGTTTATGTTGAAAATGGATATTTGCTAATTATGGTACCCTTTTAAACCTCTGTTAAACACACTGTTGACACTGTTAAAAAAATGGCTATCACTTACTTGTTGTTTTGATTGTAGTTGTAGAAACAACATGATTTCCAGGTGCACTTGTATTACTGTACCCTGTAGATGTAGAAATTACAGACGCAGTGGAAACTATTCCATTTGTGATCACATTCGTTGTAGTCAATATAAGTACTGTAGTTGAGTTGCTGCCTGTGCTAAAGATTTCTTTGGTTGTGCTTTCTGCAGATAACGGACTAGTGTTGCTTAGCTTTGTAACTGGTATTTCAGTACTAATAGGATTTGGTGGAATATTGGAGCTGCTCTCTGGAGTAGAGACTTCTCTAGTCACAATTACTACTGATGTTGCACTAGAAACTTTTTCAACAGTTGTCAATACAGGCACTGCGGATGAGCTGATTTTTGTAGTAAAACTTTCTGATGCATTTTGCTTAGATGGTTGGCTAGGCACTGTGATTGAACTGTTCCCTGTGCTAAAGGTTTCTTCTGTTGTGCTTTGCCTGGAAGCTGGACTAGTGTTTAAAGGGGCAATTGGTCCTTCAGTACTAATAGGATTTGATGGGGAACTTGTGTTGCTCACTGAGGAAAAGTTTTCTCCTGTCACAGGTACTTTTGATGCTGCAGAAGAAACTATTTCATTTGTGATCACATGAGATGTAGTAAATATAGTAAAGGTTTCTTCTGTTGTGTTTTGCCCAGAGGGTAGGCTAGATGCTATAGCTGAGCTGCTTTCTGTGCTAAAGGTTTCTTCAGTTGTGCTTCTCTCAGAAGCTGGACTTGTCAGAGCTGTACTTGATGCTTCAGTGATAATAGGATTTGGTGGGGCACTTGAGCTGCTCACTGGGGTAGAGATTTCTCCATTCACAGTTATGTCTGATGCTGGACTAGAAAGTATTTTATTAGTTGTAGTCAATATAGGAACTGCAGATGAGCTCTTCTCTGTGCTAAAGGTTCCTTCTGTTGTGCTCTCATCAGGAGGAGGACTATTGTTGCTTAAAGATGTAATTGGTTCAATAGTGCTAATACGATTTGGTGTTGCACTTGAGCTGCTCACAAGAGTGGAGATTTTGCCTGTCACAGTTTGGTCTGATGTGGCACTAGAAAGTATTTCATTAGTTGTAGTGAAGGTAGGCATTGTAGATGAGCTGCTCTCTGTGCTGAAGGTTTCTACAGCTGTGCCTTGAGCAGAAGGACTATTGTTGCTCAAAGGTGTATTTGGTTCTTTAGTGCTAATAGAATTTGATGGTGCACTTGAGCTGCTCTCTGGGGTAGTGGGTTCTCCTTTCAAAGTTATTGATGTTGCAATAGAAACTATATCATTTGTGATCACATTAGTTGTAGTCAATGTAGGCACTGTGGATGGGATGCTTTTTGTGCTAAAGGTTTCCTCTGTTGTGCTCTTCTTTGAAGGTGGACTAGTATTGCTCAGAGGTGAAACTGCTTCTTCAGTTCTAATAAGATTTGATGGTGCACTTGAGCTGCTCTCTGGGGTAGTGGGTTCTCCTTTCAAAGTTATTGATGTTGCAATAGAAACTATATCATTTGTGATCACATTAGTTGTAGTCAATGTAGGCACTGTGGATGGGATGCTTTTTGTGCTAAAGGTTTCCTCTGTTGTGCTCTTCTTTGAAGGTGGACTAGTATTGCTCAGAGGTGAAACTGCTTCTTCAGTTCTAATAAGATTTGGTGTTGCACTTGAGCTGCTCTCTGAGGTAGATATTTCTTCATTTACAGTTACATTTGAAGCTGCACTAGTCAGTGGCACTGTAGATGAGCTGCTGTCTGTGCTAAATGTTTCTTTTGTTGTGATTTGCCCAGAAGGAAGACTAGTGTTGCTCACAGGTCTAATTGTTTCTTCAGTGTTAATCAGATTTGTTGTTGCACTTGAGCTGATCTCTTTGGTAGTGATTTCTTCTATCACTGTTACGTCTGATGTTGTACTAGAAACAATTGTATTAGTTGTACTCAATATAGCAACTGCAGATGAGATGCTCTCTGTGCTAAAAGATTCTTCAGTTGTACTTTGCAGGAATAGAGGGCTTGTGTTGCTCAAAGGTGTAATTGGTTGTGTAGTGGTAATTGGATGTGATGGTGTACTCGAGCTGCTCTCTGGTGTAATGATTTCTCCAGTCATAGTAACTTCTGGTGCCACACTAGAAACTACTTCATTTGTGATCACATTAGTTGTAATCAATATAGGTACTGTGGGTGAGATGCTATCTGTCCTAAAGGTTTCCTCTGTGGTACTTTTCTCAGAAGGTGGACTAGTATTTCTCAGTGCTGAAACTGCTGCTTCAGTACTAATAAGAATTGGTGGTACACTTGAGCTGCTCTCTGAGGTAGAGATTTCTTCATTTACAGTTACATTTGAAGCTGCACTAGAAAGTATTTCATTAGTTGTAGTCAGTGGCACTGTAGATGAGCTGCTATCTGTGCTAAAGGTTTCTCTTGTTGTGCTTTGCCCAGAAGGAGGACCAGTGTTGCTCACAGGTCTAATTGATTCTTCCGTGTTAATCAGATTTGTTGGTGCACTTGAGCTGCTCTCTTTGGTAGTGATTTCTTCTATCACCGTTACGTCTGATGTTGCACTAGAAACAATTTCATTAGTTGTACTCAATTTAGCAACTGCAGATGAGATGCTCTCTGTGCTAAAAGATTCTTTAGTTGTACTTTGCAGGAATAGAGGGCTTGTGTTGGTCAAAAGTGTAATTGGTTCTTTAGTTGTAATTGGATGTGATGGTGTACTCAAGCTGCTCTCTGGCGTAATGATTTCTCCAGTCATAGTTACTTCTGGTGCCACACTAGAAACTACATCATTTGTGATCACATTAGTTGTAATCAATATAGGTACTGTGGGTGATATACTCTCTGTGCTAAAGGTTTCTTCTGTTGTGCTGTGCTCAGAAGGTGGACTAGTATTGCTCAGAGCTGAAACTGCTTCTTCAGTACTAATAAGATTTGGTGATGCACTTGAGCTGCTCTCTGAGGAAGATATTTCTCCAGTCATTGTTACATATGATGCTGTACTAGACAGAACTTCATTAGCTGTAGTCAATATAGGCACTGTAGATGAGCTGGTCTTTCTGATAAAGGTTTCTTCTGTTGTGCTCTGCTCAGAAGGTGGACTAGTGTTGATGAAATGTGAAATTGGTTCATCAGTGCTAATAGGATGTGTCGTTGCACTTGAGCTGCTCTCTGGGGAAGAGATTTTTCCAGTCTCAGTTACATCTGATGCTGCAGAAGAGACTATTTCATTAGTTGTAGTCAGTGGCAATGTAGATGAGCTGCTCTCTATCCTAAAGGTTTCTTCAGTTGTACTTTGCCCAGAAGGTGGACTAGTATTGCTCAAAGGTGTAGTTGGTTCTTTAGGGCTAATAGGATTTGGTGTTGCACTTGAGCTGCTGTCTGTGGTAGTTATTTCTCTGGTCTCATTTACATCTGATGCTGCAGTAGAAACTATTTCATTTGTGATCACATTTGTTGTAGTCAATATAGGCACTGTGGATGAGATGCTCTCTGTGCTAAAGGTTTCTTCTGTTGTGCTTTTCTCAGAAGGTGGACTAGTATTGCTCAGAGCTGACACTGCTTCTTCAGTATTAGTAGGATTTGGTGTTGCACTTGAGCTGCTATCTGAGGAAGTGATTTCTCCAGTCATAGTCACATCTGATGCTGTACTAGAAAGTATTTCATTAACTGTAGTCGATAAAGGCAGTGCCGATGAGCTGGTCTCTGTGATAAAGGTTTCTTCTGTTTTGCTTTGCTTGGAAGGAGGACTAGTGTTGGTCAAATGTGTGATTGGTTCCTCAGTGCTAATAGGATTTAGTGTTGTACTTGAGCTGCTGTTTGGGGTAGAGATATCTCCAGTCTCTGTTACATCTGATGCTGCAGTAGAAACAATTTCATTAGTTGTAGTCAGTGACACTGCAGATGAACTGCTCTCTGTGCTAAAGGTTTCTTCTGTTGTGCTGTGCTCAGAAGGTGGACTAGTATTGCTCAGAGCTGAAACTGCTTCTTCAGTACTAATAAGATTTGGTGATGCACTTGAGCTGCTCTCTGAGGAAGATATTTCTCCAGTCATTGTTACATATGATGCTGTACTAGACAGAACTTCATTAGCTGTAGTCAATATAGGCACTGTAGATGAGCTGGTCTTTCTGATAAAGGTTTCTTCTGTTGTGCTCTGCTCAGAAGGTGGACTAGTGTTGATGAAATGTGAAATTGGTTCATCAGTGCTAATAGGATGTGTCGTTGCACTTGAGCTGCTCTCTGGGGAAGAGATTTTTCCAGTCTCAGTTACATCTGATGCTGCAGAAGAGACTATTTCATTAGTTGTAGTCAGTGGCAATGTAGATGAGCTGCTCTCTATCCTAAAGGTTTCTTCAGTTGTACTTTGCCCAGAAGGTGGACTAGTATTGCTCAAAGGTGTAGTTGGTTCTTTAGGGCTAATAGGATTTGGTGTTGCACTTGAGCTGCTGTCTGTGGTAGTTATTTCTCTGGTCTCATTTACATCTGATGCTGCAGTAGAAACTATTTCATTTGTGATCACATTTGTTGTAGTCAATATAGGCACTGTGGATGAGATGCTCTCTGTGCTAAAGGTTTCTTCTGTTGTGCTTTTCTCTGAAGGTGGACTAGTATTGCTCAGAGCTGACACTGCTTCTTCAGTATTAGTAGGATTTGGTGTTGCACTTGAGCTGCTATCTGAGGAAGTGATTTCTCCAGTCATAGTCACATCTGATGCTGTACTAGAAAGTATTTCATTAACTGTAGTCGATAAAGGCAGTGCCGATGAGCTGGTCTCTGTGATAAAGGTTTCTTCTGTTTTGCTTTGCTTGGAAGGAGGACTAGTGTTGGTCAAATGTGTGATTGGTTCCTCAGTGCTAATAGGATTTAGTGTTGTACTTGAGCTGCTGTTTGGGGTAGAGATATCTCCAGTCTCTGTTACATCTGATGCTGCAGTAGAAACAATTTCATTAGTTGTAGTCAGTGACACTGCAGATGAAATGCTCTCTGTGCTAAAGGTTTCTTCAGTTGTGCTTTGCCCAGAAGGTGGACTAGTATTATTCAAAGGTGTAGTTGGTTCCTCAGGGCTAAAAGGATTTGGTGTTGCACTTGAGCTGCTCTCTGGGGTAGTTATTTCACCAGTCTTAGTTACATCTGATGCTGCACTAGAAACTATTTCATTTGTGATCACATATGTTGTATTCAATATAGGTGCTGTGGGTGAGATGCTCTCTGTGCTAAAGTTTTCTTCAGCTGTACTTTTCTCAGAAGGTGGTCTAGTATTGCTTGTTGCTGAAACTGCTTCTTCTGTACTAATAAGATTTGGTGTTGCAATTGAGCTGCTCTCTGAGTTAGAGATTTCTCCGGTCTCAGTTACGGCTGATGCTGCACTAGAAAATATTTCATTTGTGATCACATTAGTTGTAGTCAACATAGGCACTGTGGATGAGATGCTCTCTGTGCTAAAGGGTTTTTCTGGTGTGCTCTTCTCAGAAGGTGGACTAGTATTGCTCAGAGCTGACACTGCTTCTTCAGTACTAGTAGGCTTTGGTGTTGTTTTTGAGCTGCTCTCTGATGTACTGATTTCTCCAGTCATAGTTACATCTGATGCTGTACTAGAAAGAATTTCATTAGCTGTAGTCAATAAAGGCACCGCAGATGAGCTGCTCTCTGTGATAAAGATTTCTTCTGTTGTGCTTTGCTCAGAAGGAGGACTAGTGTTGCTCAAATGTGTAATTGGTTCCTCATTGCTAAAAGAATTTGGTGTTGCACTTGAGCTGCTCTCTGGGGTAGTTATTTCACCAGTCTCAGTTACATCTGATGCTGCACTAGAAACGATTTCATTTGTGATCACATACGTTGTATTCAATATAGGTGCTGTGGGTGAGATGCTCTCTGTGCTAAAGTTTTCTTCTGCTGTACTTTTCTCAGAAGTTGGTCCAGTATTGCTTGTTGCTGAAACTGCTTCTTCAGTACTAATGAGATTTGGTGTTGCAATTGAGCTTCTCTCTGAGGTAGAGATTTCTCCAGTAATAGTTACATCCGATGCTGAACTTGAAAGTACTTCATTAGTTGTAATCAATATAGGCACTGTAGGTGAGCTGTTCTCTGTGCTAAAGGTTTCTTCAGCTGTGCTTTGCCCAAAAGGTGGACTAGTATTGGCTATAGCTGTAATTGGTTCTTCGGTGCTAGTGGGATTTGGTGTTGCACTTGAGCTGCTCTCTGGGGTAGTTATTTCTCCAGTCTCAGTTAGGGCTGATGCTGCACTAGAAAATATTTCATTTGTGATCACAGTAATTGTAGTCAATATAGGTACTGTGGATGAGATGCTCTTTGTGCTAAAGGTTTCTTCTGTTGTGCTCTTCTCAGAAAGTGGACTAGTATTGCTCTGAGCTGACACTGCTTCTTCAGTACTAGTAGGATTTGGTGTTGCACTTGAGCTGCTCTCGGAGGTGGTGATTTCTCCAGTCATAGTCACATCTGATGCTGTACTAGAAAGTATTTCATTAGCTGTAGTCAATAAAGGCACTGCCGATGAGCTGGTCTCTGTGATAAAGGTTTCTTCTGTTTTGCTTTGCTCGGAAGGAGGACTAGTGTTGGTCAAATGTGTGATTGATTCCTCAGTGCTAATAGGATTTAGTGTTGTACTTGAGCTGCTGTTTAGGGTAGAGATATCTCCAGTCTCTGTTACATCTGATGCTGCAGTAGAAACAATTTCATTAGTTGTAGTCAGTGACACTGCCGATGAACTGATCTCTGTGCTAAAGGTTTCTTCAGTTGTGCTTTGCCCAGAAGGTGGACTAGTATTACTCAAAGGTGTAGTTGGTTCCTCAGAGCTGAAAGGATTTGGTGTTGCACTTGAGCTGCTCTCTGTGGTAGTTATTTCACCAGTCTCAGTTACATCTGATGCTGCACTAGAAACTATTTCATTTGTGATCACATATGTTGTATTCAATATAGGTGCTGTGGGTGAGATGCTCTCTGTGCTAAAGTTTTCTTCTGCTGTACTTTTCTCAGAAGGTGGTCTAGTATTGCTTGTTGCTGAAACTGCTTTTTCTGTACTAATAAGATTTGGTGTTGCAATTGAGCTGCTCTCTGAAGTAGAGATTTCTCCGGTCTCAGTTACGGCTGATGCTGCACTAGAAAATATTTCATTTGTGATCACATTAGTTGTAGTCAACATAGGCACTGTGGATGAGATGCTCTCTGTGCTAAAGGGTTCTTCTGTTGTGCTCTTCTCAGAAGGTGGACTAGTATTGCTCAAAGCTGACACTGCTTCTTCAGTACTAGTAGGCTTTGGTGTTGTTTTTGAGCTGCTCTCTGATGTAGTGATTTCTCCAGTCGTAGTTGCATCTGATGCTGTACTAGAAAGAATTGCATTAGCTGTAGTCAATAAAGGCACTGCCGATGAGCTGGTCTCTGTGATAAAGATTTCTTCAGTTGTGCTTTGCTCAGAAGGAGGACTAGTGTTGCTCAAATCTGTAATTGGTTCCTCAGAGCTAAAAGAATTTGGTGTTGCACTTGAGCTGCTCTCTGGGGTAGTTATTTCACCAGTCTCAGTTACATCTGATGCTGCACTAGAAACTATTTCATTTGTGATCACATACGTTGTATTCAATATAGGTGCTGTGGGTGAGATGCTCTCTGTGCTAAAGTTTTCTTCTGCTGTACTTTTCTCAGAAGGTGGAGTAGCATTGCTTGTTGCTGAAACTGCTTCTTCAGTACTAATAAGATTTGGTGTTGCAATTGAGCTGCTCTCTGAGGTAGAGATTTCTCCAGTAATAGTTACATCCGATGCTGAACTGGAAAGTACTTCATTAGTTGTAATCAATATAGGCATTGTAGGTGAGCTGTTAACTGTGCTAAATGTTTCTTCAGCTGTGCTTTGCCCAAAAGGTGGACTAGTATTGGATACAGCTGTAATTGGTTCTTCAGTGCTAGTGGGATTTGGTGTTGCACTTGAGCTGCTCTCTGGGGTAGTTATTTCCCCGGTCTGAGTGACGGCTGATGCTGCACTAGAAAATATTTCATTTGTGATCACAGTAATTGTAGTCAATATAGGCACTGTGGATGAGATGCTCTCTGTGCTAAAGGTTTCTTCTGTTGTGCTCTTCTCAGAAGGTGGACTAGCATTGCTCAGAGCTGACACTGCTTCTTCAGTACTAGTAGGATTTGGTGTTGCACTTGAGCTGCTCTCGGAGGTAGTGATTTCTCCAGTCATAGTCACATCTGATGCTGTACTAGAAAGTATTTCATTAGCTGTAGTCAATAAAGGCACTGCCGATGAGCTGATCTCTGTGATAAAGGTTTCTTCTGTTTTGCTTTGCTCGGAAGGAGGACTAGTGTTGGTCAAATGTGTGATTAGTTCCTCAGTGCTAATAGGATTTAGTGTTGTACTTGAGCTGCTGTTTGGGGTAGAGATATCTCCAGTCTCTGTTACATCTGATGCTGCAGTAGAAACAATTTCATTAGTTGTAGTCAGTGACACTGCAGATGAACTGCTCTCTGTACTAAAGGTTTCTTCAGTTGTGCTTTGCCCAGAAGGTGGACTAGTATTACTCAAAGTTGCAGTTGGTTCCTCAGAGCTAAAAGGATTTGGTGTTGCACTTGAGCTGCTCTCTGGGGTAGTTATTTCACCAGTCTTAGTTACATCTGATGCTGCACTAGAAACTATTTCATTTGTGATCACATATGTTGTATTCAATATAGGTGCTGTGGGTGAGATGCTCTCTGTGCTAAAGTTTTCTTCTGCTGTACTTTTCTCAGAAGGTGGTCTAGTATTGCTTGTTGCTGAAACTGTTTCTTCAGTACTAATAAGATTTGGTGTTGCAATTGAGCTGCTCTCTGATGTAGAGATTTCTCCGGTCTCAGTTACGGCTGATGCTGCACTAGAAAATATTTCATTTGTGATCACATTAGTTGTAGTCAACATAGGCACTGTGGATGAGATGCTCTCTGTGCTAAAGGGTTCTTCTGGTGTGCTCTTCTCAGAAGGTGGACTAGTATTGCTCAGAGCTGACACTGCTTCTTCAGTACTAGTAGGCTTTGGTGTTGTTTTTAAGCTGCTCTCTGATGTAGTGATTTCTCCAGTTGTAGTTACATCTGATGCTGTACTAGAAAGAATTGCATTAGCTGTAGTCAATAAAGGCACTGCCGATGAGCTGGTCTCTGTGATAAAGATTTCTTCAGTTGTGCTTTGCTCAGAAGGAGGACTAGTGTTGCTCAAATGTGTAATTGGTTCCTCAGAGCTAAAAGAATTTGGTGTTGCACTTGAGCTGCTCTCTGGGGTAGTTATTTCACCAGTCTCAGTTACAACTGATGCTGCACTAGAAACGATTTCATTTGTGATCACATACGTTGTATTCAATATAGGTGCTGTGGGTGAGATGCTCTCTGTGCTAAAGTTTTCTTCTGCTGTACTTTTCTCAGAAGGTGGAGTAGTATTGCTTGTTGCTGAAACTGCTTCCTCAGTACTAATAAGATTTGGTGTTGCAATTGAGGTGCTCTCTGAGGTAGAGATTTCTCCAGTAACAGTTACATCCGATGCTGAACTGGAAAGTACTTCATTAGTTGTAATCAATATAGGCACTGTAGGTGAGCTGTTCTCTGTACTAAAGGTTTCTTCAGCTGTGCTTTGCCCAGAAGGTGGACTAGTATTGGCTACAGCTGTAATTGGTTCTTCAGTGCTAGTGGGATTTGGTGTTGCACTTGAGCTGCTCTCTGGGGTAGTTATTTCTCCGATCTCAGTGACCGCTGATGCTGCACTAGAAAATATTTCATTTGTGATCACAGTAGTTGTAGTCAATATAGGCACTGTGGATGAGATGCTCTCTGTGCTAAAGGTTTCTTCTGTTGTGCTCTTCTCAGAAGGTGGACTAGTATTGCTCAGAGCTGATACTGCTTCTTCAGTACTAGTAGGATTTGGTGTTGCACTTGAGCTGCTCTCGGAGGTAGTGATTTCTCCAGTCATAGTCACATCTGATGCTGTACTAGAAAGTATTTCATTAGCTGTAGTCAATAAAGGCACTGCAGATGAGCTGGTCTCTGTGATAAAGGTTTCTTCTGTTTTGCTTTGCTCGGAAGGGGGACTAGTGTTGCTCAAATGTGTGATTGGTTCCTCAGTGCTAATAGGATTTAGTGTTGTACTTGAGCTGCTGTTTGGGGTAGAGATATCTCCAGTCTCTGTTACATCTGATGCTGCAGTAGAAACAATTTCATTAGTTGTAGTCAGTGACACTGCAGATGAACTGCTCTCTGTGCTAAAGGTTTCTTCAGTTGTGCTTTGCCCAGAAGGTGGACTAGTATTACTCAAAGGTGTAGTTGGTTCCTCAGGGCTAAAAGGATTTGGAGTTGCACTTGAGCTGCTCTCTGTGGTAGTTATTTCACCAGTCTCAGTTATGCCTGATGCTGAACTAGAAATTATTTCATTTGTGATCACATTAGTTGTAGTCAATATAGTCTCTGTGGGTGAGATGCTCTCTGTGCTAAAGGGTTCTTCTGGTGTGCTTTGCTCAGAAGGTGGAGTAGTATTGTTCAAAGATATAATTGGTTCCTCAGTGCTAATAGGATATAGTGTTGCACTTGAGCTGCTGTTTAGGGTAGAGATATCTCCAGTCTCTGTTACATCTGATGCTGCAGTAGAAACAATTTCATTAGTTGTAGTCAGTGACACTGCAGATGAACTGCTCTCTTTGCTAAAGGTTTCTTCGCTTGTGCTTTGCCCAGAAGGTGGACTAGTATTGCTCAAAGGTGTAGTTGGTTCTTTAGGGCTAATAGGATTTGGTGTTGCACTTGAGCTGCTGTCTGTGGTAGTTATTTCACCAGTCTCAGTTACATCTGCTGCTGTGCTAGAAACTGTTTCATCTGTGATCACATATGTTGTATTCAATATAGGTGCTGTGGGTGAGATGCTCTCTGTGCTTAAGTTTTCTTCTGTTGTACTTTTCTCAGAAGATGGACTAGTATTGCTTGTTGCTGAAACTGCTTCTTCAGTACTAATAGGATTTGATATTGCAGTTGAGCTGCTCTCTGAGGTAGAGATTTCTCCAGTAACAGTTACATCTGATGCTGAACTGGAAAGTACTTCATTAGTTGTAATCAATATAGGCACTGTAGGTGAGCTGTTCTCTGTGCTAAAGGTTTCTTCAGCTGTGCTTTGCCCAGAGGGTGGACTAGTATTAACTACAGGTGTAATTGGTTCTTCAGTGCTATTGGGATTTGGTGTTGCACTTGAGCTGCTCTCTGGGGTTCTTATTTCCCCGGTCTCAGTTAAGGCTGATGCTGCACTAGAAAATATTTCATTTGTGATCACATCAGTTGTAGTCAACATAGGCACTGTGGATGAGATGCTCTCTGTGCTAAAGGGTTCTTCTGGTGTGCTCTTCTCAGAAGGTGGACTAGTATTGCTCAGAGCTGACACTGCGTCTTCAGTATTAGTAGGATTTGATGTTGCACTTGAGCTGCTGTCTGAGGTAGTGATTTCTCCAGTCATAGTTAAATCTGATGCTGTACTAGAAAGTATTTCATTAGCTGTAGTCAATATAGGCAGTGCATATAAGCTGGTTTCTGTGATAGAGATTTCTTCTTTTGTGCTTTTTTCAGAAGGAGGACTAGTGTTGCTCAAATGTGTAATTGGTTCCTCAGTGCTAAAAGAATTTGGTGTTGCACTTGAGCTGCTCTCTGGGGTAGTTATTTCTCCAGTCTCAGTTATGCCTGATGCTGCACTAGAATTTTGTTCATTTGTGATCACATTAATTGTAGTCAATATAGCCACTGTGGGTGAGATGCTCTCTGTACTAAAGGTTTCTGCTGTTGTGCTTTGCTCAGAAGGTAGAGTAGTTTTGCTCATAGTTGTAATTAAGCCTTCAGTGCTAATAGGATTTGGTGTTGCACTTGAGCTGCTCTCTGGTATTTCTCCAGTCCCAGTTACATCTGAGCTGAGAACTGTACTTTGTTCTTTTGTGCTGGGTGGTGCATAAGTACTGCTCTCTGGGCTGGTGTTTTCTTCAGTCACAATTACACTTGCTATTGCAATAGAGTCTGTTATGCTAGATATCCAGTTAGTAGAACTTGGTGTAGTCCCTGACATGTTTGTGCTCTCTGTAGCATTCGTTTGTAGACGTGAAGTACTCTCAGGTGTTGTGCTATTTATAGTCTCTGTAGTAAATCCATCATCTGTTGTTGTAGCTGTTGTTTCTGTGGTTGTTTCTGCTGCAAAATAAATATAAATAATATATAATGAATATGTTTTATTATTTGATTTCTGCTCTGTTAAACAATAAGCAAGTAGTCAGCAAGACAATCACCTGTTTCCTTTTGTTGGTGCACGTTTTCCAATGGCCACTTTCCACTGGCAATACTTGTAGAAAAGTTAGAACAGCACCAAACTCAATTCTGAATAAAAAAGTCTTTATTGGTGCATGGGCATTACAGCAATGTTTCAGGCTGTGTGGCTTTTTGAAACTTGATAAAAGACCACATGGCCTGAAACGGTGCTGTAATGCCCATGCACCAATACAGACTTTTTTTTTCAGAATTGAGTTTGGTGCTGTTCTAACTTTTATGTTCTGTTAAATACATAACAGTTTGGTACCATCTATGGGGATGGTGTAGCAATGTGTACAATTCCCAACCCCTATTAAATAACATTTTTAACATACAATCATTATCATGTTTACCAATATGTTTAACTAGTTTAAAGAGTAATGGTACCCAGTCTAAAATAATATTATTAGGCTTTTAGTGCCAGGACACATGGAGCGTTGGCTCTGCTGCTCTGAGGTTTTTTTTTTGCAGGCTGAGAGAAGCAGACTTGCTGTCTTCCATAGCTCTGTTGATCTTCAATGAAAAATACAGCTTCCACTTTCAGGCACACACAGCGCAGCTTAGTGGAAATTGCCCCCAAATACCTGTTTTCAGGCCAGCTTCCATTCTGCTACCCTTTTCAGAGCAGATCAACAGAGCTGGGGAAGGGAGTGGATCTGCTTCTCTCAACAACAAAAAAACCAAGGCTGCTTAAAACTTCCCAACTGCTCACCCTACAGTTATGGTTATATGTGGTGTTATCAGACAATGGACTAGATGCATTGTGATAATAAAAGCTTATCTCTTCATTTAATTCCAGGTTGTCCCACAGTGCCAGATGTAATTCAATGAGAAACTCTGTTTACGTCTAGAATGGAATTAGGAGAAAAGTTTTACTCCTGAATTGAACTTTGCTTATAAGTTTTCGGGCCCATTTACTTAGCTCAAGTGAAGAAACAGAGGGAAAAAAACTTTGAATTTCGAAATGGTTTTTTTTGGCTACTTCGACCATCAAATGGGCTACTTCGACCTTCGACTACCACTACGTCTTCGACTTCGAATCAAACGATTCGAACTAAAAATCGTTCGACTATTCGACCATTCGATAGTCGAGGTACTGTCTCTTTAGTTCGCCACCTAAAAGCTACCGAAGTCAATGTTAGCCTAAGGGGAAGGTCTCCATAGGCTTTGCTAGCTTTTTTTTTGGTCGAACAAAAATTGTTTGATCGATGGATTAAAATCCTTCGAATCGAATGTTTTGAAGGATTTAATCGTTCATTCGATCGATATTCAAAGTTGAAGGATTTAACTTCGACAGTCGAATATCGAGGGTTAATTAACTCTCGATATTCAACCTTAAGTAAATTTGCCCCTTCATGTGGTAAACCATAATATAATGTTTTCTTATTGATTTGAATCTGGTCCATTATATGGAAAAAATCTCTAAAATGTATATTTCCTTCTGAAAAGATAACACATTACAGTATGTTTCCCAAGGGGGCTGCTATACATCCCCAACCATATCAACAGTAAAGGTCCCCTAATTTGAATGTATTTTTCTTTTCATAACCTCTTCTCCATATCATAACACTACCCTGTGGAGAAGTTTACTAAGCATAGATTAAAAGAGAACCCACCATACCATACAATTACAAATGCCTATCTTGGGCTCTGGCTCTTAAACAGCCACTTAGATTTGCACTGCATTCGAATTTCAGGAGTATAATGTGTAGCAAACATTATTCAATAGGCTAAGCACTATGTGCAATAATGGGTACATTATATAAATGATATACACCTGGTGCTTTAATCTTCCTATGCTCTCCAAGGAGCAGGCTGCACCAATATTCCAATTATACCTATAATGTGAAATGTACTGTGGCTGGCATACACAAAGAGCTGAGGAGGAGGAGGAGGTTCTAATTTCACTGCTTCATGTAAGTCATTCAATGTTTTAATTTAATATTATCAGGACAGAGCAGCAATGGGGCATTTTAGCTGGCTGGTGGATACAATGCCATTTGTGCCACAACCCTAACCCTAACACTGCTGGTGCAGTTGGTTATTGAAATGCACATTGTGTGGTTTTGGGACAAGTCAAGACCCAACTTGTAATTGCTGTGTCAGGCAGCAACACTTCAGTTTACAGTAGGAATTGCCCAGTAGCGTCACTAGAGGGGGGCGGGCCCTGGTGCGTGACGCGCAGCCGGGCCCGCCCCCCTCCGTACGGCCACATTTGTCAGTGGCGCGTGAGCTGCCGAGGGGCCCTGAGGGGATGCGGGCGCTGGCCCGCTCGCACCCCCTGCTCCCCCGGTAGTTCCGCCACTGGAATTGGCAAAGATGGTTTCAGGCATTTCTTTGCCAGCTAAAAATTCACTGTGGGAAAACTGCACCCTGTGCCATTAGCCATGATAAATTTTATATACCTGATATATATTTCAAAAAAGATTTGATACTTAATAAAGGGCCTTGAGCCCAAAGCATGTTGTGGTAATAAACAGAGTTATTAGCAGCTAGTACTGCTTCAGAGGCTTTTCTCTCAGTAACTTATAGATAATCGCATACGGTATATATATATATATATATATATATACACTGAGATATCTTTTTAAAAAAGTGTATTAAAAATAACATGAACAGGCTGTTTTTCACAAGATATCATGGTGTTGCTGGTCTTTTTTGAAGTATCTAAATTGTTTACAGTGCACCCGAGGCAAGTATTTTGGCAATATGCTCCCCTTATGAAATAGATATATTTATGCACTTGTAAATAATGATAGTGACAGTGACCTCCAAAAAACAAGAAGGTTTTAACATTGTAGAGAACAAAACAAAAACTGTGGTACCATGTTAGCCAGTAGCAAAAATAACAGATAAAAAAACAAGCAAATACAAAAAGTACTGTAGAAGTGATACCTATATTGGCTAGCAATAAAAAAAATACATTGCAAGCTTTCAGAGCACCATGGCCCCAAGGCAAAATAATACCCTTAATTTAGGGTCAGGTTTCATGTCATACTATGTGATTTGAATGAATCCAGACTCCTGGACTATTTACAACCCACCCTAATTCATTGTATTATCTCTACATTTGATCTCTATCTATCTGTAGCATCCTAATTTATTGCCCATGAATACCTTTCACTGATCTAACAGTATATATGCTGTGTCTTTCTAGCTTTCATTTGTATTTTGCCTGACGAAGCGGCCTTGGTGCTCCGAAAGCTTGCAATGTATTTTTTTTGTTAGCCAATATAGGTATCACTTCTACAATACTTTTTGTATTTATATATATATATATATAAAAATATATATATATATATATATATATATATATATGTTTGTTTTTTATTTGTTATTTTAACACTGTAGAGATCAATAATTTGTGTTGCTAAAAATTCTCACATGCTCCACCTACTGGTAGCTATGGACTTATAGCTGGGATAATAACATTGTATAGGAGAAACAATAGCTTATTTGAAAGCAGTTCCATTTTGCAAGTTTGGCTCTTCTGAAAGCATAGGATCAGGCACACATGACCTGAGATGGCTGCCAACGCCAATATTAAAACATATTACAAGTAAGGGTACAGCTTTCTAGTGATGGCAGAGGCATTAAACCTTGATCATGCTAATGGATAATACATAGGAGCAGATCTATCAAGGGTCAAAGTGAAAATTCGAATTTCAAATTTTGAAATTCAAATTTTTGAGTTTACTTTAGGGAAATTGGACTAGGGAATAGTTAAAATTCAGTTAAATTCGACCCTTGATAAAGCAATATCCTCATAGCTGAAAGGCAGACTGGGAATTTAAAAATTATGTAGTACATTCTCAAGAGTGTCTGTTTTTATACTTTATGGTCCTTTCAAAGAGGTATAACATCAAAAATTGCTTTCATCACAGTAAAAACAAAAATTGTAATGCACAATAATGAAGTAATCGACCCACTAAGTAGCATACACACACACTAGTGTTGGGTGCTTGCCTGGAAGACCTCATTCATGCCAAGCAGTCAGTATTTAGCAGCAGAGAAAGTGCATATGTAAAAAGGGCAATGTTTCAAGCTCCCCTGGGTCCTTTTGAAAGGCTGAAGGGCTGAAAAATGTCACTTTCCAATATACATATATTGGTATAGAAGTTTCAGTGGTATTAAAGTTACTTGTAAATGCAAATGCTATTGGAAATATGTGTAAATTCTCACTATTCTTGGTTACACAACAATATTGCAAGCCAGCTAGACCTGAAGGAGACCCAACTGAGGATAAATTGTTTTAAAACACAGAGAACAGAAAAAGACAAACTAGTAGTACATTTGCAGATAACTTGAATTTGATTGCAAATGTTATTAATGTACTGTACATTCTCTTTCAGCATTTTGTGTGTGGGACCCTTTTAACATAAATATGCCAACTGAATATTTTTTAATTAGGACTGCTATATGTTATTCTTTCAAAGCCAGTAGTTAATATTTCACAATAATAGTGGAAACAACTATTTTTCTGTCTAAGAAGCAAAAGGCAGTTCTGCACCACAAACCTACACCGTGGGACAGCGTGCTCCTATTATGTTTGTTATATTATTATGGGCTCTAGCTTGAAAACCATTTAAGTTAAAATTTAGTCATAATCTGTATTTGCTTCTCTTCATAATGTTGGCAGTCAAATGTGAAGGCTAATAAGATTACTAAATTCTGGTATTATCAGTTGGCTTAAAGCATAGCAAAAATACTTGATAACACAAGATTTTTATTTATCTATAAGCTGGTGTCAAACAGGGGTCTTCAACCCAAAAAGGTCTGCAGGGTAGTCTACAGGTAAGTTTATCATTTCATTGGGTTAAATGTATTCCTGGTGCACAGAGCTGACAAGAAACCCCTTGTCTTTCTCTGCTGAAACCTTTATAAGGCATAATCCGTGTATTTGCAGATATTGGTCTCCATGTGTATGTATATTTCTGTAAACATACATACATACATTCCAAATTACCGTACACATGGGAGGGGCTAAACTAAACTATGTTCAATATCTCCCCCAAAATAATTCAAAAAATATTTACATTCCCATGAGATGGTACTTCCCTGTTCTAATTCTTGCGAAATGCTTTATGAAACAAAAGAAAGTTGCAATCAATTTCCTCTGACTTCCCCTCAAATGTCCCCTTTGAAAGTTTGTAACAATTATTGCGAAATGATGGAATTAAAAAAAAAAAAAAATGCATTGTTTCTATACAAATACCATGCAGACTGTCTGATACTTTTATTGTTCTTCTCTTTCATTTGCAGAAATGAATAATGCAACGCTGATGAGCTGAATTGGACGGTGCAATGAACATGATTTATAGCTGCAATTCCCACCACAAAATTAGATGTGGCAAGAATATATTCTGATTAGTGATGGGCAAATAAATTCGCCTGTCGCAAATTTGCGGCGAACTTCTTTGTTAAAACTTTTGGCAAATAAATTTTTCGAAACTCCCGCGTGTCCAAAAAGACAATTGCGTCAAAATTGTTGCACGTCAACACTATTTGGACACCCATTGACTTTAACATGGCGTCAAAATTGATGCGGCGTCAATTCTCGAGTTTCATGAGTTTTTCGCAAATTTTTCAGGGGAAATAACAGGAGAAATTCTCCCATTACTAATTCTGATGGTAACATTTGAATTCCTTTGCCTAATTTTATTCTGCTACATACAGTATTATATCAGAAATAATTTCAGCCACAAATGTGTATAAATATATGACTAGAATTATATGTATAATTATGTATGTACCAAAATATGACGTGTGTTTGGTGTACTTAACAATTCTGCTACTCTATTTTATTATCCATCCCACCTAGGGGCAACGCATAGATGTGCAGTTATTTTAGTCACTGAACTGAATAGAAATTAGGGCACATCTATCATCATATTATGTTTTGCAAGTTATGAATAAATAAAAGCTGCTTGGTAACACTATTTTTGTAGCCAGCTAGTAAATTAGGCTTTTACACCGGCCATATTTCTGGACACTGGAATCAGGGAGCACAGTACTTGTTTGAACCGGCCAAACCTTAACTAAATGGCTTTCTGCCCTCTGTCTCATGACTGTTGCACATACCTCAGTTGCTGACAACTCCCCTACCCAAAAAATGGTGATATCCTTCTAACTACAACCTGTTGTTGGCTCCTCAAAATGCCTTTGTGACAGCAACAAGCACACAGGATTATGGTCATTTCTGCTGCAAATTTTCATACTTGCAAAGAATTTGCAAATAAGTACGAGAGACAATGTTTCTGTCATGAGCAAATATCTTGTAAAAGAGCAAATTTTGCATTCCAGCATATAGTTTACACAGTTATAAGGATGGCATTTGGATAAATAAATGTATATTGTCTACATATCGGTTGGAACAGTCACATTGTTGCTTCATCAGAACAACTGGTTACATCTTATTCATAAACTCTGAAACTAAGACTGTAGTATCTAGACATTCATTAAAAACATTCTAAAATGCTTGCTTTGATGTACCAAAAATGTGTACATTAATATTGCCTAATATGTTCATATTTGAACGTTCTGGAGCTTGTTGATATTATTTTTATAAGATGTAAGTGGAATGCTTTATTTTCATTGACACAAACAACAAAAATCCATTGTGCAAAGCTTACAGAAAGCTTACAGGCAAAGCTTACAGAAAGGGGAAAAAAGCTGTCCCGTTAGCTAGGCAAGGCAATGAGCCAAATGACAAGAAAAAGAGAAAGACAAGAAAAAGTAAGAAAGAAAAAAAGAAGGAAGGAAAGAGAAAGAAAGAAAGAAAGAAAGAAAGAGAAAGAAAGAAAGAAAGAAAGAAAGAAAGAAAGAAAGAAAGAAAGAAAGAAAGAAAGAAAGAAAGAAAGAAAGAAAGAAAGAAAGAAAGAAAGAAAGAAATCCAGTGGACAATCCTGTAATATAGTAGCTTAACACATAGGGGCACATTTACCTAGGGTCGAATATCGAGGGTTAATTAACCCTCGATATTCGACCGTCGAAGTAAAATTCTTCGACTTCCAATATCAAAGTCGAAGGATATTCCTTCGATCAGGAAATTTTTAGCAAGCCTATGGGGACCTTCCCCATAGGCTAACATTGGCCTCGGTAGGTTTTAGGTGGCGAACTAGGGGTCGAAGACTTTTTAAAGACAGTACTTTGACTATCGAATGGTCGAATAGTCGAACGATTTTAGTTTGAATCGTTCGATTCGAAGTCGAAGGTCGTAGTCGATGGTCGAAGTAGCCCATTTGACCATTCGAAATTCAAACTTTTTTTCCTCTATTCCTTCACTCAAACTTACCAAGGGTCGAATATCGAGGGTTAATTAACCTTCAATATTCTACCATCAAAGTAAAATCCTTCGACTTCGAATATCGAAGTCGAAAGATTTAACCGCAAATACTTTGATCAAACGATTAAATCCAAAAAATATCATCTTCTTACCTGTAGCTGAATCTGTAGCTGAAAATACCCAAAGGCTGGCAAGAACAAAAATCCAGATGATATATTTATCCATCCTTTATTCCATGTAGTACAAGTCCCCATGCATCAGAACATAGTGCAGGAAGTTGATGTGCTTACTGATAGTGACAGGTGTTTAGTTCTGTTTCTTTACAAGTAGCTATAGAAGAGAGGAGGATCACAAGCCAGTTAATTTCCTCCCCACTCCACTCCCACAGCATGGAAATACAGGTAAAACATGCTGGACATTTACACCATTGGAATCAACTGCACCTGTAACCTTTTACTCTACATAAATGCAATGGAATGCTGAGGTTAACCAATATGTGGAATGCTAATTAATAATATTTATCAAATAATGCGCAAATTATGCAAAGGCGCCAGATTTGTTTCCTATGGATTAGGAAATATATTTATTATTTATTAGAAAGGGTTTCTTAAAAAACAGACTGCATTCCTAATAATTGGTGTGGGGGGGGACTTTGTTAAACTGATGTAAAAAAAATTGTTTAGTGTTTTTAATGTCATGGAATTCTGGATAAATATTTATATGAAAATGATCAAAGAATGGACCATAAAGATCAGTGTGTGAAGCTTAATCTCTGATATCTGGATATACAACAAATACCTGGAAGGCATTCCAAGAATACAGGTAGTATAACAAGTAATGTCAGTCCTGTGTGCATTATCTCAGGGGCAGAATAAAGGTGTGTGTGTGTGTTTTGTGGGACATGGTTACAGAAAGTAGAGTTTTGAACCTGGCAGTGTAAACGCAAGTAATTGAGCACTGGCAAGTAAAGTGGACGAAATAGAGAAGTGTTTGTTGTGGTGTGTGCTTACATTGTTTACATGAGAAAGGGTCTTACAGCAAACTTAAAATCCAGACAAAGGACTTGAACAGGTTTGTCTTAAAAAGCTGTATATCAATGGAAGCCTATCTGGAGTCAATCTTGCTTTTGCTAGAAAAGAAGAATCACAGTTTAACTCCTGTTCATTTCGATGCAGTGTTGTACTTTATGCCTTGCTTGACCCTGTACCAGACCCATATCATTATGTGTGAATTGTGATACAACATTTATTCAACAGTTATCTGATTAAAATATATACTTTGTATAAAAGATGGATAAAGGTCAAGAATGTTACAGCTTTCCTTTTATCTGTTATCTATGTGAAATAGTCAGTGTCGGACTGGGATGCCAGGGGCCCACCAGAAAACCTTAGACAGTGGGCCCAATTTCCAAACTATTATTCCTCCTCTCTCAACCTCTCATTCTTCTAGTCTTTTATATCTACAGTATATCTACTTACTATATTTTTTCCATTAATAAGCATTTTTCCCCATAAATGAGTATGTAAGGATCATGAAATAGGCCAAATGGTTAGAAACAAGAGTGCCCACTGACACCTGGCTTGCCAGGAGTTTTCCTGGTATCCCGGTGGGCCAGTCCGACACTGGAAATAGTGGATAGGCTCACAAAACAAATTGCTTGTGAACAGGAAATATCAAAAGTTTAACACTCTCTCTAATAGCGGCAGATTTATCAAGGGTTGAAGTGAAAATTCGAATGAAAAAAATTGAATTTCAAGCTATTTTTTGTGTACTTTGACTAGGGAATAGTCCAAATTCGATTTAAATTTGAAAAAAATTATAAAATTTGAATATCGAAATTAATCATGTACCGTCTCTTGAAGAATTCGACTTTGACCATTCGCCATCTAAAACTGAAAATTGATAAATCTGCCCCTTGTCTGACCATTTCAATGGCACCACATGAAAAATGGGTAGGTACAAAAATAGTAGTAGGGATATTTTACATGCATATTGCTCGTTTTGTAACTTATATGGGCAAGAGACAAAAGGATTTTATGTATTCAAAGTGGTCCATTGACTAGGGATAAGCAATCTTTTCCCGTTGCTATCAACTGTGAATAGTTTAGCAAATCTGCACTAGAATTTCAACACACATTTTGTTTCACACAAAAAAACAGGAAAAAAAAAAGCCAATGCATTATTAGAATTTATCCATTGGGTTTAAACTGTTTAATTACTTTCACAAAAATGGGAGCATGGACTTATTTTTTCATAGCAAATTAATGAACAGAAAACTTTTTTTAGCTCACTGGGACACGAAATGCCTTGATCATTATTATTAATAATAATAAGTATTAACATAATGTGTTTTACAAAAGGAAGCCAAAGATCTGTTACTTTCTGGTGTGTATCACATTTTAAGTATGAACTCATCACGTGTGTTTTTAGCCTGGACTGCAGCTACAAAAGAAAGGCCCTGGGCACCGCTAATGAAAAAATCCCTAACATGAGTAAAAATAGACAAGAACTTATACTCTAAGGTTCATGACCGAAGCTAGATGGCTTTTCCTCCCTGCCCTGAAATTACTCAACCTCAACCACTTTTATACAAATAACATAACAGGTTGCAACTGATATCCAGCTCCAAGCATATTTGAATGCCCTTTTAAGTAACTGAAAAAAAGCAATAATTTGCCAAAGGGCTAAAATAAAGTTCACTCTATTTTTTATATTTTTTACAAATATGCATCTGAAAGTTTCACACAAGTCAATAGAGAGCTGACTATTTTCACCTGCCTGATATACAGCCCAAGGTGTGGAAATGGGCACTGCAAACAATATTTTCCATTGTGTGAAGAATCTTTGCAAACCCATAGGGCCTCAGCCCCAAGCACAGAAAACCATTGTCACCACACAAGTGTACAATTTATGTAATAATACTTCTAGCTGTTATTTTTGCACACAAAACATACATCACCTTAAAAAACAGTGACATTGAATATTGCATAGTTATGCTCAATTTTTTTTTTTTTCATTATGACATTTATTGCATTTCCCTGTTTGAGAGTTCAAACAAGTTGTAGCTCAGCAATAGCTGGAGGGGAGCAGGTTGGGCATATACACCCTTTAAAAAAGGACTGTCCATTATGCATAGCATTATACAGAAAACTATAAATATATATGAAATATAAAGATATATTAAAATGACTTTGCCATGCAGAATTTCATTACGTACACTTCTCATTGGCACATGTAAATACTCAGCCCCCACAACCAGCCCAATTTCTAATTTGCACAATTTTCAGATAGGCAAGTTAGGAAACACCACAAAGACAAGAACTACGGGTAGACAGCAGAGGTACATGCCTAGAGCCCAGCTCAGCTGTGTGTGGGGCGGTTGGGTGGATCTATTAGGACCTTAAGCACAATACTCTTCTGTCTTCTCTCAAATGGCTGGGAATATTTATTTTTTGTCTTGCATTGTATAATGAAAGTAAAATGAAAATCATTGCAAAAGCCATATTGCAAAGCACAACTAAATAATTTGTGTATTTGGTCCATTAATGGATCTTTCCTTCATACCTAGTCTACAGTTAAGGTGGCAAGAGACGTAACAATTTCACAATTGGTCAGAGGTTGACCTTTAAAAGGAGCCAATAAGTCACTTTAGTTTATAAAAGAAGCAGGTCATGAATTCCTTACAGACTGCAAATTATATCAATGTTGGTTGGTGGTTTAGGTTGTGTTGGTTTCTAAATATTTTCTTTCAAAGAGAAACTACCACAAAATATGTTATGGCGAATGTTATCAATAGAGGCATACAGGTAATTTGCTTTGATTCGAAACCTACTGAGACATGAACGTGAGTTAACAAGATCACTGCTAAACAGAAGCATTCAAATATTACCCATTGTCGTCCCACATCATCAGTGTAGGAGCCCCACCCTACCTAATAAAAAATAAAACTGGTTAAGGCGGTCATGCAAGTTAATAATAATGAACAATAGTGACCAAAAATTACAGGTATGAGGATGCTGTGCAGTCGAGGAAATGTCCAGTTATTTTTGTGATTTATTATTAATGCTTCTCCCTGCAGCAAAGTTTGTCAATGCTTAACAATGTTTCACTAGACTAAAAATAACCAGTATAAACATTATTCAACCTATCACCTATTTAGAGCACTTTTATTAGAGAATGAGGAAGTATTTTGGATTACAGAAGTACAGTATTAACTGTGCGTGACATTAAAAAACATTGAAGTATATGCAAAGTAATTATCTGAAAGATACAGTTTACTGGAATTATGGTTATAAAAATACTAACATTAATCAAATCTGCACCAGTATTACTAAATCTACACCTGGGGGTTATTTACAAACAGCCAAAAATTTCTCACTATTCTCTTAAAAACACTTCAACCAAACCCCCCCGCACATTTTTACTGTATTTATCAATACATTTACTCCAAAAAATCTGGTGCAGGAAAAGACTTGATAAAATCATTAAAAAATCTGAATTGTATGATTTTTCAAATGTGATGCCCGAATTTACTTTGCACAAAAAACGAGCCCTGGAATTATCACCTGATCAGAGAAATTGTATGACCTTCCATTAATTCAGATCTTTGGTTCCTGTGTAAGGAATACCATAGCGGAATTTATATTTTCTGGACATGTGACAATCATATTAAGATGATTTTTTTTGTACCCAAGAAACCATAGGAAATAAGATTGTGCAACATGCCAGTTGTTTTGATTTTGTGGAAACTGTAAAAATGGGTTTAGGTATTTCTGTATAACTATATATATCCATTATAAAAAGGTTTTATTTTATATAAAAACCTAAAAGCAAGTAATTATCATTAATTCAAAACTCACTTCGGATTCGACTCCCAGAAACTCCAATTTTATTGGATTATCACCGGAAAACCACAAATACTTGAGATTATTTACGAAATCCATAGCATATCATCATATCATGACTTTTAATAGTTGTCAAAATATTTTTTCTCACTCCAAATGTAGTTAAGTCAATGGCTGTTTCTCTTGTGTAGGTTTTTTTTTTTGCAGTGGATTTTTGCCACAGTTTTGTGAAAAAAATTTGCAGATGGGGAAGGGTGAAATTTCACCTCGAATCCATGCCAGGAGAAAAAAGATTTCATCACTACAAGCAACATATTTTATTATACCTGCCAGTCATACTAAGTAAAATAAGTACAAAGTGTTCAGTTCATAAATTAGCATCGTACATTTTGGGAACAATAGAATCACAAATGAAGAGCTGCATAGATTTTAAATAACTTTGCTTTTGTATTTAATTATCTGTTTATAATATTGCAAATTACTAAATTAATTCAGCACAGACAAGTAAAGCAGGGAGAGACATTTATTACATCACAACGTGAAATTTTGAGGGCACTTTGTCAGACATGACTAAAGAATGGATATTAACTACTTGTGCAAGAGGTGCTGCCCCCTCAATACCAAGAACAAGCCTATTTTTGCAGAGAGTATGAAGGTTGGAAGTTTGTTTGTAAATGTTGCCTTCATGTCATTATAGGCAACAAGCAGGAAATACATGATCATATCAAACACCCTCCAGTCCCCCACAATCAACTTTGCACAACAAATGAGCCCAGGTGATCATGTAACTACATCCATGAATGCTTATTCTTACCTCCCTATAGTAATATATGGCCACCAATATGGATTCATGCAGCTTAGTTAAGATCAGATACAAGATACTGTTTATTATTACATAGAAATTGTGGGGGACTGGAGGATGTGTGATATGATCATATATTTTCTGCTTGTTGCCTATAATAACACATAGTAGGGAAATCATACATGCATGTGCTATCAAACAATTGAGAAGAAGATATGATCATGTATTTCTTGCTTATTGCCTCTAATTTCCATATAGTAGGGAAATCATATGTGTATGTGGTTTCAAAGACATGTGAAATGATTTTCTTTGTACCCAAGAAACCAAAGGACATAAGACTGTGCAACATGCCAACTGTTTTGATCCTGTGATAACTGTAAAAATTAGAAATTGGACCAAAAATGTGTTTAGGTATTTTTGTGTAAATATATACCCATTTAGAAAAGGTTTTCATTTACATAAAAATCTAAAAGCAAGTAATTAGCACTCATTGAAAAATCACTTGCTTGTGGGGTCTGGCTCTGCTTTGCAACTAGCCCTGGATTGGAAATCTAGCACTAGATGCAGACAATGGTGTTGGCAGGTGCAAGGAAGCCCTGTCTTCATGTCCTACCATAGGGCAGTTGGTGTGCACAGGGCTCCATTGCAGCTTGTGCCTGCCTGTGTTCCACAGTGTGTGCTCCTAAATGATGAATACAGGCAGTGCTACATTCATAGGACAAAACAAGTCCTTGTTCTATTTTTTTTAGTGCAGAGAGCTTTGGCACGTCAAAAAAGTAGTTTGGGAGCGGTGCGATCCTTCCATAGGCTGGAGTACTGTTTGCATTTGTAATTAGCACATGGAAGGATCACTCCACCTGATCCCAGCATGACTAAAACAACTACTGAAGAGCCTCTAGCTATGTCTGAGTGCCGCCTTCACTAAGTATCACTGGTCTGGTGGTGGCTTCGGGGGTTTTGCTTAAAAAAGATTTTTTGTGTTGCAACTTTTCACTAATACTGACACATTCTTATGAATTTACATAGGAACTTGTATCGCTTTAATCTGCACAGGCTCTTTTCGTGACTATATATGCACTCCAAATACAGGTATGGGACCTGTAATCCAGAATGCCTGGAACCTGGGAGATGTTTCTGTAATTTGGATCTTCATAGCCGAAGTCGACTAGAAAATCATGTAAAACATTAACTAAACCCAATAGGCTGGTTTTGCTTCTAATAAGGATACATTTTATCTTAGTTTGGATCAAGTACAAGGTACTGTTTTATTATTACAGAGATAAAGGAAATCATTTGTTAAAATTTAGATTATTTAGATAAAATGGAGTCTGTAATTTCTGTAATTAAGAGCTTTCGGGATAACGGGTTTCTGGATAACAGATCCCATACCTGTACTCATATTTGTCACCCTTGTGAACTGAAATGTAAAGAGAAATGTACATCATAGAGAAAGGTTTGTTCAGCTTAAACAATCTATAGCAGCCCCCCAAAGAAACAACCATTTGTTTAATTCCATTACTCTAACTGCACTAGACCAGTAAAAGCTAACTTAACATATGACTTGCATTACTGGTACATACTTTACTACTTACCCTTAAACACAAATAAACTATCACAAAACCTTCTTGTGTTTGTCAGAAAATGGCATTTAACAACCCCCTACAAATCTTCCTTTCTAGGGGAAAACATTCTTTAAACAGTTAACAACATAAGCAAGCTGTCGCCACAAGAATGTTAGCTGACATTTTAAACTAACTTTACGAGTCGGAATACAATGAACATCACCACCAGCGGCTAAGGAGGGAAACTAGAAAGGAAAACAACTTTTTATGTACATAATGGGGTATGCTGACACTTTAAATTTGTGATAAAGGACTCATACGTAAAGTGAAAGTGAATTACCAAAGAAAAGCAGTAATATTAACAATTCAATGAGAATGACATGCTACATTTGCTTCAAATAGTAGAGAGGATTGGGTGCCGCAAAGCACACAATTGCATTCATAATGGAATCCATTCAAATGCTAATCACAAATAACTAACTTTACCAGTTACCAGTGCTCACTTCACTACATTAAATTGGATACAAATAAACAATTAGAAAATGTAGTTGTCTTTGACTGTTGTCTTTGAAAATTACTTATTACTACCTCTGCTCATTTCTTTTTCTTTTTTAAGGGGATAAAGTATTGAAACAATTGCCACTCTTCTGTAGTCACAGGAATGTTTATTTCCTACCTTATGTTCGCTCACAGTCTTTTAATTTTGTCAGACCTACCCTTACTTACAGTACTGCGGGTTTCAAGTACTCCCAGATCATTAGTTATTACTATGCACTACTAAGCTTGTATGATAGACTGCGTTTTTACATCTATTGAAAATCACTTTTATTATCTTAAGAACTGTATATACAATCCACAATCCAATCCTTAATATTGAAAATGGATTGGTGTAGATTCTGAATAACTGGCAATCAAACAGTTTGCAATCAAATCTCCCAGTCTTGGACAGCATCAGTACCTCCAGTTCCCTTTAACCACAACAATTTTATTTTACAAAATTCTATCTGAATCCTATTACATTTTTGTACAGAGAACCAGTGTGACTACATTTTACATACATTATATGATGTGCTTCCTTATATCAGATAAAGCTTATTTTTAAATAGCTAATTTATTCTTATGACTGGGACATTTGATCACTGAGTTCTGAGGAAGAGTTAAGACACATTAGGTTACTAAAGAAGCCACTCGGATGAGTTGCAAAATGTTCTCAAGATTACTTAGCAAGTTCAGTCACTACTAGATAACTATGGGGGTTATTCATTAAAGTACCACCATTTTTTCATAGAACAAAAAACTCAACTTTTTTTGTGATTTATAGAAGCCCAATGGTGTTAAAAGTAGGAATAAAAAAGTACTCCAATTCAGACCTGCTAAATTCATGTAGCGGTCAATGGCCTCCTGATCTGCGTTGGGTTTTGTTCAATAATCCAAAGATTTTGTGGTTTTTCAGTGTCAAATCCAAAAAAGTCACAGGTTTCAGGCGTCAAATCCTAAAAAGTCACAGTTTTCGTACGATTCAGATTTTTCTCGATGTTATTGATTTTTTTTCCTGCACAAGAAATTTTCAAAAGTCATTTTCAAAAAATAGATTTTGATAAATATCCCACTAAATATCATTGATAGAAAAAGGGAAAAGACTTCACAAATTTTCAAATATTTTGCAAAAAGCACCTCCTCTTTTTCATGCTGTAGAGATCAGTCACAGTGAGGTTCCATTTGTCCAGAATATTACCTCGACACTTTGCGAATATAAACTTCTCAACCACCTTTATGTTTATGTACTGTATAAGCATGCATTCTTATGAACAATGTGTCTTTTTTTTGAAATACACAGGATTTTGCCTAAATTATTTCACAACCCTGTGGTTAACTTTTGTATAAGAATTTTGGTATATTATTCAATAAAAGGAGATTTTGGTCACAGAAATCTGAAATCTCAAATGTGCTTTACTAACCAGTAAGGCCTATGCCACACCTCAACATCACATCCACTTCTGTAAAAAGACTTATTTTTGCCATTTCAAGAGCCAATAACATTATTAGATGAAAGAAAGAAGTGATGAGCAAAACTCATCCTTTCCACTTAGTCAGCAAATTTGCAAAACTGCTGAGAAATGTGCAACATTTCGCCGAATGCTTTGGAGTCAATGGCTTTTTTTTTGTGTTTTTCCCCATACAAAAATAAAAAACACTTTTTTCCCCATGTAAGATAAACACAAGGATAAATTCTAAAAATGCCAATGGCATTTTTTTTCTCTTTCGGGGGCAGAACATTTAATTTTCTTCCAGTTAAACAAAAGACCTAGTAACATTTTAGCAAAGATTTACAAAACTGTACCAGGTAAATATGTACCACTAGCAGAAATGAACACACAATAAAATGGTAGGTTAGGTTGTAGAATAATATGTCAAAGTTGAGTGCAACCCTTCCCCAATCACTCTACAAATTGGTCTAGTGATAGACAACATTTGTTCAGACGCTTAACGGAGTAATTTACAAACCCCAGGGGCACAACACCAGGAAGGAAAATACTTCTGTCATTTAGACTATGAAGATTTTCATTCATCCAGGTCATGCTGCTCATATTGAACTGAAGAAGCTGCTCAGATGAGTAGTGAAACGTCTTCAATGATTACGCAGCAAATCCAGCTATTTTAGAATTACTTATACTAGATACTATTGTCAATAAAGGGGGCAGCATGAGGAGGTACAGCTCCCTAAGGCAGGTGGTAAAGACAGGGCTCTGATGCAGGCTGTATAAAAAATGGCTGATTAGGGCCTTTTTTGCAATTTGTATACTGCTTGGAGTATTATCAATGAACCCTAAAGTCTGGGGGTTTACTCATCTCTTGCAAGTTGTTTGATTAGGTTAAAATTTGAAGGTACATTTAAATTCTTTTCTTCCTGCATTAATCCATAACATGGACATCTGCTTTTGGTAATGTTAGATGTTCAGCAAGCAAAGAAGGTTGAACAAGTTTGGTCAGTTCCATTTTTATGTGTCATTGACAGGACACTGATCATGATGAATGATATGGAAATCCCAAGGTAAAGCAAAGGTCTCCAGTAAGGAAACAACAAATTTTACACGGAATAGACTGACTGCAATAGCTCAAAATTAACCCAATTCATGTTACAATGTTTTGAATGATATAATTTAGCATTTTTTAGATTAATGTTCCTCTTCAGGGACAGAGATATTCATCCGTTTTTGCTACAGACAGCGTTCACAGACAGAAAATGATAAAAATGTTGGTTGTACCTGAAGGGAAGGGGCAGCAGCTACAGTAGTATGATCATACATTTCTGAATGTCGATGAGGTCACAGAAGGAAAACATCTCCATTTTAAACCGCAGGTATGTACAAATATTTCTCATATCCCTGATTAAAGGAGAACTAAACCCTAAAAATGAATAGGGCTAAAAATGTCATGTTTTATATACTGAACTTATTACTGATTGTTCTCCTTTACTAACTCAGTCAAAGTTTGTTTAATACTCCAGGCATGTTTTTGCAACAACGTTGCATGTTAACTGTGGTGAAATTTTGCTGTGTAAATTTTCTTGGAAAATTCTCCAGAGAATTTTCCCCATATAATTGTATTATGAAAATTTGCTAGAGAATAAATGCCATAAAGGAATGTCATGTGCAAATATTAGCATGGAGGACATGACTTAGGTGCAAAAGTGGCTGCTGTATCTTTATAATGAAACCTGACAAAAATGCATTCTTGTGCGGTTGATAACAATATTCACAGCTTTGCGCTGGTGAAAATATGTGAATGCTCACCAATAAGCCAAAAGTTAAAGCAGAACAAAAGCGTAAAAATGAATATGGCTAAAAATAGCATATTTTATATAATGAACTTATTGCACCAGCAATACGCAATAACCAGCATAAGTTCAGCTTCTCAATAGCAGCAATGATTCGGGACTTCAAACCTGTCACAAGGGTCACCCTCTCGGAAAGTGGCTGTGACACTCACATGCTCAGTGGGCTCTGAGCAGCTGTTGAGAAGCTAAGCTTAGGGATTGTCCCTAATTATCAAGCAGAAAATGAGGTTGGCCTGTAATATAAGCTGATGCAACAAGGCTAATTATTAAATTCTTATTTTAATTGCACTGTTTTCTCTACTGCCATGTAGTAATTATCTGTATTAATTACTAATCAGCCTTATATTGTGACATTTATATTCTATGTGTGCTGTATATTGTGAGTGAGTCCCTAAGCTCAGTAAGTGACAGCAGCACAGAGCATGTGCAGTGAATCAGCAGAAAAGAAGATGGGGAGCTACTGGGGCATATTTGGAGGCACAGAACTGCTAAAAGACTGTGGTTGCCTTGGGCTGGTACAGCCTACTGTATAGACTACTTCTTTAGTTGAGCTTTAGTTCACCTTTAATTTTCCAAAACTTGTTATACTTTTATTTGGTGATGTTGTGGCGCATTTTCATTTTTAGTCAAAATACTCTAAATATAAACGTTCATCCTTTTATAACTATGTCCCAAACTGTACATATATACGGGCCCGGCATATTGTTTAACGGATATTCATGAAGGAAAGCAGCTTTCAGATATATTTTAGATAATGGATCAGAATATGAATATTTGCTTGAAAAAGGCTTGTGAAATCCTTCAGGTATGTTAAAGCCTGAGGTTGATTCAAAAGAATGTGGTATTTTTACCATTTCTATGGGTGCACTGATTTATAAAGCCATGGGAATGGTATTTATAGGTTTTTTCCCTTTTCTAACAATGATTAGCCCAGGAACTAAACTAAAACCTACAGATGGAGAAGCTAACAAAACAGTAGCGAATCTCTACACTGATATGAGATTGCTGCACTGCTATCTATATTGCCATGTCTGTATTGGGACTCACTGGGCACCAGGAAAACTGGAATTCTAGTCCAACCATGTTTTTTTATGTATAAACATATGATATAGGGGTAATACATCCGCTTATACAGTGTAAACAAATTACAAGTCATATGTACATACACGTCATATTTCATTACATTTGCAAGTGTTCATTTTTGACGACAAATAGTTAAATGGTGGTTCAGCTTTAAATTACCTTTCAGAGTGTTATAAAATGGCTAAAACTAAGCAACTTTTCAATTGGCCTTCATTATTTATTTTGTATAGTTTTTTTAATTATTTGCCTTCTTATTTTGACTCTTCCTAGCTTTCGAATGACCACATCTAAAAAACAAATGTCCTGTAAGGCTACAAATGTATTGTTATTGTTACTTTTTATTACTTTAATTACTTTTTAGTCTTTCTATCCAGACCATGTCCTATTCATATTACAGTCTTTTATTTAAATCAGTGCATGGTTTGCGAGGGCAATTTGAGTAATGGAGCATGGAATCTGCCTCCACAGAAATATATAATATAGTTAAAAGACTAATCTTAAATAAGTGTATGTCAGGTCCATGTGTGGGACCTGTTAACCAGAATGCTCAGGACCTGGGGATTTCCGGGAAAACAAATTTAGATCTTCATACCTTAAAGGTGGCCATACACGGGAACATAGGGTTAGTTTGTTTACAAGGAGACACGGATACACAGGTAGAAACAGAAGTTTAGCTAGAGGCCCATGATTCCAGTCATAAAGGTGCCGGGACTTTCCCTTTGGTTCCTCAAGCATGTACAGTATGTTCTCAATGAGCAACATTTTTAAATCTATGTTCCCCTGCTTCTACAAATACAATTACGTCCCTTCCCTGCATTTTCCTTAGTAGTAAAAATCAATTTTTGTGTGGTCATTGGCCTCCTTAGTTACCTAACCCAGTATGTAGTTGTAAAGAATTTAAAAAAAAGCTTATGTATTTAATCTGTTGTTAAAAGGATCTACCAGGGCTGGATTTACATAGAGTGCATCCCTAGGCCCTATAAAAAATATTAGCCTGACGCGTTTCGTGTGCTATGATTAAGTGTCCTTTGGGAACACAAAATGCGTCAGGCTATTATTTTTTTTATACAAGATGTAAATAAAGATTTTTGTATTACTTCATAAAAACTTTTGGACGCCTGGATTCTACTAACTAATCAACTTTTTTGGGGTTCCGGAATGGTGCCAGCTTGATATTTTAGGTGGAAAAAAGGCCTGAAAGTACAGCAGATTCAGTAAATTCTCTTTACATTAGCAAACAATCTAATAAACATATGCACATATTTCAGTGACAGTATTATACAATTTACACCTACTATACCGAATGACATCTGCTATACACAAAAGTTGGAATTATTTTTCTAATGATTACACCAAATATCACGGAATAACGTATCACACTAAGGAACAAATTTATCAAAGGTCGAATTTCGAAGTTATGTACATTTCTGTTAACTCCAATAAATGTGAATGTATTCACAACTCAAATGGGAGGTTATTTATGAAAAAACTCGAACGTCTTATAGGAATGACCCGAAAATTCAAATCAAATTCGAACTTACCATTTGAACCTTAATAAATCTGCCCCTAAAAGTATGGATTAAGCCGAATCCTTCTGCCCGGCTGAATCAAATCTGAATTCTAATTTGCATATGCAAATTACGACGGGGAGGGAAATCCCTTGACTTTTTGTCACAAAACAAGGATGTAAAAAATGTTTTCCCCTTCGCACCACTTATTTGCATATGCAAATTAGTATTCGGATTCGCTTCGGTATTTGGTCGAATCTTTTTCGAAGGATTCCGGGGTTCGGACGAATCCAAAATAGTGGATTCGGTGCATTATTACCTAAAAGCCTTAACACAAAAAATAATAATACAATTCAGTTTAAATATTCTGTACCACATAAAAATGTTGCTTTAAATGGAAGTTTGTGACGTTTTAATGTTTAGTCTTTTTTTTACACCTGCTTGCTATACCTATGCATAATATGTTTTTGTTTTCTTTTGTGAGTTTTAGCTTCAGTAATTATTTTCAAGAAATAATTGAACATATTTCTAACTTTCTAACGACAGCAGATACAGCTGGTCTGTTGATTTCAGTGAGATTGAAGATGGCACAGTTCATTTTGTGGAAATAATAGAAGACATTGAGCAGAAAGACTATAACAATCATCATAGGAAGCTAGCTAGATTAGAAGGAATCAGGAAATAGTATGGTATAAGGGGGGTTGTATGGTAAGTGGGTGATATCAAATGAATTAGTAAACCAGAAGTAATGGTCTAATGCTGTAGGAATTGGGAGGGGTACGTTTTTTTTCCTTATGTAGTATTCACTTATGCAAGATTGAGCACTGTAATAAATGTTAAATATTTGATGATTGACATATCCATCTGCTTTGATAAGTGTGCCATTTCTGTTCAACATTTTCCTCATTGCCATGAATATTTTCTATTGCAACCAGTAGTGTTTTGTAAAAAAAAAAAGAAAAAGCAGTAAGCGGCAGCACCCCTCCAAAATTCATGATGTCAGTTAGTATGTGAGTATCAGAAATTCAATCTCTCTGCAAAAGGGCATACATTGCTTATAAGCTGTTATCAAAAAGTTAAGACAAAAATAAGAAGGGTAAACTAGATTTGGGCTTACTGGAAATAGACTTACTGAAAAACGTGCATTTGATCCACCCATCCCTGAGTATTACAATCAAAACAACAGTTTGAAGATAAACATAAAAGTCTACATTTTACTAAGGGAAAGTCGTTTTCACTGCAATACAGCTTGGTGATGGGCTGAAAAATAATAATGAATTGAACATGTTGTGGTCCATAGGGACTTTATTTACCCCCACCCCATATTCAGGGACATGAAATAACAAGTGATCCTTGTGCCATATAGGTAGCAAGGTGCTTGTGACATCATGTGCAAAATTAAACCCATCATATGGCTGGATACCAGCAACTTTCAATACACAAATAACTTCTTTTGAATTCCATAAATGTCTAAAATTCTGTTAACAAAACAGGGCATTTCGAAAAAGCCTATTGTACAACATTGGATAAATGTGAGACATCCTATTTCCTCTTTTAAATGTCTGCCAATTGACTATATAAAAACTCCACGCAGGGGTGGGGATATAAATCAGATGTTATCACGAAAAAAGGCATTTTAGACACATGAATTAGGATGTGTGGCGCCAAGGGGCCTGAACACTACACTCCAACTAAATTGTTTACTAAACAGTAGAGGATATCCCTCAGTGAACTGTTGGCTTAATAATAGAACTAGTTCAACTCAATAGGAGAGATGAAGTCCATTTGTAGCTAACTAGTTGTATGGTAGTTGCACTAATAAAAAAAATTATAAATTGCAGAGATTTGGGGAAAAGTAGACATATATAAAAAGTTGCAAAACCAGCTCCACACCCTTTGTTTAAGGTGATTAATGTGTATTTAAAAATCACACACATCCCTGTCCTTTGCATATAAGGATTAATGCGTATTTAAAAATCACACACACCCCTGTCATTTGCATATAACAATGGAATCCATTGTTTTCAAAGCCATTTCTTGGAAAGCTCTGAAAAACACCTGTCATATTACATAGTGCCCTAATTGGTATACATTTTTTGAGTGTTAATAATACAGAACATCATTTGTTATACTTACAAAGCAGAAATTCATGTTGATTTCAAAACAATCCTGGAACAATATTTTACTAGTTCAATAAGTTACGCAACCTTAAGGCATGGTGATCAACTATACAGAAAGAGTGAAGGTCCTAAACATTTTGGATATTAGATGCCATAACTACATTTTTTTTGGTGTATTTTTATGAATCCTACTAGAAACCTCTGACAGTGTGTACTGACAGCAAGGTGGACAAATAATGTAAAACTGCTTGCTCAATACATTCTTGTTTGTCCATAGGATGGGCACCGCACACTAATTCTTGCTACCCAATGTGGGTCTATTCTAGATATTTCTTAGATGTGCTTCTAAGAAATACTGACTATTCTTCTGTATCCTGACTCTGTACTATGCTGACCGTTTTTTTTTTTTGACCCCAGCGCATTGCTTCAACTAAGCTTAGCTCTCCACTTTTATTCCAGTCCCAGAACTCTCACCTTGGTTCTCTCACTTGAAGACCTTGCAGCATCTGAGTAGCGAAGGGCTCCTCCCAACGGGAAAGGCAGCTGTTATAGGCAGAAGAGTGAGCCACGACCGAAACCTTGATGTTTGTTCTGGGTTTGGGATACCAAAGGTGACAATGGGCTTTATTGCTGTAACTGTAAATGGTTTTAGAATTTTACTACTTAATTATAATAGTCACCGTAACAACTCCTTATATGTTGTCATTGAATCTTAGTTTGAATTTATAAGAAATTAGAAAGCAAAAAAGGGAAACAAGATTTGTCTTAACCACTGACAGTTATATTACATAAAATCTAGACATGTGGGACATAAAGCTTATATACGATAGTTGGGGCAGGGACAGCCACCCTGTATGTCTTATTTTGCACCTAGACCCACCATCATCGCATACAGGTGCAGGTCCTGGCACTCAAGAATGGAACTTACAGGGGTTGTTCACCTTCCAACACTTTTTTCAGTTCAGTTGGTTTCAGATTGTTCACCACAAATAAATACTTTTTCCAATTACTTTTCTATGTATGACCATTTTCCTAATATTAAAGTGTAAGTCCCATTTTTCACCTTTCAAAAGCAGCTCTGGTGAAGGGGGGCTGTCGATCCTGTAAACTGTTCTCAATTGAAACATTTGGTTGATATATTTCTTATCTATGTTGCTGCTGAGCAGAATCCCTGGGTTTCATTACAGGCAGCTGTTAGAATTGATACAATATTTGCTAATGCTCCAGAGTTGCTGCTGAGAAATGTAACAACTAAATGTTGTAAAATTGTAACAGTTCAGAATCTGAACCTCAATTACTGAGCTGCCAGATCGGAACTAGGGGTAGGCAGAAGAGGCAGCTGCCTAGGGCACAATGATAGGGGGCAGCTACCTCTAAAATTGTCTTCTGCCCATCCCTAGCCAGCTTCACCCCTCCCCCTTCCCCACCTTTCCTTCCCTCTGTCACCCAGCCCTCTCTCAATTTCCCCTCCTTCCTGTCACCCTCCCCTCTGTTGCGTTCTCCTCCACTCCGTTGCGTTCTCCTACCCTCTATCGCATTCTGTTCCCCGCGTTGCGTTCTCCTCCCTCCCCTTCATCGCATTCTCCTCCCTCCCCTCTCCTCCATTGCATTCTTCTCCCTACCCGCCATTGCATTCTCCTCCCCTCCCTGCTGTTGCATTCTGATCCCCTCCATTATGTTCTCCTCCCCTCCATCACTCTCTCCTTCATCGGGCACACGTGTGGTGGGGGGCTTTGGCCAGCAGGTTGACTAGGGTGCAGGCTGGCCTGGCAGATGCCCTGATAAATGTGCCCAAGTAGATGTGATCATGCTTATTCACACTGAATGGGGAGATTCATATCTCCCTGTGTGCCATTACCCTTTTGGCAATAAAATAGCTAATAAATATAACATTTCACCAGAATGTGATCAGTTAGTTGATCACATTCATTTTCAATGCTTTGCAGTACCCAACAGCAGCAATGAGCACTAACATTTGTCTAAAACAGTCTGTATTTTTGTTTATAAGCAGAATAAATGATAATGACTATTCATTATCATTTATTCTGCTTGTGTCTGGTGGCAAAAATTGTATGACAATTCAGTGTCAAATTAATTTTGTTATAATTATTGTAAATTTTTCGAGAACACTCATTAGTGTTGTTTCAAGAGGTGGCTGGAAAGAAGCATGCAATTAATTGCTAGTTCTTTATATGTCAATCTTCCAAAGAATGTTTTCAGCCGGAAATTCCTGTTTTGTTTTCTTTCATTGTTGTGGGAGCTTACTACTGATACCAATCTATTCTGATGTCTAACGTCGCAGGCATCTCCAGGGTGTGGTAGATATGCACAATCTTGATACTTGAAAGATTCAAAACTATAAGAAAGATAGTAAGATATAGGGCGAGGCAGATCAAAATGGTGTAACATGTCTGGATCTATTTCTATTTTCATATGCTTGTGTCAAAGCTGAAAATGAGTTGCATTCATTGTTAGGCATATTATTAGAGATGAAATAAATGAATAGTGTTTCAGCACCCTAAAACATTCCTAAAATGTTTTATGAGCCACCATATGGTCTCTGATTTTAAGTTTATCTAAAAATGTTGCCTGTATTTTCTTTGTATAAGGCAAAAATGATCATGCATTGTAATAATAGCCCGTTGACCATATAAAAATTTGGAGGTTTAACCTATGATTACTTTAAACAGAGGCAGTTGTCAGTCCATTGTAGCACCCAGAAATCCCAGCTTCTGCTAGGTAATCCTGGTGGTGTCCAATAAAAATGGCTACCGTTCCTTAATTTACCTTTTTACCCCGGAAAATCAAGTCGCAGGTAAAAGGTATCCCTTTAAAAATGCAAAATGAAATAGAGACTTTTCAAAAGGTCAAGTTGAAATCAAAATGTGAAATATCTCTTTCAGTGTTTGCAGTAAAAGACAGGTACAAGGATGGTAACTTAAATACAGCATTTATCATGAATTGTTTCTTAAATAGAAATGTTTTGTATGATGGAATATGTCAACGAACCGGGGAGTGGTATAGAAAGATGTAAACGTTGATTCATTTATATGTTTTTAAAGTTTTTAAACTCACCAAATAATTAAAAGATCTATTGAGTTTGAGTGAGATCTGTGCCTCTAGTAGTTATATTACAATTCCCACTCGCACATACTTTACAACAAATTACTAGGACATGCTGATACTCAGGTAGTTTAAGTCTAGTAGTCTGAACTGCATGGCAACTGCCTGCTTTCACTGTAAGTCATTTCAGATTGATTTTACCATATGCATGATAAATGATCAGTGTATTTATGGGTACCTTGGAAACCTGGGCTATTTTCAGCAGACTTTTTAAATCATTTTAGCAGTGAGCTATATAAGTATATGAGGTACAACTTTATAAAGCATTGACAGTTGTTCTTTCTTTGATCTTTGTTTTCTTCTGGCACTGATTCCTCTCCTCCATAGGCAAAGCATGTTGTATTATGAAATGGGGGACAAAGAATGTTTACTCAGCTTGTAGGACCCTTACAGCACTTCATTAAAGGGATTGTTCACCTTCTAAACACTTTTTTTCAGTTCAGTTGTTTTCAGATTGTTCCCCAGAAATAAAGACTTTTTTCAATTACTTTCCATTATTTTTTGTTTACAGTTTACATTTTAAGACAAGTCACATGTTCGCTTGTAAAAGTGATGCCGCACATCAACATTTATGTTCAACATTTTTTAAATACACTCTTAAAAATCCCATTAGAATGAGGAATGAGGAAAATGGGTGAGCTTTAATGTGACAGTGATAAACTGATAAGACGCCCATTTATCAAAGGTTGAATTTTAGTGGTTTTTGAAACAAAGAATAAACTCCTTTCTATGAATGTCATTAATTTATCAAAAGATCCAAACTGAAAAAGCACAAACAGGAAAAAGTTGCAGAAAAATGTCAAAAACTGAAACTTTTTCAACTTGCCGCACAATAACTACAACTTTTTTCATATTGTTGCACAAAAGCCAGCATCAAAAATACGTGAAAACCTCAAAAACCATAATGCAATGAAAGATCTTCCAGTTGTAAAAGGGGCATCTGCCATTTACTTATACATGATTTTGACAAGATTTAGCTGGAGTATTTTTGGATTCAGAATTGTCCCAGTTTTGTTGCATAATAAATCTAGGAAAAGTCACAATTTTTGCAAAAAGCCTGAACCAAAAAAATTGTGGTTTAGAAAATCAGCCCTAAAGTGTTAACAAAGTAAAACATACTTTTTCTCAAGTCTTTTAAAACCCTTAAATACTAGACATTATATATATATATATATCTATATATATATATATATATATATATATATATATATATATATATATATATATATATATATAAATATACAGGTATAGGATCCCTTATCCAGAAACCCAAATATCCAGAAAGCTCCAAATTACAGAATGGCTGTCTCCCATAGACTCCATTTTATCCAAATAATCCACATTTTTTAAAATGATTTCCTTTTTCTGTAATAATTAAACAGTAGCTTGTACTTGATCCAAACTAAGATATAATTAATCCTTATTGGAAGCAAAACCATCAATACAAATATGTTATGTCATAAGAGCACATCTGTGGCAGTGTGAAGCATTGTCTTTGCACTGAACTGTTGCAGAAAAAAGCTATTTTTGTGAAAGAAAATTGCCTATGTTTTTGTTACATAACACTGTTCAGTTTTACAGTATAGCATATAACACACATGGAAGAGAAAGAATAGACAAGCATAATTATACAGAGAAGTCCATTCCCCGATGAGGGTGTCACCATATAATAACAAATGAAGGCTCATTTACTAAACTCAAAAGTATTTCCAAGGTGTTGTTACAGTTAGACTTTAAATGGGATCTGGTATTATGTGTCATAGTTAGTAGATACTCCATTTACCACATATTTGCAGTGAAAATGACACTCTTCCTTATCTTCTTGGTATTGGTGCTGCACAGAGGAAAGCAATTCTGACTCTAGACTGCTTAAAATACTTATTTATGTACTGTATATTTTTAAATCTGTACAATAAATAATTTTGTATTTATTAATTTTTTCAGAATCGCCAAAGTGGCTGGTCAGTGCAGTGCAATCCTTTAATGGTTGTATTGTAGAATCGTATAGGATAGCATGTTGACACTATCAACATCCCAGCAAGCTATACAATCACACACCACATTACAATCACGTTTCAGTAATGGCCAGAAAAACATTCTGAGCTATATGGTGGTCCTTCTGCTTCTCTACACCCAGATAAGACCAACACTATACTAAAGTGCACTGTTAGTCTTACTACTCACAATGTTTGCTGGGGGACTTGGTTTTAAATGCACTACATTGATAGAATGCTAATGGATAGTGTAGGAATTTTGTGCTGGCAATTTTTCTCTTTGTGTCCAAATATTGGCTTTCATTGTTTATAGCAGCTGGTCAACTCCAGATTGTGGGATAGACTGTGTGTGCTGGTGATTTCTTTGTGTTTCATGTACAACACTACAGACAGTTTCAAAAATAGACACACATTTTTATGCACTTGTAGTTTTTTTCATTGGGCAGTGTGAATAGATAGAATACTAGCACAATTATATATGTATCTAATTTGGCCATTTTATTTTTCACATTTTGTCAAAGGGGCCCATTCACTAAGTTCGAATGAAGGAATAGAATAAAAAATACTTTGAATTTCGAAGTATTTTTTAGGTTACTTCAACCATTGAATTGGCTACTTCGACCTTCGACTACGACTTCGAAACGAATGATTCAAACTAAAAATCGTTCCACTATTCGACCATTTGATAGTCGAAGTACTGTCTCTTTAATAAAAAACTTCGACCCCCTAGTTTGTCACCTAAAAGCTACCGAAGTCAATGTTAGCCTATGGGGAAGGTATTGTTAGCCATAAAAATCGGCACAACGGTTTTGACAGTTTTTCATTCTTAATCGCTAGCATATTTTTAAAAAAGTGCTAATTTTGAATGTGGCTGTCAAATTTCAAATGCTTCAATACATTTAAAAGAAAACACTAGCGGCAGTAGTTAGTTTATAATTGTATTAAAAACATTTTTTATTTTGCATGTACTATCTATTTACCATTTTTTTATTTTTACATTGAACTGTTCCTTTAAAAGAGATCTATCACAAATATAACAATTTAATATAAGATGTATCCCGCTGAAATAAGACGCTTCACCCCACAAAGTATGTATTAGACCTGTCAATTACAATCAGACCACACCTCCTGCATGACTCAAGAGAGACAAGTTCCTGCGAGGGGGAAGTGAAGAATAAGTTGATCATTTCATAAACAGCACAGATATTTGAATTGATTATGTTTAGAAAGTTTCTTATTTCAGTGAGGTGAAGCTTATAATATTTTTTTTAATTTTGTGATAGATTCCCTTTAAGAAATTGTTTTTTTTTTTTTTTTAACTCAAAACATGCATATATTATTGATTGTAGTTTATCACTGTGCTTTCTATGGAATTGCAGGAAAAATCTGAATATTGATACAGCTAGCATTAGAGTACTCTTTTTACAGAAGTGGAAGGAAAATCAAAAGTTTCCTACAATGCTGTTATAAGAAAATAAAACTGGGGCCAAAAAAATTGTTAACAGCCAAGGGGCACATTTACTTTGCTCGAGTGAAGGAATAGAAAAAAAAAAACTTTGAATTTCAAATGTTTTTTTTGGCTACTTCGACCATGACTTTGACTTCTATTTCATTCGATCAAACTAATTGCGGTAAATCCTTCGACTTCGATATTCAAAGTCGAAGGATTTACCATCGGCAGTCGAATATCGAGGGTTAATTAACCCTCGATATTCGACCATATGTAAATCTGACCCTAAGGGGCCGATTCACTCAGCTCGAGTGAAGGGTTCGAATGAAAAATACTTCGAATTTCGAAGTATTTTTTGGGTACTTCGACCATCGAATTGGTTAAATTCGATCGAATTCGATCGAAGTCGAACGAAATCGAACGATTCGAAGTAATAATCGTTCGACTATTCGACCATTCGATAGTCGAAGTACTTGCCCTTTAAAAAAAACTTCGACCCCCTACTTCGGCAGATAAAAGCTACCGAAGTCAATGTTAGCCTATGGGGAAGGTCCCCATAGGCTTGCTAAGCTTTTTTTGATCGAAGGATTTTCCTTCGATCGTTTGATTAAAATCCTTCGAATCGTTCGATTCGAAGGATTCAATCGTTCGATCGAACGAAAAATCCTTCGATCGTTCGATCGCAGGATTTGCGCTAAATCCTTCGACTTCGATATTCGAAGTCGAAGGATTTCAATTCGAGGGTCGAATTTCGAAGTATTTTTAACTTCGAAATTCGACCCTTCGTGAATCGGCCCCTTAGTGTTAGTAAGAAATCCAGAATAATCCAGAATAATAAGAAGTGAAAGAAATGCAGGAAATGTCATAGGTTATTAACTTTTCACTTTGATTAACAATTGTGTTAAATTAAGAAGGAAGTACTTACAGAAAAACAAATCTTTTTTTTATATGTGCCCTTTATTTGCTTTGCAGAGTTATAACCTTAATATTTAGTATACTTAAATAAAAAATCTTGACAAGCCCGCATTGTAATGCTTTAAAAGATTTGTAGAACTGGTCCTAGGCAGGTCCTTGTCTTGTTAAATCAGTACTCTTGGTGGATTGCAACATTATCAAGCATTCATTTTCAAGATACAGGCATTTTTATAGATTTTTCTAATGTTTCTGAGAACCCAGTGCTGTACAAAGGTCCCTAGTGCAAAGACCCAGAGTTCTTCCTTCAATCTGCTGGCCTGAGAAACCCAGAAGATCAGGTTTCTTGATGCACCCCCATCTACCTAAATCCCTTAACTGCTGCATGTGGAATAATGTGTTAGTCCTTCCATTTAGTCATTTTCTTTCTTTTTTTTATTTGATGAAATATATAGTTGTTTGTTCCCATAGATGCCCTAGGGTCCTGGACATAGTGCAACCCCTAAACTACATATGATTTTCTGATCTGCCCCATGTTCTCTAAACACTGACAGGAATGACTTCCGCTTGTCAGTTCTGACACAGGGTGGATTTAAGCCCAAAAACTCTGAAATGCTTATTTTTCGACCATGCGTGACATTAGCCCATAAAATCATAGAAATGCTTGTATATTTATGGGTGGTTAACTAGTATTATGTATAACTAACTAGTATTGTGTATACAGGGCATTTCTAAGCAAAAGCAAATAAAATTCAGGTAAATATTGGTACCAGTAATGCTAAGGACTGATAAACATCCATGCTATAAAAGAAAACAGAAACCCTGGGACACAAGTGCTCTGTAAGTGAACACATACTTTTGCATTTGCATCCCTATTGTTTGTATATGATACTTCTGTATTTCAAAGAGAGCTACTAAGCTGAAAGCCTGGTATAGTTTACATCCCCAGAAATGGGTTATTCTAGTTTACTTTACCAAGCAGCACTGTTTTTTGCACAGAATGATCATATTCCCTGTAAGAGAGATTAAAGACACTTGGGTAGCTTATCTTCATAACTAAGATGGAGTGTAATATATTTAATTTAGTAATATAGGAGTTCAAGTAAGAGTAGTCATTGCTAGGGATGTAGCGAACGTCGGGAAAAAAGTTCGCGAACATATTCGCGAACTTGCGTCAAAAATGCGAACGGTTCGCGAACGTCGCGAACCCCATAGACTTCAATGGGAAGGCGAATTTTAAAAGCTAGAAAAGACATTTCTGGCCAGAAAAATGATTTTAAAGTTGTTTAAAGGGTGCAACGACCTGGACAGTGCCATGCCAGAGGGGGATCAAGGGCAAAAATGTTTCTAAAAAATCCATTGTTGACACAGCACTGCGTTTTGTGCTGTAAAGGGCAGAAATCACACTACATTTCTAAACCTGTGTAATAAAATGCTTTAAAACGTCCGGCGTCTACATGCCAATCAAGTCGTGTAAAGGTTACAGCCTGTTCACACGCAAAGACGAAACGCGGTGCTTACTGCAACGCAAAAAGACGCAAAGAGCTTTAATGAATGATACCGTCAAGTGAGCAAATAATAGTTTTTAATTACTAGTTGCTTGTCACCTCCAGGATGTTCGTCCTGTTGGTGGCAATATTTCTGTAGTGGTGTGTTTAGCAGTCACCGTGCTTGTGCGCACGTGCACGGTCAGGCAGAGGTAATTCAATGTACAGTGAAGTGAACCAAAAAACACTGATTCTGCAGTGTGGGCCCAGTTTTGGTCTACTTTATTGATCACCTGCGGTGACCATAAAAGATGCGATTTTGCCACTGTTGCAGAACCCTGAAAAATTAGGCATGTGTACTTTCCTGAAAAATGATCTTTTTTTTGTCGCAGCCACTGAAGCACAGAGGCCAGAAAAAATATGCCATATAAATGCTGAAAATATTTTTTTTTTTTTGTCGCAGCCACTGCAGCACAGAGGCCAGAAAAAATATGCCATATAAATGCTGAAAATATTAATTTTTTTTGTCGCAGCCACTGCAGCACAGAGGCCAGAAAAAATATGCCATATAAATGCTGAAAATATTAATTTTTTTGTCACAGCCACTGAAGCACAGAGGCCAGAAAAAATATGCCATATAAATGCTGAAAATATTCTGTTTTTTTGGTCGCAGCCACTGAAGCACAGAGGCCAGAAAAAATATGCCATATAAATGCTGAAAATATTCTGTTTTTTTTGGTCGCAGCCACTGAAGCACAGAGGCCAGAAAAAATATGCCATATAAATGCTGAAAATATTCTGTTTTTTTTGGTCGCAGCCACTGAAGCACAGAGGCCAGAAAAAATATGCCATATAAATGCTGAAAATATTCATTTTTTTGTCACAGCCACTGAAGCACAGAGGCCAGAAAAACTCAGGATTTACCTGGATTCAAATTAAACCAGTAGGGTTTGCACCCTAGTTTGTAACGGTGGTGGAGGGAGGAGGACGCTAAAGGACAGCTGTATGTGGAGTCATGAGGCGTGCAGAGAAGGAAAGCTGCATGGGGAGTCAGAATCAGAAACTCAGCACAAGTCTTCCGGCGTGCAGTAACCCTCGAGATCCACCCCTCATTCATTTTAATAAAGGTCAGGTAATCCACACTTTTGTGACCTAGGCGAGTTCTCTTCTCAGTTACAATCCCTCCTGCTGCACTGAAGGTCCTTTCTGAGAGGACACTTGAGGCGGGGCAAGACAAGAGGTTCATGGCAAATTGTGACAGCTCTGGCCACAGATCAAGCCTGCGCACCCAGTAGTCCAGGGGTTCATCGCTCCTCAGAGTGTCGATATCTGCAGTTAATGCCAGGTAGTCCGCTACCTGCCGGTCGAGGCGTTCTTTGAGGGTGGATCCCGAACGGTTCTGCCGCTGCCTTGGACTGAAAAACATTTGCATGTCTGACGTTACAGAGTGGCCAAAGTGCTTTGTCCTTGCAGGTGCGCTCGTGGCAGGATTACTGGCACCTCTGCCCCTGGAATGTTGATGAGTTTCTGAAGTGACATCACCCTTAAAAGCATTGTACAACATGTTTTGCAGGCTGGTTTCTAAATGCAGCATCCTTTCAGACTTGTGGTATGTTGGTAACATTTCTGCCACTTTATGCTTGTACCGAGGGTCTAGTAGAGTCGCGACCCAGTACAGGTCCTTCTCCTTAAGCCTCTTGATACGGGGGTCCTTCAACAGGCATGACAGCATGAAAGACCCCATTCTCACAAGGTTGGATGCAGAGGTATCCATCTCCGCTTCCTCGTTATCAAGGACTGCATCATCCACGGTCTCCTCCCCCCAGCCACGTACAAGACCAGGGGTCCCCAAAAGGTCACCACTAGCCCCCTGGGAAGCCTGCTCCTGTTGGTCCTCCTCCTCCACAAAGCCACCTTCCTCCTCTGACTCCACTTCTGACACCTCTCCCTGCGTTGCAGCAGGTGCCTGGGTTCGTTCTGGTGATTCCGACCAGAAATCGTGCGCTTCCTGCTCCTCGTCACGCTGGTCTACAGCCTCATCTGTCACTCGTCGCACGGCACGCTCCAGGAAGAAAGCAAAGGGTATTAGGTCGCTGATGGTGCCTTCGGTGCGACTGACCATATTTGTAACCTCTTCAAAAGGGCGCATGAGCCTGCAGGCATCGCGCATAAGCACCCAGTAACGGGGTAAAAAAATCCCCAGCTCTGCAGATCCAGTCCTACCACCCAGTTCAAACAGGTATTCGTTGACGGCTCTTTGTTGTTGCAGCAGACGTTCCAACATGAGGAGCGTTGAATTCCAGCGAGTCTGGCTGTCGCAAATCAAACGCCTGACTGGCATGTTGTACCGCTGCTGAATGTCAGCAAGGCGTGCCATGGCTGTGTAGGACCGTCTGAAATGGGCCGACACCTTCCTGGACTGCCTGAGAACGTCCTGGAATCCTGGGTACTTTGAGACAAAACGTTGTACTATTAAATTCAGAACATGTGCCATGCAGGGCACATGTGTTAAATTGCCCAGTCTCAGTGCTGCCAACAGATTGCTTCCATTGTCACACACCACTTTTCCGATCTTCAGTTGGTGTGAGGTCAGCCACCGATCGGCCTGTGACTGCAGAGATGACAGGAGTACAGATCCGGTATGGTTTTTGCTTTCCAGGCACGTCATCCCCAAGACAGCATGACAACGGCGTACCTGGCACGTCGAATAGCCTAGGGGGAGCTGGGGGTGCACAGGTGTGGAGGAGGAGGACCCAGCAGCAGAGGACGAAGAAGAGGAAGAAGACGAGGTAGAGAGCGAAGGAGGAGTAGAGGTGGTGGCAGAACCGCGTGCAATCCGTGGCGGTGACACCAACTCCACTGTCGTTGTTGAGCTACACATTCCCTGCTTCCCAGCCATTACCAAGTTCACCCAGTGGGCAGTGTAGGTGACATACCTGCCCTGACCATGCTTGGAGGACCATGCGTCAGTAGTCATATGGACCTTTGGCCCAACACTAAGTGACAGAGATGCGGTGACTTGGCTCTGCACATGGTGGTACAGGTGTGGTATTCCCTTTTTTGAAAAAAAATTGCGACTGGGTACCTTCCACTGCGGTGTCCCAATTGCTACAAATTTGCGGAAGGCCTCAGAGTCCACCAGCTGGTATGGTAAAAGCTGGCGGGCTAAGAGTGCGGACAAGCCAGCTGTCAGACGCCGGGCAAGGGGGTGACTCGCAGACATTGGCTTCTTACGCTCAAACATGGCCCTCACAGAAACTTGGCTGGGGGCAGATGACTGGGAATGGGAACTGGTGGTCAAGGTGGAAGGCGGAGTGGAGGGTGGTTCAGACGGGTGAAGGACAGCAGAGGTAGAGCAGTAAGATGCGTGGGTCAGAAGGAGGGTGGCTTTTAGTTTGCCTGTTGCCTTTGAGGTGTTGCTCCCAAAGTGCTTTGTGCTTGCCGTTCATGTGCCTTCGCATAGAAGTTGTACCTATGTGGCTGTTGGGCTTCCCAAGACTCAGTTTCTGACTGCACTCATTGCAAATGACAACGCTTTTGTCAGAGGCACACACATTAAAAAAATCCCACACTGCTGACCTTTTTGAGGCTGGCAATCTGGCGGTAACAGTAGAAGTCGGCGGCGTTGGCGGCAATGGGGGGTGCGTTGGCCGGCTGACCACAGGTGCCGATACATGTTGTTGCCCTACTGTTCCCTGCGAGCTGTCCTCCCTGCTTCTTCTAAGTCTTATTCTCCTCCTGCCTCTCTGACTCTCCGTCTCTCCATCTGAACTATCCTCCTCTTGCTCTCTTCTACTGGGCACCCATAAAACATCAATCTCCTCATCCTCATTCTCCTCAGATGCATCAATTTCTTCTACCAGCTCACAGAAGGAAGCAGCAGCGGGGACCTCCTCGTCATCACTCATTATGTCCATCTCTGTTGTGTTCTCTGCCAGAATTAAATCTGGTGTAACGTCCTCATCTCCTTCATCTTCTTCTGCCAATAATGGTTGCGCATCACTCAGTTCAAGAAACTCATGTGAAAATAACTCCTCTGACTCCAGTGAAGAAGGGGCGCCGGTGGTGGAGGAAGTGTTACGTGGGGTGCCCATAGCAGTGGAGGATGAGGATGTTGTGGTAAAGTTAGAAACGGTAGAGGATGGGGTGTGCTGTGTAAGCCAGTCAACTACCTCTTCAGCATTTTGGGAGTTCAGGGTCATTGCCTTTTTAAAACTGGGCAATTTCCTAGGGCCACAGGATAGCATAGCAGCACGGCCCCTAGTGCCTCTGCGTGGCGGCCTGCCTTTGCCTGGCATTATTTTTAAAACAACAACAACAACAAATCAGGTGGTGTTTCTAGAGACGGTATTATTATTGATATTTAGACAGAATGTGAACAAGCTCACACAGCTAGATGGTTGTTGTTTGAAAATGAAGAACACACTGAGCAAATAATGCCTACAAGGTCAACGTATACACTACTACAGCAGTGGATACGGAATATATTATTGCTGCCTGAAAAACGTCACTCGGGTGGTGTTTCTAGAGACGGTATTATTATTGATATTTAGACAGAATGTGAACAAGCTCACACAGCTAAGTGGCAGTGGTTTGAAAATGAAGAAGAAGAACACACTGGGCAAACATGGCCTACAAGGTCAACGTATACACTACTACAGCAGTGGATACGGAATATATTATTGCTGCCTGAAAAACGTCACTCGGGTGGTGTTTCTAGAGACGGTACTATTATTGATATTTAGACAGAATGTGAACAAGCTCACACAGCTAGATGGTTGTTGTTTGAAAATGAAGAACACACTGAGCAAATAATGCCTACAAGGTTAACGTATACACTACTACAGCAGTGGATACGGAATATATTATTGCTGCCTGAAAAACGTCACTCGGGTGGTGTTTCTAGAGACAGTATTATTATTGATATTTAGACAGAATGTGAACAAGCTCACACAGCTAGATGGTTGTTGTTTGAAAATGAAGAACACACTGAGCAAATAATGCCTGCAAGGTTAACGTATACACTACTACAGCAGTGGATACGGACTATATTATTGCTGCCTGAAAAACGTCACTCGGGTGGTGTTTCTAGAGACGGTATTATTATTGATATTTAGACAGAATGTGAACAAGCTCACACAGCTAAGTGGCAGTGGTTTGAAAATGAAGAAGAAGAACACACTGGGCAAACAAGGCCTACAAGGTCAACGTATACACTACTACAGCAGTGGATACGGAATATATTATTGCTGCCTGAAAAACGTCACTCAGGTGGTGTTTCTAGAGACGGTATTATTATTGATATTTAGACAGAATGTGAACAAGCTCACACAGCTAAGTGGCAGTGGTTTGAAAATGAAGAAGAAGAACACACTGGGCAAACAAGGCCTACAAGGTCAACGTATACACTACTACAGCAGTGGATACGGAATATATTATTGCTGCCTGAAAAACGTCACTCGGGTGGTGTTTCTAGAGACGGTACTATTATTGATATTTAGACAGAATGTGAACAAGCTCACACAGCTAGATGGTTGTTGTTTGAAAGTGAAGAACACACTGAGCAAATAATGCCTACAAGGTTAACGTATACACTACTACAGCAGTGGATACGGAATATATTATTGCTGCCTGAAAAACGTCACTCGGGTGGTGTTTCTAGAGACGGTATTATTATTGATATTTAGACAGAATGTGAACAAGCTCACACAGCTAAGTGGCAGTGGTTTGAAAATGAAGAAGAAGAACACACTGGGCAAACAAGGCCTACAAGGTCAACGTATACACTACTACAGCAGTGGATACGGAATATATTATTGCTGCCTGAAAAACGTCACTCGGGTGGTGTTTCTAGAGACGGTATTATTATTGATATTTAGACAGAATGTGAACAAGCTCACACAGCTAGATGGGAGTTGTTTGAAAATGAAGAAGAAGAACACACTGGGCAAACAAGGCCTACAAGGTCAACGTATACACTACTACAGCAGTGGATACGGAATATATTATTGCTGCCTGAAAAACGTCACTCGGGTGGTGTTTCTAGAGACGGTATTATTATTGATATTTAGACAGAATGTGAACAAGCTCACACAGCTAAGTGGCAGTGGTTTGAAAATGAAGAAGAAGAACACACTGGGCAAACAAGGCCTACAAGGTCAACGTATACACTACTACAGCAGTGGATACGGAATATATTATTGCTGCCTGAAAAACGTCACTCGGGTGGTGTTTCTAGAGACGGTACTATTATTGATATTTAGACAGAATGTGAACAAGCTCACACAGCTAGATGGTTGTTGTTTGAAAATGAAGAACACACTGAGCAAATAATGCCTACAAGGTTAACGTATACACTACTACAGCAGTGGATACGGAATATATTATTGCTGCCTGAAAAACATCACTCGGGTGGTGTTTCTAGAGACGGTACTATTATTGATATTTAGACAGAATGTGAACAAGCTCACACAGCTAGATGGTTGTTGTTTGAAAATGAAGAACACACTGAGCAAATAATGCCTACAAGGTCAACGTATACACTACTACAGCAGTGGATACGGAATATATTATTGCTGCCTGAAAAACGTCACTCGGGTGGTGTTTCTAGAGACGGTATTATTATTGATATTTATACAGAATGTGAACAAGCTCACACAGCTAGATGGTTGTTGTTTGAAAATGAAGAACACACTGAGCAAATAATGCCTGCAAGTGCACTACTATGAAGAACAGCAACAGCACTGTACACGTTAAAGAACAGTAAGATAAGTAAAAGAAAAAAAAAAATATATGTATATTAAAAAAAATATTTTTCTCGGGTTGGTGCTGCTGAACTACTAGGAGCAGCACAGTAGCACACCAGTCCCACTCCCCAACACTGCTAGACTAATAGCACTGGGCTTATAGTAGCAACTAGCAAAGTAAAAAAACAAAAAAGAAAATAAAAGCAGTCCTTACAAGGACTATTGGGTTATTACAGCAGTCAGCAGATGTGATCAGAAGAGATCAGTGCCCACAGCAGGCAGCTACATACAGAGCACTGCAGTAGAAGGTAGATTACTAGCCAGCAAAGCTACCCTAAAATGTCCCTCAAATCCCTGCAGACTTCTGTCTCTCCAATACAGAGCAGTATCAAGTAGATTACTAGCCAGCAAACTTACTATCAACTGTCCCTCAAAGAAATCAGTGAAATCAGTAACAGCTCTCTCCCTACACTAGCTCTTGCAAGCACACACAGGCAGAATGAAAAAACGCTACAGGGCTTCAGTTTATATATGGAAGGGGAGTGGTCCAGGGGGTGTGGGGGTGGTCCAGGAGGGAGAGCTTCCTGATTGGCTGCCATGTATCTGCTGGTCTGGGGTGAGAGGTCAAAAAAAAGTGCCAGGTAAGGCAAACCCAAAATGGCGAACGTCGCGCGACGTTTGCGAACTTGCGGCGGACGCGAACAGCCGATGTTCGCGCGAACAAGTTCGCCGGCGAACAGTCTGCGACATCCCTAGTCATTGCTTACACAGGCCACACAGACAGTGTATTCATAGGTAGTAGTGCTTGGAATACTTGCAGCCAGATTTCCAGTTTATCTAAATCTTCATGAATGGAAAGACCCAGCATTCATTTTATTAGAGTGCATTGTATAGTAACTGGCAATAGCTGCAATGTTTATTTAAAGATTTAAAAATAGACGTTCAATGATACAACCCTGGTTTATTCCAACCAACTGGAAAAGCCACATTCCCATTGCCTTGCATGCTTCAACAAGACATTATGAATACTGTGCAAAGCATGGGACTGAGCCAAAGCTGCAGTCATCGATTGACACAAGCGGATCTATTGACACTGCATTAATAGACATACTATGCGTGCACATAAAGAATCAGGCACAACTGAGGCTGAGCGTTGGAAGTGATGACATTTCATTTAAAGGAGAAACAAACCCCTTATTAAAAAAACCCTACCCCCCTACCCTACATAGACGCCCCTCCCTCCCCCCCCCCAGCCTAGCTGCTACCTCGGGCAAATGCCTCTAACATTTACTTACTCCTCGGTGCAGATTCAGAGATTTGAGTTCATGGCAGCCATATTCTGGGTCTTCGTGTCTCCTTCCGACGACTTGGCAATTGCCGGAAATTTCAGCGCATGCGCAGTTGTCGGGAACCGGGACATTGCTCCAACTGCGCATGCGCTGTTACGTCGGTCTCGTTCTCAGATTACCGAAGACCTGCAAGATGGCTGCCGTGAACTCTCTTCCTGGATCCCACCTTGAGGGACAGACTCTGGGTAGGGACAGTTTTATTTCGTTTCAGAAGTTTGTGTAATCGTTGCTCTAGGAGCAAAAGTTAGAGGCAGTTTATTTAAGTGAGCAGCTTTCTGGCTCCACCAGGGAGAGTTGTTGGGTTTGGTACCCTTGCAATGATCAAGCCGTCAGACAGGGACACAAGTGGGTGAGCTCAGGAGCAGGGAAAGTGCCAAGGAGCAAGATACCCAGTGTGATTCCTAGTGCTGGAGAATATCAGCTGTACTACCCCCTGAGAGGGATCTACTTGCAATATAATGAGGTGTGATGGTTTTCCACTGATTGCTGTTAATGTACTGGAAGATCTTTATTGCCTAATTGCTGTGAACAGTTCCTCTGCCTGCCTGTAAAATAAAGAGGTTTACCTGTTTGAAGCAATGCCTGGACTGCTGTTACTTTCATCCTGATTGATCTGTGCATCAGGAGACACCCAGGATCCACTTGAAGGTAATGTGTTTAAAGGGGACACTACACACTGCCGGGAGTTGCTGAGAGAAAATAAAAACTCTTTGCACATAATGTCCTGGTTGAAATCTATGTTTAAAATTGAGGCGATCTACAATAGGGGGCACAGATTTGTGTAGTCCTAGAAATGGTTGGGACAGAAACAGTGTTCTGCTTTTTTGCCATCCCATGACTTCTTACTATCCTCTCAAAGTTGACATTTTAATCACATCTCTGGGCTATGAAATTAGCAAAAAAAAGTGACAGGTATTGTAACTAATGTTTGCTTCCCATTTTACTGCGTTACAAGACATGCAAACCACACAGAAAACTACTCCAGGAGGACCTGCTTACCATTTCCCTGGTAAATATATCCCCACAGAATCAAACCCCTGTGAATTTCAGATGGCACATCTCTGAAGAATTACAATACACCTTGGTCACTGTATTAGTGGAAGAGTTTATATGCCGAGGATTTCCCACACCAGTCAGTTGAACTGAAGAAGCTGTTTGGATGAGTAGTGAAACATCTTTAATGATTACTCAGCAAGTTGTTTTAGAATTTCTTATACTAGATATTCCCACATTCCCAAATTTACACCATTTTTTTGTGGTCCTACCAATGTATGCATTTTAATTTTAATGCATTTTTATTGGATGCTTTTCTCTGGTTTAATGTCAAGTTGTCCCTGATTTTGCACTAAAATTGTCTCTCTGTCCTCTAAGAATGTTATTATTAGTGAAAGTAAGAAGCTTAAAATATGAATCAGATGCATATTTTGCCATGTTTCTGTCTGTAAATAGCGTATTAGTCTGCAAGTCATACAGACTAATCACTTATTTGCTGTAGGTTGGGCATGTTACTGTCAGACTCCTGTGCTTATATACTTTCAGTACTTGAATAAGTTCCCTGATATTATATTTTTCCAGATTTCACACTTTTTTTCCTAGTCCCCTAAAATGAGGGATCTACTACATATAATGTAAATGTATCAATACTCATCGCTGTGTTACAATGTCATATCATGCAGACTGTGTTATTGCCTGAAAAACCAAAAAAACAAAACATGAGCTTTCCTGTATAATATTTCATGTAATATGGGAATCACTCACGACAGCAGAATAACTGCAATTATGCTTTTTATTATGTCACCACACGACATGTTTCGGGCCTGTTGGCCCTTTTTCAAGTGTGTACAAACAGATTTAAAATGAACATACTTATACACCACATGTGTGGTGCAACTAAAAATGACGGTGGAACTCACCAGACATGAAATGAACCACACCGCCACCTTTGCATATGATGATAAGGAAGCCGAGAGGATCCTGAGCCAAGTGGAAGTAATCCGTCTGAGCAGTGATACTCCATCTTCGGGATATGATTTACCGAAGCAACTGCTGAATTTGCAGAAAAAAGAGGTCAGCATATCCTTACATGCCAGTACATTGGCACAATACGTCAAACATAAACGCATACCAAGGGGTCTAAGGTTAGACATCCAGCCCAGTTTGGGCAATGTAAATCCTTCTTTTATACAGCAGTGGCATGCAATATGTAATAAATGCAGCCAGGATCTTATGCTGCTGACTATAGATCATCTAACCACCCAAATAAGCGAAACAAAAATGGAGATAGATACCATACAAAAGAAGATTATAACAGAGAAGGGGGAGAATTTTGCCAACGAAATAACGCTACAACACTCAGCACCTCTAAAACGTCTAAAAGAAAATATATCGGCGAAAAAGGCCGCAAAATTTGAGCGAGACGCCAACGATTACCTGCACGGCATAGTGTATACCTGGCGGGAGGAACGTATCAGGCAACAGGAGTTTCACGCCGGGCAGTGGGAGGGACGCAGACGAGAGGAAGTGAGCTTGGAGGAGGGACGCGATCGGCAGCGCTTCTGGGGGAAACCCCGAACCGGACTGCCTGCACCCAGAGGGAAGCCTCGTCAAGGGCAACGATATCCTCCCTACAGATGGCAGGGAGGTCCGACATCAGGAAGCAGCGACGAGATGAGCTCCTCACCTCCACCCCCGCTGAGCCTTTTTCAGCAGCAGGGCTCGCAGGAGATAGCACCAAACACAAGACGCCAGTACAGGAATCCACGAGCCCCAATCCCAAGGGAGGATTATCCGCAGAGGATCCAGAACAAGCGGAGGTAAAGAACTTATGTATAAATATTTCCTCCCATAGACTAACAACAAACGAGACTACAGTACTGAACAAGGGACTGGGCTTCGTGCCATATTATGAAAACGAAGTAGAAAACTGGGAAATAGAATTTTTAAAATTCATCAGGACGCTTAAACTTAAAATGCACTTTTCAGAGAGTATGCATACAGAACCAAACAAAGAAATGCATACCTTAAAAAAACCCAGTACATTTGTACCAGTAGTGGAAGCACCCTGCATAGTGACATTTGAAAATGTAATTAGGAATGAAGTATTAAAGATCTGGGATCAGCCACATAAAAAACAGATGGGGAAAAGCAAAAATAATCTAACATACAAAGAAAAACAGGCATTACAGGCCCTTCAAAATAATAAACAAATCATAATAAAACCAGCAGATAAAGGGGGGGCCATTGTCGTAATGGATAAGAGCAAATACATAGAGGAAGCATACAGACAACTAGGGGATAGTAGCCATTATGAAAAAATAAATAAAGATCCAGTCTTTGAAATAAAAAAACAGGTAGATGAACTAATACAGGAGGCATTTGATAACGGAGTAATCTCGAAACAGGAGAAAGATTTTTTACAGGTGGAGCACCCCCGCACTCCGGTGCTCTACTTGTTACCGAAGATACATAAATCTTTAATAGATCCCCCTGGACGCCCTATAATTTCCGCCATTGGCTCTATACTTGAACCCCTCTCCAAATTTGTGGATAAGTTCCTCCAACCAATTGTATCCAAGATCCCTACATGCCTCAAAGATACAACGGACTTGTTACTAAAATTACAAGACGTTATCTTACCACAAACAGACGTCCTCCTCTGTACTATAGATATACAAAGCCTCTATACATCAATACCCCAAGAGGAAGGGATAAGATATATAGAGGAGGCGTTACTAGAAACAAATTTGTCACATCATCTAATTTTTTTTCTAATTGACTGTCTAACAATAGTCTTACAGAAGAACTACTTCAGATTTGAAGGGGAGTACTTCTGGCAACGCCAAGGGACCTCAATGGGGGCAGCGGTCGCTCCCGCATTTGCTAACATCTTCGTGAATTACATAGAAGATACTATATTCTTGAAAGGGCAACACTGTAAAAATATTATCCACTACTGGCGATTCGTGGATGATATCTTGTTACTGTGGGGTGGGACAGAAGGAGAATTCCAAGAAATGATAGATCAGGCTAATCAGAAGCATAGTACTATAAAATTTACTTGTGAGAGCTCTACTACATCTATCCACTTTCTAGACGTGAATATCTCGATAGAGAATAAACAAATAAAAACCTCCATGTTTTCCAAACCCACGGATCGAAACACATTGCTAACATCGGATAGCTTCCATAATCCCAATATTATGAAAGCTATCCCAAAAAGTCAATATATAAGAGCTCTACGTATCTCTTCAGACACAGACTCTTTGCAAGGCTCTGTGGATATGCTTACCAAAAAATTCCTCAATAGGGGGTATAGGAGAAACAACCTAATACCTACTATTGAGGAGGTAATGAAACTGGACCGACAAAAATTACTGAAATCTGAAAATAAAACAAAAAATCAAAATAGGATACCTTTCGTTTCAAAATACGGAAAACAAAGTAAAGCCATAGAAAACACTATAAAGAAATATTGGCCAATTCTCCAACAGGATACTAAGTATGGGCATCTCTTTCATACACCTCCTATGTTTTGCTATACAAGAGGGCGCACACTTAAAGATACGCTATGCCCCTCGGATAGCCAAGAGAAAAGGGAGCATAGATTTATGGGTAAACCTAAGAAAGGCACGTTTCCTTGTTTGAATTGTATATGCTGTGCCTCGATTGTAAAGGGAAACACAATAAGCCACCCAACCAAGGGTACACAGATCAAATTGAGACACTATGCCACTTGTGAATCCAAATTTGTGGTATATTGTCTAAAATGCCCCTGTGGATTAGCATATATTGGTCAAACTATACGAGCAATTAAAGACCGAATCAAGGAACATAGGGGCAACATCAGAAATTTTAAAATCGGAACAGCCTCAGACACATCTGTCTCCAGACACTTCCATATAGAAGGACATAATGTTAGCCAACTAAAATGGTTGGTTCTGGAACAGATAAGAATGCCAAATAGGGGAGGTGATATGAGAAAAATACTGGCCCAAAAAGAGGCATATTGGATCAAAAAAATGAATACAATGGTCCCAATAGGCATTAATGACCATTGGAGTATCACACCATTTTTAGGATAATCATGTATTTATTTTCTTCCACAGATACTGAAAAAAACTATCATAGTAACCATTTTATAGAAGCCAACTAAGGGTAAGATAAAAAAGTTTAACCCAAAAATGAATTAAATGCGAAACATAGTATGTGGGCAGATTCTGTTTTTTCAAGTTCTATAGGTAGGCTCATAAAAGAGCAGTTCCTAGTTTATACTGAGAAAACTTATGTATATTACGGTTGTTTTAATGTTTTATTGTAAGAAATCTATTTTTGATACTGTTTTTTATGGTGTTTAGACACGATGTCTTATGTATGGAGAAGGATACGTTTCACACATGGACACTGAATCGAGACACATGGATTTTCCAGTTAAAAACTTTTTCTAAAAAATGGTTGACAAAGCACCTAAGGGTTAAGTACCTGGGGGTTTGCTAATTGGTGGGCGGGTCAACATCACATGTGGTGTATAAGTATGTTCATTTTAAATCTGTTTGTACACACTTGAAAAAGGGCCAACAGGCCCGAAACATGTCGTGTGGTGACATAATAAAAAGCATAATTGCAGTTATTCTGCTGTCGTGAGTGATTCCCATATTACATGAAATATTGGATACTTACAGGGTGCCAGAGACAGAGCATCCGAGGAACCACCACAAAAAGTAAGGCACAATCACTAATCAGTGTAAAACTCTATATTATAGATACTTTCCTGTATAATATGAGTGTATGATGATGTAAAAACAAAAACAGAATTTTTATAACTAATCATAAAGATCAATAAAAAAAATTAGGCGTAAGGTACTGTAAACAGATTAGGGGGAACAATAAACTTTAGGAAAAAATAAAACGCGATTTTACACTTAGGGGCAGATTTATCAAGGGTCGAATTGAAAATTATTTTAGTGTAATTTGACTAGGGAATAATCCAAATTCGATTCAGGTTTAAAAAAAATGTAATTTTGAATTTCGAAAATTTATCATGTACTGTCCCTGTAAGAATCCAAATTAGGCTATTCGCCATCTAAAACCTGCCAAATTGGTGTTTTTTTAATTTTTTTGGTGAAAAAAACTCAAATTGAATTATATTCGAATTCGATTCGAGTTTGCAGGTTGATCCTATTCACCTGAATTTATTTATTTTTTTAATATTTTAATAAACTTCCATTGTTTGGTTTTTTTTTCGAATTTTGAGTTTATGGGAGTTTATATAAACTCCCATAAACTAAATTCGACCTTGATAAATATGCACCTTAGTGTAGAAAACCTTAATAAAATATACCTATAATGACATAATTAAGGAAATACATAACATAATGTATGTCATATATAGACACCTCCTTTCCTACAATAATATATAAATGTGCCAGGATTACACATCAATACACAAATATGCTTAAACACACAATTTGCACGTTAAATAAACCCAATAGCATTGTTTTGCCTTCAAAAAGTATTAATTATATCTTAGGCGGGAGCAAGTTCAAGGTTCTGTTTTATTATTACTGAGAAAATATAATTATGCTCATATCACGCAGACTTGGATAGTACATGCTATTTACAAATATGCTTTTAGACGAAACAAACTTAATTTTAAGCACAGTATGCACTACTTTGTTTAATGGCACTGTATATAGAAAACACTATAATAGATATAGAACAAGCCAACTACAAATGACTGAACCTGTCAACTGCCATCGTTGCATTTCCATAAATTACACAAATATACGGTTTGTGCTGCTTACACATTTCCATGTAGATATTCATTTTGCATTTAATGCAATCCAAACATTAGTCGCATTTACACAAATTTTGCAAATAAGCTGGGTTAACCCTTTGATTCCATTTTCATTTCCCTTATCCATAACACAAAATTGGTTCTTATCTCTACCTCTAAGTTTTATTTTTATATAAACGTAAACTAAAACAATTTTTCAAAGAAATGGCTTATCCTGCAAAAATTAGATGGAACACATTTGTGTTTTACTTCTGACCCAAGTACTTGTCCTCTTTATCCCCATATTGGGAGATTCGGAAGTCAGCATAATAGAAACAAGAGTCTATACTTCTTATTATAAGATACTGCATCTTAGAAGGAATTACAACTGGATGCACAAATAACAGCTCCAGGAATAAGAAATATACATTTTGTACAACTTCATAAATAAAGGATTGAAGGTGCTATCAGTTAAAAGGGACCTGTAGATATCATTCCAAATTCTACTTTACTTACACCATATAAATTATTCAAATTTTGTTTCTTTCAGTTCCAAAATTCAGGATCACTGCAAACAGGCGGGCATCACTGTGTGAACACTTTTATCAATGGACACATATTGTGTGAAAAACAAAGTGAGCTTCCGATAGCGAAACCCAAGGCCCAGTACAGATTTGCAGCTTTGCTGGCTTTTATTTGCAACTTTACACAACTCTTCCGCACACTGGCTTCAAATTGGGAATCACACAACAAACAGTACCGCTTTTCACCCTCACTAGTGTTCTCTTCACTCACGTTTGAGTTTGGCTCTCACTGACTTTCAGTGGACGACAAGTCCCAGAATCCTCTCTGGGCAGACTTGAGACACTTGTCTCCTGGGAGTGGTTTCTCTGGTCCTCTCCCAGACCTTTGGAGCACTCTCCAACTCAGGGGAATCACCCTCTGGTTCCCACCAGCACTTCTTCTGTGGCTCCTCACCCTCCTCCATTCCAAGAGGTTTCTAGGGGAAGCAGCAGCAGCCCTGAGGTGTTGCTCCACACCTTCTTTTAACTATCCTTAATTAACTAATTAGCTAGCTATCTAGTTTTGGAAAGCTGCAAAACCTTACATAGAGCAAGGGATGGAAGCCCACCCTGCTCTCTTCCATCCACTCCAGGGACCCATAATACAGTTTTTACCAAGCCGGTTCACATTTTAGATTGCTTTACTAGCTGCAGCAATACAGTTTTCCCTGGAGTTTTGATTTCACCAGCTTAATGCTGGTGAAATACACACAATATAGTGCCCTTGAGACACCATATCTTACAATATATATATATATATATATATATATATATATATATATATATATATATATATATATATATATATATGTATATTATATAGGACATATATACAGTATTATATATATTATGTGTGTATATATATATATATATATATATATATATATATATATATATATATATATATATATAGACATTCACAAAGTACCTGCACTCCTTGGACCAGCACACCAAATCTTCAATCAAAAAAGGTTTATTTCAACATCACTCACGGACACATGAGTGATGTTGAAATAAACCTTTTTTGATTGAATATTTGGTGTGCTGGTCCACTTTGAACATTATATATATATATATATATATATATATATATATATATATATATATATATATATATATATATATATATATATTATAGACATAGTAGAAATGTGCTTAAAAATTGCTTAAACTGATAATGTATCCAAAACCTGTACTAGTCCCATCCCATTGGTTCCACTTCCTGCTACCTCCTTTCCCAGGATTAGTAGGGTTCATTTATGCTATATGTTTCCTTTAAGGAAAGCATTGCATCTTTCTAAAATCTTGCTTATGTGCCAGAATGGGGAACATGATGCCCATGCACAGGATACACAATTATAGATGGTGAAGAGGGATTGGAAATGTGAGGAATGCTGTGACATCAATGAAGTGCAGAATGGAAATTGAATGCAATTGCCTGTCCCACCTCATATTTCATATTTAATTTAAAAAGGGCTTTTATGTTATGTTTTATGTTTGGATGTCAGGTTCCCTTTAATCCCACAGGCAATCTGTATGCTTCAAGCTCAGAAGCAAATGTTACAAAATGATCTTTTATACTACAGGCCTTAAATCTGCAGATGACCTTGTAGGATGGGAACTCAACAGTAAAAATGAAAAATGGTTGGTTGAATCTGTCAAAACTTGTTATACGCTTGCCCCATTGGACTTAATGGAGAACTTAATCCCCTTACCAAAAACACCCCTTAATCTTGTAGGCATTGCTCCCTTTCCCTACCCCCAATGTGCTTTAGTGTTAAAAAAAAAAAACCTTTTAAAAATTCTGACCTTTAAATGCAGAGAAGCGCAGTAGAGCTCCCAATCTCCATCTTCCGGATCTTCGTGTAGTCTTCAGATCTTTTCCCATCACAAAGCCTGCCAGTGCATGAGCAGTTGGGCCAAGTCAGGAATTATCTTCAACTGTGCATGCGCAAATTGGCGTTGAGACCCAAAGACTACTCGAAGATCTGGAGGATCGCAACCAGGAGCTCTCTGCACTCCTCTGTATTAAAGGGTCAGAATTTTTTAAATTTTTTTTTTTTTTTAACACAAAAGCACATCGCAGGGAGGGAGAAGGGGGCAATGCCTGCAAGATTAGGGGGGCTTTTGGTAGGGGGGAGGCTCCTTTAAGCGTGGCAGCCTGTTTGCTAACAAATACCTGAAATGAACTCAGGAATGCAGGTTTTAGGTGGTGAATATTTGAATTAGGACTGTTTTCATTGTCAAGGTGCAATAAATCTCACATTCAAATTTACATTTGAATAGGGGGATTAAAATTCAAATGTGTGAATTTTGACACCAAAAAATTCTAAAATTCTAATTTACTTTTCGGCCCTTTAATAAATCTGCCCCTAATGTATAAAATTAATATGGGTGCTCCAGGGGAGAGATGGACCCCTGTTCAAGGAGATCCAAATAAAAAATGGCTTTCCAGAATATATGTCTCTGCCTTCAAAGAGCTATTTCCCTACGTCCCAAGAATCTACAAAAGGCAAGCATAGGCTAAAGACGTTTATTTTTAAATTACTTGAAAGTATGTGTGATGATCAGGTGTACATAGAGTTAGTTTGCTGCAAATTTCTGTGTGTCAACACCAGTGAATAAATGCGTGAAAATGGTGAAAATTCCCCAGCGAAAAATCTGCTGCGACAAAAAGAATTGTTGCATGTCAGAATTGTTTAAGTATCAAACCTTGAAACTCTATTGAAACTAAGACCCCTTGTCATTATGGATCAGTCAGGAACATGCAATTCAAATGCATTTACATTAAAGAATAAATCAGTGTGAATGACTGCTAGTTGGTTTAAACACTGTATGATCAAGGCAGCACCATAATTAATTATTATACTTGGTATCTATTATTGAAATGATTTCATTGATCACAACAAGATATTGCATGCAGGAAGACATCCCAAGAATCTGTTCAAAATGTATATGTGCGTTCTTTTAACATTGATGGTAGTTTGTGTTGGCCTTTCGCTGCTGAGCCAGACAGACCTGCTCACCCTCCCTCCCATGTACTGTAATTTGTGCCTCAGGAGGCTTTGGTGAGACACTCCCCTCTAAGAAATCTCACGATGGAATGTTAGTTCAAAGCTAACAAAAGGCCCACAAGGCTGGAGAACACTTTGTGCAAATCATATCATAGACCGGGAATAAAAAAAGGTCAAAAGCTCACATAGCAGACCATGGAGGCAGTGAACACAATGCTATCATCCTGTAATTGCTTCATCAGGGCATAATTAACATTGTTTGTCTGCTTATCTAAAGGATGTGTGAAAGAACCAGCACAGAGGTTATGATGGCAAATTTGCTTCCATCTTCCAGAAGTTTCCCAACAATATGGGTGTGTACCATTTTGTACTGCAGTCTGATGAAAGGTGCCATTGTAACTCTTGTTTTGTCATAATGAACATATTTCAAGAACCATATCATCCCAATCAGCTTGCATGCCCTCATACACAGGGGAGATAAGCTGGGGTCACCCTAGAGATGCCTCCTTTGGCGTATTTGGGCCGACCTAAGCTTCAGCTCCACTGTGTGTAAGCGCACACAGGCTGATCGTATTCAGATCAATGGAGCGGATCTGCTTCTCTCCACCTGCAAAAATATGCAGCCTTCAGAATCTGTGCCCATAGCCTAAAGGGTAGTTATTACAATGATGACAATTTAAAATAAGCTTCATTGTATAAAATTAGACATTTTCTAAATGTAATAAATTAAAATTCTGAAAGGTTTCTGAAATAATCAAGTTAATCTTCCCTTCCCCATTTCAGCATCTGTCTCTCTTTATACTCTTTTCTTGTAGGAGTTGAGATTTGAATAACAATTAGATCCTATGTATATTTTAGGAAATTGTATCAGAGCTCAATCATCACCAGACATACATGCCGGATTTGTGCCAAAGTTAATTATTTTTTTAGATATTGTTTGTGCTGTAGAGTTATTTGAGTTAGCTCTACCACATCTGCTAGAAAAGGGAGACCCCCTAAAAGACGTATTAGATCTAACTGTCAATCAAAATCACCCAACTCCTGCAAGAAAACAAAATGAAGTGAATCGGTTGCTGATATTGAAGGTGTGAAGATATATTTAATAGTTTCAGAAATGGTACAGAATTTATTATTGATTATATTTAGAAAGTTTCTTATTTTAGTATGATGAAGCTTATATTAAGTTTTTGTTTTGATAATCGTTCTCCTTTAAGTAGGAGTAATGTATATAAGGTATAAATCCAGAGAAGCACAGGAACACAGCATCCTGCTTTTAATTAGGAAGATCAATTACTGTAGTAGGCGGCAGAGGCACCTGGGAAAGGGAAAGACACAATTCCTTCCTGTTTTTTAGTGTCATGCAACTTTATCAACACTATGTTGCTATATCCATGGCATAAAAGGGCATCTAAAATATAAACTTAGGCTTCTGAAATATTTCCATGTTAAGACTGCTAATTGGCTAAAGTGAGAGTCAGCAGTCCAAGTGTAAACTGAATCCAAGCAGTGCATTGGCAGAGTCACTTTGGGCCTTTAACTAAAGATGTTGAGCTGCAAAGTCTGCCTAGCAATATAAAATTGCTCCATCCTCAACTGCCTTAGGTTGTCTTTATAGGGGACACTGGTGAATTTAATGTGTCTCTTTATACAGAACTTACCCATCATAAGTGAGTGTCACCAACATATTTCTATATAATACTGTAGTTAGGGAAGTGGTATGTCAGATCTGATTTTCCACTCTAAGGGGTTATTTACTTAACTCCGAAAACATTGGTGATTTTTTCTTTTTTTTTTTATAAAATCTGACTTTTAAAAAAATCACAAATTTTTCAGAATTTATTAAACCCTGAGGATGGAAAAGTCAGAATCTCAAAATCCAGCATCTCAGACCTGTTGAGGTTGCATATAAGTCAATGGGAGAAGTCCCAATGATTTTTTTATGTGCGCTGGTTTCATGCAATACCCCGGAGTTTTCTGAGTTTTCAGTTGAAAAATCCGAAAAAATCATGAAAATCTGTTTGTTTTTTTTCCCGCAAATCACATTTTCGGGAATATGTAATAATAAATAAGGCTAAACCTCTTCAACTATTCGCTATCTAAAACCTGCCGTTTTTTTCGGGGGGGGAACTTCGAATCTAATACGATCCGAATTCGATTTGAATGACTGAATGACTGAATACAGCTAATTCACCCGAAGTTAAAAAAAAAATTTGAATAAATTGAGGTTGGTCTTTTTTTATTCGAATTTTGAGTTGATGGGAGTTTAAAATAACTCCCATCAACTTGCAACCTATTTATCCATATATTTCTACCTAAGCTGGAAATCATCAGGGAGAGTGGTGAAAACATTGTAGATATGGAATTCCTTTTGCATTGATAGTCAAATCTTGAAATGATGAAGAGTGTTTTAGTTTTGCAAAAGAAGTATATGGCTGTCAGAAGTGATGGAGTTAATAGTATTCAGATGGTCTAATGTTCATCTGTAAACCAAAAAGGACCTCTGCCCCCCTCTGTTACTCTCACACACGCATATTAGGTCAAAACAATGATGTTGTGTATCGGCACAGGTAAGAGTAAAAATAATAACATAGATCAAGATAATAAAACTGATTTAATTAAATGTACTGGAAAATAATAAAAATGATTTAATATCCCATGAGTATTTTTTGCTATCAGAAATGTACCTCAGATCTCAATTAATTTTTTTAATATTTGCACTTGATATATTAATGCACTATTAATGACAATAATAGATCTCCAAAATCATTTATTGTCACAAACTGATGTAAAAAAAGATATTCTTCATAAGTAAAAAATAGGAAAGAGCATTAGCACATAGAAATCTATGCAAATAAGAATGTCAAGTTAAAGAAGAAAAAAAATGTGTTCTTCAGTGTAAACATGCAAATGATGTGAAAAGAGATATTAGTGATAACGAGATACAAATTTGCTATGCTATTTCAATGTTGCCTTTAGTAAGTACCACTCAATTCTGGGCATGTTTTTTTAAGAGACAGCTTTTAGATGAACAGTCCCAGTGGTCACCTTGTAAACACCAGTAAAAAAGAAACATTAAAGGGGATGTAAAGGCAGGGAAACAATCATTCTTTCAAACAGCAGGGGGGAGCCCCTCCCCCACCTTACTTACCTGATCTCAAGCAGCTTTGTTTGTTTCCTTACATGGCAGCCAGCAACTGTGTAGAGATTTGTATCCACAGACCCAGTGCAGTCTGCATATTCTTGCTGTATCGGCTTCTATGGCAGATATTATTTGACTTAATAATTTATGACGATCTCTATACTTAAACTCCCAACTGAAGCCCAGACCACACTGAGCATGTGCATGGTCTTGGAAAGATGTTTAACAAACTTACAAGATGGCGACCCCCTGTGGCCAACTTTGAAAACATAAATCATTTGTTTAATTAGGCTTCTGGTGCAGTAAGTTCATGTTTATTTTTAGTGTACAAAATATAGCATTTCTAGCATTATTCTATTTTAGACTTTAGTTCCCCTTTAAATGCATATTACGATTCATCTCCCAATAGATGTGTGATACACAAGGATATAGACACTAAAAGGATTATTTATTAAAGTCCACATGCCAAAAACTAGAAAAACAATTGAGGATTTTTTTACTTTAAAATCCGAATTTTTTGTGGAAAAAAACTCACATTTTTCAGAATTTATTAAACCCAGAGGGTGTTAAAAATCAGAATAAAAAAGTACTCCAACTCAGACCTGCCGAGTTCAAGTAGAAGTCAAAAAGTCTGGGATACCCTGATCTGTGCTGGGTTTTGTGGTTTTCGGGCAAAAAAAAAAGACCTGCCGTAGGATTTAAAAAGTTCCAAAGATACCCTGATCTGCGCTGGGTTTCATGCAATAATCTGAAGATTTTTTGGTTTTCAGGCACAAATCTGAAAAAAATCAGAGTTTTCGGGAGTAAAATCCGAAAAAATCATTTGATTCGATTTTTTGGAGTTTTTTCCTGCACAGGAAATTTTTGGAAAATGTATTGATAAAAAAGGGGAATTTTTATATTTTTTCTCTTTTCTTTCTTTCTTTCTTTCTTTTCTTTTCTATATGTTTATGTATATTTATATAAATGTACTATATGAGTCGAAGATGATTATGTAATGAGAAAACATTTATTGCTTTATTGTCCCATCATGTACTTTATTTCTTGTTTTTAAAAAAAACTGAATAAATAAATTAAATACAAAAAAAAAAAAAGATAAAAAAGGGGAAATAACCCGTGCGAATTTGGTTGGAGTAGTTTTCAGAAAAACGGATATGGATTTGATAAATAACCCCCCAACAAGCAAGATTATTTCATTAATGAATGGCTTTTGTTTATCCTGTTGACACTTCTTACAAGTAGATCACTCACATATATTAACCTATTTTAACTGTGCAGTCCTGTGAGCTCTCAGTTTTAGGAAGTCAGCTAAAACTTTATTGAAGCTTCATTGTCATTTTGTTCAGGTTTCGGTTCTGGTCTTTTTAATCCTATCTGCAAAAAAAAAATAAATAAAAAATAAACAAATAGGCAAGTTCTTTCTTTTTGCCAAAACACAGAAGTACTGTAATAATTATAGGCTACTGATTCATCTTGCTAGCAATTTATGTGGCTTTATGTTGACAATTAAATACTGAGTTAAGTAAACTGACTGGGAATATAAAGAAAGGGTAGGGTAGTGTCCAGTAGGCACCAACCATTTATGTGTCTTACAACCAACAATCTCACAGGCCACAGTGAAATATGCAGTAATTAGTAGTTAACCTGCTTTTACAACCAAAAAGCATTACAAACCTGCTCTACAACACGACAATCACACAAACACCTGTCTCATTTGCAAAAATTTATGTGCAATGTGAATTCCCAAAAAAACAGAAAGACGGGCACAGCTGTGCAATATTTAAGCTTTCAGGAAAAAACCTTGCCAATAAAACCATTTGCGAATAAATATGTGCTGCCCAAACTTTATAAATGACACCCACTACCTTTTGCACATATTATGATAGTGTGATTCTTATTTATGTATATGTATACTTTATGCTAGCTGATTAACCAAGGGGATATAAATTCGCTTCTGCGTAATGCTGGAGGACTTGTAGGGGGCCTGCTAGGTATGTGTTTAAGACCCGTCCTGCTGATTTCTAGCTATTATTAAGTAAAGTGCATCAATTCTCCCTCTAGTGCGATCAGTTTTTAGTAACATAATATATCCATTCCACTTGCTAAATACAATGCTGACCTTCTCTTGAGATTATCTACTATCATAACATTTTCTTAGGATTTTGTTTTCACCTATTGTTACTACCACACTGCAAAAGGTGTTTTGCAAAATTCACTAATTTTATCACCAGAATTATCAAGTCATATTATCATTATCAGTTAGCATATAAAGCCATAAACTGTATAGTATGTTAAATGTAATACTGCCATTTAGCATGACAACTGAACATTAGTAACTCCTTTGGGGATGAATGAATATAATCTGAAAATAATAGGTTACTGATATTAATTGGCCACAATTAAATATATTAAATACAATGATTGCTAATAATTGTTGTATAAATTATTCACATCAGACCCGACCCTAGTGAAACTTACAGTCTAAGGTCAAGATCACATTCACACACAGTTAGGATCAATTATATCAGGAACCAGTTAATCTGCATATATAGTTTTGTGGGAGACCCACACAGGCACAGCAAGAATATACAAACTACTTGCTAATAGTGCTCTGGCTGGAATCAAAAACAGGACACCAATGCTGAAAGGCTAACCTAGAGCAGTGCTGTCCAGCAATATGATGTGATCAGATTTATTTTTGACACAGGTAAAGATTGGGGGCAATATGATGGCTGCTGGAGGGCTGTATGATGGATGGCTGCTGAGCTTGCTGGTACAGATACAGGGGGCAGTAATATAAATGAAAAAGTGTTGTACATTTTCTTGCTCTCTTTATTTAAAAACCATCATGGTAAGGAGGGAAATGGTAATACAGGACAGGGGGCACTGAGTGAAGCTCTTGCCTTGGGTGCTGAACTACCTTGTGCCTGCCCTGGCAGGGATATCACTCATATGTGAAAAAAGCTAAGTCATACAAGACATACCCATAAATCCATATGCCTCCTCCTCCCCTGTGTTTAATACAGTACCCCAGCACATAATTAAACACCTTAGGGGCCACTAACAATAATGTTCAAATGCTAACAAACCCCCAGAACAAATACCAAAGTATGGCACACACACACAGGGAGCATAGGGAAGACAGAACAGAGCAGGAGACAGGAATCAGGACCGGTCTAATATGTACTACATACAGTGACACAATGCTGGTGCACATTAGCATTTTGAATAAAGTGTGAACAGGTGAACAATGTGGCAGTTTCAGTCTGGGTCTCAGGTGTGAACAGTACAGGGCTTTAGGGGAGTGAACAATAGAGGGGCCACAGGTGTGAACAATACAGGGGATTAGTCTGAATTTGAGGTTTAGACAATGCAGGGGCCAGTTAATCTCTGTAGTGATACCTTTTAAATCTTACATATGGTAAACAGACACAGCAGACAGATTTTGATGTGGAGGGCCACATGAGGGGGGGCTGCGGGCCGCCAGTTGGACAGCCCTGCCCTAGAGCAATTAATTCTACTCACTGAGCCACTCTGCTCCTAAATAAAATAAATCATTTGCATCAATAATGGCAGCTTTTTGAAGATAAATTCATAACTTCCCACTTGGGATGCTTTTGGGAAATTTAGTCCCAAAAACTACAGCATTAATGGGTGATGAGTTACAGAGAATTATTGTGAACTTAAATAAACAGAACAAATCTCCTGGGGGATATGCAAGTCTCTGTACAGAGTATTCCGCTGTATTTTACTCCTTCATACTCATGCCTCTCCAGCCCTCTGGATTATGATTCAAGAGAATCAAGAGCTCAGAGAATTTGTGAGATGGATTTCAATTAACACCCTGTTAAATATTACACTCTGAACTACTCCAGCAAGATTAGCTTGAGAAAGTACTCTGGGCTGAAAGGCTTAATGCCTTTCATATGCTTCTGCAGAACAAGTATTCTTGACGATTTCCTTTTCTGTAGGGAATTTGTGGTGCGTTGCGAAGTTTCCCCTATTTGCACCAGAAGCATGCCACGCTCATTTGTATGTCCTGAGCAAAGCAGATCCAGGGACAAACAAAGCTTTGGGAGCCAAGGTATACTGGGGAAACGCAGATTTTTTTCTACTGTGAAATTAAACTAGCAAGTTCTGTCTTGGCTGAGGTTTATGCTCTGTTTTTGGTGCACAACATTAAATTATTACCAGTTGGTTAATAGATTCTCTAGGGATCAGATAAGGTTCTAATTCTTACAGTATAAATGATGTATACAAATGTAGATGGTGCTTTTAGACGTAAATGTTTTTGAGATTACTTTGCCCTTTAGGTTTGCAATGGGTCCCATGCCTGCTCAGCATATTTATAACTTACTGTTTGTGAGTGCTAATGTATGTCTTCTTTGCATATTGGCACAACACAGGGATGTTTCCTCTTTTCAACTCTTTATGAGTAATTCCAAAAGAATGGAAAACAACTGTCTAGAATCCTTTCTCCCCCAAATGCAATATAGATCTAGGAGCCAGAATTTGCATATGAGAGTAGAAAGCAAACCCGGTGGTTTTCTGATGATGGAGTGAACAATACATGTGTCAGGTACTGTACACTGTATTTGCAATTGAAAACAGTATGTTTTTTGCAAATGGTGCCACATATTCCAAAGGTCACATCATGTGAATGTGAAAGTAAATTATTTTAGGGCACTTTCATTTCCTGGCCCTTGAAAATGATTAGTTTGTTGTCTATACAGCATTACAGTCAATATCGTTAGATTATAATACATTCATACAATGCAATCCATTCCAGTGGCGATCCTGGTATTAGTAGGTCATGGTGCTATAGAATAAAAGCCTGCTGCAGTGATGATTTCTTACTACCATCAAATGGGAAAAGAACAAATTCACTAGCACACAGGGAATGATGCTAGCAGGGCAAACCCTTGCAAGGTTTATTGGGGGAGGCAACATTACGGAGCAAAGCCCCTTTGTCAAGCATACAGATAATAGGTGCACAAAGAGGTTTGTAATTAACAAATTACATTGGCGTGCCAACAGTGCTTAATTGTAGTTCAACATAGCACACAGGGCCAATTAAAGTCCATAATTAAAAGTCCACATGAATACAATCCAAAAAGTCCATAGAAAAAAATCATAGAAAAAGTTATATAGCAAAATTCTATTCATAAAAGATTATCTGTGAAAAAAGATTTGTTATCCAGCTTTTAAGAAAGCAATATTTCTTTCAGCTTTAAGAAAGTTACTTCACCAAAAGTGTACAAAAATTTAACAATAACCAATTAAAGTAGAAAACTAACTGTTTTACCCTATCACAAAGGAAGGGGGGAATCTGTCCCTGAAGCATATTCCAAGGGCGTTTGAAGGAGACTTTTTCTAATATCTGTCGTCTAAGCTGTGATAAGTTGAGCCCATGGCTGAAAAAGTGCTTAGCCAATAGAGTTTTTGATTTATCGATTATTCCCCCACTTTTTTAACCCATGCTTGTGTGGCCAAAGGTAGGGGATGGTAATTGTGAATAGTGGACTTATGTTCATCTCAGTTTAATGGCTCTACTTGTCTGGCCGACATAAACGAATCCACAAGGGCATTTGATACAGTAAATGACATCTTTTGTGTCACAAGTAAAAAAAAAGATATATACTGTGTTTGGTACAATGGTAAGGATGTGTTTCCGAGTCCCCAGGAATAATGGAGTTGCAATGGCTACAGTTCCTACAGGGGTAAATGCCATTAGTTTGAGTACCAAGGATAGTGAGGGTACCCTTAGGGGGAGTTTATTTACGTTTAATGAGTTCCCCTATATTCTGTCCCCTTTTGTTGGAACACAGGGGCGGTGCCTTAAATAGATATCCATATTTTGGATCTATATTTAAGATTTTCCAATGTTTTAAGATAACGCTCCTACAGGACTTGGAATTAGTATCAAATTAGGTGATAAAGGGAATTCTTTGGGGTTTATTCACAGCTTTAGACTTTTTAAGTAGGGCTTCTTCCCTCAGGATCAGTCCAACCTCCCTTCTAGTTATCATAAGCTCAGGATAAATTATACCCTTTATCCCCAGACCTCTGTACCAGATGTAAAGACCTCTGGTGTAGAGGTAATCCTTTTAACAAGCATCAATTGGCTCTTTGGGAGCCCCTTTAAAAGACCCTGTGGGTGAAAGCTGGTGGGTCTGAGGAGGTAATTCTAATCCGTTGGTTTACTATAGATGGATGTAACCAGAGTAGACCCTCTAATTTACATCCAAAAAGTGCAATTCGAATGGATACGCTTCCTAAGTGCATTCAATAGTGGTGTGAACGTTATTAAGGTATATAACAAATTCATCAAAAGTAATTCCATGGTACCAGACCATATGAAAAAATGTGTCGTCCACATAACACATGTAATCGTGTATGTAATGGTTAAATTCAGAATTAGAGAAAAAATAGGATTTTTCAAAATGATGCATAAAGATATAAGCGTATGCAGGTGTCAGGTTAGCACCTATAGTGCAACCCTGTAATTGGAGGAAATATTCATCCTTAAAAGTAAAATAGTTTGTTGGTTAAAACCATTTCTAATAGCTGGCAGATAAAATTAACCTTACAGACATAAGGTTACCTTCATCACGTGGAATGGAGGTAAAAAGAACATCTAAAGAACAAAAAAAAACCTTCCTGAAGGAATCATTATTTTGTTTAATTGATTTAGGAACTCAGTGGTATCAGTTAAACAAGGTTTTAAGGAAGGTAGAACCTCCTGCAAATACATATCAATACAAATTGCAGGTGGTTGCCATATGAATCCAACATTACAAACAATCGGCCTTCGTGGAGGGTTAAACAAGCTTTTGTGTATTTTGGGTAAAAAGTAAACATATGGTACTTTAGAATACCATAACAGAATAGTAATTCCACAATTTTTTCAGTAAGTATTCTTTCCATTACTGCCGCATTAAGAAAAATATTCAGTTCATTTTTAAATTTTAAAGTGGGATCACCATTAAGTTTCCTATAATGCACTACATTACTTAATTGGCATGCAGCTTCCATTTCATATTTATTTTTATTCATTATCACTATACCACCCCCTTTGTTGGCTTTGGTAAAAAAGATCAGAATTTGCTGAAGTGTTGTTAACGCTTTACTTTTAGCCTAAGATATATTCTTATTTCTGTTTTTTGTCTTTACGATTATCATCAAAGTCACATTTTAATTTTTTGTTCATATCAAACATCACCATTGCCTCAAAGGTATCGACATCCGAAAACACCCCTGGGGGGACAAAATTGCTCTTAGTACCAAGTTTGGATATTAATACTTTAGTAAACGTATCCGTTTTAGGATAACATTCTTTATCAGCATAATAAACATTTAGTTTAAGTGACTTGCTAAACTTGAACATACTGTGTCAACGGCAAACTAAAAAGGTGGCGCAGTTCAAGTAGGAACGAAATGTAGGCCCTTATTTAAGACAGATAGCTCAGTAGTCGCAAGTTCATATGAGGATAAATTGATAACAGTATTTAACTGCGGTTCATCCATGCCGCTAGACGCTTGGTTGTGGAGCGCCCATCTGCCACATATCCTTGTTTTGCACTTCTTTTTTGTTTTTGGTGACCAGAAGCTAAAAAAAGGACTTACAGAACTCTGCAATGAAGCAAATGAAGTCGGATCTGACTGTGAGAAATGTGCTGGGGATGTCCATGATGAACTGCCGTTGTTTGCGAAGGGCCTGTCTTGTGTCCTTCCAAGTGTACACCCCGCTGGTCTTGTAGTCCTTGGTGTCTCCTTTGAACTTCTAGAGCTTGGTTTGTAAAATTTCCAGCTGTAGTTACTCTATTTTTTTCTATAATTCTTGTATTGATCTGACGCTGGTTGTCCCCAACTTTGCCTTGAACAATGCCTGAATTGCAGGAGCAGCTATAGCTCTGTGGTGTGTTTGTACATATTGTATTAACTGAGCAGGTACCATTTTGCAAGCATTCATCTAGATCTAATAAAGTAGATAAAAGACAAGTCAGCAAAAATATAATTAAAAATTCCAGTTGATGTGGCATTAACTGAAGTTGTCTGGTTGTAGTTGCATTCACTAGCCACACGGCAACTACAGACAACAAACATTCGCTTCAAAGCAGAGAAGTAGTTATTTGAGTCGGTAGGCATAAGCTGTAAGGTGAAGCCTTTGGCGCTTGTTGGAGTTCAGCTTAGAAGCCCATTAGCTTTTTAAAAAGAAATATGACAATAAGAACAGGCTTAAAGGGGTTGTTCACCTTTAAATTAACTTTAAGTAGAGAGTGGTATTTTGAGACAATTTGCAATTAGCTTTCATTTTTTATTATTTGTGTTTTTTGAATTATTTAGCTTTTATTCAGCAGCTTTCCAGTTTGCAGTTTCAGCAATTTGGTTGCTAGGATCTAAATGACCCTAGCAGCCATGGATTGATTTGAATAAAAGACTGGAATATAACTAGAAGAGGGCCTGAATAGAAAGATGAATAAAAAAAAAGTAGCAATAGCAATACGTTTGCAGCTTTACAGAGCATTTGTTTTTTAGATGGGGTCAGTGACCCCCATTTGAAAGATGACAAGACTAAATTGAAAAGTTGCTTAGAATTAGCCATTCTGTAATAAACTAAAAAGTTAACTTAAAGGTGAACCACCCCTTTAACACCTCTTAAAATGGGCATTCTGACTGCAGACAATTTAAGGTGTCAAACACCTGGTGCAAATCTGCAAACATTGGCGCAAATTCACTAAGCGCCGAAGCGCCGAACGCTAGCGTTAATTCGCTAGCGTTTGGCATTTTCGTTACTGCGCAAATTCACTAACGAACGCTGGCGTAGTTTCGCTAGTGTTACTTCGCACCCTTACGCCAGGCGAATTTTCGCTAGCGACGTAACTACGCAAATTCACTAACTTGCGCAGTGTACTGAACGCTACCTTTTACGCTAGACTTCCTTCGCCACCTCAGACCTGGCGAAGTGCAATAGAGTAGATAGGGATTGTTTCCAAAAAAGTCAAATTTTTTTCTAAGTCCCAAAAAACGCTGGCGAGTTTTCTACATGATGGGTGATAGGCTGAAAAAGATCGAAAATATTTTTGGGGCTCCCCTCCTTCCCCCCTACATTTCCTGACTCATGGCAACTTACCTAGACAGTGGGCACATGTGTAGGGCAAAATAAAATTTTTATTTGCTGATTTGAAGGTTTTCTAGGCATTTGTAGTGCTGATACGTGTTCCTCCATTGAAATTTGAATTTCGCACCATATGCAAATTAGCCTTCGCTAGCGGAACTTCGCTTTATATAGCGAATCAACGCTAGCGCAACTTCGCAACCTTACGCTACCCCTGTGCGCAACTTCGGATATTAGTGAATTTGCGGAGCGCTGGCGAAACTACGCCTGGCGAAGCGCGGCAAAGTTGTGCCTGGCGCAACTTCGCATCTTAGTGAATTTGCCCCATTGTCTCTGGATCTGCCCAGTAATAAAAAGGTTTTGGACACAACTTATAGGACCCACCAAACAGGGAAGACACTGCACAAGTCAGCAGAATGGGCCTTTTTAGTTAATTAACACCCCCACTCACACAACCGAAATAGCCCTAGCTGAATGCCTTGCTGCAGCCTCTCACAAGTCAATCTTACATCAATGGCCTGTGCCAGAACCCTTATCTCTATCGACAGAGCCATTTTGTTTTTCTGGTTTTAAATGATTTTTATTGTTTTTCCAAGTTAAACAAAAAGAAACTTTGACAAAAGATGAAGGCTGAACAGTGAAGCTATATATATATATATATATATATATATATATATATATATATATATATATATACATACATAGTAAATGGTTAGTCAGTTTTTCATTTTGGTTCTTTTATACTTTTAGATCTAACATTCACTCACACTGAAGATAGATCTATAACCAGTCTTTCCAAGTTACAGTGAAACAAGTAATCTTTAAATAAAAGATAAATATCATCTAGTGCCACATCTAGTGGAATAACCCCAAGGGCAATTTGGCTATCCAGTCAGTGTTCTTCAGTCTATAGTTTATTCCAAGAAAATGGAAGAATCCGGAGCGAATCCCTTTCTCGAATGTTGTTTTATATGCAAATGAGGAGAGAGTATTTGCTCCAAATATTTTGATTCTGTGGAATCACTTCACATGTTTGTACATGTAATAGTTCAGCTATAAATGAAGCAACACAAAACATTCTTTTCCAGAGTAGATTATTGTGTCTTTGCATCACTATGCCATAATGCACCAATGAGACTGCTTTATTTTTATTCCATTGTTTTATTTAAATGCTATTGACAATCTGGTGTTATAAAATTATAAACAAGTTTTTTTGGTTTGCCTTAAGTTGTTGTTTAAGAAAAGGGCTACAGGCAAGTTCTCCTTTCCTTAGTAAGTGAAAGCTCTTCGGGTAGAAACCTCATGCTTACAGTGATGTGATTTTACATAAAAAAAGTACTTAATTCTATTAATCTGTATTGATTAAACATGTATTTATTTTTATGTCTTTCTCCTATTCTGTAAAAAAAACACCCAAGTAGTTTTTAATGTATTGAACTGCAACACAAACATGCAGAATATTTTTTTTATCTATGCAGGATACATACAGTATATGATCTACCTATGCACATCATGTGAGATTGGACCTGAACAAAACCATTATTGCACTTGCAGATGGGACTGGAGCTACCAGACATAATGGTGCAGTAGCCATTGCGATAAGACAGACTACAGACAACAGATTCTGAAAGAATATAATCATAATAAAAGGTGGTTTTCAGTTAGTCTCTACAAAATTTACACTGTTTTGTTTTTGTTTTTTTAATATTAAAGTTTCTCACGAGATAACATTTGGACACTCTTGGCTGTTATACACTGAAAAGCAAGAAGTATATTTTTTCTTTATACATTATAAAGTATGATACATGTATTTGGTGTGTATGCCAGAAAGGACCACACACTCTCAATATTACTTACTCCTCATTTTCCTTAACCTAAGGTTAAGCTTTTTCTTTGCTCCCTTTTGATAAACATGCTAAAACGTCTATTGTATTAAACACCTAAGCAAAATTGAAAAATCACCCAAACAAAAACTTGAAATGTCATTTACAGTAAAATGATCATGCTAATTAATTACCTTCCGCTTGTCATGATTTTGGAACAAGGGCTGTCATTTGGAGGGTTAGCCTCACAGGACTTAAAGTGATACTGACACTAAAAAAATACTTTTTAAAATGTGGATGTACATTAAAAGTTACCTATAGGTCATGCTAATTGTTTTTGCTGAGAGGTTTGTTTTTGTAAGTAATTGTTAGTTGACGTTCCTAAACCTGACTGTTTTGCCAACCTGACTGTCCCATCTCAGCCTGTCAGTTAGAGTTTCTAATGCTAAAGACTCCTGCTGCACAAATATGGCAGCTCCCTCATAGGTGATCACATGGAGTCAGATAGGTAATGTAAAAGCATTGTGCAAATTCTTTATGGCAAAGTTAGCTGTCCAAGGCAATATTATGATAGATGTAAAAAAAAGAGTTTAATTTCTGGTGTCAGTATCTCTTTAATGACCAATATCTCACCACAGAGCAATACATTCTGACAATGCACATTTGAATGAGAAAGGTAATTAGTTTAGCAATAAGAAACAGTTCAAGTATAAAGCTTACTCACTTGTATTATTGAATGCAGTCAAAATAGTAGTCTTTTAAGGCGTTGCTATACTTTAGAAAATATTCACTGTAGAAATTACTGAAGGCAGAATAGTAAGTGAAGAATATTTTGCTGTTCCATTAGTAGTACTCTCTAGGGTTGTGTTGTTAGCACTTGTAGTCACTGGAATGGTTGTTGTTGGGCTGAGCAGATTGTTATTTAGTGTGGTGATACGAGATGTTGTCCTGGAGTTGAAATCAGTGGTAAATCCCTCTACAGTTGAACTAAGTCCAGGTGCGAGACTTAAAATGGTCGCATCAGTAGATCTTATTTTAGAGGTAATATGAGGAGAAGTAGATATGTAATTTGCTGTTCTTAAATTAGGCAGTTTACCTGAGCTAGTCACAGCACCCAAAAATGATGCCACATCAGCAGTAGAAATGTTATTACCTGTGCTTAGATTAGGTAGTGGAGTCAAGATCATGGGGGGAAGCATTTTGAACTCCAGTTGTGTTTTGTTTGGCGACATGTTTGTTCTACTGGCATCTGTTATATGATCAGGTAATGCACTGGTGTTTCTTGTGGTTGATATATTTTTCTGTTGTAATATTCGCAAGAGTGAAGCTTGAATCAATGACAGATTCTCTGATTGTCCCTAGTACAAGCCAACACTGCATGGATGCCTTATCAATGATCTATGATCTGTCCACCCTCTAAAAGATATTTTTTCCTTGGAAGTTTCTGAAGGATGACGGGGAAACGTGGTCTGGATACACTGCAAAAAACATTTGTCCACATCAATTGCAAAGCCAATGAATATGCCCCATTAAGCACCTACCACTATAAAGTCATTTGTGTGTATATTGCCTCAGTGTAAAATACTTATTTTTAAAGGAACAGTAACACCAAAAAAAATAAAGTTATATAAAGTAATGATAAAATAATGTACTGTTGTGCTGCACTGGTAAAACTGGTGTATTTACTTCAGAAAGACTACTATAGTTTATACTATCGGATAAGATGTGATATTTGATTAATAAATCAACACAGTTTTACTAAACTACAGAGTGCTGATCTTCTTTTCATATATTATTCCTATTAGGATCGTGCACTTCTGGCTTCATCCTTTGGATTGAGTGCAGGCACTGTGGGACTATATATATATATATATATATATATATATATATATATATATATATATATATATATATAATTTTCTTGCTGTATTTTCCTGGGCTTCCTAGGGAGCACTGTTTCATTACATTTTGGACTACTCATCAATTTTACCGGTTGGAGAACAAGTCATACACATATTCATAGCCCCTATTTTATATGCAGTGAAACAATTAGGGATGTACTATCATGTCAAGGAAGTTAATACTTTTCCCAGCAACTTCATAGGTGAATTTAACAGTAGGGTGTAGCAGGGTGTAGCATCTTTCACAATTTCTATGAATTTATCAAGCTCCCCATTCCATGTAATTAGAATATCATCTATATACCGCATATATTTAATGATATGCCCCTGATACTTATGTTATAAGAAATATTTATATTCAAGAGTGAGCACAAAAATATTAGTAAAAGCTGACGCGACCACTCTACTAATAGTAGTGTAGTGCCCTGTTTTTGCAAATAGTAGTTACCATTGAATATAAAATAATTTCTGAATAATACAATTAGCAATCAATTAGGAAATATATCAGGTGATGTGGGATATTAGCTTCCCCTAATGGTTGCACTTTCAATAAATGAACTTTGCAGAATAGTACTGCTGTCCTCCTTTCTCCGTCTTCTTCATATTTCTATTGGATTTGTGGTGCTCCTGCCACACCTGCTGAAGCTGAATGCTTAAAACTTTGGTATTTTCTTTCATCTCCTTTTCATTCCAGTCCGGGCATGTGCAGTAGAGTGAAAGTCAAACTTGCTGTTTTAATAAATGGGCAAAAAGGGGCCCAGGACCCACTGATTTTTCATGTATCGTTAGACGAAAATCCACCACTTTTGTCTTAAATGATTTAAGACAAAGGTAGTATCTTGGAAAACTAGAACACAGGGAAGCGTTAAAGGACTAAAAATTATTTGAAAGGTTGGCAAGTCAGCAACAGGTGAGCTAGTGGCATCATAAACATGGAGGCCATGTCAATAAGCATTATACTCACCATATCTTGAACATGGTGGTAAAGAGGTGCAAAATAATCCATCATTATTCTATGAATTTGCTTAAAAAGGGCACCATCACACACACTGGTTACTACAGAAGCTGTATAATTTTTGCACCTACTACATGTACTGGTGTAGAGACCCTGAGATTTAGGTATGTTTTACCCCTGTATTTGGACACCTAAGTGATCCTTTGATTCACCCAGGCAGCTATGTCCCTTTTCCTGGGTCCATTGCAGTTCAAGGTTTTGCCCAGAAAGTGTTTAAAAGTTTAAAATGAGAACACACATGTGCTCAGGGCTCACTTCCTGGATCCCACCTTGAGGGGAGGTGGGTACAGGAGAGGGTCTGAGCGGGTACAGGAGAAGTTCTTTAGCAGCAGAAGGTTGTGTAATAGTCGCTCTAGCAATGAAAGTTAGAGGCAGGTATTTTATACCTCCCAACATTTTAGAAAGAGGGACAAAAATAATTGGCCCTCGGAGCATGTCGATACTTTTTTTAGGCCACATAGCCTAATTACCATGTTAATTGTGTGGCAGGTTATGAAAGTTTGAACACATTTCTGTAGTTTTTATGTGTTACTACAGTTTTGCTAATGAAGGTGAATTGCCCTTAAGCTGCAAGTCATATTTTCCCCAAGACACCTGCTTATCTTAAATTGTTACAATTGTTTCTTAGTTTATCTTAAATTGCTACAAAAGTATCTTAGTGCTCCTGCCACATATTCTGAGCTTGCTGACAAAAGCCAATTACGTTTTAGAAGCATTGTATCTTTTTGTGGCTGTTCAGTGCAGGAGAGACATTTCCATCGCAATCCGGGACTGCAGGTTGAGCTGTCAAAATCGGGACTGTCCCGCGCAAAATGGGACAGTTGGTAGATATGGTATTTAGTGAGCAGCTTTCTGGCTCCAACAAGGAGAGTAGTTGGGGTTAGCACCCTTGCAGTGATTAAGGTGCAAGTGAGGGATATGAGTGAATGAACTCAGGATCAGGGAAAGTGCCAAGGAGCAAGATACCCCATGTGATTCCTAGTGCTGGGGAATATCACCAAGATAGGTGTACTACCCCCTGAGAGGGATATACTTGCAATATCATAAGGTGTGATGGTTTTCCACTGATTGCTGTAAATGTACTGGAAGATCTTTATTGCCTAATTGTTGTGAACATTTCCTCTGCCTTCCTGTTAAATAAAGAGGTTTACCTGTTTGAAACAACCTCTGGACTGCTGTTACTTTCATCCTGATTGTTCTGTGCACAAGGAGACACCCAGGATCTACTTGAGGGTAAGATGTTTAAAGGGGCCTCCACACACTGCTGGGAGTTGTAGGGAGTTGCCCAAACCGTAGCTTCAAGGTGACCTGTATACACTGTCAGCAAGTCACTATTACCACACATCTCAGGCCCACCCACAGGTGTGCTACACAGGTATATCTCACCCTATAAACTTCTGTTCTCATCCTTAAGGAAGGATTGTACTGTATTTTCTATTTTTTACAAGCAAGCATTTTTGTTGCTGATACTGGCAAAGTACAAGATACCTGATACATATGGGGCCAAAAAATTATTTAATATAGCAGGAATTGGTTAGTGTAGCTGTGTTTAAACCTCCCCAATTGTGAAATTGCATAATAAGGCTTCCTTCTGCATTTTAACACACTTGCATAATTGGGATGCTTTAAACCCAGCTATCCCTATTAACTGCAAGGTAAAGGTATTTTTAAGTGCTTTGTCATCCATTGAGATTGTAATTTTATGTAGGGAACAAAGCACCCTGTGTGCCCTTTGTATTCAAGTGGGGTTTTCCAGATAACAGATCTTTCCATAATTTGGATCTTCATACTTTGTCTACTAGAAAATAATATAAGCATGAAATAAACCTAATGGGCTGGTTTTGCTTCCAATAAGGATTAATTTTATCTTTGTTTGGATCAAGTATGGCCTTGCTGTAATTTGGAGCTTTCTGTATAACGGGTTTCCGGATAATGAATCCCATACCTATACATGGTTTTATGAACCATTTTATTCACAATGCAGCATTTTTTTCATTAATATCTAGCATAATAATGTTATAATGCTTATATTAATTGACTGCAAGGGGGCGATGCAACATTTTACCCCATGCACTATAATACAAACAACTTTGCTGCAAAGCTGAGATAATTGCCCTGAAAATCTTTGATGTTTGGATTTTATCATTCTATCGCTCGCTATCACAGCTGCACCCCCTTTCTTCAGGCACAGGTTTGCTGTTGCCATTTTTTTGTACGATGATTATGGCAAACTTTGCACATTCGTTGTACATAAACTGTATATGTGCTGTCTATCATTAAAAATATAATTTATATCAAAACATAAATATTTAAAAATACTGTATAAGGTTTTTTTTTTCAAAAGATATAGATACTTTTACACTTAAACACAACAGAGGATTGCTTGCTAATAATGTATCTGGGTCTTCTTAGATAAAAAGAAATTCAACATTATTCTCATTCTCCGGGGTAATGGCACTTGAATTGGAGTGTTTGTTCACCAACTAACTGGAGTAAACTGAGAGTACTGCAGTCCCATGCATCATTATTTCTGGCATTCAGAGAAACAGATATAATATGGGATCACAATGTTTTAAATGTAGAATTTAGAAACATTAATTAATGACTTGGTTAATGATTAGAGTTGTCTTTAAAGGACAAGGACATGGTTGGGGGATATACTGGAAGGAGGTGCCAATGTGTTAGGAAACCCCAGTGAATATCTTGACTGACCTTCTGAGCAGTTCCGTCCAGTGAAAAGTGTAAAAGCCCGGGGTACTTACTGTTCCTGCTGCACCTCAGAACCATCTTTCATTATGCCCCAGAGATCCTCTGCACTGTATGTATAGCTTGTATACTCCACAGAGGAAAAATCAGTAACATTAAAGTTTATGTCTGATCTTTACTCTACTACACGTGTTGTGTCATGACACCCAAAGAGGGTCATTGGGGCATTGGCAGTAATTTGAGGCGCCCTGTGCAATTTAATTTAATGATATTCCCTGCTTTCAAGCTTTTATTTGACTATGTTCCAAACTGCCAAATAATTTTTTCAGCATATCATAGCCAGAAAGGTGTAACCAATTTTAAATAATACATCATTGCTCCCACCTTGAAAACTGCCAGAAGTCAACTGACTAATAACATAAAATGTATTCATGTAAATTGGACCATTTATTCCTCCAAAAGCAGTGAAAAAATCTTTTTTATTACTTAGGGAGGGATTGCAAGCTCCCTCTCTGCTGCGGATTCCACGAGCTGTGCTATTCAGATATTATAAATGCCTCAAGGCCAGTTCATCCACAGGTAAGTGTACCCTTGGCCAGGTAATTGTACCTTTTTCAATAATACCCTTTTCTGCACTTAACCTAAAAATTTTAACCAATAACTACAGCCTAAACTTTTACCTGCAATATTATGCAATACTGCAGTAACTTTAAACCAATAGCAAACCTGCTATTGTAACCCTCTTCACAGGTGCATAATTGCATACTGACAATTTAACCCTTTGCCCGTTAATGACTATCACCTGTATGCACATTTTTTTCTGGCTCAGGTGCTAATACAGGGTTTTATACTGCAACTAAATGATTCATCTCAGCTGGGAAACGGTGAGGCGGCCCAGCAGAATTATTCTATCCCTCTGATGTTTACAGCTCAGATTATCTGTGTTTTTAAGGTAGTCTATTAGCTAATGCTCTTTAATTTACCTGCAATAATTCCTCCATAGAAGTTCCCCCTGCCAGACCTGTATAACTAACAGCCTCTCTGGATTCTTCTGTTTAACTGTGGCAATAAACTTGTCCTCATTTCTCTGACGCCATCACCAGGGCAGGAACTAGGGGTAAGCGGAAGAGGCACATGCCTAGGGTGTAGTGATGGGCGAATTTGGGGCATTTTGCTTTGCAGAAAAATTCTCGAATTTCCCGCGATACTGCGCCGGCGTTTAGTTTTTTGACGCCGGTGTCCATTTTTGCATTTTTTAATTTTTGCTGTGGTTTTGCGAATTTATGAAGCCATCAAGTCGGCTGCGACGGAAATAAAATAATATATACAAATGTCGGATGAAGTCACAGCGTTGATCCGACACGACTGTGGGATCAATGCTGTGACTTCATCCGACATTTGTATATATTATTTTATTTCCGTCGCAGCCGACTTGACGCATGTGTTTTTGCACAGTGCGTTGGATTGTGCCGAAAACGCCCGTGTAATCCTACGCTTAGCAAAAAATGAAGTGGTAGCAAGCTATTGCCAAAATATCACATTGCAGAATAAACTAATGTCAGAACAATTATACACTGTGTACATATGATTATCAAAATCCTGTGAAGAATTATGTAACTGTTTTGAAAGAAAAAATAATTTTTAGTACTTTGAATACTTTGTGAAACAGAGGATTAAATGCAATCTAAAATAATTCTAATAATGGTTTCTCATTAGACTCATTGAACCTCTTATGTTTATGTAACGCTAATTTGGACTATCCAGACCCAAAGGAATTAAGGTCCAGCTAGTTGTGACTCAAACACTGCAGGCTAGGGCCTTCGCTAAATAGAAAATTTCAGGAATGGCGTAGTGCAACTAAAACGCTCAGGCTACTGTACAACAAAAACAGGAAAAATGGGCGCCAGGAGGTTCTTGCAATATAACAAAATAACTTTTATTTGTCCAAGACAAATGATCCACAGGTTTGCTTACAGTGGAACAGAGGCATTGGCAGTTTATAGGCATTCCCCGCTCACACAGAGGTAGATGCAAAATATACAGGCACACCTGCTCACACAGAGCTTCCAAAGTAGATGCCAGGGACTTTCCTCCAGAGACAGCACAGTGATCTGGATCCTCACACAGGGGATCAGGGAACTCACTAGACCTAATCCCTATTAGGCTGTGTCCCTATACTACCGGCCAGTCTTGCCTGAGAGGTGAGCTACCTCCTTGCTATCCCTCCTAGTTGGAGCCAAGCTGCTCTTTCTATCTGTACTCTCTATCTCACTCTCCTAGAGAGTCTATTTCAGATATATCCCTGCCACTCACTATCCTCATTCACGCGATCCCTGCTCCCCGACTTAGACACTAGAGGACCCGGTCCCTGTAGGCACATGGCTTTCTGGGCCTTGCTGTACAGGAAGTGGTCACAGCTCCTCCTGGCCAATAATATAACTATCCAGTTATCTCTAGCTACATGGGAATCGGCCCAGCAACTAGGGAAATGAGGAATGAAAGGAATTAAAGCCATAGTGGCACATTTACTTCACCAGCCTGGGGTCTGGTTGTGCTCTACACCTATCCTGTGAAGGTTCAGCTTGCTGTGCTAGAAGATACAAGGCAGTCCTGTCCTTACTGCCTGCAACTTGTGTTTTCTTTGGAGCGCAGAAATCTGTAGTCACAGTATTCAAATACATGGATTTATTACTACATTTACATGTTTCTGTAGATTTATTAGTACAATATACATGATTTAATTTAGGATTTGTGTATCGGTACACAATAGTAAACACAAATACATGTTTAGATGTGTGCAATGAATATGTCTGTTTCCATTTCATATATAAGCAAAGGTCTAGATATTTAGACTATACAGTGGATGGCTGTCACTTCTCCACTGACACACGCAGGCCCGGATTTGTGGAGAGGCCACCAAGGCCCGGGCCTAGGACGGCAGGATTTTAGTTGGGCGGCATGCTGCCCAACCACACCCACATTGGTTCAAAAACACTGGGGATGCGCTGGAGATACAATCATTTTTTAAATTTCCCAATCCCCATTGCTCTGGAATTTCCATGAATAAAGGGGAGGGGACAGGGGCAAGGAACGGCAGTGGACCTAGGGGCGCCCACTGGACACAGAAGGCTTAACAAGTTTAACTGTTAAATAGATTTTATTACCCTATGTGCTTTTCTATAAGGCTACATGTCAATGTTTGTGTGTAATTAAATAGTTCATACCCAATAGCATATTGCACAATGCAGGTACAACGTATACTGCCTTGTAGGGAGTGTGCAAGCATATGTCACATTCTAGCCACCTTAGGGCTGAACTCCACAGCGCTCTGTTGCCCGATTAATCGCCATGAGATGACACACATGTGACGTGTCAGATGTGCAGAGGATAATGGAACTGAACATAAATTGCAGGTACAAACTACCTGGATCTGACTGCCAGATGAAGACGCAGCGTGAAGTATTCACATCCAACAGTCAAATACATGTAGTTTGTACTTGTTTCAAAAAGAAAAATGTCCCATGGTCTCTTCCCACATACTGCACCATTGCCGTTGTGCATACTCCCGCCATCTTCTGCAGCAGTTCAAGCTGGGAGCATGTGCAATACAGATTCACCTAATAAGTTCTGTACCGTGCAACCGAGCTGGTCCCGGGTAACAAATCAATGATTAGCAAATTTGTCCAATTCTGCTTTACTGAAAAATTTGCAAAACTGCAAAAAAAATTGTGAAATGCATTAAAGTCAATAGGTATTTTCTTTTGTGGCTTTTTTTTTGTCACACAACTTTTTTGTTGCAGCAATTTTTTTGTTGTAGTGAGTTTGACACAGTTTCACGAAAAAATTTGCAGATGCCGAAATGCAGAATTTCGCTGTCAGTCCATAGCTGGTGAAAAGATTCGCCCATCATTAATTATAGCCAACAGGAGGGTGCCTAATAACTGACACCAGCCCTCTTTAATTTTACTTTTCATTCTCCTTTAGTTTTTATATCCATGTCCTTATAATTTCCTTTCTTTCTAGTTAACTCCAGAAAGAATGCTGTTGCTTCTATTGGTCTTGTGGTGTAAAATTATTTTGCAATTATAATATTGCCAAATCAAAAAAGTTTTTTTATTTATTTATCTTTTTAAGAACGAACATTAAAGCAAACCTTATTCTTTTTGATTAGCAACACGTTTTAGGTGTGTCACCAAAAAAGTATTGACAGCAAGCCAATCCATGCTTATTCTGCTGCTCCTGAGGTCTGCAGCCAGTATAATTTAAAGCACTCAGCTTAAAGCTAGACAAAATAAAACTTGCTCTATAGAAAACCATTGATTTCTCTCCCTATACAGGCATTAGCAACTTACCTCCCTGGGTTTTATAATCCAAACCTACCTGTTCTTTAGCTCCATTCACTTTAATACTGCAGACATAATCAAGCATGTTGTCCAAAACATTTGACATTATTCAATTACTATCTCATAATGTCTCCTATTCTGTATTCTGCATATATAGGAATAGTAGGAAGAGACTGGTCCCATCTTGTCAAAATTTGATTTCCTCTTGCTTGGGTTTTACCTTTTACAGTGATCTTTTTTTTTTAACCTAAAAAAAATCCAAATATCTGCAACAAGGTGCAAACAGATGCCAAGCACCCTGGTCTTGGCTCGTGCTTCCGCCTGTAGCAGCCGCCTTTGGCCTCGGGAGGAGACCTCAGATACTCGGATGCCGCCAGGTCTTATAACGAGAGGTGCAAGGCGAAAGGTTCTGACCAGGCAAAAGGGGCACAAAGGTATGCAAAGTCTTTGGGCAGAAGGTCGCAGTACAAGGCGTTCAAGTAATCAGATCAGGCCGGGTTGGGGCAGGCAGAGAATAAATGTAGTCAGGCAGGCAAGGGTCAAACCAGGAAGTCATTTATTGGGGTTAAGCAGAATCAAAGTCGGTAATCAGGCAAGGGTCAGGATTCAGAAGTCAGGATCGTCAAATAGCCAGGCAGGGGTCACAACAGGAATCAAACAGGCTCAAACAGAATAGCACAAAGCTCAAATAGCACCAGGAACAAACTCCTATAATGGGCAGTGTGTAAAAAGAAAATGTACCTTTAAATACTTTTAAATTTCGCGCCATTGTGCGCTGACGTCAGCGCACCTGCGAAGCGCACCCCCTAAAGTACCAGCGCCTGCGTTGCTGAAGACTTGCGCGGTGGGCGTCCCTGCCGATGGAGCTGCAGGCGTCCCTGCCGTCCCCCCACTAGACCACCAGGGTGAGTTTTTATTACAGTAGGGTTCCCAACAAGAAACCTTTATAAATCTAGGAGCAAAGCCCAAATACTTAAATTGATAATCCCTTTTGGTTCCTAATATATCAGTTACTGACGAGCCCTTCTTCAGATCAAACCTTTTTTGTGACATACTCAAGGTACATTATTAAAAGTTGACCACCTGTGGTAAGGAAGCACCTAGAGATAAGAGAGTAAAGAGCATTTATATGTGGTTGTGGTTTACATCTCTTGAGGCACATCAAACTGGAGTTTATCAGAGCACCGGTCACATGATTAGAGGCACCTGGGAAACTAGCAAATATGTACCAGAGATGCAGAACTAGGGATAGGTAAGTAGAAGAGGTATTTGCCAAGAAATCTTTAGTAAATGAGGTCTCATCACTTGATAGTTCATTACTTTATATCAAGTTTATTTTTATGTGTTACCTCTACCCATAATTACTATTAACACTTATCCATATATTATTCATAATGTAAGTGGGACAAAACAGTTGATGAATTGCTACAAGTACACTATGGTATCATTATATTATCAATACATAATTAGCAAGACCTGTTTATGAGCCCTTACAGAATGTCTAGTCTCCTAAACATGCCTGTTCCGTGACGTGCCTGATAATGACTAGGTGCTGAAATGTAACAAGTAATTATAACAGTGCTTTTACTGTATTACCACCGTAATTGTGAACCTAAAGTTTCCTTTTCTTTTTATGTTAAATGTTCTTTTTTTCTTTTCAGACACTTCAAAGATTAAACCTTTCAATTAATCCAGCACCATGAGACTTCACCCAGGGAAACTGAAAAATAATGATAAATACATGATAATTAAAGATAACACCTATATTTTTATTTATATTGTTATTTGTGACACCAACAAAAACAAAATGGCTTGGGAAGCAACAATCAGCTCATATTGCAAGCCCGTGGAGACCCATTAAGTCATGAAAATATCAGTCAGTACCAATACAACCACAAATAACACTCTTACAAATTTTCCTACTACGACCAATAAAAAAAATATATATTTCATGTATTTAATTCAGCTGCCAATTTAATAGCCAGAACTTGGAAACAACCCGGGATCCCCCAGCATATAACATCTAATCCAACAAATGGACCTCAGAGCAACAATGGAGAGAATGGCTGCGATATTGAAGGCCGACAAAGACAAAAACAGCAAAATCTGGGATTCTTGGTTCCCCCGACAAGAAGCACTAGCCGTATAAAAGTTATGATTAAAAATCAAAAGTGTGGATATTAAGGGCAACTAGAAACAAAATATTAAAGAAACAAAGACCTTCTCCAGTCAGTACTCTGCTTCCCTGTAACCTTTTCATATACAAATCATAGAAGTTATGTTTTGCTTATGTTTTTTATTATTGTTCTCTATGTATATTTACTTAAGTAAAACATAATTTTCCTTAATATTTTTGTAAACAAACATAAAACCTACATTATGTGAATTTTAACATGTAATAAAAAAGTTAAATTACAAAAGAAAAATATCAGTTGGGAAGGACATGCCAATGGTAAATCTAAAGGGGCAGCTTCAGTGCTTAAAAAGATATGTAGTTTGATTACAAACAAAAGAAGTCTACAGTAATTTTTTATGCTGATTTGAGGCAAAATTCCACTAGTGTCCTTAGCAGCGTGCATTTTTAATAAATTAGGTCTCATTACTTTTTTAGATGATTGTTGATTGCTTTATATTGAGTTTATTTTTATGTTTTACAAAAACTCATAATAGTTGAACAGTGTAAATGTAAACTCAAAAATAACCAAACTATCCAGAAATGTATGGACATCAGCTAAATATAGTTGAAGTACTAGTAACAGGCAGCTGTTAGAATTGATACAATAATTGCTAATACTCCAGAGATGCTGCTGAGAAATGTATCAACGATATGTTGCAAAATTGTAACAGTTTAGAGTCTGCGCCTCAATTACTGAGCTTCCAGATTCAAACACCAGACAGGGACATTTAACTTTAAACTTAGATTTTGGAAAGACAGTAAAAAATAAATAATGGAAAGTAATTTAAAAAAAAAAAAGTCTCTATTTCTAAGGAACAATCTGAAAACAACAGAACTGAAAAAAAGTGTTTGGAAGGTGAACAGCCCCTTTAAGTGAATCACTCCAATCTCATTACAGTCAAAGTTTGAGTAACTACTTATTTACCTATTTATGTAGCTAGCATCAAAGTGCAAAAAATATCCAATTTTTGTACTTTACATCTCACCCCGCAGGTTGTAGGTTTAACAGGGATGCATTCAAAGTGGTTGGTAAGTGGGAAGCATGTAGTCATCCCCTGGAATGCAAACTGGGCAGTGTCTTGTAAGGAATATTTATATTATTTTACATGTAGGTATCTGTATTGGTAAAATGCACATAAGTTGTGTCCCATTTTCTTCTTAGTCAGTGTGGTTTAAGATGGTGTAATTTCCACTATTAATGTGCATGGCGGCAGAAATGACAGCTTGTGATTCATTAGCTGTGTAATTTGTGTGTGTAGGCACAAACAAAAAGGAACCCTTGAAGTAACACTTCTTCAGGGTAACACAGAAAAAAATCACCAGGGCAAGGTCTAACCCACACTGTGGCATAGACCAGCTGCTAGAAGCACCCTTGTGCCATCGCTTGGTCTAATACACAACATGGAGTTGACCAGCTGCTATAAATGATAAAGAGCCAATATTTGTACACAAAAAGTAAGAAAAATTGCCAGCGCATGGTTTGCCTTTAAAAATAATTATTACAAAAAGCGATTATGTAATAATTAGTTTTAAAGGCAAACCATGCACTGGCAATATTTCTCTTACTTCTTCAGGGTAAGCTTGTGCGCACATGTGCGAATACATCATGATGTGCGCCCATGGTGCCATGCGCGCGCATGTGCTAGCACAGCGAGCAGCTTTATCTGTTTATGGGCAGTCGAGGGGAGCAAGTCTGGGCCGGCGGGGACCCACGAGGGCTGGGGCCCACTGGGTCGCCCCAGTCCAACCCTGCATTCCCCCATTTATTTCTGGTGAACAATCTAAAAACAAATGAACTGGAAAAAAAGTCTTTGGAAGGTGAACAACCCCTTTAAACATCTCCGTTTATTTGCAAGTTACCCATTGAAGACTTAAACTAGCCATACATATACATAGCTCTCCACCCTTAATCATTAGCTCATTGGTTCATGTGGGGCCATTCAAACTGCCTGTTTTGATTGACTTCTAGGGTAAAACTCCACAAGCGTTTATCGTCAGATCGACACCTGCTGTCAAAACTCCACGTTTATGGAGTTGCACGCGTCAAGATATTATTGGACTGAATGAAAAATCCGAGGTAACAACTGCACAGTCCGACTGTCAGATGAAGACACTGCTTTCTGCGTCCACATCCGACAGTCATGTTGCGTCGAATGTAATGTAGTTTTACCAGCATAGTTTCATTCAGTCCAATTAGAATCTTGACGCCTGCGTCTCCATCCGACTTGACGCCTGCGTTTTGTCGAAGGGGCATCGATCCGATGAAAAATGCTTGTGGAGTTCTACCCCAAAGCAAAACAATCTGATCAACCTATGTTGGCCTATTATATATATATATATATATATATATATATATATTTTTTTTTTTTTTTTTTTTTTTTTTCTTTAAAGATGATATCTATACCAGGTTTCAAAATCTCAATGCATAAACATTGCTAATTATGCATATATTTGCACATTTGTGTATTTACATCATCAATGGTAGATTTATTTGTACATATATTCATTAATACATATTGCCAATAAACAAGTTGTGTGTATGAGTTTGCTATTTCCTAAAATATGCAATGTGTTCCTTTTAGAATGATGACTACATACCATACAGGGTCTTGTGAAAGAGATCAGCACTGAAAAGATGCATTCGCTATAATTCAGAAGATGTCATAGTTGCCTTTGCCACTTGCACGTTTTTCCTAGTTCTTCTGCCTCATTTACTTTACTCCTCAAGTCATTTAAGTTTAGTCTCACCTCAAATTCCTTTGTACACACGGTAGCATTTTGTAAGTCAGGCATAAAATAAAAAATTTCAAAATAAAATAGCATAAAAATAAAACATAAGGAATTTTTAATGAAAACTTGAAAACCATTGTTACTAGCATCAGGAAATTTTGTCACAGAGAAAAGCTCTTAGTAATAACTGTTTATTTAGTTAGGTACACAAAGACACAGGTCTGTAACTGTCAGGCAAGAATGGACACTTTGTTTTCCCCTGCAACACATTCTTTTTCTTTTTAAAGGTCAAGTCTGTCTAAATAACATATTGGTTTTTCCAGCAAAGAGAAACCAGCCATGCACATATTTTCCAGTCCTTGAGTTACTGTATGTTACTTGTTGATTTAGCTCAGATATTGTTTGTTCCATTTTTATGATATAAAACAATAACCATAATAACCAATATGCCTTGAAAGTTCAACAGTGTATTAATAAGGTCTTTGTTTTAAAAACACTCTATATTGGGCTCAGTACAGAGGAAATAATTCTAAATCATTATAATTTAGATTTATGGTCTATGGCCTCTGCACATACCAAGAGATTAGTTTAGGAAGTTTGCAATGCTCTTTCGCCACCCTATCTGCTTGATGTAATGAAGCAGTGGGACAAAACATTACATGGAACCAGACTATGATATAGGCTATGAGTGTGGGACTGACAAGAGAGCAATTTAAGGTGATTAAGAAATGTGTGGAATGGGAAAAGGTGTAGGGATGGGGTTTAGCCAAGTATAGGATCTACAAAAGACAAAAGAACATCTTCAAAGGATCTAGGGAAAACCTTGTTAGCTATTGTCATATTAGATCACTGGATCTAAAAAGACTAAATTAAAAGGAAAGTATAAAACCCTTAATACTTTATTGAGAGGAATATTAAAATCAATACCTAACGTACCAGCAAGACAGGTGAAAATTGTGCAGTTTTTGACCACACTTTAATCTGTGATTTATGCATTTCGTGCTACACAGAACTGAATCATGACCTATAAACCTATGCTTTTGCAATAAAGTTTACTTTTCATTGTCTGGCCGTACTATCTGTGAGTGCCTGGTATAGTCAAGTGTACATATTTTTCATTCTGATGGTGACATTATTAAAACACCTATACATTTTCTGTAGTATTCGGTTCAACAATGAAAGAACAAATGACAGCACAAATACAAATAAAAACTGAGGCAAAAAGTCAGAACCAAACAGAAAAGGTCAGTAGGGATGGGCGAAATTGACCTGTTTTGTAATGGCGAAATGTTGCAGACGGGCATTAAAGTCTATGGGCGTTTAAAAAAATTGTTGTGCGGCAAATTTTTTTTTGACGCGCGTCTTTTTTTTTTATGCACGACGCCATACAAGTCTATGGCCGTCATTTTTGCGGCGAAACAAGGCAAAAAATTCGCCCATCCCTACTAGACAGTCGTCAGAATTGACCTATCTAGGGGAAAACTCTTTTTATTACAGAATATTTATTTTTCCCCCGCAGGAGAAAATTCCCTAAGTAATTTATACCCCAGCCAATCCAGTCACACGGTGCAATAAATATCAAACCTGTTTTAAAGCACATAGAGCAAGTTAACCTGGTCATTATCTGGAATTCTATTGTCTACAGTACTTTGACGAGTTTGAAAAGAATGAGTGGTAGATAACACTACTTATTGGATTACTGATCGGAACAATTATCCACTAAAATGTCATTCTATGGCAAAGAATATTAAGCTACAAGCTAATTAAATGAATACATTAAACAGCTATATATTTTTCAATTTTAAAAAATAATAGCATCCCTTTAATGACAGTTCATGATTTAGTGACACACCTAATGAAGAGATCTTGCTTAATAAAGTGCAAGATCTAAATTCATATTAATATATGTAAAGGGATGGATGTGGACTGTGGAGCACTGGGCTTGAAATGATGTTACATACATACAAACTTACATAGAGTTGCGACCTTTCTTCAGAGTACCTTTGTCAGCTATTTTAGAATAAGACAGCCCACATAAAAACCAGACTGTCCAGTTCAAACCCAGACAGGTAGCAACCCCACATACACATCCTCCAGAAAAATCCAATTTATAGACTCCCATAGGGTTCATTGTAAGCAAATAATTCTAATTTTTAAAAAGTGATTTCCTTTTTCTCTGTAATAATAAAACTGTACCATGTATTTGAAGGGAACTAAGCTGCATAAATCCATATAGGTGCCAAGACCAATTGGGTTTATTTAATGTAATTTAATAGACAATGTATGAAGAAAACCCCCTGGATAATTCCAAATTCAAGGAATTCTAGATAATAGATCCCATATCTATTTGTTCCATATTATTTTATAGTTCTGTACAGTTCAAGGACCACTGGAAGGCTTTATTTTGGGGCCAGGAACAAAGCAGGATCCCGCACACCCAACAAATAACAGCAATATGCCTGGTGCTCACTGGCAGAGGTTCGGCAGCCCCACAACAGAGTACAGCAAAGGAATTCCAACGGCACACAGGACTGTGAGAAATCTTCAAAAATGTATTTCAATGCGGAGTGCGATGCAACGTTTCGGGGAGTAAAACCCGTTTGTCAAGATGCTTGACAAAGGGGTTTTACTCCCCGAAACGTTGCATCGCACTCCGCATTGAAATAAATTTTTGAAGATTTCTCACAGTCCTGTGTGCCGTTGGAATTCCTTTGCTTTATTTTGGGGCCCCCATAGATATTTTTATCACAGCTTTTCCAGGCTATTCATTCTTTTCTAACTTTTGCACTGTGTAAAAATACTTAAAAACACATTGCGATGCTAAAACAATTAAAACATGTAAAACAACATGGGGATTAAGTGGGAAGATGGGCTGTGGCAAAGAATAGTGGCTGTTTAGAACTAGATTTTTTTTACATGTTCTTTAAATGGCCAAGCACCTTGTTATTTAGGTTTTTTTTATAGAGCTAAGATTATTAACACATTCCCTGTATACACAAAGAATAAACAATTAGAACATGAATGGGGAAATGGTATTGCTACCCAGCAACTCACACCATCCCAGTAGTTGAAGGCCTTCGGGGAGTACTGATTGCTGGGTTAAAGATAAGATGATTTAAGATTGGTCGCCTGACAGTACATATACAAAACTCTTCTAGAAAATCCAGCTAGAAGATCTGCACTGATGGACTGAATTTTATATTGAATATATTTATAATCAGTCAACTGAACAACTTGCTGCTATTTGAAATGCCCCTTGTTTTCAAATGCCCTTGTGTTCTTATTTTATGAACTAGTAACTGGCTATGTAAAAGATTCAGTTATTACAAGCTGATACTTTCATTACTGATGTAGAACATATTTAGCCTCTAGTGCCATCTATCTGCTCGTTCTGCTCTTGTATTTTGTGTGCAGTATAGCATACCTCCCAACATTTTGGAAATCAAAAGAGGGACAAAAAGTTGTGCCGCGCCACACCCCCTAATTACCATGTTCATCAATGCACTAATGACACTTACAAGCTGCTGCCTACAAATTTATTTGGCTGACTTCCGGGTTGCTTTCATCACTTCTGGCGCGCCAGCGACATCCATCTGGTTGCGCGACACGCGTCTTATAGAGCGGTGCAGAGAAGCGACAAGGTTTGTGTCTGTGTATTTAGCATGTAGCTGGGGTGAATGGACTGGTAACCCGTTAGTCGCTAAAGACTCTCCATCCTGTGCGGCAGTTCAGCCCTGCAGTGGGTGGGGCGTGTATGTGAGCTGATGAGACGTAGCGGGACATTAAAGGGCACCTATCACAGCCAAAATCTAACACATATTAACAATCTGACCAGTACAAGCTAAACACGTTTAATCAAACTACATATATAGTTTTTTGAAAAAACTGCAGGTTTTAAAAAAAATCCCTTACTTTGTCAAATGGGTTCTTTCACTGAGGGAGGCCATATTGAGACTCTAACAGAGACTCTAATGTGCAAATTTCAGGAGCATGCTCAGATTGTAACACTGCTTTGAGTATTCTACCCAGAATGCCTTGTTTTAGTAAACTCCTCCACTAGAAGTATCCACTAGAAGTGCTGCCACCTGCTAACTTCCAGCAGGGGGCAGCACTACTGTACAGCAGCTAACACACAGGTTTGGCTGATTTGAAAATAGCTTAGAAGGGTTGATAAGCAAAGAAGGAATTTGAACTGAGCATGTGCGAGATTTCAGAGCTACAGTTGGCTGGGACGATATAGGTAGGAGGAGCCAGTGAAATCCAAGATGGCTGCCTCAGCTAGAACTGCAGGGGAGATAGGGGAGATCTTGCAGAAGGAATAGTGAGCTGATCATTTACATTATACAAACAATTCTAACTGTTTTAAAAATCGGATTTCTTGAACTTTCACATAGTGTATTTACTTAGTAAATGATTTTGGTCATGATTGGTGCCCTTTAAGGCCAAATTCCGGGACAGCGGGACACACGGATAAAAGCGGGACTGTCCCGCGAAAAACGCATGGTATAGGGCATCATTGTTAGAGCGGTAAAAATGTATTATCCAATATCGCAAAAAAACAGCAAATGGCCATTACAAGTGAAGTAGGTCGTTTTTGAGAATTTTATTGAAAATTGTCTGTTTACCTTTTGATAAATATATTACTACTCGTGGCCATCTGAACAGGATCATAGCTACTAGAGTAAATTTAACAAAAAGCAAAACACAGCTCACACAGATTACTAGATAAAAAAAATTTTGATCTCTATTTAGTTTTATGGGATTTTAGGGGGATATTTATCACATGCCTTTGAAATGTGTCCCTAATACCTCATACAAATCAATAAAGAGTGGATTAATTTCCCTCTGTTGATTTGTGGTGAGCCATGTTTCACCCTCCGATAAATACTGTATGCCCCAAAGAATGGGTACATAAGTGTGAATTATAATTTAATTTAGTCTTGTTCTTTTCATATCTCACTGAACAGTATAATTCTGAGGCAATGGGCCACTACATATACCACATATACTGTACTAACTACACACAAAGCTGGAATTGATATTACTCCAGAGAACAAGGTATTAAGGGGCAAATTCACGAAGCGCCTAACGCTAGTGTTAATTCGCTAGCATAGCGCATTTTCGTTAATTCGCTGATTCACTGTCGCACCCTTACGTCTGGCGAATTTGCGCAATGGACGTAAATACGCAAATTCACTGACGCATGCATTTTTCTGAACGCTACCTTTTACGCCAGACGCCAAGTGCAATAGAGTAGATAGGGATTGGGATAGAGTCCCAAAAAAACTCATTATGGCTGAAGAAGATCGAAAAAAATTTTGGGGCTACCCTCCTTCCCCCCTACATTTCCTAACTCATGGCACCTTAACTATACAGTGGGCACATGTGTAGGGCAAAATAAAAATTTTATTTGCTGTTTTGAAGGTTTCCCAGGCTTGTGTAGTGATGCTACATATACCTCCATTGTAACTTCAATTTGGCGCCGTATGCAAATTAAGCATCGCTGGCGTAACTTCGATTTGCTTGGCAAATTAACGCTAGTGCAACTTCGCAACCTTACGCTTCCCCTGAGTGCAACTTCGGATTTAGTGAATTTCGTAGCGCTGGCGAAAATATGCCTGGCGAAGTGCGGCGAAACGGACGCTGCTGCAACTATGAATCTTAGTGATTTTGCCCCAAAGAGTTTCCTGCCCACTACACAACAATCCCATTTACTTGTATTGGAGCAGTGTAATGATCACTATACTAATGCTATAAACAGTAATAGAATGTCTTACTACTTTCTATGGCCACAGCTTGATCTGAACCGTAGACAACGTTTAGCAATTGATTAGAAAAATAGTTATTTCATAATTTTGAAATCCAAGTGACATAAGATGTACAGGAGGTTATTTTTAGATGGCGACACGTGTTCAACCTTAAACTACTGTTTGCTGTTGCTTTTGTAAGCAGTTCCCAAAGACCAACCTTAGCCGCTGGCTGTTTGCTTGAAGGAATCCTCACATTCTTTTTAACCTTTCTTATGTGTTTTAAGGTTTAAATTCTTGTGTATTTCAGCCTTTTGTATTTTAACCTTTCTTATGTAAGCATTGATTTTGCTGTAAGTTTATAAAATGCTTCCCTTTTACACAAACTTACAAAGGAAATACAGCATTTGATGGAAATGCAGCGCTGTTGGTAGTGCAACATTTTGTGGGAGCATGTTGGGCTCATAAATGAATGTTGAAAGCACCTCTGCATGAAGAACTCCTTGCACAGAGCCAGTGGCGTAACTAGATATTAGGGGGCCCCCAGCAAATTATTTTTTAGCCCCCCCCAAATGTCTAGAGGTTGACCTGTTTTACCAATATTTATTGAAATTATATATGAATTAAGGCCTCATGGGCCCAGGGCCGGACTGGGGGTAAAAAGCAGCCTGGGCAAAAAAATCAAAGCAGCCCACGTGAACACGCAATGTTCTTGTAGTCATCCACTCATATATTGGGGTAAAACTGCAAACAATTATGTGCATAAAGAGCTGCCTTTCTCAAAGAGTATCAAATAATAAAAAACCAAATACAAAAAGTATTGTAGAAATTATACCTATATTGGCTAACAATAAAAATACATTGCAAGCTTTCGGGGGACCAAGGCTTTGTTTTTTTTATATTGTTATTTTTGCTACTGCCTAGGCTAGAGAGCAGGGAGAGGGTCTATGTATGTATGGTAGGGGATTTTAATAAAAACGGGGTTGGTTCTCCTTTAAAGAATAAGTAATAAAAAAATGAGTAACAAGTTTAAAGGACCAGTAACGCAAAAATAAAATTATGTAAAAAATCCCTTCTACCCACCTCCAATAACTCATTTGACCTTGGGTTAACAATCTTTAATTTTTTCCACCTAAATAATGACCCAAAATCCCTCTTTTGGTTGTACTGCTGAAGTTAGTTTCTCTGGATTCACGGAGCCCAGGGCTGATCCTATCAAATGTGGGGCCCAATTGGGACCATGTTGGCGGGGCCCCTAGACAAAGTGTTGCTGGCTACTGACACACCAAGTATTTAGGAAAATAAGGGCATACAGGCACAAAATAGAAAGGAAAGGGGCAGACAAGGTAAGAGAGTGAGAGGGATGAAATAGGGGCACATAATAGGGGCACACAGGGTAAGAGAGAGAGGGAGGAAATAGGAGAGTGGACTGGGCCAATTAGTTTGGGAGCAGGCTTGGTTGGATTGGGGGCAGGCAGGGCCTATCAAGGTTGGAGGAAAGCTGGGCCTATGAGAGTTGGGGGCAGGCTAGACCTATGGAGTTGGGGGATAGGCTGGCTTATCAGAGTTGGGGGTGGGCTGGACCTATGGATTTGGGGATGGGCTGGACTCTCAAAGTTGGGGGCAGGCCAGGCAGCATCATGTGCTGAGGGAAATATTATCTGTGCTGCCCTGTGGTGCGGGGCCCCCAGAGGTGCGGGGCCCAATTGGTCCAATAGGCCTAAGGCCGGCCCTGACAGAGCCTGCACTGTTCTCCTTCTTTGCATTCCTGCCAGTTTGGTTTTGGAGAGTGTGTGGGTAGTTATATTTGCTCAGCCATGATTTATATGCAACAGTACAGGCTCAGTGAAGCTAGATATACTAACTTCAGCAGTAAGGGCCGCAGCCAGGCCAGCCATAAATCTTTCAAGGACTGCAGAAAGCCCCGAACAAAGTCAGCGCAAATGTATTCACTCCCTTACTGCTCGCAGAGTATTATATACAGCAGCCTGTGCAGAAAAAAAAAGCCAGTTATTTCTGAGCAGCAGGTCTCCTGCACGGTTTGCGCGTCTTTTACAGTGTCTGCGCGCTCCCAGGGAGAGAATGAATCCTCGCGCCTGCTTCCTCCTACACATCATGACGTAGCAGTGTGAGGAGGCAACGCTGGGTTAAGGTGATTAAGCGTCTGCGGCCGTGCTCGTTCGCGTGTTTACAGGATCACTCACTGGCGAGTGCAGAGCAGTTTCTAATTTGAATTATTGATCAGGAGCAGCCCAATTGAATAAAATAAAGAGCGGCCCGTCGGGCAAATGCCCGCACATACAGATTGCCAGTCCGGGCCTGCATGGGCCCCTATACCTCTTGGGCCCCCCTGTAGCCGCAGAGTCTGCTTCCTCTGTAGTTACGCCCCTGCACAGAGCTGCTGTGTCCCTATGACTGTATGTTTACCTGGTTCCATCCAGCATCAATATTTCTATTTTCTACTCAATGTAAGGATCATAAAACTGAGCTTAATGGTCCCTGTTACATAATATCTGTCCCTTCTCGATCATTGCAATCGCCAATGTATAACACATTCATGTAGCAATCCTGTGTAATTGCCTGAATATGCGGAAGGAGGCAATTTTGAGCAATTCCCCAGAGGCAATAAGGCAGTGCTACTATTTATTATCAAGGGTATGTAAAGCATATAATTGCTGACCTTCAAAAAGAGCTGCCAAGCTCAAGCCAAGGGTGGGCATCTTGAAATCCAGCCCTGACGAAAGGAAGGTTTGGGGGAAATAGCGAGTAAGAGAAAAAAACTAACACAGGAAAATAGAAGTAGGTCTCAGTTAATTGGCATTTTGTTGAGTTGAAAAACACATGGAAAATATGGACCAGACGGGATTGTGATGAGAATCTGAAGGGATGAGCTGAAAATGGGCTTATCTTAGATCCTGAAAAAATAAAGTGAATACGAATAGTAAAAAGTATTGGAAAGAATTGAAGATTAAATATAAATATTGATAGAATCTATGGAATCAGTTTCAATGCAGGAAATAATAGCTTGAACTATTTAAGATAAACATTGCAATATGGGAGTTGTCAGGTAGTGGTTAAAAAGATTGGCATCTATGTGCGCAGTGACATGCGTTCATCAATCCTACATGAAAATTCCCTTTTTCGTATGACAAAAGCCAAGGATCAAAAATAACCTTCTTTTTAAACCCAATCTGGCATGTTTAGAGTCATAGCGATAGACTGTTGCCAAGAGATTAATGGATAACAATGACAAGCATATTGCTGTTTTTGCAAGTCTACAAACCTGAAATACCAGAGCTAAGCCTTATATTTGATTGACATCCTCATAAAAAATATTGTGTTAAAGAGCACATTTAATTTATTTAATTTTGGTCATAGAATACATTTAAAGAGACATACTACTTCCAATTTAAGCAAATTCAGTTTATATTTGTGAAAGGGCTGTGGGCTGAAAACGTGTAGGGGCACAGTCAATAAAACATTCTGCATTTCAGGCATCCTCTGTTGTATTGACATTTATTGGCTTAAACAGATAAGTACTTTTAATCTTGCTGTAAAGCAATGACATATACAAATGCTGAGTGGAACAATTATTGCTCAGTAAAGTAATGGATGAGCTGTAAGTAGCTTGTCATATAAGGAATTGTATGGCTGCATCCACACATATTCACAACTGAGGGGCTGGACCCATAGAAGAAGAGCAGAAGCAATAACTAAAGATAGAATAATGGCAGTGGGGTGAACGATAATTTGCATTTCTGGATATTCTTAGAACACTATAGTGACAATTCTGCGGATCTGTGACCTTGTTGTGAAATAAAGGGGGGCTGAACAAATATTGATTTGCAAAAGCACATTTAGTTATAAATTGGTCATGTTTAAAAAAAAAACATTAAATAAATAAAAAATAGGGATTTAGTTGATGTCACACAAACATTTATTCTTCAGCTAGGATGTGTTATAAACAAAACAGCTTCTTCCAGCAATCAAAAGGTGAAAACCATATCAGGTTAATGAACCTATGTCAGTTTTTATGTCTCAGCAGAGCATACATAGGGGCAATGGAGGGCACTTGCTCCCCCTTGGAGTCTCTGACCTGAAATTAAGCTGTTTTGAGACACTTCCTGTAGATATGTTCTCAGTGTCTAAGTCCCGGTACAACTGAACACTGATTGGGTAGACTAGAGGGATTGACCCAGCAGTACAGCTAATCACTGTGCAGCTGTACACGATTGGATAGACTTGAAAGATTCACTGTGCATCCTAGCCAATCCCTGTGCGGCTGAACTGGGACTTAGACTGAGGGGAAGATGAGCAGTTTGTGCAGGCAGCAGCAGGCTTGTAATAAGGTAATAGCACTGAAGTTTATTGTCAGTGAAAGCTCCAGATTTGTCCTAATCTTCTAATGTTTTGTTTTGGCACTGTGTATCTATTAGTGATGTGCGGGTCATGATTTCCCCAACCCGCACCCGAACCTAACCCGCCCTCCCTTAGCCCACACCCACCCGCATCCACGCTTCCGGGTTGCTTTTATAGACCCACGCTGGCCCACTGAAAAGGGGCAGGGCGACACGTGGCATTTGCATTGAAACTCTATTCTGGGGCATTACTTATTAGATTAGCACTGCACTGTATGTGCTTGCATGAACTGACATTTGACTATGAAACAAGTAATTGAGTTTATAGCTGTAATTAACCTTCCCAAACCAAAACATCACCCTCTGCCTGTGCCTGCACCACTACTAGAGCTCCCAGCACCACTAGTGTGTAAAGGATCAAATGAATGTCTTCTCTGAATAATGCAGGTTTTTTCTTTCACATGTGTGTCCATCTCATGCTAGTGATGTTTATTGGCTTCACCCCATTTACTTATTTTGGCTTGTGTCAGAAATTGTCATGTGTCAATATTATTTTGACACCCATTGACTTCAATGCGTTTTGCTAATTATTCGGGACAGATTCACCCATCACTATTAGCCATGCAAACGTCAACTAATACTGCACAGAACCCCCATTTGAGGTCCCCAGATATTCGATTTTCCTGGAACTTACATAGTTTTGTTGCATTCTTTCGTTCCTGGATTAAACATTTTCCTATTTACATTTACTTTGTTTTGACACAGTCCCCTGGATAATGTAAAATCTGGGTTTCTACTGTACGGACTTCCCAATAACCTGTGGTCTTCAAATTCTAGTTTGCCCCATTTTGTCAAAGCCTACTTCAAAAATCACATACCTCATGCCTAAGAAACACATATTTTAACCCCTATGTAGGGAATTATGTTCAGAGATATATAAACTACTCCTTTATGTGAATGTGGCCAACTATGCCCCCAGAACCACTGGTTTAATAGCACCAATACATCATTACTATTCAGAGCTATAGATTTCAGCTTGTTTTAATCTTGTTTGATCAGCAGAGATGTTCTGTACAGATGTATTTATAACCTGGCTACAGTTGTGGATCATGCAAAAAATATAAAATGCAAATAAATCAGTAAGAATTCATCAAATTCTTTAAAATGTATAGGGCTCACATATAGTTATGAGAACTCCTGTATACTGAAATGGGTATATGGGTATATATAGGGTATGATAGCTACCATGTAGAAAATCTTTTCTGATAATTGATTTGCAAGTATGCCAGATAAATTATCCATCATGCCAATATTGCAATTGTGGGGAACCCCTGTACTTCTTTTGCAGTGTTTATATTGAACGAGTGAGCCAAGAACATGTGAATTGGGGCAGAGAAGCTAGCACGTTAGCTAAACAAATAATATTTGCCTGTGTTAAAATCAAGTGGATAAATCTGTTGGCCTTTGATCCTTGGACCTCCTGGTTGGTGGCTGCTCTCCCTGACCACCAGGCCAGGAGCGCAACCAGTAAGCTCTCATTTCCTTTTCATCTAGGTCCCTGGTTTAACCATCTTACCCCAGCATCCTCATTGGTGGGATGGGTCATCCAGTCACGGCTGACTCTGCCCTATATAACTCCAGCCCTCCTCAAATACAGTGACTGATCATTGGCCTTACTTGAGCATTGAGGCACTGTCCCTTGGTCTCGTTCCTTGCTCTGGCCTCCATCTACAAACAATGTAGAATATTCTTGTTTTCATGTCTATTGTGATTTCTCATGTAGCTTTGCACGGTTGGACTGATTTCATCTGATCCTGTAACGTGAAAGGAAAATTTTAGCTTAAGGTATCACTGTTTTAAAATATTACTTCCTCTTTCAAATAAGCAGCTTTAGAAGTAGTGGTTGTCCTATAGATATAAAGAGATTTTTTTTTTAAAGGAGAAGGAAAGCTACGGAGGCATTTTATTGCCAATAGATAAGCTGCAATAGTGCAAGCTTGAATGCTTTATTTATTCTGTAGAATATTTTACCATACCTGAGTAAAATGCTCTAGAACTCTCTGTTTGTTTAGGATAGGAGCTGCAGTATTAATGTGGTGTGACATCACTTCCTGCCTGAGTCTCTCCCTGCTCTGGGCTCAGATTACAGTAGAGAAGGGAGGGGTGGGGGCAGAGGAGCAAACTGAGCATGCTCTTGCCCAGGGCAATGAGGTTTAAGCTGAAGACATGAAGTCTGATACAGAAGCCCATGTGTACACAGTAGAAGGAAGGAAATGCATTTTCTTTTGACAGGGGCAACATTACTTTGGGGGTTTACTGGTATATTTAGATGGACCTTTCTGATAAGGCTTACTTAGTTTTAAGCTTTCCTTCTCCTTTAAAGTGGGTGAATAAGTAATTGAATTAACTTTGTGGTTCATAATGACAATTAAAGGGATTATGTCATGATTTTTATGATGTCGTTTTTATTTCTAAATTACACTGTTTACACTGAAATAATTTACTCTACAATATAAAATTTAATTCCTGAACCAGCACGTGTATTTTTTTAGTTAACATTGGTGTGTAGGCAGCCATCTCAGGTAATTTTGCCTGGTCTTGTGCTTTCAGAAAGCTGTTATCTTGTGTTAGGGAGCTGCTATCTAGTTACCTTTCCATTGTTCTGTTGTTAGGCTGCTGGGAGGGGGGTTGGGGTTGATATTACTCCAACTTGCAGTACAGCAGTAAAGAGTAACTAAAGTTTATAAGAGCACAAGTCACATGACTGGGGGCAGCTGGGAAACTGACCCATGTCAGATTTCTAAATTAAATATAAAAAAAAAAAGTTTGCTCTTTTGAGAAATGGATTTCAGTGCAGAATTATGTTGGAGGAGCACTATTAACTGATGTGTTTAGTAAAAAAATTTCCCATGACAGTATTCCTTTAAGTAGAAGGAAAGTTAGGTAATCATAAAGCAAAGTTAAAAAAATAAAACCTCAAAGATTCTATACTGCCAGCACTGTTTTTATGGGTTTATTTATTAAAATTCAGGTTTGGATAATGTTAGAGGTTTTTAATACTTTGAATAAACTTTAATTTAAAAAAAAAAGGCGAATGCTTTTTTATTATAATGTGATATAAAAAATCAGGGGGGAAAATCGTAATGACACAAATTTTTTACATTGTCAGTGGTTTCAAAAATTTGAAACGTGAGCTTGGCAGCTTTTAGATGGTAAAGTTTTACATTCGAGCTTTGCAAATATTCGGCGCTTAATAAATATCGTACTAAATACAGTATGTATACTGCATGTCAGTTGCCAGCTTTTGCTATTGGCTTATAAATATTCCCATTAACAAGAGACAGTCATATTGTACTTGTAACATTCTTGGAATAAAGTGTACCCTGAAAGATCCCTATACTTTTCATACACTCATTTTATATATTAATCCTGTAGGGGCACATAGGGGTTAATCTGCCCCTATGGCTTTAAGGCCCCACCCTTTTCTCAGTTACCAGGCAAAATCCTGTGTAGCTCAGTGTTATTGGCCAAGAGGTGTAATGACAACTTCCTGCCACACTGCACTATAGTGTGTGTAAGGAGTGGCCTCTTCCTCTTTGGCCTCTGGATGGTGATCCAGCTGGACGTGCCCGGGGGGGGTTGGGTACAGCTAGGCCCAGAAAGGCCCATATGCTTTGGAGAAGAAGTCGGGGACCAGGAAACCCCGTGAATGAGGTCAGCTATAGTAGGGCAGACTTGTAATTGTCTCTCTAGGAGAGAGAGGTAGATAGGTAAGAAAGAGCAGCTGAAGCTCCAACAAGGAGGCTCTGTGTGTTGCCTCAAGTGTAGGAACATCAGTGAAGATGGACTGTAGGGTAGAGGCTATTTCCTGACAAATCCCTGGAGGGAATGGTTGCACTGATTTACTGCAAATGCCTAATGGAGTTCTGCTTCAGCTGAATTACCTATTACCTGAAGCCTCTCCATATGCTGTTTCTGTCTATAAGCTCTTTATGAGTCTATCTGTTTCTGTGTGAGCTGTATAGTATTTTGTCATGTGCTAAAACCTCATCTCCTGCGGGAGTAAACCTGTGGTCATTGTCTCTGACTAATAAACCTTTTGTTTGTTTGCACTAAAGAACCTCCTGGCTCCCAAGTTTGTCTTTTTGTGTACAGTAGCCTGGTGGTTGTAGTTCCACTACACCGTAAAGGGAGAGCTTCCACTTAGCGAAGGCCCTGACAATGTGTGTGAGTCGCAGTGTGGCCCATGCTTATACTTCTGTACATGACAGATAAAACCGAGCTCACCCATACCTGCCAATGGTCCTCATTCTGCGGGACAGTCCCAATTAAGGAAGAAGTATTCTGTGATACACTGTCAAAGAAGGCATAGAGGCACCTGACACAGTTCAGGCAGACCTCCAAAGTGATAAAGCTTCCTTTGAACTGATGATGAATTGTGAGACTGAATGTAAGTTCTTTGACTATTTATATACCATTTATGTACCATGTTGGGGACCCCTGGTAGGCCGGGGGTCCCCATAATTTTTTGCCGTGAGATACATTCAATGCACTACATTTTCTACATATTGCTTATAACTCATGCATGAGAATGTAACCCAGCTGGAATCAGATTAGCAAAATTTACGCTAGACTTCCTTCGCCACCTCAGACCTGGCGAAGCGCAATAGAGTAGATAGGGGTTGTTTCCAAAAAAGTAAAAAATTTTTCTAAGTCCCAAAAAACGCTGGCGTGTTTTGTACATGATGGGTGATAGGCTGAAAAAGAGCGAACATTTTTTTTGGGGCTACCCTCCTTCTCCCCTACATTTCCTAACTCATGGCACCTTAACTATACAGTGGGCACATGTGTAGGGCAAAATAAAAATTTTATTTGCTGTTTTGAAGGTTTCCCAGGCTTGTGTAGTGCTCTTACATATACCACCATTGTAACTTCAATTTGGCGCCGTATGCAAATTAAGCATCGCTAGCGTAACTTTGCTTTGCTTGGCGAATTAACGCTAGCGCAACTTCGCAACCTTACACTTCCCCTGAGCGCAACTTCGGATTTTAGTGAATTTGCGTAGCGCTGGCTGCAGGGTGATGGTATTTTTAGTATTACCATTTTGACCTTGTGTAAGACAATATTCAGTAAAGGAAAACCTTTAGTAATAGTCAGGCAATTTATTCACACAGAATACAACATAATAGTTTTGTCTGGGTAAGCTGTTGGAGTAACACACAGAATGGCACGCAAGGACTTACCAAAGACCCACCTCTTGGTCCAAGCGTTATATAGCTTTCAGAAGGCATTTACGGTAATTGTGACAAGGGGTACACGGAAATACCATACATGATCTGGCGAGGAGACATACTGGCATATATATTTATACATTCCTGCAAGATGTAAAGTTTTGCAACATAAGAGTTTTCTGGTTCAAACTGTCCACAGCCTCGTAAACATCTGTTGGCTAAACATAGCCATTGTGGTAAAGCCAGCTATTGAGCAACACTTCTGCAAAAGGGCATAAGAGACATGCTGACACTCTGGAATCTAAATAACAGAGTGGAGATCATTTATTTGTATGGCCTACTATAAGTTATATGAGTGACCACTGTCCACAGTTGATCATTTGCCCTTATAGTCCATCCCTGTCTTGGGCCTGCCGTTCGTAACAAAGGATTGGGGGTTTCAAATAATAGATATAGACCCTCCGACACTAGCCATTCGTCCGTCATAGGAAATAGACTGTTCCAGATATAAAAGATATAAAAAATATAAACAAGGGGGGCCCAGGAGGTACAGGGGCCCCGTCAGGCCCTAATTAATGTGCCATTTTAAGATATATTGGTAAAACCAAAAACCTCTGGATATTTAGGGGGGCCCTAAGATTAATTTGCTGTGGGGCCCAATAGCAACTAGTTACGCCACTGGGGGGCACTGAATCTATCTAAAAAACAAATGTTCTGTAAGGCTACACATCTATTGTTATTGCTACTTATTAGTACTCATCTTTCTATTAAGGCCGCTCCTATTCATATTCCAGTCTCTCATTCAAATCAATGCAAAAGGTTAAATTAAAGGTGAACAACACCTTTAAAGGAAAAAGCTCCATGCCTTTAGTTACCTGTGCTGGTAGGTGGGCAGGGTAATGTTAAAAAATACATGGACCCCATGAATAAAATAAGTACCCCCCCTCTTCCCTCCAACTTATATAGTTCTTGCTATAGTGAAAAACTAAACCCCACCAACTTTGCCTTAAGGCCCCATTCATTACCATGCCCATTATAAAGGAGAACTGAATCCTAAAAATGAATGTGCTTGAAATGCCACATCTTATACACTGACATTATTAAACCAGCTTGGAGATTCAGCATCTTTATAGTAATAATGATCCAGGCCTTCAAAGATGAGAAAGGAGTTTCCCACATTGGGATCAACCATCATTTTTACCGTCCATGCCGGTAAAATACCGGCCAGGTGGCAAACCTAATAGGTGTCTCCTACCGACCTTAATTTGCATTTCATTTAGTATTGCAGTTAGGCTCAGGTACTCTCTATATGGTGAGAGATATATAAAAGGAGAAAAGTTTTTCCCTTAAATTGAATCTCATCCACAAGTGTTTTGCATAATAAACCATGAATAACATTTCTCATTTATTTAAATCTGGCCCTAATATGGATGACTGAACCCATAGCTCAGTGCTTCCCATATGCTCTCAGTCATTCAGCTGCAGGGGAGTACAATATAGTAGAATGTAAAAACATCTCCTTGAATCAAATATACAGTATCCTTTTTAGAAATTGATTCTGAGGCTATCGATTCTTACAGCATAATTATATATTCAGTTATGGCTTTTACTTGGGCTATTAGTTTGGATTATAAACAGTGGACTGTTTGCGCAAGTAAGCTGCTAAACATGGTGGGAGGAGGCACAAACTGGTAGAACCTGTTGAGTGACTAGATGGAAACTAGTTGTGGTTGGCAGAAAAAAACGAATCTCCAGGCATCTCAGGACTGCATGATGCCACAACAAAGGCCAGAAAGTCTTTCCTAACAACAGGATTAACTCAGTGATGTCAGCAACAATGAAAAGGAAAGATGCACAATTCCAGTATTGTGTGCAGGGCCTTGCAAAGGTATTCTGTCCCTTGACCGTGTTCTCATATTTTACTGAATTAAAAGTTCTACAATTACATTTTGTTCCCTGGGATATTTTTACTTCAAAGCACTGAAAGCCAAAATTAGTTTAATAATGTGGCATTGCTTTATATATTGTTTGTATAAGTATTCAGTATTTTGTAGAGACACCTATTGCAGCTTTGGAGTAAGTATGTACCAGATTTGTATTGTCGGACTGGACAGACCAGTGGCAGTGGCAGAACTAGATATTACTGGGCCCCACAGCAAATTATTTTTTTAGAGGTCTATATGAATTAGGGCCTCATGGGGACCATATACCTCCTGGGCCCCCCCACAGCTGCAGGGTCTGCTTCCACTGTAGTTACACCCCTGGGAAAGACCAATCAGTACTAGTGGCCACAAGTTTTTAGGAGTAGGGGGAAGCACAACTTAAGGGCCAGAGGCGTCCACAGAAAAATTTCCAGGGGGGGCATTAGAAGCCTTCGTTTATGGAACGCATTTTAGGACAACGTCAGGAGAACAAATGCTCCTGCATGCACTTTCCTAACGAAGTAGTATGCAGACTCGCCTCTTATTATACACTCACTGATCCGAAGAGGCTGCAGTCACACCTCCATGCTGCCCACAGATGCTGTTGCAATCTTCCCCCTTGTGGCTCAGCCCTCCCTCCTCAGGCCTTGTCGCTCAGCCCTCCTTTCTCAGCCTTCAGCACTCCTGATGATGTCCTAAAATGCATTCTGTACAAGTCATGGGGGGCAAGTGCCCCCCTTGCCCCTATCTGCGGACGCCCATGCACACAGTAGCTCTTTACACCTTTCTTTCTGGTTTTTTTAGTAGTAGTAAGCAGACTCGCCTCTTATTATACACTCACTGATCCGAAGAGGCTGCAGTCACACCTCCATGCTGCCCACAGATGCTGTTGCAATCTTCCCCCTCGTGGCTTATCCCTCCCTCCTCAGGCCTTGTCGTTCAGCCCTCCTTTCTCAGCCTTCAGCACTCCTGATGATGTCCTAAAATGCATTCCGTACAAGTCATGGGGGGCAAGTGCCCCCCCTTGCCCCTATCTGAGTAAGCCCGTGCACACAGTAGCTCTTTACACCTTTCTTTCTGTTTTTTTTTTAAGTGTTGGGAGGTATACATCTGCTATCCAGTGTGTTCTTCTTTAGCCTTCTGAGGGAGGGGGCCCAACTCTAGTTACACCAATGGCATAAGTACAGGGGAATCCATATATCCATATATGGGCCCTTATAAATAACAGAGCTGATGGACAATTTGTTCCCCAACTATTCCACTTATTATTGTGTTCACTGCCCAAAAAGTTATGCTTTCCCTTCACACTCTGTGGCCAAAATAAATGGGTTAAACATAGTGATGAGCAAAAATTTTCACCAAGTTTTGCTGCAAAAAATGATGGCCATTGACTCTAATGGATTAAAAAAATTGCCACGCATCAAAAATTTGTTGCGCAATTTGTCGCATGTCAAAAGTCAAAAGTGTGAGTTCAGATCTTAATTTGCTTTGAATTCACTGCAATTCGTTATTTGGGAACACTACTTCTACATTACTGCAAAGTTAATACCAGCCATTGTGTTGGAAGTCAAAACCATATTCTCATTATAACTAGAGAATGGCTACATTGATGATTTAAAAATGTCACAGGGGATTTTTAGGGCCCAAAACTGCTCCCATATTTCTGATTTTGACAAACCAGAGCTGGGACATTAATTCAAGCATTTTATTCATTTTTAGGTCTGAACAAAAGACACTTCATGGATCATTTAATATTGGCAGGCCTAGTGCTAAGACTGTGGTTGCTGCCATTTTTGGAAAACATATACCAGCCTTCCTTTAGTTTTATGATTTTTCTCTTTTACTAACATTGACATCAAGCAACATTTTCAGTAACGGAACTAAGGAAGGGTGGCCCCGGGTGCAGGCCATGCAGCAGGGCCCCCAACCCCCTCCGGAAGCAGTTTTCTGTGCACCTCTGCATCAGCGCCAGCGACTGGAGAGCCCCGAGTGGGTGCGGGCCAGGGTGAAATCACACTCCCTGCACCCCCGGTAGTTACTCCCCTGGCCATTTTATACTGGCCAGGCTGGTAAAATAAAGGCCAGGTGGCAACTTTACTTAGTACTGAACTCAATCAGATATTACTGCCCCAAAAATGGAATTAACAATACACCTTTTTAAGAAAATATATGCTTATATATGCTTCTGTAATGTGTTGTTTATTTAATTTGTTGGTGGTGCTTCCGGTGGTGTTTGTGATGCAAGGTGCTGCATGTGCTGATGAAAAGGAGAAATACTAAAGTTAAAAGGATGGTCACTGACCCCAAAAGTGTAGTTATAATGGAGTAATCTGCACAGTATAATGGTAAGTACATCAAATAAGGAGAGTTAAGCAGGGCAGAAAAAAAGATCCTATACTCAAAGGGTGTTGGAAGGCAATGAGCAAAAATTTTCAGCAGGTACAGATTCACAGCAAAGTTCCACAGCCATAGACTTAAATGTATTTAGCACTGAAAAAGTTGCCATGACTTTAATACAGTATATTTCATGAATTGTGTGGTTTTGCAAATTTTCCCCACGGTTTCATGAATATTTCAGCAAAGCAAAACTGGAGAGATTTACTGAACTGCAGCCCCTAGAAATAGTAAAAGGATTACAGGGAATAGTTAACGTGGTTATTCACCTTCACCTTTTTAGTTCAGTTGTTTTCAGATTGTTCACCAATAAATAATTTTCTTCAATTGCTTTCCATTTTTTATTTTCTTCAGTTTTTTTTATTCTAAAGGTCAGTCTAGCAGCTCATTGATCCAGGTGCAGATTCTGGACTGTTACAATTTGCTCCATTAGTTGTTACATTTCTCAGCAGCATCTGTGGAATATTAGCAACTATTGTATCAATTCTAACAGCTACCTGTAATGAAACACAGGGATTCTGTAATGAAACACAGGGATTCTGCTCATCAGGGACAAAGATAAGAAATATATCAATTAAATGTATCAGTTTAGAACAGTAAGAAAAGAAGAGAGTATTTATAACCTAAGGGTTGTGATATTGCTCATATTTATAATTAACTTATATAACAGGGCTGATATGTTATGCCATGCTAAGTTAATGGCAGCACCACACAAAGAACTATAAAATGTTATCTAAGTGCACAAAAAGTGATCAAAATGCTTATATTTAAGATAATAGCTGAAGTTGAAAAAAGACTGTAGTACCTGTAACATGCCGCATGCAATGATGATGTCATTAATGATGTCACTCAAGTGGCACCTGCCATAGGGCTACACTGGTTGACAGTTGGAAAGTCGTTGGTGAGAGAGGAGAGAGGTGACGGAGAGATAGGAGGTAGGAGAGACGGCAGAGTGCATTTTTTTTGTTAAAATGGAGAAGGAGCGAGTTAATTTTGATGGACCAGGAGTGACTATGGACACTAAAAGGAAGAGAGAGAGTAAAGAAGAGAAAGGACCAGGGAAGAAGAAGGGAAAGAAGAAACACCATGAAGAGAAATCAGAGGGGAAGACTGGAAGAAGAGACAGCGACCATTATTCTGAAGAGCGTCCCAAGAAGAAGGAAAAGAGGTCCAGGGAAATCAGCCCAGAAGGTAAGGAGAGAAAATTTTAAAAAAATATATTTTTAATGGTTTATCCCAGGATATCTTTTGACTTTGGTCTGGGACCCAGAGCCCAATACATAAGGGGTGTCAGTTTGTTATATCTGGGGACCTGCTTGTGTTTTTATATGGCCCCTAATTTTATTTAACTGTCCTGTATCCAACTTGGTTCATCTTGATAGGTGCAAATATATTTCTATTGCATTTTACAGTATATGCTATTGAAAGCCTATTGCAAAGCAACCCATTTTCAGCTGAGATGAACCATTTATGGATAGGGGTGTTGCCAGCCTGCAGGACATTCCCAATAGCTCACACAAAAAAAGCCAACATTATGCATGTATTTGTCATCCATGATGACAATATTTTTGTGAAGATTCTCATTCATCCAGGTCATGGTATATCTGTAGAAATAAGTCAATATACTGGACTTGCTGTGTTTTTCTCAAAGATGTTTCTGCAGTTATCCAACTGGCTTTCTCAGAAGTTTAAGGGTTTTCTACCCAAAATGAGTTGCAATATGTTTGTAAAGATTCCCATTCATCCAAGTCATCTCAAAGAAATGACAGATGACTAGGGAAACAGCAAGTCTAGTTGATTTGACTTGTTGCTACAGAATTGAATGACAATATTATTTCCCCACCATAAAAGCTCCAGTGTAACTGCCATAACTGACACTCCCCCTGAAACTCCTCAGCCCATAGCCCAGAATCCAACTGTAGCTTATATTTTCTTCTATATAATTTATCCATAGCAGAAAATGCCCAATGTGCCTTCAAATAGTGCACCCATATTCTATAGCCTTCATTACCCTGCAGTGACATGCACCATAGTCCATAATTGTTTTACCTAGACCGCCTTGAATGCCTGGAATTGTAATAGTGAAGCATGAAAATGATATATATCAAGTAGATATCTGTCTACAAATACATATTAAAATATTGTATTTTGTATATTTGTTTGTTAGCTCTCTACCTATTATCCTTGGGACATTATTATTAAGCTCAGGACCTGGGGTTTTTCAGGATAAGGGGTCTTTCTGAAATTTGGATCTTCATACCATATCTACTACAAAATAATTTAAACATGAATTAAATCAAATAGGATTGTTTTGCCATTTATCCATTAAGGAGTAATAATATCTTGGCTAGGATCAAGGTACTGTTTTATTATTAGAGGGAAATCATTTGTAAAAGGGTCTCTGGATAACGGGTGCCATACCTGCATTAGGGAAACTTAGATAAAGCATGTGATCACTCTACAGTCCTCCCTACTTGTAGAGATGCTGATGGGTAACACAGGTTGTTACCTGATAAACCTTTGCTTTGATTCTGTATAAATGAGGTTCATTTAGCAAAAGTCATGTGTGTCATATGAACCCCATTTTTAGATTATTTTGTATGCAACTTTCCAGGTTAGAATAAGGGCTGATTTAAAGCACAGGATCCCAGCAGCCCTATATATATTAGGACAATCTGCTAGAAATCCAAAACAGGATTGAATAGAACCTCCAAAGTTAAAATTCAGTACTAGTACTCTTTTTAGTACTATTGTTATTATTATTATTAATCTTTAATAATCATAATAATCATAATCACCATTTAAGTATATATTTGTACATAAGAGAAAAGTAAATCCTTAATAATAATTCCATTCTGTGCCTTGTCTGTATATATTCTATCATGCCATTTGTAAAAGAAGCTTTATTCAAAAGATAAAACAGTTAATGGAGTCCTCTGTCCTGATAGGCACTGGACTAATTCATAGTTACATAGTTACATAGTTAAATTGGGTTGAAAAAAGACAAAGTCCATCAAGTTCAACCCCTCCAAATGAAAACCCATCATCCATACACACACCCCTCCCTACTTTTAATTAAAATTCTATATACCCATACCTATACTAACTATAGAGTTTAGTATCACAATAGCCTTGGATATTATGTCTGTCCAAAAAATCATCCAAGCCATTCTTAAAGGCATTAACTGAATCAGCCATCACAACATCACCCGGCAGTGCATTCCACAACCTCAATGTCCTGACTGTGAAGAACCCTCTCCGTTGCTTCAAATGAAAGTTCTTTTCTTCTAGTCTAAAGGGGTGGCCTCTAGACTAGAAGAAAAGAACTTTCAAATTCCCTAAGTCAGCCAGTTCTAAGCAACTTTTCAATAGGTCTTCATTATTTATAGTTTTTTTAATTATTTGCATTCTTCTTGTGAATCTTTCAGCATTCAAATGGGAGTCACTGACCCCATCTAAATAGCTGCTTATAGCTGCTTATTATTAATAATCTTTTTATTCAGGCCCTCTGCTATTCCTGTTCTAGTCTCTTATTCAAATCAATGCATGGTTGCTAGGGTAGTTGTAGCCTAACAACCAGATGAAACTGGAGAGCTGCTGAATAAAAAGCTAAATAACCCCAAAACCATAAAAAATGAAAACCAATGGAAATTGTCTCAGAATATCACTCTCTACATGATACTCCAGGTTAATTTAAAGATAAACAACCCCTTTATTAAACATGTCATTGAAGAATATGTCCCATGTGCCACAGGCCTTAAACTGATCTTATAAATGGGGACTGGGATGGGATCAGGGTATTATGTCAATATGTATCACTTCATCACAGTGTTATGGATGGGCTAGTTAATTTTTAGTATCACGTAAAGAGTGGTATTCTGAGATAATTAGTAATTGGCTTTTGAGTTATTTAGATTTTTATTCAGTTTGCCATTACAGCAATCTGGTTGCTATGGTCCAAATTACCCTAGCAACCATGCACTCATTTGAATAAGATACTGGAATATGAATAGGAGAGGGCCAGAATAGAAAGATGAGTAATAACAAGTAAAAATAACAATACATTTGATAGCTTTACAGAGCATTTGTTTTTTAGATGGGGTCAGTAAAAAAGTCAGAAGAAGAAGGCAAATAAAAAACAATGCAAAATAAGGATCAATTGAAAAGTTGCTTAGAACTGGTCATTCTATAACATACTAAAAGTTGGCTGATAGTATAGATAAACATACAATACATCACATTTAATTAATCTTCCTTTTAAGTTCTTTACTTTATTTACAGAAGAATTTTAGTAATGAGTACTGGCTTAATATCATAGGCATCTTGGGCATTTTTTATCCAAACTTACATTTTTAAATATATGATAATTAACATATCCATTGTATGATCTAGGTGAAAGTGCCCAGAAGAGACCCCGTGCTGATCCTGAAGGCTCGAACCTGCTGCATATTTCAAGCTACACCTTCCATTCCGTGATTGGTGAAGGAGGATTTGGCAAGGTGAGTGACAGGCTTCAGAAAAGGAAGAAGTTGTTCTTTATTAATATGGTTATTATGGTATGGACATGATTGGAACCAGAAGAAAATGTATTTTAATAGAATTAAGTCCTGATATTCTTTAAAAGAATTTAAGGAAAATGATAACTGTTTCCTTCTATCTTAGAACTGTTAATATACACCAGTATATTTTGAGTATTAAATGATTCCTTTAACCCTTAAATCATGTCCATTTATTACATCCACAATGTCCTCAAAAGAAACGTATCAATGTATTTACATTATTCTCTTTGCCTTTCTCAGGTTATGTTGGCTTCATTAAAAGACAGGAGATTAAAGTTTGCAGTTAAAATCTTAAAGAAAAAGCCCGGGAGTAGCAGTAACATCCAGACCGAGGCAAATATACTGAAGCTGACAAGCGGAAGCCCATACCTGTGCCAAGGATTTGCCGCTTTTCAAACACAGGTACAAATCTGCCAAGAACTTTTATCTGGCATAATATATAGTATTATATACAGGCAGTCCCAGGTTACGTATGAGATAGGGGCTGTAGTTTTGTTCTTAAGTTGAATTTGTGTGTAAGTTAAAACATATATATTTACTTATTAAATGCAGTAAGACAGATGTTTGTCTTAACATAGTAGGTATTTTTACCTTTCTGTGCTTTGCAGTAGACAACAAATACCAGAGGGGATTGGTAAAGGTGGTTTATTAAAGAAAAATGCTACCACAGTATATTACTGTGAGTTGTATGTGTCGGGTGTATGTAACTCGAGGACTCCCTGTAGTATAATATAGTATCATAAAATACTTATTTACATTTAGTGAAGACATAATACTGCCCTTACACACATTACATTAGCCCTGCTTGCCTTGCACTACCCACACACACCTTCAAACTGGACATATTTTAATCTCTTTTCTTTTGTCTGTGTACCCAGCGGCATGCCTTCCTCATCATGGAATATGTCAGCGGGGGAAGCCTGAGGGATCAGCTGGAGAGTCACGGCCCACTGGACATGACCAGAGTCGAGTAAGTGGCACATGGAGGAATGTGGTAAATGGGAACATTCTACGTTTCAGAGGTTACATGGAGGGGAGGGCCTCACGTATCCCAGCAACCAGGCACTGGCTTTATATACAGACTTTCACGGGATGGGGGCTGAATAAAAAGATAATTAATAAAAATGTTTTTCCCTTAAAAAGGTTATATTCTGCAGAAATAGTCTGTGGTCTCCAGTTCCTTCATGACAACGGCATCGTTCATAGGTGAGTCTTCTATTTCACCCTCTTCTTGTTCTGAATTATTGTTTTTATTTTCTAAATGTTGAGCAAGTGATGACTTTTTACTTATGCGCTACAGGAGTCCAAATACAAAAAAATCTGTGCAAACCTCAAGCAGGTGCTAATTTAGAAGAACTAGTATTCACAAGTACAGGGGACCTGTTATCCAGAATGCATTAAATCCAGAATTAATTATATCTTAGTTAGGATAAAGTACAAGGTACAGGTATGGGATCTGTGGAAACCCTTTATCCAGAAAGCTCCAAATTATGTGAAGGCTCTCTTCCTTAGACTCCATTTTATCGAAATAATCCAATTTTTTTTAATTATTTCCTTTTTCTCAGTTTCAATAAAACAGAACCTTGTACTTGATCCAAACTAAGATATAATTAATCCTTATTGGTGGCAACACAAACCTATTTTGTTTATTTAATGATTAAATGATTTCCAGTAGCCTATGAAGATCCAAATTACAAAAAGATCCCCAGGTCCCGAGCATTCTGGATAACAGGTCCCATACCTTTACTATTTTATTATAACAGAGAAAAAGGAATATTTTTATTAAAAAATTTGGATTATTTAAATAAAATGAAGTCTATGGGAGATGGCCTTCCTGAAACTCTGAGCTTTCTGGATAAATGGTTTCCGGATAATGGATGACATACCTGTACTTTGTGCATATCATTTTTATAGTTACAAATATGTGCTCATTTATATACCTAGCACTGCGAGTGTTACATTAATACAGAAAGGCAGATATTTTAATGTTCCCATCCAATCTCGTTAAAAATAGATTTTAATTTAACATTCAGATTCAAATTCAGTCAAAAATGTCTCATCCAGCTAAATTCTGATCCTTAGAATTCTGGATAGTGAAACAAGGTAATACATTTATAATACTGTGAGTTGGGAGAGCAAAGACAGGATCAGAAGATACATGTACATACCTACATCACTCACTACAATAACCAGATATATATCAATATCCTCTGGCAAACATTATCACACTATATAAACATTGTCTCATCCTTACAACTCTTTTAGCTGGTGTTCTTTCCCTAGTCAATAGACAAGTGAACTGGGCAAAGTTTGGTCGACAAACCTGTAGTCCACATGAACTGGTGTGAATATCCCTCCAAACAACATTGTGCTTTCAAAAAAGCCAACACTCTGTTTTCTATGATATTCTGCTTCCCTGAGACCTGTGTGTTAGCCTGATTGTGATTTCACCTATCTTGTTATTTGTAAAATCAACATAACATGCAATTTTCTCCTACTTTCCATAATTTGGACTATCTTTTTATTACAGGGATCTCAAACCAGACAATATTCTATTGGACCATGAGGGTCATATAAAAATAGCAGATTTTGGCATGGCCAAGCAGAACATTTTTGGCAGTAGAACCATCACTGGCCAGGCTGGAACCCTTGACTACATGGCTCCGGAGGTAAGAAATTGAAGTATTTTCTACAGAATAATCCTGCAAGTACATTCCTGTTTGTTTACCTGTTGCTCTGGGCCCAGCTACATATACCAACTGGCCTGTCATTACTCACTGAATCCCATACACTCTATGGCTACTCAAGTTTGTACCCAGAGCAATGTCAGCCCAGGTTGTGATAAGTCCCCTCAACTTTATAGTTAAACTTTCCCACCCTCCATGAATACTGATAATTATAAGAAAAAAGGACCCACTCCTCTAGTTTCATTGTGTGGCAGTTTCCCTTAGGAACATACTAACTGCAAGGATTTATAAATCAGAAAGGCCCCAGTTTACCCCAACATTGTAGAAAGTTCAAAATAGTAATTTTTTTTTTCTATTAAAGATCACCTCAAACAAGGGTTACAATGCGGCGGTGGACTGGTGGGCATGTGGAGTCATCATCTGTGAAATGGCCACTGGAGAGATCCCATTCCCAGATGACAGCGATGATGAGGACTTTAGCGACGAACCCAACATCCCTTCCTGGCTGAGTAAGGATCTCAAAGATCTGCTGAGAAAGGTGAGAATTTTATTTTTGTTTGAATTTTCGAATTTTGTTTAAAAGAAAGAAATAGTTAAACTAAAGGGCACATTTACTAAGCTGGAGTGAAGGATTCAAAGTAAAAAAAACTTAGAATTTTGAAGGTTTTTTTTGGGGTACTTCGACCATCGAATAGGCTACTTAGACTTCGATTCGAACAATTCGAACTAAAAATCGTTTGATTATTCGACCATTCGATAGTCGAAGTACTGTCTCTTTAAAAAAAACTGACTACATACTTCGCCACTTTAAACCTTAGACTAAGTACTTGCGGTAAATCCTTCAACTTCGATATTCAAAGTTGAAGGATTTTACGTTGAGGGTCGAATTTGAGGGTTAATTAACCCTCGATATTCGACCCTTAGTAAATGTACCCCTTATTGTTCTGCTAGCTGGTTGCTAGAGCCTAGTCATCCTATTAGTCTATGAGTCCAAACAGAAGATCAGAAAGAGAGGGCCTAATAACGTAAGTAGTTCAAATAATTGAACATTCACAGTTGGTCTACAGTATGTTTGGCAGAATAGAATTGCTAAAAATTCAAAGTAAATACAAATAAAAGACCAAGTGAAATGATTGAATTTAATAAAAACATTTTTAAAAACAGTGACCATACCCTTTACTTCTTTAACAGAGTCCACATACAGTAGTTAATAGTGACTAGGCTCTTTGCTATTTGAGATTATTACTGGCGGGTTCATTACACAGACCCATATCTGCAATATTCAAATAAAGGTTTGTGTTTCTTTAGCTACTGGAGAGGAATCCTGACCGGCGTCTTGGTGTGTATGGCAACATCAGACAGCACCCATTCTTTTCAGCCATTGACTGGGAGGAGCTGGAATGGCCGCCAGTACCATCGGCTTTCGACCTTGAAACAGTAAGTACATGGCTGCTGAAATATTTACACTTATTATACAGAAAATAGAAATAGATATGTAATATATATGATGAAACAAGCAACTCAAGTAGAGAAATCAAAGGTGATCTAAATTACAAAACATAACTTTATCTAAATTTACTCGGCATGCTTTTCAAAACAATTTGCCATTTAGATTCATTTTCTAGTGATTTCTGAGGTGTTTAGAGTTTTACACTTATATTACCAGTGTTTCAGCTCGGCAGCTCTATTTTAGAGTCAAGAGTCTCAGTGACCCCAGGATTAACGGACTATACAGGTGGCACATATTGATCAGTTAGGAAGCTCACAGCTCTCTTTGAAACCTACCTGTATAGAATGCAGTACATTAGGATGTGTATAACCTTCTGTTGGACTGGCTGATTACTTACTAATAGTTCAAATACCTTTACTGAATATTTAATATCATTAAGACTAACGAGTGTTTTTCTCCCTTTTATACAGTCATCAAGGGAGCAGATGAAGCCATACGAAGGAAAGGCTCTATCGTTCCTGGAGTCCCAGAAGAACAACAACGCATCAGGGGACACAATGAACATTCCAGGCCTTTCCTTCATAGATTCTACTTGGCAGGATTAAGTTTCAGTAACCATCAACTATGAATTTCGGAACAAGAACATCTCCACCTGCTGCATTGAGACACCATCATACTCTGCAATGCCTGGTCGTACCATCTGATCCAGTGCCACCTGGGAAACACCTTCTAGACCTCACCCAGTAACACCGGGAAGAGGTAAGTATATTTATATTTATTTAGAGCGAATGGTGCGTGATTGTGTGAGAGAATGTGAGATATGAAAGGCTAAGGACGTAACAGGACAGGCAGAGATGGCTCCTCTTATAGGAACCAAATTCCATCAGGCTCTGCTGTCTGTCTGTGAAGCACATACCCTGTTTTAATGTGCAGACAACTGATCCAAATCAGGAAGGGTTTTTTTCCCCTTCTGTAGCAAATTGGCCCCCGCTTCAGATGGGTTTTTTCTTTCCTCTGGATCAGTTGGAATGTGCAAAGGGTTGTGCTTCACAGACATGTCTTTATCAACCTCCATAGTTATATTGTTATTATTATTCTACTATTGTTATAATGTTAATGTTTAGTATTATATATGTTAGAGGAGGCAAGGCCTGTTATGCCCGGAGTGAATGGTGTGTGAATGGCCAGTAACATGGTTGAAGCCTTGGCGTGGCGTTACTGCTCACATGAGTATAAACAGTGCCAGGCCAAGTCGGTTGGGTGCCCTAAGCAACCCGGCCGACCACGTTGTGCATGTGCAGAAGAGTGCAAGTGGCGAGATATCATGAGTGCGCCTGCGCAGAAAAGCGGAAGCGTGAGTGCGCATGCGTAGAAGCACAGAAATATCATGAGTGGGCATGCGCGGAAGATCGCACACTCGGATACTGAAGAAACTGCTGGCAAAGCTCCTGGACACAATGGTCTGAACTAGGGAAAGGCGTCAGAAGAGGTACATGCCTGGCGCCCCTCTACCTTTGTGCCCTAGGCACCTGCCTCTTCTGCCTACCCCTAGTTCCAGCCCTGAGTATAAACATGTGCTAATTTAACCAATTGTGAGACTGTAATATTGTCAGAAACTGTATTTATTTAAGTCCAATCACGGGAATTTCAAAAGTGTGGCCATAATGATTTTCCTACATTTTGGATCAACTGTATAATCATTAAGACAATATATGGGAGTTGGTAAGTAAATGTGCCAGATATTCTTCGCCCAAACTACACAAAAGTACAATTTGGCATGTGGCATCTCATACCATTCCAGACATTTAGACAATGGTCTAATTATTATTATTTTATTCCCTTGTATCACAACCCTGCAGCCCAATGAGTTGCTGAATATAAAATTATCCATTTATTTCCCTATCTCTTAGGCTTAAGGGTTGTAAAGCAGTAATTAGTGCTCTAGTGGTCATACCTAACTTTCTGCTACACAGGAACCTTACTTAAAGGAATAAAATGAAATATATTATTATGCAACTAGATACCTATTTTCAGATAATGGAATATTATCAGCTCTAATTAACTATACATTACTCATTGTTTTTGTTTAAATATTCAGAAGGGGTTTTTTACAGTGAGAGCTGTGAAGATGTGGAATTCTGTCACTGAATCAGTTGTACAGGCTGATACATTAGATAGCTTTAAGAAGGGGTTGGATGGCTTTTTAGCAAGTGAGGGAATACAGGGTTACGGGAGATAGCTCATAGTACAAGTTGATCCAGGGACTAGTCCGGTTGCCATTTTGGAGTCAGGAAGGAATTTTTCCCCCTCTGAGGCAAATTGGAGAGGCTTCAGATGGGTTTTTCGCCTTCCTCTGGATCAACTGGCAGTTAGGCAGGTTAAAAAAATGTAAAGGTTGAACTTGATGGACGTGTCTTTTTTCAACGTAACTTACTATGTTATTATGTTATTAAATCATATATATCTGTTTTTTTGGTAATTGTGTCCCTTCTGTCATTGTACCTCTGCAGTTAAAAATGCAGACCCCTAGAGGGTCCTTTGTTCACCTAGATAGTGATTTCCTCTCCCTGGGGGTTAAGTGTAATTTAATAGTGTCCTAAATAATGCCCAGAAGGGGGCAGTGAGTTCTGATATAAAAGGGTAGAGCACCATGTGTCTTTCCTGGGACTTCATCTCACTGGGAGGTGGATACAGGTCCAGGGCTCCAGTTTGTGTTAAATTATAGATAAGGTTAGCTAGTGATAGTCTGTTTATGTTTATAGTCGCTCTAGGAGTGAAAGGGAGGTTTTGGGAAGATAGTGAGCAGCCTTTCGCTCCAATGAGGAGAAGCAAAGTGATTAGGACCCCGCAGTATCAACCCGCTAGTATCGGGACCTTTAGTGGGTGAGTTGAGTACCAGATAGGGTGCCAAGATACAAGACCTCAAATAAAGGATCCCCGAGATTAGAGAATCATTCCCAGGAGGAAGTCCTCTGCTAGAAGTGTGGTATTTCACAATGTCCCTTTGTCTTGGTAATGAATATCAGTTATTGAATTGATCAATCACAAAGAAGTGACTGTTAAATGCATTTATTATGTTATCTACCATTAATAAACATGTTCATTGCTGAAAAAAGCTCTGTGGTTTGGATTCTTTACTACCAGGGGCAAGGTATAAGGTACCGGGAGTTGCTGGGAATTGCTCGGGCAGCAACGGTTACTTGGCACCGGGGAAGAAACATATTCATATTCACACACTACAAACTATACTTTACATCATACCCACGGGTGGGCTACACATGTGCAAAACAGACAGTAAATCTATTTTTAAAATGCCAGAATTTTACATGCTGCAAATTTAGTAACTAGGGATTATTTGCCTGCTAAATATCTGATACTAAATTTCTGATACTACAAATTGAAACCATGAATTCTGTATTAGAAGGTAATATTCCTCTTAATGCTTTAGGAATCTGTAGAAGTGCTCCCCACTAGTGTCCATTCACAAAAATGTACAATTGTAATGATCATAATGATAATTTTCTATCCTACACACTACATCCATTTTATTCCAAAAACACCTTCCACTGTTATTTCCTCCTCTGTTTTATCATTGGGCTATGGACAAAATGTGATTGGCTGCATCTGATCACAAAACCTTTTCCCACATTATTGGGTCACTTTCGTACTTTTCTTTTTGCTTCTGCAACCTTTAGATGTTATTTCATATGGTTCCTTTTGAGTATGTATTTCTGCCATTCTCCCATACATGCCAGTAATAGGCAAACCTGTAGATATAGTTGGCCTATACTCAGTGTGTATAGTGGTAGTAAGTATAATTCTGGGATCTGTTTTTCATGAGCAGGGACTGTGTATGGTGTTACTGCAGAAGGAAGAATATCCCAGTCCAAGCCCTCACCTCAGTCCAGCTCAGGATTTGTGGCATTATTTAAAACAGGGTGTACAGAAGTCTCATGCCACTAACCTGAGCATCATAGAGCAAATCTGCCAGGAAAATCACTGCCAAATAGTGTACAAAGTTAGTACATAAATAGTCCAAAAGGCAAGGCTATTTCATTATTGCTGGCTTTTCACAATTGGTGTGGAGACTGAATACGTATAAAAAAGAAAGTATGGCTTTGCTTTGAAAAATAAAAATAACATGTCAGCATGAGATGTGTTATTCCTGATAATGAAACAATGAGTCTAGGTGTGAATACTTTGGCTCTGTAGGCCAAGTGTAAAACAATACAGAGAACACTGCATTTTCCCTGTCAGTCTTTACTAAAGAAATTCTTGCCCAGGCTGATTATACAGGAGATAAGTGAGATGACTGATCTAGTTTTTACAACTAAATAAATAATGCAAAGCTTCCCATGGGCCATTTGTAGGTAAACCCCAGGGAGTATTAGCTGCTGCCTGGCTCCACAAGGTTTTTAAGGTTAGAGGTAAAATTGAGGGGGGGGGTTAAGAAGCAGGAAAGTATAGAGGTTCAGAAAAGTGTAGGAAGGGATAATGAACTACATGCTCAGGGCCAACACTAGGTGCAAAAACATGGGAAGACTTGCATTCATCAAAGATCTTTATAGAGAGTACTTGACCCTGAACGTTGCCACCTCTCTGGTTTTTACATAGGCTGAAAACGTTGCTGATGTGACCAAAATGTGCCTATTCTCATGTTATGCATCTTAAAAATGCCCCCTCATGTCATAGACCCACCCTAACTGTCACCCCCCCCCCCATAAAGTCACTAATCAATCCCCTCAACACTCTCGGCCCCGCTGTGTACTGATAGATTCCCAGTCTTGCTTTCTATGGTGGGTGATGCACAGATTTTCTGCAAAGCATTGTGCCTTCAAGCCGCAGAATCTTCCAACTCACAATATAAACAGGTGGGGGAGAGGCTGCATTACACTATGAGACTAAGGGGATAGGGAAATTGTATTCAGTCTTTAGAATCAGGTATTTCTGTATAAATAATATATATTTATTTATGGAAGTTCATATAATGTTTATCCACCTTTTCTTCATAAGCCAAAATGAATGAGCTTTCATCAAAAAGGGGGTATATTTTGTGTTTAACTCACTATATGGCTGAAATGACAATAAAATCCACTTGACTTGACTTGACTTGACTACGATATTTAGTGGCATAATTGGTATTTTGAACTTAGATAAGGGTTTACTGATGCCCTGACACAAGTGCAAGGGGAGCAACATAATGCCTCCTTCACTAAGCACTAACGGGGGAATGTAATAAAAATCGCTAACGGAAAAACTATTCGCAATGCGAAAAGTTATGCCTTTGTGCGAACAAATTTTGCTTTGTGCAAATTTAATATAGCTTTTGCGAGCCCGGAAACTGTTTAGCGACCACTTCCGTTTGCGAATTTTATAGTTTGCGCCAATGCGCAGTCAATGTAATAAAACTTCTTACTGAAAAGTCGTTATGAAATGAAAGATTACGACACCTTCAAGCACTTCTTATGAGTGCGCAATTAAAATTCGCAATGCAATAACAGTTTAAGGAACAATATTACATTGCGAGATGTGGATTTTTAGTCTTGTTGGTGCGAATTGTTTTGCTCTTTGCGACTTTTATTACATTCCCCTGATAGTGTCCGATTAAAGATCCAATGCAATGTGCAGAGCTGGAGGACACAAGGCTGCCCCACTCTTACCATGTGTCACAGGGCAGGGGGAAAGGACAGGGATCATTTTAACCATGTGCCTGTGTAGGGTTTTGCCCAGTCCCTAATTGCTCTACATTTGTCACATTTCAACCCACCAATAACATTACAGTTCACTAGCTTTTACACCAGCTAAAAGGATACACTTTCCCTAAGAAAACTCAGTTCCTGCCAAACCTTGGATATGCAGGATTGATGCAGTTTTCACAATTTTTATCAAGGGTGTCCTACAACAAGAATAAGAACACAAGGAAAACAAGGCAGATATAGTGTAGACCAGACTAAACAAGTTCAAGGAACTGTATAGCTAAAGCACAAGCTAAAGAGAGAAGAGACTACAATGGCAAGTTACAGGCACAAAGCAGAACAAGGGACAAGGCATGGATAACATTGATCCACTACTGGAAAGGACAGAGCCAGAGAGCAGGAGGTTGAGAGCTTGATTCTAGTTAAGGGCAGTACAGCCACTTGTAGTTACATTAGTTCTCTGCCTTTTTGCAAACCATTAAAAAGATTCTAGTAAATTTGACTTTGCTCAGAACCAGTATCACTTTTTTAAGGCCCCTGATGTCTCTGCAATGGACACTTCCAATTAACCCTACATTCTATTAACAGCTTGCATTAAATCCCAACTGAACAGAGGCACTGCCACAGAGTAATCAGTGTCCTTTTAGTACGTAACAGCCCCCCTGAGCCTGAAAAATACAGCATTGATAGTCATAAGTGGAATAAATATTTAGTAGTCAAGAAGTAGCAAAATGTGCAGTTTTGGGTGTCATTTTCTTCATCAGACACTTATTACATTGTGACTTTGCGCATAGCACGTTGCTAAGCAAAATACCTTCTACATTGCACATATCTCATTTCTAACTTTTCCACATTCCCCAAAAAGAGTCTGAATGCCGTTGTGAAGAGATTTTGACAGGGACATTCTGCCCCTATGATGTACAAGTAGATAGTGGAAATGTACAGGTAACAGTAGCAGAAAATTGTCAAACTTAAAGCTTGTGCTGAGGTCACTGAATGAGGTTGTGTTGGGGGAGACAGGGAGACTGGCTAGGACCTTGAGGATACTATAATCACTGGTGTGTCTAGTGTTGAGGACCCCTCGACATTTTTCACGAAACAACTTATCAGTAAGCAACCCTCCAAGACCCCTATAACTCCTGTACCCCTCATCAGTGGCAGGATCTGCTCCTCCAGAATTATGCCCCTGGTTATAATATACTATAGAAGACAATTATTGGCTGTAATGTACTATTTGACATTGGAAGGTTTTAAACCAAGGGCACATGGAGCATTGGCATATTTTTTTTTCAGACTGAGAGAAGTGGATATGCTCCATTCATCTGAACTGCTTCCACTTGCAAGTGATCGAGCGCATCTGAGGTTGGCAGAAAATGTCTGCTCTGTGCTTTGTGTGACTACACACACGTACAAGTATTTAGCAGGCACACAGCACATATATAGACACAGAAAAGAGAAACTGCATTTTTGGAGCTTGCTGGATTCTCTCCACCTGTGGATAAAACATGGAGGAGTGAAGCTGAGGTTGCGCGTTGAGTTCCCTTTCTCTAAAGCATCCCACTAAACCCAGAATATATAATGGCAATTTAACATAATTAAATGTATTAACATAAAAATAGAAATTCCATTGTTTCTTAGCAGTCCGCAATCTTAAGGGTCCAAAAAAGGATAACTCGCACCAACTTAACTGTTCCTAAGTGAGTGTGTGACTTTAAGACAGGTAACGTGTGATATGATCAGATGAGCACTATGTGATACAGATCAAGGTTCTAGTGGCAGAGCCACACTGATAGATATTATGGGGATATGTAGTTCCATAATGGCTCGGCACTTGGTGCACAAAACATCATTATACATTATTCTTATTACGGGAAGGAGGCCAGAGATGTAATGAATAAACCTCAGAGTTACCGGATTTCCTTAAATGTTATAGATTAGCATTAAGCAAGGGTTACACGTTAGGCACTTATTGACTATGGCAGCTTTCATGGCTTTTTATGAATTTTCACAAAGTGGAATGAATAAATTAAATACACACAGGCAGTGTCGGACTGGCCCACCGGGATACCAGGAAAACTCCCGGTGGGCCCAGGTGTCAGTGGCCCCTCCTGCTTCTAAACACTTGGCCTATTTCATGGTCATTTGTATGAGAACAAAGAGGCTAAATAAATTGAATAATAGATCTTAGTATGTAAAGATAAGAGACTAGGAGAATAGAGGTTGATTGAGGAGATGAAGAATAATAGTACTGAGAGTGGCCCCTGGTCTAAGGTTTTTTGGTGAGCCCTGATGTCCCAGTCCGACACTGCACACCCAACACAGACCATCTAAGCACTTAAACTCTGTGAATGAGGGCAGTTCATTAATATGAAACAAGCAACAGATAGCATACTGACTTATACAAAAGCCACTGAGGCAAATGAACTTTCAAGAATTTTCAGATTTTTTTTTTCAGTTTGTTACATTTTGAGTACTGCTAAAACACCCAGTTTCTCTCTTTCACCACTTAGCACAGTCATTCCAGTATATTCATCAAGTGCTGTTGGCTTAGGCAGGACTGCCCCCTGTTGGACACATTATGTATTTTTTTCTGCTAGTGATTTGTATTCTGCAGCTCTCCGATTCAGGTGACTGAAACTTAATAACGGATGCAAGAGGATTGGCCAGTGAGAATCCTACCTACCTTTACTACTATAGTCATAGTCATAGTGTTATCTACTGTGCAGTTGATGTATGCTGATATTACACAGTAGTCAAGCACCAAGTAAGGTTACGCATAGTGTTCTTTATATGTTTAGTTCTAAAAACGGGTTTCATTTCTTATGCATTGATATCATAAACAAGGAACTAGGATTAAAGAGAAAATACTTTATAGCACATAAAGGGTTATCATTTCTGGACCAATGGATTGTGAGATGTAGCAGCCTGGGACGGGACATGGTAAAATAAAATAACCAATCAACAGGCAGCATTTACTCGTCAGCTGGTTCCTAGATTTGGCCATCATTCAGAATTTCTGTTACATTACCCCAATACCATACCTCACTTAGTACATTGGTAGTCAAACAATGTATAGCTCAGTTACTAAAAATTGAGACCCAAGTGGAAAACATAGTGATTGAATTCCAGGGAGTGAGAACTAACCTGGGTCCCTTTTAACTGAGGTCCATGCAACAGGATTGTGTCTCCTACAGATTCCCAACTACACAATATTCCTCATCTTTGGAGTACAGAACTACTGCTCTTCTTAGCTAGTCCTGACTATATGACACTCATAGGGGCATATTTATCAAAGGTCAAAGGTCGAAGTTAAAAAAAATTGAACCTCGAATTCAAAAAAACCAATCGAATGGAGGTCGAAGTTTTTTTGGGGTTGAAGTGGGCCGAATTTGGCCTACTTCGAATCGTACAATTGTACTTCAGTCGTACTTTGATTCAAAGTTTTTATAACTTCGACCTTCAATCTCCCAAACTCCCCCAATTCCCTCCACACAGGCTGTAGGAGGTCCCCCATATGCTAAAACAGCTGTTTGGCAGCTTTTAGGTGGCGAATGGTTGAAGTCGAAACTTTAAAGAGACAGTACTCTTCGAATTTTGAAGTTTTTTCAAATTCGAATCGAATTATGACTATTCCCTAGTCGAAGTACATAAAAAAAATTTGTTTTTGTTTTTCACTTCAAAACTTCACCTCGACCTTTGATAAATGTGCCCCCTAGAGTGTGCTTCTACAAGAACAAGACATTCACATATGCCCATACCTTCCCGCAAGTTGTGAAGCTTCTCCTTCCTGAGACCTGTTGTGACCTTTAGCACCTCCACTGCTCCATTCTAAATAAATGCACAGCTGCTGCAAATATATGGTCCTTTCATTTATACAGGGCAAAGAATTGCCTGATGCATTTATCTAAAACAACATCTATTCTTTTTACAGTGGCTGCTTTTTTTTTTATACTTTTTTCCTTTTATCCCCATGTAAATACGCTACAAAAAGTGCCAAAAGACAAAAACATTTCCTCGACTTAAAATATCAATTTGCTTTTAATACCAAGAAGAACCTGACGTTTCTGGTGGATGCTTCAGTTATAGCAGATGAAAGCTCTGACAATGACAATCCTTGTATGCTCTGGGCAATTGCCCCTTTTGCTTCTTCATTAAAACTACCCTGCTGTTTATATCATGGCTCATTTAAATGGTGAAAATGTTTATATAGATACCAGCATTCATTTAAAAAGCCATTACTAACATCTACCTTCAAATATTTTACATATCTGCCTTATTCTAATGTAATATACAGATATGGGACCTGTTATACAGAATGCTTGTCATGGGGATATCCAACGGATATTTCAGTAATTTGGAACTTCATACCTAACTTACCTACTAGAAACTCAAATTAACCCAAAAAAGGTTGGTTCTGCATCCAATAAGGAATACTTATCTCTTTGTTTGGATTATGTACTGTTAAAGAGAAAAAGGAAATCATTTTGAAATGTTGGATTTTTTTGGATAAAATAGAGTCTATAGGAGATGGCCTTTCCATAATTTGGAGTTTTCCAGATAACAGATCCCACACATATACTGCTTAATCTCATTTTTGGTTGCCTGTCTCATGGCTGTCTTGACTAAGCACGCTGAGGAATGTGAAACGCGTAGGGTGGATGGAGATGAAGCTATATTTTTTAACTTTTCTACCAATAAATTTATTTTTTAACTCTGGTCTTATGGATCCGTTCGAGCCCTGGTTCCTTATCTTCTGTCTCATGCTATACCCTACCTAACCTCATCATGTACCTATGAGTCTACTTACATTTTTAACGGTATCTTATAAAGTGAGCTCAGTGTCTGTGTCATAACGCCATCTGAAATACTTTCTTTCCCCTAACGTCATAACGCCATCTATTCTTGCTCTTGAACCCTTAAAATAGCTCCATTGTTCCAGTGAAGAGTGCTCTCACACAGTTAGCTGAGAAACCATGCTGTACCTACATTAATGGTTGTAGCTTCCACCACTATTGAAACTGTATTTACCAACTGTTTAAAATTAAAAAATTCCTCCCACATGAGGTCTATAAAATACATGAATGTGTACTCTGTGCTGTACATACATCATCTAGAACCACAATGAGCATTAACAGCTAGAAAGAGGGCATCTAAAGAACAGTTGTAAAACATCTGGCCCAGTTACAAGCCAGTGGCATCATTATCCCTGAAATAAGTAAAATGTAAGAAATGTATTATATAGACGAATGCTTTAGTTGTCGGTGTGTAAGGTTGGGCCTTTCCACTGCCCATAAACTGAAAGATTTGATCAGCCACTTAATAAGCCATAACACCCATTATAAATGCCAAAGGTGAGAGAACTAATGAGGAGCAGCATTATATTTCCTGCAGTATTGGTTTTAAATATGACATGTAATTTTGTAATTGTGCTCTAGGCTGCTTCACTCCAGCTGCAAGAGAGTATACTTAGTCCAACACACCAAGGGCAAGCAGAGGCAATTAAGCACATTCACCACTGCACTCGTGGTCCTGGGTCTTTTTGGATGTACCAATTACTTTCTAAGTGTCACTTGGTTGGAAAAACTCAGGAATGTGGTGTTTGTTGAAAACTCTGCTGAGTTTGTTTAAAATCAGCAGACCAACAAACAGACGGGAAGCAACATAGTCATTACTTATGTAGCTAGAACTTTGAAACCTTGAAGAGTTATCAACAAACATCACATTCCTGTGTTCCTGTTAGCAACATGCATTACTGTTTTTAGCAACTTTAATTTGGCAGTTTCACAACGATCCATGCCTTCATTTTGGTAACTTGAAGAACTAACACTTGCTAAAATGAATTTCATGGTTCCATTGAGGCTGGATCACACTTTCACACCTCAATGGCTTTAAAATGCCTGTGAATTCCTTTCCACTCAGTTGAACTGAAGAAGCCTCTCGTGATGAAGCATTTTTGAAATTACTCAGCAAGTCCAGATGCTTTAGGCTTATCACTACCAGATATCTACACTCAAACATATTTGTATTATGATTGTTGCTGTGCTTCTGAAAGCTTTTTGTGTTCAAGACCAACTATTTGTCTGAAAGGATTTAAAGGAACAGTGACACAAAAAAGGAAAGTGTTTTAAAGTAATGAAAACACATTATAACTGCATTATTACAACTAGTGCATTTGCTTTCGAAACTCTACTATTGTTAATATAAACAAACTGCTGTGTAGCCATGGCGGCAGCCATTCAAAGCTGAAAGGAGAAATGGTACAGGAGACACAGCTGATAACAGAGCTCTGTAGTATACAATGGGATTCTTCAGAACGTATCTGTTATCTACAGTGTGTCCTGTGCTTGAATGGCTGCCCCATGGCTACACAGCAGCTTATTTATATAAACTATAGTAGAGTTTCTGAACACACTAGTTGCACCAGTGCAGGGCACCAGTACATTATATTATCATTCCTTTATAGCACTTTAATTTTTTTTTTCATGTACCTTATTCAAGCACATCCCATAGACCATAATGTAATACCTTTCAAAGAGTCTTACAAAATTGGCACATATCAGAAGATATTTCTATTTTGGGTCTTTTACCTTGAGACACCAATCTGTCATGGTTTACATTCAAGGTACGGAGGACCTGTGTATATATATATATATGTATAACAAGGTAGGCATGGGTTGCCCTGCTTTTCTTATTTTATGGCATTTATGCTTCAAGACACGGTTGCCTTAAAGTGTCATACAGCCAATTAGGGACTATTTGTCAATATCAGTGCTTGTATATGGGAACGTCCTGTAAGTAGTTTACCATCAGGCATTTTGGCATTCAGTTAGGTGAGGCCAGCATAATCATATATTATTCTCTTGAGTGTCTGACAGGGCTCTTTTTCTGCCTACGGTATTTTCTCTGTGAGGCAATCTTTTGTGTTGCCTTTTGTGGTCTTCTGTTGTACTGTTTTGCTACCCTTCTGATATGTTAAATCAGATTTGGTTCTGTTCTCAATAAACAGTTTTAATGTATGTGGTATTCCTACCGCAGAACTTCTAGTTCTCGGGGTGAAATATGTGTAAAGATCTAGATTTATGCTATGGTCTAACAGGTATCTTCTAATTGTGATTCATTTCACTCTTAGCTGGTGTTCATTTAAATCTCTCCATAGTTCAATTCTGAGCATTGGTCCTATGATCTGTCAGGCAAGGTCCAGCACTCGTTATAGGGATATGAAATGGTCAGGTTGGAGTCACCCTCACTGTGAGTTCCTAGCAGGATTCTCTTCCCATTAGTATCATTTATACATTGCTCTTTTCTTTTAGGTTGGATTTGAGATTGGCTAATCCTATTATAAGTCTCCTAATAGGATCTGCACCTGGAACTGACAGAATGACAATTGCTGTACTTCACAACAGTAAGTTATTGCATAACTATACAGTAGTCTGTTCGAGCCAGTTGAGTGCGGATATGGAGTACATCCAGGGAAAATTGTATCAAGGTACCATGATTTTCCTTTCCTGGATGTACTCCAAGTCTGTTGCCATCCCTTCTACAATGGTTGTCATAAAGCTCATAACAAAAACTCCATAGAGGTGTTGGGGTGGATTTTAAACATTTGGGGATGGTCTTCTGATGGGGCATGGGTGGGGATATCCTGGTAACTACTGATATGGAGTACACCCAGGAGAGGAAAATCACGGTACGTATAATACAATTGTCCCTTTATTTGTACAGGTCTGAACTTAGGTTGCATTATGCAATCCCAGCAGATCACAAGCTGGAAAAAGCCTCCGGTGTAGGGGGGGGGGCAACCACAAAGCCATGGGTGTCACAACTGCCTCTCATCCCCTGCTCCTGCTCCAGTTTGATTCAGATCTTGCTTGAGCCATTTGTTGAGCCTGTGAGGTAGATGTGTAAATGAGGTAATAATTGTCCCCAGTTTGAAGAACGTCAGAATAAGGCAGTCCTTTAAATATGGTATGCCTCTGCAACAGCTTTTCTTATGGAGGTAGATTTTTTCATGTAGTTAAGGCTGAAAAAAAACACACGTCAATCAAGTCCAACCATTTGTCCAGTTCAACCCGAAGTATTCTATGGCGCATTGCAATTGGTGGTTGTAAATTCTTCTGCAATTGACCAAAACTTCTTTAGCAAGAAGTTTAAAAAAAAACTGACCTTTAGCCCATGATTAAGTGCCCCTTTAGTCACGAGACATGTTAGGCTTTCCCATGTACTAGTAAAGGTTGTATTTCACCTTATACTGTAACTGCCTGCCAATTTGGTAAGGTATGACTTATTTCTTATATAAACGAAACCTGCCTTCATTTTAGTTGAATGGTATATTGTTGTATGTTCGAATGTAAAGTAAATAATGTCAGATTTCAATATCTTTCATATTTTCTTTTCTCCAAATAAACTTTATATCTTATATTTATATATTCATATATTTATAGAGAAAGATATTTATATATATTAAAATTACACATCTTTTTTATAAAAACAATGAGTTAACAGACTGAACAATAGGGTAGGAAGAAAAAAACAAACATTAAAAGAAAAAATGCAACATTAACATGAGTCTATGTAGCGGAACACTGGGTCGGTTCACCCCTCAGGGGGAAGAAAGCTGCCATGCTTGCAGATTCAGAAGCTGCTGCACATATAGAATGCACTTCTTCTGCAGCTGGATATTTAGAGTAGACGGATCCAGATTGTTATGCTGTGCAGTTATTTAATGCCAGAAGCGTTCCCACCAGGACACAGTATCATCGCCTGTAAAATAAAGTAAACATGGTCAGGTTAAACTGCAGCCCTTTTGTTCCCTCAAGCCTGGTGCTGTTCTTATTAGCAAACAACCAAATAACTATATATATTTCATTTAGAGCAACATGAAAACAGACTACCCTTCATTGAACGACAATCAAAGTCTTAAAATCAGTGTGAGTTTTTTTAGGTAACCCCTAGTGAGAAAAACCCTAACAAACCCTCCACAAACCTCTGCCATATGTGTTAATTGTGGATAAGTGATGGGTTCCTATATCCGCATGCACTGACTTAACTATAGAGGAAGCAGACCCCATGGTTGCCCAGAGAACATGGAGGCCCAGACTGCTGTTTTCTCTATAGCTGTTTAAGGACAAAGAAATCCCCTGTCCCCAGCCACTCTCCTACCTGCATCTGGGGAAGCAAGCTCTCGAAAGTCAGCGGGTGTGGGGAGTGGGCGCTTAGATCTGGGTAGTCATTGCTGTGCACCAAACCCCTCTGAATGTTAATTTTTTGTGAGGAGGGGGGCTGGCTAAGGCAAATTACACCACTGTTCACTAATCCAACGCTTCTGGAGGGCTGTTGTATATTATGTATTGGATGCTCTTAACCTCCCACATATAATGTCTACACTGGTTTGACTGCTTGGTCTTGGGAAAACCCCCCAACTGAGACAGTATTTTATACTTTGCTACCCCCAACTCCTCTGCTATGCTAAAAGGCTATTTTAGTCAACATGAAATCTACAGCCCCTTCACCTTTTCCCTTATTGAGTAACTTAGTTGACAGTACCCTTCCAAAGCAAAAATTGACATCCCTATCAAGAGGCTGCTGTAAAAAGTGTGAGGCAGTGCGGGCCTTTGGTTTTCTTTTCATGATACTCTTATAAAACTGTATGAACTACTGGCTCCAGTGTCTACAGCTCCTTTTCTACACTCTCTTTATTCCTTTCTACTACTGCTCGTTTGAAGACACAAAGGTACTTTTCAGACGATTCTCACTTGACCATGCAACAGTGACATGCCATAGCCCATTTGCGCATATTTCTTTTTTACACATACTTTTGCTGTGTCCCATTGTACGATTCAAGTAGGTGGGAACTGGCAGTTTCCAGGTTCCAGTCAAACATCTCCAGTACTTTGTGACAGTCTGTTCGGGACTTCAGCCCAAGGCAGAACAGTTGCTCAACCTGCAAAAATAAACACACCCTTCTTGTCACCAATACGTCACTCATGAATCACTGAAGATTTACAGGGGAGAGATAAAGCCACAGCAACGACTCTCTCCAATGAATATGTCTTGCATACCAAAAGCCTTCATTTCATGAGATGCATGCAAAATAAGATGAAATGACTGAAAACAGAAATGAAAGGCAATTTTGTTTATATATCTCACAATCGGAGTAATGGGCTTCTTTCATGTAGTAGAAAGGTTATGAATAGGAAAGGTCAAGCCTTACAGCTTATTGATGGATGATAGCTACAGCATCTTCATGATTCACTGTTAACAGTACTACTGCAGCAGATTATGTGCTACAACTTTGCACTTTTAATAAAATAAAAAGCAATAGAAGAAGAAAGGAATGTCCTCACGGCTAAGCATTTTTGAAAGGGTACATTCTACTCCAGAAAGACATTACCTTTAAATACTGGATTGCTTTTTGTACATTCCAGCCGTGGTTCTGTAAAGCTGTCTGACATTCCTCCGTTGTCACTCCATGAACCATATCCTGAACCTGAAACAAAAATACTTATTTTATCAATAAGTCTTGATATACTATGCACCACAGGTGACATTAAGGGGACAGACATGCAAATGCATAAATGTTAAATAAAAAAAAGTAGATGTTAAAATTTGCTCCTGATGAAATTGACTTTGGTGTGAGTGTAAGATAAGCTCAAGAAGAAAGAAAGGCGGCTCTCCAGTTAAAAAGAATGGTGGTTTATTCAGGTCACAAACCAACATTGCCTGTTGGTTGTCGATGTTGGTTTGTGACCTGATGCAATAAACCACCATTCTTTTTAACCAGAGTGCCGCCTTTCTTTCTTCTTGAGCTTATCTAACTACAGTGGGAACGCTGGTGGCAGAGCACCCGGAATACCAAATGGAGTTACACTAAGTTGGACACGAAGGGGGTGAGTTTGGAGCGGCCTAAGCCTTTTTTTACTTTGACTGAATGTAAGCTTAAAACTTACTCATGTGGAAGATGAACAATCAAAGCACCGTGATAATGATAATCATAATAACAGTGAAAAATGACCACTCATGGGAGTGACATTTTTGAGTTACTCCTCAATGCATTATGAACCCAAAGTATATTGGGAATTTTAAGCAGCTGCGGAACAGTCACAGGACCTCTTATGAATGGAGCTGGGATTACACCTTTTATTTCTCTGGCTCAAAACATTTTGCAATGAAAAGAAGATGAACCGGCACTACGGACTCCATGCAAGCGGGACCAGCCCTGCGTGTTTAATAAACACGCAGGGCTAGTCCCGCTTGCATGGAGTCCGTAGTGCCGGTTCATCTTCTTTTCATTACTAATAATTGCCGATCCCATGACAAACATGCCTGGCATCTATCACTATTTGTCAGCCAACTTTGTGTATGGGGCATTAGCCATAGGGCATCTAGCTGAAGGGCATAACTGGCATATTCCATGGATGGACTATACAGTATGTCCTCTAGCATTTCAACTGAAAGTACAGGGAGAACTTGGAGAAATGGAGAAAATCAGTCAGACCCCTGTTATTACCTTAATGCAGGTGATTGTTACAAAGGTCCTGACACTGCTTAGTGGAAAATGTACCATTAAAAAAAATGTAAGGAGGCATAGTTCTGCAGCAGCTTCAACACTGGCTCCTAAGTCTCCTAAGAATTAAATGGTGAGGTATTTACAAATATTTTGACATACTGTGTTTAAATTAATATTTAAAATTTGCAGTTAATCTTAACATATTGGAAATCCATTTGTTTATTTATATATAAATAAACTATATTTATAATAGAATTAATTAAGGGGATATCTTTTCATCTTTAACTAAGTATTTACAAATTAGAATACTATGTTTAGGGCAGTTAAAGTGTCAGTCACACCTCCTATCTGACACATCATACAGTTGTGTTCAGAATAATGGCAGTGTGTTTGAAATAGTTAATAAAGCTCAAAATCTGTATATAAGCTTGTATTTCCATACACACAAATGCACTGGGAACACTGCACACTCTTATTCCAAATCAAAACATGAAGAAAAATGTATAAAATTTGTGTTATTCTTTTATAGAAAGTAAACAAAAGGGAATATAAGGTTGTTCCAAAAAATAGCAGTGTCTGCGTTCTTCTTTACTGATACATATACATTACTTTACACGGGTTTTGTAATTGGTTCCAGAACCCTAAATACACTTTACAGGCAGCTTTACATGGGATTTTACACAGCATACATTAAAGTGGCAGTGTATTTTATATAACAGGGTTTTTTTTTGTTGCACATATGCCCTATGGGTTATCATTTTATTTGCATTGTACTTGTGTGCTAGGCATCTACATTCATGTTTTATAGCATGCGATACATTCTGTGGCCATTAGATGGCACAGTTGGGTTAGAAATTATCCACTTGTATGGCCAATAGAATAATTAGCACTGGCCAATAGAACAACTAGCCCTGCTGTTCCGAATTGGAGATTTGGACTTTACTGGAGATTATTATTATGACTATTATCATGTATCTTTAAAGTGCCAACATAGTCTGCATTGCTGTACAATAAATGGGTTTGAGATCCAATATTTCATAGCTTTCCAATAATGCCACAGTAAGCCAGTAACAGAAACATTCAGTTCTGATCTATAAAACATCATGTCTTATACCACATTTGTGTATTCCATATGTGCATATGACTCTTACTATGTCCTAAGCTACAAAATCCTGACTCAAAGTGGATAAATAACAACAACCTTTGTGCACAGAAACGCACACCGCAAATCTTTGCTAAAACATGCACCTTTAACAACCGACATTGACTCTAAAATCGCAATTTACATATTTCTCCCACTAACACTATGGTGCCACGTAATTATAGGATACCAGAATACTGTATGTGGCTTCTAGAGACTACTTACAACTCGATGCACTGAGCACAAAAGCTCCTAATATTAAATTGGCCACACAAAACCATATATTTAAGAGCACAGCTGCTGAGGAATTCCGATGAGTAAATGTGGTGTCTACTGTTCCTGTGACTGGCTTACATTTGCATCACTGGAAAGCAATGAAATACTGGATCTCAAGGAAAGCCAACATTTCCAATACAGAACAGCAGTGCTGATTACGGGCTTTTTGGCTCATTTTATCGCACCCTAAACAGGTTCTGTTTTCAATTTCAAGTCTCTAAGTCCTACCCTTCAGAAGCCATGTTCCAATATCTTGCACCAATGAGTTCTAACAAGATCGAAACAGGCTGTTTGGATATGTGGCTCTGAACCATTAGGCTGTATCTGTGCTATACCTTCTGATTTCAGAAGGCTTCAATTTGTATATAATTGCTTGTGAAGTGCTTTTTGGCTCCAGGTTAGTTTTTTGATTATTCTACTGGGCATGAATGTAGACAATTTCTAACATAACTGTGCCATCTAATGGCCACACAATAAACTGCATGGCTACATGACTAGTTACCTGCCACACCAATGCAAAGCCGTGTATAATTTTATGCAAAAATATGGGGTGTTTTTAGGCTACTGCAGACTATAGCACTCAAAGTGCCCAAATCAGGCCCTTAGCGCAGGGGCACACGGGCAGATTCAGGGGAGATTTAGTCGCCTGGCGACTAATCGCCTCTTCTGCGGTGTGACAGTCTCCCCGAATGCCTTCCCCCTGACTGCCGCCAGGTAAAACAGGGGAGCCCTAGTATGAGAATTTTCAAATACAAAAATTGAGCAAACATAACCCTTTATTTAACGTTTGACCAAATCACAAGCCCAATTGGTGCGTGACTATTTGTTGATACACATACAAGTTTTTTTTAACACCATGCATGGGTTCAAACGGCTTGCCCCTGAATTAGGCACAGAGTTTCCTTATCCCTAGCAAGCAATGAAAAATAATAAACCACAACCCAAGTCTTTCTGATGGCACATAAGATGTTTTGTCAGCCTCTGCCATCCAGCAGAAAATAGTGACAGTCCATTACTGCTCCCAATGTAATTGAATGGTGAATGCCCTTACTATCTGGCAAGCTGACGGACAAGGCTGAGTTTGGTTAAGCCAAGAAGGAAGTATCATGAAGAGAGGAGACACACGGTGCATTGTGGGCAATAAAACACATATTTGCTCCAGTTTTTTATCCCACATGAGGTAGAGTGAGCAAAGTAATATGTCATAAGGTTCTCTATAGTTGGAGATATAAGCTCCAGAAAGTCTTTCTACACAGAAAAGGTGATCTGTGTTTAACTTGCAGTGCCTGACGGGTAAAGTCTTTGGAGTATTCTGGAAGAACAGACAGGCCAGTTATTCTATGCTGCAGTTCACTAGCCACAGGCTGTCCTGTGCAAAGTTACTAACTGTAGTAAAGTGTTAGGAAGTTCTGTCTGAGCAGGACATAAGACAAGAAGGCTACCTGTCTGTATTAGGAACTCCCAAAGGGGCTGGGGTGCTGCCTGCCACTATCAGGTGCAGAGGGAGCATTTGAGCAAGTTAGTGAGAGACTGAGAGGACTATTTAGAAAACAGCATGATAAATAGGCCCCTGAGTGTCTCAGAAACTGAGAGGAAAGCTAGAAGGCTGAGCAAAGCAGTTTCATGAATACAGGGGTAACCCCAACATATGTGTTGTGTTACTGTAGTCCACAGCGAGGGGCAGGGTTGGGTAATTTTGAGAGGGAACTCTCCATATGTGTGATGGTAGTTTACTGTATATTAATAAATGTGTCTGCTGAGGATCCTGCAAGTTCATACCATTTATCCCCCTTTATAAATGAGTTTATATGTGCTGAAGAATGGCATTTTTATTAATAACCAGCGTGGCTCTATCACACAAAAATGTACTCTTTGTATACTGTAGTAAGACAGCAGTGTTACATGTGGTCTAACTGCAAGTCTGCACTGTGTGCTCTTTGGATACATGGATAAAGAACTGTGAGATTATCAATGGTTAATATTGACTGGACTAGGCTCTGTATTAGGTTTATGTTTATAAATAAAAAAAAAAACACATATACCCTTCAGAGAACTAAATGTAAAACCTTGACACAGCATCTACCTAATAGTAACGACAAAGTTTTTTAGATGAGGAATAATTCTCTGGGGAGATTTTGCAGGTCTGGGATAGGGCCCCTGGGTTCTATGAAAGCAGGAAACAGATAATAGGGAACAGGAATACAAACACAAAATTACTGCTGAAATTGCAATTTTACTGCAATACACACAATTTGTTTCAAAGGCATCTAAGGGCCCTTTTCAAGTGCTAAGGCCAGGGATTATTTTGTGTGAAGGACAGAAAAGCAGTGGGATGATTTTAGGACACATCACTTCCTCTTGTAGTAAACAAATGAACAACATTATCAATAAACATTGGCCAGTTTTGAAAGAGGACATAACTTTAGACTCTATCTTACAAGATAAAGTATTTTTATGCTATAAACGCAGCCTGAATCTTAAAGACATGCTATCCAGGAGCCACTATCAAAACCCAGGCAAACCCAAAAATATCAAGGGCTGCTGTGCATGTGGCAACTGCAATGTGTGGGACAAAATTTAGAAAATGTCAACCTTCACTGATAGATTTAATAAAAATCATCAGATAAATGACTATATAAATTGTAGGACGAAGGGAGTCATATATGTGTATGAATGTCCATGTCAAAAACAATATGTAAAAATGACAACACAGATGCTCAAATCAAGAGTACAACATTGCAGCTCAATTCAAAATGCTGATAATATAAGGAAAACAGATAACACTCTATCTACAGTTGCGAGCCATTTTAAACAGTATCATAACATGAACCCTGCCAGTATCAAATTTTGGGCCATTGACAAAATCAATTTGGGAATAAGGAGGCAATTTGGAGCAGGAATTACTGAAACGTGAAAAAAGCCCTATACACTGACCTAATATGCTGATTTGCAGCGTCTAAACGTCTATGCAAGTTCACTGCGTGTATTACTATGGAACGCAGTGTAATCACGCCAGCGTCAATACATGCTGCATAATTACGCCAGCGCAAATGCGTAATTCTCGCAAGATTTCCCAAACACGAAAGTTTTTAAAAGTGTGACTTGTAACGAGTGAATTCAGATTTGCCTTGATAAACCAAAGGCGAAACGCGCGTTGGCAAACTGCTAGCATTTTAGCAATTGGATTGGATTCCAAAAATTGCTTTTATTAATCTTTTCTAACCTTGGATATTTTAACCTTTTTTCACTGCATTTGTATTTCTTCAATCTCTTTTACGATAAGGCTCTGTGGGATTTGTGGTTTTATAGGGAAGTTCAGCTCTCCTTCAAAAGATAGTAAGGTAGACTCAAGACCACAATCCCCAGGGTCCTACTTTCTCCCTGTGTTGGGTCCCAGGGCTTATAAAATACAATCAGGCAGTAGATTTTTGGGACTTCTCCATCTCAACTATTTTCCATTTCCTTGCTTTTATTTCTCAAATGCCGGTTTTGGTCTGTATATAATAAATGGTTTATTAATTCACTTCCTACACCAAACAGCTCAGGCTGTTTTTAAAAAACGAATTCTAACTCCATTTGTTTGCACATTGGCAATCTGTGATTGCAATTGGTGGGTGGCACTAGCACTTTAAATGCATTGATTTAAGGGTGGTTGATCCGTGGTCGAATCCAATTGAAGATTCGCTTTATACATTGAAATAGCACATGGCACTTTAAATGTTCTTATAAGCATCGATTAGAGACTTAAGCACGTGGATAACTACATTTATAATAGAGCCTCATGCCAGTGATATAAATATGCTTTAAAATCTAATTATTGCACTAAGCACTTATTTTGTTGATAATTAAGTAGGGGTGTGGAAGGAAGGGGGCTTTACTTCCACACCTACCTCCCTCCCTCCAGGAAGTGAAATTGTTAATTAGCAAGGTTCTTATAAGCAAAACCTTTCCTAATTAGACTTGTTTTCTTGTCACCCCAAATCATCCTTAATGTTTTCTCCTAGACTACCCTTTTCTCACATTTCTCCTTTGATTTGTGCCTTCCTTCAATCTTCTAAACCTCAGTTTCTCTTATTTTTGCTTTATCCACTTTTCTGATACACGCTTCCCTTTAACATACACCAGATGGCACTGTAACGCCTTATACAGGAGTTGTACGTTCATACAGGATTGGCCACAGAGATACAATATATGCTATTCGCTTACAGTCAAATTAATCATAGCACATCTGGGCACAGATATGGAAACATGACCAGATTTAATTTAAACAAATTAGCTGCCTGTTGAGATTAAAATGGATACATTGGGTATCCCTTAAGTCAGGGGTCCCCAACTTTTTTATACCTGTGAGCCACATTCAAATGTAAAGAGAGTCGGGGAGCAACACAAGCATGAAAAAAATTTCTGGGGTGCCAAATATGGGCTGTGATTGGATATTTGGTAGCCCCTATGTGGACTGGAAGCATACAGGAGGTTCTGTTTAGCAGTAGATCTTGTTTTTATACAACCAACACTTGCCTCTAAGCCAGAAATTAAAAAATAAGCACTTGCTTTGAGGCCACTGGGAGTAACCTCGAAGATTTTGGTGAGCAACATGTTGCTCACGAGCCACTGGTTGGGGATCACTGCCTTAAGTTATATAGGTTACATATAAGGGCAAAGGCAAACCCCTTCATAAGGCTAACCACGTAATCATTCTGACCCTGCTAGTGATATAATAGTTAAACGTGTGGGAAGCAAAACGGCATGTGTGCCATTACCCTAAAAATAGTTAGTGCAAGCTCTCTTGTGTGCTCCTATTAAAAACAATATAGTTTGCGAACCATTGGGCTACAGTATACAAATATATATATATATATATATATATACATACATACATACATATACATACACATCCTGACGACGGTTCTGAGAGAACCGAAACGCGTTGATGTGGGGTAGTTTGTAATACTCCAATAAAAGATATACCTTTTTCACTACTACCGTGAGTGCTCCTAATTGCATCTATTTGTTCTCTTCTGAGGAGCACCCGGGACTTGATCTATTGAGGGTGAGTGCCGGTGAAGCATTTGTATAGAGATTATATATATATATATATATATATATATATATATATATATATATATATATATATATATATATATATATATATATATATATATATATATATATATATATATATATATATATATATATATATATATATATATATATATATATATATATATATACACACACATATACATACACACACACACACACACACCAGTCTTCACAATTCTGTGATTTCTACTTTGTTGCGACAATGTGCAATATATTGTGGAAACAATGCTGCAAGACAACTGATTAAAGCTGGTTTTAAAATTGTAGAGGAGACCAGCCCACTGTTACGGAGTCAGAATGAGAGAACAAACAGATACTTTGCGCAGTTGATAAAAGTGGAAACTTGATTTGTATCCACATTTGCGAAGTGCACTCAAATTTCGATGGAAGCTACGTTGGGTGTGCTTGTAATTCTACTGGCATTCTAGGAAAAACACTGCACTTATGTCTGTGTGTGTAAACGATCCGTCAGAGATTACCTCCTTATAAATGGAATACAGCTACAAATAAATATCAATCTGTGTACTCACCAGTCGTATTTTGTCTCCAGGCCTGATGTAATCTGTTCCATTGTAAACAATCGTCTGCGAACTGCAAGAGGTTTTTACAGTACTCTTCGAAGAACAGTTACTGTTGTTGGTTGAGAAGTTAGCTTTATAATCAGTTTGTTGAACCATAGGTTTCACAGTTGCTGTAGTGATATTCCTAACAACTGAAGATTCCTCTGGACTTTGGGCTTCTTTAAAAAACTTCTCATATTTGTCCAAATATGAAGGTCTCTCAGGCAGAAGGTAGTAGTGTGTGTTGCTGACCTTCTTGCCATCTTTCACAATAGGCAAAATACAAGGACCTTTAACTTGATCTTTTCCTTGAGCTTGTATGACTTTAGGGGTAGCATATTTGGGATCAGATGCAAAACTCTGTGTGGTAGGCATCGGTTTTCCTGGAGATGTAGATAGGTAGGAGCCAATAGACAAAGGTGAGCAAAGGTTTGATCTTTGCTGTGGGGAACCCACCTGAAAAGTCATGGGACTTGGAGTTCTAGAAGTGGGTTGAGACAATGGGTCCCGAGGTGGCAACAGAGGAGGCCGACCAATCTCCTCAGAAGCAAAGGCAGGTGAAAGTTCACCTGACCACCTTTCATGTTCATTACGTCGGGCAGGCCTAGGAGGTATAGGAATCCGGGGAGGGATCTGAGGTTTGTCCTCTGAAGGGGTCACATTTATGTTTATTATTGAGGTGCTAGGGCTTGGAGTTGATGCCAGTGAGGTGGAAGGAGGAACATTAAGTCTCTTCATGCATTCTTGTTGCAGTTCTTCAAAGATCTCTGATGTCTGTGAAAAGCTGGCTTGCTTAGTATCTTTTGGAGGTAGGAAGAGATTGTCTTCGACTTTTCCCTTGCAGCTGGAACGTTCCGCTTCCTTACCATCACCTTTTTCCCTGGCCCTCTGAAGCAAATTTACTGTTACTTTTTCCTTCTGGGTCAAAAGTACATCAGAACTGTTAATAGAGCACACTTCAAAATCATCTTCATCTTGTGCTACCTCATCATAAGCTGGTGCAGCAGGTAGAGGTTTTGAGTCCCAATCCACTACAGGAGTTGGATGTAAAGGGCGTGGCAAGGATCGGGAAGGACTTTGAGGTGGAGTCTTATCAAGCAACGAAAAAGCCTCCATTGCCAGTTTTGCTAAAGAAGGAGCAGTCTGCTCCACTGCTGGGGAAAGGTAACCTGGGCTTATTGGACTCAGATGCTCTCCAAAGTCTATTAATTCCTCTTCTCTCAAGCTGTTGCTCTTTATGTCAAACAGCTGCCTATCAGTAACTTTAGTGCCAGTTACTCGAGCTGAAGGTTTGACTAGTTTGAGTCCTTTAGCTGGAGTTGGTTTCTTAAGGTAAAGTTTTTTAATTCCCAAAGTGATTGAATCGTCTTCTCCGTTGACAGTATTATAAGATGATTCTGTTGTACAAAACAGAGGTAACATGGTCAACATGGTCTAAAACACTGCAAAGAAAATTATTCTTAAAGGGGTATTTCGTTGTCTGAAAACTACAGTTAAGATATATAGACAGAAAATATTTTAAGACATTTTGGGATTTGGGATGGGCATCATTTCTTGAAAACCTTCTACACTGAAGAACATTAGCATTAAAAAAAAACAGTTTTCAGAAATGTTTCCTATGTTGTAGTTGCTTGGTCTATTTTCTCCTTTCCACAGAAGTAGTAAATAATTTAATTATTTAATGATGTGACTATTTTACTATTTCAGAAAATGTGTGTGTATCCACCAACCAACATAAATTTGGTGGAGCATTGCTGATTTTGCTGAATAACAATATGATATTTATCCAGCTGCATTATGCATTATCAAATGACTGACAATAAGCAACGTGAAAGGGGGAGAATGAGAAGTATTAATGGGTGGGCGTGACTCTCCTTAGAACTTAATCAGTCACAGGGAAGCATAGAAGTGTTTCATTTGATTTCTAATAGGTGAATTATTATGATCACAATGTAAACCCCTTTCTAATAACCACAGTGGCTATATGAAAGCACACAAAGGTATGCCAGCTATAGCTTTGTTGGACGTGAAGTGGATATCTAACAGGATTTTGGATTACATTTTTGCTGCGCACCTCTTAAATTTGAATTTGCTGTCTAAGACTTAGCGGGAAATGAGATTGGAAGATAACTAATAGAAAGTTAAGCCATAAACCAAAATAAAGCTGCCATTATTTTTTTGTCATTGGGATCATCAAGCTTGTTTGCCAGCTGCAAAAAAGCAAACTAGGCAGGATATCACAAAAAAAAAAAAAAACAGTTGAAAGAGTTGGTCCATCAATAATGTCAATTTAAAGATAAATTTCCCCTTTTAAAATGGAATGAAAACAACTAATACTAAAAATAAAGATGAAGAAGTTCCATACAATTCCTAGATATGGTTTACATTGTAATGTATGTGATTCAATGTCTAAATTAAGGTATTACAGTTTCCAAAAGCTCAGACATCTATTTCAGGTACTCATTCTATGGATTCTGGCTGTCTATGTCAGTGGCGTGACTAGAGTGCGCGGGGCCCACCGACAAAAAAACCTTCAGAGGGGCCTGGTGCACTCCGATCCCCATCTTTCCATGTCCCACCTCCGCCGACCCCGAATTGTAGCCCCTTCCTCGCTGGTAAGAGAGCGGCTCTGGAGGAGGGGCTTTTCTTATTAGCTATAGAGGAAGCAGATTCCATATTCTGGGTCTGCTTTCTCTATAATTAGACCACTGGTCCATGTAGATAGAAAAAGCCATTCAACAATTTTGATAGTCGTTTTTGATAGTCGTTTTGCTTGAAGTAGTCAAATATGGTGCATGCAAACCTCACAACTCAAGTACCAGCCAAGGGAAGTGACGGCAGGAGTGATCACATACAGAAAATGAATTCCCTTTCAATGAGGGGGACCAGCTTTTATAAAAGTTGGATTAAGCGCATGGTCGCGAGTATATTTCAAATGGAACATATAAAATATGTAGAATATTGTGAAATGAACCTGGTGTATCTGGCAATAAAGATTACAGGGCTCATTTACAGGCATTGGTTAGTCCTGAGTGTTTTGTTCACTGCACACAGATTATGTCAATACTTAGGCTGGGTCTGGGCACTCTGTACCTTAAGAGAGGAAGAATAATTGCACAAAGTGGGCAGGAGCAGGGAGCACGAAGGATGGAACCATGAAACTTACTCTTTCCCCTGGCAGCCGGCTGAGGAGGGCGAGGTGGAGGCTCCCCTGAGAGAAGAGAGCCCATAAAGCGTTAAGAGACAGCCAAGCAAAAATACCAGAAGAAGCAGTAAAAGGTTTAAAAGCAATGTAAACCCCAAAATAAAATTTTGCCTAATGAAAAGTAAGCAACTTTCCAATGTTCCATGATATGGTCAGTTATTTGTAAGTATTGAAAGCAATATTTGGCTGTCCCATTCAGCACAGTTGGTTCAGATTCTTATAACAATGTGGCAGAAGTCTGATTTTCTCCTGCCCACAATGCACTGCATGCTTTAAGTCTATTTATCAGTGGCTTCTGCTACTTTGTTTAAATAGTTAGGGTAAGCATTGCTTTCACTTGCGATAACATTTTCAAATCATTTTTAAATCGTGGAAAATGTCTAAAAAATGGTTGGAAAGTTGGTAAGATTTAGATTTTCTTTCATTAGGCAAAATGTTATTTTTGGGTTCCAAACCCTTTAAGAAAAGAAAGGAATTGAGCAAATGGCTCTAAAAACAGTGATTTAAAGACAGTAAATAAGAAAATATATTAGAACACATTAGAAATATTGGTGGCAGAAATCATAGGAAGAAAAGTTGGGTGTGTGGCTGCGATAAATATATGAAAGCTATATACGTAGACTGCACATTGGAAAATGGAATCTGAATTCCCTCCCAAAGACTGTATCCAAATACATTTGATGCAAAGCAATCACACACAAAGCAAGCAGAATTCTCTTTATGTCTAAGGTATGCAAAAAATGCACACAAAATGGAAGAATCTCTAAAATTCTACAGTTATTTTTTCGAATTCATTCACGTAGAGACATAGCAGATAAACTATCCTGCAAGAAATGGGCACGTTACTTAAAGTCCCACAGAATGCTTTCTCCGGCTCACCATTTACTCCTTCCACCCTCACATAATACTATTAATAGTATTAGACACAAACTATGTATTTAGTGGCATATCCAGGACAAAAATGATCAATAATTTGCAGAGAGAACTATTGATTATTTTAGGTTGGGATGCAGTTTTTCATTTGAAAAGGTCCCCAGACAGTTGCTTTTGTATATAAAAAGACACGGAATAAGTTTGCTGCAAACTGTTTTCACAATTCTGAAGGCATGCATTCTAAGGATAATAACACATATTTATATAACATACACAGTCAAAGTGCACGCATAAGCATAATTTGTATCAATGGGGAATGGTGTTCAAGCATATTAATTAGGGATGCACCGAATCCAGGATTCGGTTCGGGATTCGGCCAGGATTCGGCCTTTTTCAGCAGGATTTGGATTCGGCCGAATCCTTCTGCCTGGCCGAACCGAATTCGAACCCTAATTTGCATATGCAAATTAGGGGTGGGAGGGAAATTGTGTGACTTTTTGTCAGAAAACAAGGAAGTAAAAAATGTTTTCCGCTTCCCACCACTAATTTGCATATGCAAATAAGGGTTTGGATTCGGTTCGGTATTCGGCCGAATCTTTCGTGAAGGATTCGGGGGTTCGGCCGAATCCAAAAAAGTGGATTCGGTGCATCCCTAATATTAATACACCCAAAGATACATTATACTGCTTCATTGCTGCAGTTTGAGGTGGGAATTCATAGTTTGCAACAGTATTAAGGGCACACTATTGCTCAGCAACATATTATCGTGTGCACTTTTTTAATAAAAACATTGTTATGCCTAAGCTTAGATGTATTTCAAGACTAGTTGGTGGGGAAATAATCAGATTCAAATGGAGAGCTATGTAGAAAACAATAAGCAGAGAGCAGACACAGGACTAGACAGAGATTGTGCTGCGGTTATATTTTTTCATGAAATGCATCCACTACACGTTTCCAACAGTTATCCTTTCTCAAGTGTACTTTCACCAATCGATGCACTCAGCCCTAAAGCGCAACCACACCTTCACCCAGGTGAGATAAAGTCCAAGGATGTTGTCTTACTGATGTAATGCATTATACCACATGCAGGGCCAACAGACCAATGTTATGAGCTTCTTTTACACTGCCAATACTAACTTTTTCATTACATGTTATCTAGATGGATACTAAAAGTTAAAGGGGACCTGTCACCCAGACATCATCTTTTATTATAAGTAATTTTTCAAATAGGCCTCTATGCCTATTTGATTGACCGCTGAGATTTTTAAATGAGCTTACAACAGCTATGAATGCTTTAATAAAAAATATAAATTGGATTTCATGACTTTTATCATACAGATTTGTGTGTCTGGGTGACAGGTCTGCTTTAATATACAGATTGTTATGTCTGTTTTACATTTACGATACCTACAGTAATTAGTATTTAAAAGAGCACTTGATTGGTGAATGTACACTTAAAAAAGGTCAACTTTGCTCAAAACATGTAGTGCATTAGTGATGTACATGTATAAATAGAGGGGCCGACGGGTTAGGGTATGGGGTGCAGGTCAAATGTTTGCAGACTCACACATCACTATAGTGCATGTACTTTATAAATATACTATATATAAGGACAGCAGAATCTCGGTGTAGTCCTGGTTGTTTCCGTCTTTTCTTTACTGCATTAGAACTGTGTGCTAAGAACTGAGCACAGGAACAGACCACATAGGATAAGTTTAAATTAGGATTCTCTGTGTTCAGACCATTAGGGAAAAAACAATATCAGTGGTTCTCACCAATGTGATGTTCTTTGCATTTTTTTCCTAGAGTTAATGTAAACTAAACTATATACGTTTACACAAAGTACTATTCCATACCTGTATTTTTGGTCTATAAAAATCCTATAAACTTTTCTTTCACTCGTTCTAGTTCTGAAAAAAATTGTATTTCTACTACGAAATATATGCATCGCCTTTATTAATACAAAAAAACTGTACTCTAGCAAGTGAATGCCTAATTATTGACACACCTTGTTAGACAAACATGCTTAAAACAATTCATTTCAAAGGCCTTTAACAGAGAAGTCACACTTCACTTACTTTTTGACCTGCTGGGAAGCTGGGTGGGTCTAGCAGTGCCTTGATCCAGGCCTAGAATATCAGGTGGGTCCATGGGATTTCCCAAGTACAGCCTGCAGGTGTTTAAATAGAGGAAGAAATCTTTAAAATACCAAAAAGGAAACATTAAACAGCATTGTACTATAGTAGCAGGGCATCAGAACATGCAGACTGCATACAAATAAAAACTTATAGCAGAGGTAATTAGAGTCCCATAGGGAATACACCTTCAGCCATAATATCATATATATGCAGGTGTTAAAGCTCTATACCCAACAGTTCTGTATGATGGCTTCAAATGTATTGCTAGTCCATTATAAATGTCAGCATGTGTAACCTTCATTAAAGACATTATATAGCAGCACTATGCAGACTCACATACTATACACGCCCCTGATGTGTTTCCATACTTCTTCTCTACAAGCCCCCTTTGTACTTGCAGGAAGCCCATCAGGGTAAATTATAAAATCCCCCAAAATCTAAATGTATCAAGTATTTCTTTCTCTATGCAGTTAGTTTCCCTTTAAAAAAAAAAAAAGAAAGAAGCGGTTTCCCGATTTTCCAGAAAAACAAAACCCACCATAACTAGCAACTTCCACTACATCCAGGCCTGACCTTCCCTATCAAAAGGCACTACTATAAAGATACATAAAACAATAATACTTATAGTTCAGGATACAGTACATTATATTTATTTAGCTTAATAAAGACACAAGGAATTAGATACTAACAAATGCTTTGCTAAATGTCCGCACAGAAGGGATGATAAAGAACTACAAATTTTTGCCTGTCAAGAAAACATAAAATCAAGTAAAATCCTCACTAAAGTAGGAAAATGAAAAATAGCACTATTATGTTCATCAGGAATAATACAGTTCCTGATCTGTGTCTGTATATAATAAGATTCCTACTGTTCCTGCCCAGCTGAATCACACATGGGTGTAAGGCTTTTGGCTTTCTTTCTGAGGTCCATGAGACTGAACAGAACTGGCTGTCCTGGGATCCTCCCTTTGTTCCACCTCCTTCACTACTAAATATTTATGCAAAAACTACAACATCCTCAGAGCAGTTGAATGGTCTCAGAATCTATGTTCATAAAACTAAAAGGTGGCACCATTTTGTATGTTCCCATAGACCAGGGGTCCTCAGGCTGAAGATGCGTTATTGCATCAGTTTCTACCAACTGGAGTGTTGTGCTGCCATGGAAAACAAAAACCTCACTGTATTATAACCTTTACATTGCAGAGAAAACATCTACTCTTATTTAAGAACCCACTCTCAATAATAAAAATACACAGTCCAGTGATCTAATAAACGTAGGCCCGGATTTGTGGAAAGGCCACCAAGGCCCAGGCCTAGGGCGGCAGGATTTTAGGGGGCTGCATGTTGCCCAACCACACCCAGAAACACTGGGGATGAGCAGGAGATACAATAGATTTTTAAATTCACAGTGTGCCAATCCCCATTGCTTCGGTCCCCACTATGAAAATTTGGGCAAATAAGGAGAGAGGACAGGGGCGATGAATAACAGCAGGCCTAGGGGCGCCCGCTATGTAAATCCGGCCCTGAATGAACCGGCTTGTAAACAATCTTTAGCTGTCAATATCCACTGGACCTCCCAGTCACTAACTGAAGATCTACTGGCATATCACAATTACTGGCATATCACAATCTTATGAGCTTCGCTGGTATAGGTGGTCTGGCTCCACAACTAACATTCCTTTCACAGTGCTCACATATTTCTACGTGTGCAAGTGAATAGAGTTAACACCAGTGCGATGGAATGTAGAAAAGAAACAAAAATACAAGTAGACTTGTCCAGAGGTTATTGAAAAACTACAGGATTCCATGTGCACAATGCCTAACCATTCATATGCACAGACAGTTCCAAGGACAAGAACCTGCATAAGGGAAATTAGAGGACCCACACCTTCCCCTAATCTATTAGCCAAATAAATGTGGGTGACCAATATCAACTGTCTCACACCAGGCCATGCACCAAAGGTGTCCATAGGCAGGGAAATGAGAATGAAAATAAAAAGTAAACAATATTTGACTACAATTACCAGTATCTCACTGACAGCTGTAGGCTGGGTGTATAGGGAGAGGAAATGTTTTAAAATGCTACTTGATTTGTTGCAAAGTGACAAGCCCTGTAGCAAACTTTCCACTTCTCACTGTATGCCCTTAGGCTTGAAATAGAATATGAGCTCCACGTTCACTCATGGCAGGCACTGCGATCAACTGGAAGATTAGCAGAATTTACTTGGGCAAAAAGTTGAACTGTGTTGCTAATTATGTCCAAGAAATGGATGCCATTACAATTTAGCCAGAACGCACAAAAGAACAAAGCTTTCATCATTAAAAACAATGCTACAATCACTAGATAAATGGAGAAAAACAACCTCTACCTTAGCATTAAAGCAGAACTGGTAACACAGCTACAGTCAGAAATATACTAAAAGGGTAAAAAACAAAGAATTCTATTAACACAAGACATTTTTTTGTCAATATACCTACAGAACCCAGCACTGCAGCATGTCAAGGGGGGAAAACAGCACTGTGTGTTGTTAAAGGTGGCAAGAGCCATGTGCCTAAGCTGCCTTAGCTGCCTAAAGGGATACCATCATGAGAAATCATGTCAGTTAGGAGAGGGAAAGTCATTTAGCACCCCCAAGAGCTAAACGACTTTCCTTCTCCTTTAATAGTGCTGCTCCAGCAGAATTCTGCATTTTAATTCCTTATTTTCAAAAGAGGTTTTTCAAAAACAGATTTTTTTATATATTTAATTTTGAAACCCGACATGGGGCTAGACATATTGTCAGTTTCCCAGCTGCCCCCAGTCATGTGACTTGTGCACTGATAAACTTCAGTCACTCTTTACTGCAAGTTGGAGTGATATCACCCTCTCCCTTACCCAGCCAGCAGCCCATCAGCAGAACAATGGGAAGATAACCAGATAGCAGCTCCCTAACACAAGATAACAGCTGCCTGGTAGATCTAAGAACAGCACTCAATAGTAAAATGCAGGTCCCACTGCAACACACTCAGTTATATTGAGTAGGAGAAACAACAGCCTGCCAGAAAGCAGTTCCATCCTAAAGTGCTGGCTCTTTCTGAAAGCACATGACCAGGCAAAATGACCTGAGATGGTTGCCTACACACCAATATTACAATTAAAAAAAACGACAGGTTCAGGAATGAAATTTTATATTGTAGAGTGAATTATTTGCCGTGTAAACAGTGTATTATAGAAATAAAAAATACATCATGAAAAGCATGACAGAATCCCTTTAAGGACACATGATGCACTGGTTCCAGTACTTGTCCATGCTGCCTAGTAAGAATACAGTTATGGTTACAAGGATCTTTTTCTTACTCATCAATCCGGTCAGCGAAGCCCCAGCAGTGAGCAGGTACTGTGTCTCCATGGCCTGTGTGGATGAAGCTGTTTTTAAGAGGGCGGCTGATATCGTGAGCAGACAGGCCAGCTACTGAAGTAACTGTGTTCCGTGGGAACTGTCCCACCTTCAGAGTTCGTTTGTTCTGCCCTCTCCACCAGTAATTTTCTGCCCTGTGAGACCAAAAAAAATAAAAAGACATATGAAGTATTATTTCGGCTACTAGTAGAGCCTGTTTGGCTGCAGTCTGTATGTCTTACCTTCAGATCAATCCCAGTTTACAATAAGTATAAATTAGCAGCTGAATTATTGCTTATGTAATAAGGCTTTTTTTGCTTACGTGTACTGATTAGCTCTGCCCAATTAGCACGTGGGTGCAGGCATAGTAAGAGTGAGTCAGTCCTGCTTCCTGTCATATCAGGACTGACGGGCTCAAACACAGCTCAATTCCTGATGCTTTTATCTGTCACTACTGAATGCCTCTTCTGCAATTCTTTCCTCCTTTCACTTACTAAATGTCTGACAACTTCAGCAGTAAAGGGAGAGGGGGGCTGCGGGCAAGAAATGACAAGCCCCCACCAACAACAGCCTGGCATTCTAGAACAATGTAACTGGGAAGCTGTTTGAGCTCTACCCTTTTCAGCCTCCCACCCACTCACTTGTGTCACTCTGAAAAACTCTTCAGGTTATTGTCTAGGCAGGACAAAACACACAAGCTTGTCACACAGTTTTTACCCACAGTCCTCTGTCTGTCTGCAGGTGCTTTCGATTACATCGCTTTGCTAGGAAATCAAAACTCATTGCAGGAAGAGGTGGGCGCAAAAAAATATTCTCCCATCAGCAAAAAATTATCAATTTTGGTACCCATGCAACAAATAAACAGATGAATCTGTAAACCATGCATTTTTAGTATTTATTTATTAAATTTTTTGCAAGGATTGGGTTCTGTTTGGACAATGCTGAAAGTTGTAATTCAACTTAAAGTTGTGGGTTCTAAACGTATAAAGTCTTTTATTGCACTTATTCTTTGTTATGACGAAAATCAATAAAAATTTCAAATATTAAAAAAAAAAAAGTTGTGGGTTCATAGGTTATACACCCTGAACAAACACGAATGAGACTTTTGGTTTGGTTATACAGCTCTTTTTAATTGTTGCCCTTGCATTTACAAAGAAATCCTAAATGCTGCCTCAGAATAGATTGTCCTATTCAGAACTATAATCTGTCCAATACTTATACAGGTAAGGGATCCGCTATCCGGAAACATGATATCCAGAAAGCTCAGAATTACGGAAAGGCCATTTCCCATAGACTCCACTGTAATCAAATAATCCAAATCTTTTAAAATGATTTCCTTTTTCTCTGTAACAATAAATCAGCCCCTTCTACTTGATTCAAACTAAGATACAATTAATCCTCATTGGAAGCCAAACCAGCTTATAGGGTTTATTTGATGTTTACATGGTTTTTAGTAGATTTAAGGTATAAAGATTTAAATTATGGAAAGATCTGTTTTCCAGAAAACCTCAGGTCCCGAGCATTCTGGATAAAAGGTCCTGTACTACAATTGTAGGAGTCTGTATAAAATCCACCCTACAAATTGCTGCATTCAGAAATCTTATCACCTACCCACCCCCATTAACAGGGAGTCATGATATATATATATTTATAAGAAACAAGATGCCACGCTGATAAGGAAGACAAAGGTTTTAAGGGACTGACCCTGGTGAGGAACGTTCATTCTTACAGGAAACATTTGCTTTTACTTCCATTTACCATGACATAGAAATGACTGCACAAAACTGCAAACAGACAAATCCAATGAACACAAAAGGCATCAATGACAATCAATCCAAAGAGTTAATTTAAAGGAACAAGAGGTGTCAGTGTTTGTGTGTTACTTACAAAGCCCACGATCCTAGCAGTCCAAGTTCTCTCCCCAGTTAAAACAGGACTAGTGTCCTCGTTGCTCTAACACCTCTCCCCTTCCCCCTTCTACTTATAACCCTTCCCTTCTGTAAAGATCTGCTCACCTGCCCCCGCTGCGCCGCTGCTACTGCTGCCAGCAGGAATGGGAGCAGTGTGTGGGTGTGTAAGAGTGTATCCAAGCTGCAGCACGCCATTGGTACACAGGCCAGGTCAAAGGAAACGAGTGCATTTAAGTTCGGAGCTGCAAGTTTAACCCTTTGTAATACAGGCTTCGCGGGTCATACAAAAATGCAAATATAACCAGTGGTGCAACTAAATATCACTGGGCCCGCAGCAAATCATTTTTCAGGCCCCCAAATTGTCTAGAGGTTGACCTGTTTTACTAATATTTATTAAAATTGTATATGAATTAGGGCCTTATGGGGTCCCTATATCTCCTGGGGACCCCCCTGCAGCCGCAGAGACTGCTTCCTCTGTAGTTATACCCCTGAATATACCTACAGGTAATAATGTGCACATAAATGATAGAAGGTTCTCATCTTTAAGCAAGACACTGTGTCATTCTGCATTCATGGTGAAATTCACAACTTCCGCAAAATTTTGCTAATTGCATTACATTACAGATGTACACATTCATAATGAAAACCTTTTCCTGTATTTTTAATTACTTACAATGACCTTTACAAGGCACTTATTTTAATTAACATGGTCACTAAGAACTGCAGCACCCCCTTTTATAATATATCTAGCCAACACAAGGACTCAACTGCCATCCAGTGCTCATATATACAAATGAATTCCCATCACATTCACACAACGTTAAGCAAGTCGCCAAATATCAGGCCAGGTATCAGTCGGGAGGCCTGTCGGAAGGCCCGATAAAGGACCCAAATCGACAGCTTAAATCTGCCCGTGTATGGCCACCTTTACATTTTGTAATAATAATAATTGCAATAATACAGAAACCAATGGTTTAAGGGTAGAATTACACGGACGTTTTCGGTGGGATCCGACGCGCTGCGACAAAACGCCTGCGACAAATTGCATGCAATGGAAATAAGGTAACTGAATGCATTGTCTGATGAAGTCGCAGCGTTCATCAGACAATGCACGATGCGTCTGCATCCGACAGTCGCGTCGCATCAACGATCAACTGTTGAACCCCCCATCTTTCTTAACTTCAATTTTCACTGTCTTTAATTCATTTAATTGTCATGTTATTAGAAATCAATACACATTTGTAAAGAATAAATCATTGCAGGTTGAACAGTGACCGCAATGATCTGATTGGCTGCCATGGGTTACTGCCCAAGTGCAAGTTTGCCCAGTTTTTATAAATGAACCACAATTTGCTTAGTTTTCAATAAAGGTAAATGCTTGGGGCCACAGATGCCTGGCGTTGAAACACAAATTCAAACTAACAATTACATTTTGATATTTAAATCTTTCAAATAAAACATTCCTTTAAGCAACCCACATGGTACTGTATTTCTGCTTGCTGCCAATAGAGAAACAGTCATGGTCCCTCCAGATTGAATAGCAAAGACTGATATTTTTAAATTGAATTTGTTCTGCGCACTATAGAAAAATGCATTTAATATAAGGGATTGGTCCAACAGTTGTTGCTAAAATTCATCTCTCAGTATACATCGAGAGGTACAGGTTGCTGTGGGTGCTAAGAACTACTAGCTAAAGGCAGATTATGTAGGAGAGTTGTACTTTATATAAATATCATAAACCTGATAGAAATAATCAATATAAATATTTCTTCACCAGGGACACACAAGACAAACTAGATAAAGTTGTAATTAAGGTGCAGGTTGATTCCACAATAATGTATACTTTATTTTTGAGAGGGATTTGTTTCACAGTAAATATGTTTACCCATTCAGGTTGGATAAAAACTAGTGTATAAGAACATATGTACAAAATGAATACTACTGAAATGGGGCAAATGTTTTTTGCTATAAACACACAAACCTGGGTCCATACATGCATTATACAGAGATGGGAGTCCCTTTATTATGCCATTCTCTACTATGTTGTTATTAACTATATTGCTAGAAGCTGTTCCACCTTAAATAAATGAGAAACACTCCTCTTTAGCAATAGTAGGTTAATATTAGCCTATTCTACATGTCCCTGACGCCTGGACACAATTATGGGGTGTGGTTGTCAAGGGCGCTCCTCAGTGATTCACCTGTTGCTCCCCACCCAGATCCGATAACTTACCCACAGAGTGAGTCAGTGGCTCACTGAACATGTAACTAGATGGGTTAACCTCTCCAATGCCTCCTGTGCTGCTTAGTTGACAGGGCATAGGGGTGTCAGACTCACGCTTATCTTTAAGTTATTTTTAGTATGTTTAATACTATCCTATTCTTAGCAACTTTTCGATTGTTCTTCATGTTCTATTCATTTAGGCCTTCCTCTTGTACCAGGGTCACTGACCCCACCAATTGTGAGACTACAATATTATTGGTACTTTTCAGTACTTCTGTTTCTATCCAAGCCATCTGCTATTTATATTCAAGACTCATTCAAATTACTGTCTGGATCATAACAACCATATAGCTGCTTAAAGGGGTTGTTCACCTCTGAGATAACTTTTAGTATGATGTAGATAGAGAGTGATATTCTGAGACAATTTGCAATATGTTTTCATTTTTTATTATTTGTGGTTTTTTGAGTTATTTAGCTTTTTATTCAGCAGCTCTTCAATTTGCATACTAAGCAATCTGGTAACTAGGGTCCAAATTACCCGAGCAACCCTGCATTGATTTTAATAAGAGACTAAAATATGAATAGGAGAGACCTGAATAGAAGGATCAGTAATAAAAAGTAACAATAACAATACATTTGTAGCCTTACAGAGCATTTGTTTTTTAGAAGGGAGTCAGTGATGCCCATTTGAAAGCTGCAAAGAGTCTGAAGAAAAAGGCTAAAAACTATAAAAAAAAAAATAATAATAATAAACACCAATTGAAAAGTTGCTTAGAATTGGCTGTTCTATAACATAATAAAAGTTACCTTAAAGGTGAACCGCCCCTTAAAAGTTTAAGATAAGGTGTTGCTGAACAAAAAGTAAAATAATTCAAAACCAAAAAAGAAATGCAGACCAACTGCAAAGTGTCTTAAAATCTCAGTCTACATACTAAAGGTTAATATAAAGGTGATCTGTCCCTTTAAAAGGACGTTTTGGATAACAGAGACATCAGAAAAATGTGCTTAATAAAGTCTAGGGATGCACCAAAACCCTATTTTCTGGATTTGGACAACCCTTAATAACATGAAACAAAGTCACATGATTTTAAGGGTTTGGATTTGGTCCAGCCAGGCTCTTGGATATGGTTAAATCCCAAACCAAATCCTGGGACAGGAACAAAGTGCAAAAAAAATGGTGCAAGCCACCATGCACGCTGATCGATGGGTGAGAAACATGGGGTTCCAGTGTCAAAAGCGGTTTCTCAGTTGAAAGAGAATGGGTACCTGCCCTCGATGACTGTAATGACATCATTCATCTGGATGTGGAGCTTGTCTGGTTCCTGGAAATCCTGAAGGGCGCGCATATCTGTTGGCCGAGCCTGGAGTACAAATGAGAAAAACATTTCATCCAACGTACGTGGTTCTTCACAGTCAGGACAGTGAGGTTGTGGAATGCACTGCCAGGTGATGTTGTGATGGCTGACTCAGTTAATGCCTTTAAGAATGGCTTGGATGATTTTTTGGACAGACATAATATCAAAGGCTATTGTGATACTAAGATCTATAGTTAGTATAGGTATGGGTATATAGAATTTAATTAAAAGTAGGGATGGGTGTATGTATGGATGCTGGGTTTTCATTTGGAGGGGTTGAACTTGATGGACTGTCTTTTTTCAACCCAATTTAACTATGTAACTATGTAACTATGTAACTATGTAACTTGTACTTAGTGACACAGGGTTCCATCAGTGAAGTCTGAAATAAACTCTATTCACTTTGTCCATGATGGTAGGATTAAAAATTGCTAGAAAATGTTTCAAACTAACATTTACAACCCTTCCTTTTCAACAAAAAGAATGCTTTTTGATTCTCTTTTTGATTCCTCTGAGGAAGCTGGTAACATCCAGCGAAACGCGTTAGGCATAGTTTGGGGGACACAACAACCTAGCTGACAGGAGTTTGGAGTGAACTGACAGGATTGCCCCTGGGAACCCCAGAAAAACTGTATATCGGACTCAATGCGCAAAAACCTGTAAGGGTAAATGTGAGTGTGGATTTTTAATTGTTTTTAATTAGTTTTTAATAAATGGTTTTACACTATTATCGTTTTTACTCCTGATTGGGGACTTGGAAGGAGCGGTGAATTCTGAAGGAGCGACCAGAAAGGGCTTCATGTTACATGCACCATACCACGGCAGTGGTTTGTAAGTAGGCATTTTATACAGAAGGTGGAGGCACTTCATCCCTGGAATATATTTTCATTTCACAGGAAAAGCATTCTTCCTTTCTTCTTTCCACCTGTATCGTCACTTTACACCCTCACTAACAGTCATTTGAAGGAGAGGGGGAGAACACATCTATTTAACATCCTAGTGCACGCAAAGGGTGATATCTCATATTTTAAACATATTGCGCTATGCTTGTCAATTAATCTCTGTAGTTATACCTTTTAAAGTTTACATATGTTAAACAGACACAGCATGTGGGGGCCACAGACCGGGGGGTCGGCCCGTGGGCCACCAGTTGGACAGCCCTGCTATAAATTATTATTCTATAGATTTATAAATTGTCACAAGCCTGCTGTGCCTGAGAATAACTGTGAAATAACTGTTTGAATGAAACATCATAGCCTTTTATTTGTACAATCAACTTACCTCCACCAGGAAGTCTCTAAGTGCCACAAATGTTGGCCTGTCCTCTGGCTTATGAGCCCAACACTGTAACATTACATTATAGATGTCCTGTGGGCTATCTTCCGGCCGTACCAATCTTTCGCCTTCCTTATCAATCTTATGAAGAATCTAATATTAGAAAAATGGGTGAATTGCTGTAAAATCACAGATACTTAACTCAAGCAGAATAACCACCCAGCCCCAAAACATAAATAAAGCAAAGGGCAGAATTACAAGAGAGCTGGCCATTCTTAGTGATGCTGATGTAACCTCATACTAAGCTCCTATGTTGTATAAGAAATTAAGAGGCTTTATTTTTCCCAGAAATTCCACCTATGTTAAATTTTGTATTGCTGATCCTGTGGATCAACATCTGATCTTACCTGGCTACCATTGAGACCTATCCACGGCTCTTGCCCATATGTGAACATCTCCCACAGCGTCACTCCAAACATCCAGGTGTCACTGGCATGAGAGAAAGTTCGCGTCTTTAGGCTTTCTGGTGCACACCTACATTAAAAACAAACAAACAAACAAAAGAAAATCAGTAAATCTAATATATTAAAAGAGAAAAAAACACTTATGTACAGAGTACAAATTTTACCTAAATTACTAAATAAGAGGAAAAGAGATTAAGTATCTCAATGAAAATTATGTCACTAACACTGGATGAAAAAAAACTATAAAACTTTTAGAACATAGTAACTACTGTCCTTTTTTGATACATTTAGAAAACTAAAAAAACATGTTCCATTTTGCTGGTAAATATTTGTCTGTTGCCTGTTCTCCGCCTCAGCAAGAAACTCACCAGGCAAATGGAACTTTGCGATGTTCCTGCATGACATAGTGATCATCATTCTTGGGTAATGCCCTCATAAGGCCAAAATCTCCAATCTTCACCAAGTCATTTGAGGAAAGCAGAATGTTCCTTGCTGCTAAGTCCCGATGAATAAAACGTTTGGATTCCAGGTAAGCCATACCATTGGCAATCTGAATGGCATAGTGACAAAGCGTGGAGATAAGGAAGTAACCCTGGTTCTTTCTAAGACGATCCAGAAGACAGCCCATGGGTGCTAGCTCTGTGACCTAGAGGGATAAAAGAATAGAATGTGCTAATAAAGCAAAGAATCAAAGTGGGTATTATTAAGAAATCTAGTGAGGCTACTTTTAAAATCCATGTGATGGATATTTTGCACAGAACCTATATGATGATCATGTGATGTACCTACCTGGCACACTGGTAGATAGCTTTATTCACTATTTAGATTGTGCTTATTCTAAAATGATTTAGTTCCAGTGTTTCCTGAATACTATGAATGTATTACCATTCCATATTAAACAGAAAACCCAAAAACATCTGCATAACATAAAAACTCCTTGTAGTGGTTACCCTGGTACAGTTATGCATAGTACTGTAGCAATACTAACCACAATTCAAACAATATTGCACATCGCTTTACACACAACTCTTACACAAATCTCACCATCTTCATAGGGTGTGTAAGGACCACTCCATAGAGCCGGATGAGATTAATATGATCAAGGGAATGCATTGCGTTGACCTCTCGGATAAAGTCATCCAGAACATCTGGCTGGGTCAAGACATCGGTCTTTAGGCACTTCACGGCTACATTAAACTGAACAAAATTGAGACAAGATAAATTAGTTTCTCATGAAATTAGAATATGAAAACATATTTCTCAGCAAATTAGAACAAGCAAAAACTGTCTCAGTGGGATACCCCTCAAGCAAGAGGCCGGACACCCACTCTGGGCATTCAATAAAGTAATTTGAGTAATAGCCTTACAATAAAGTTCTGTTGTTATCCCACCAACCTATGTGTGTAAAATAACACCTAAAAGGGTATATGAAATGATTATATCTAATAAGTACAATTTACTGTATATATTTGACCATTTTATAAAAATATTCCACAAAATATTGCTCATCCCAGACCCCAATGCAGTCGTCAATATAACAGCAGAAACTGGATTATCATCTCCAAAAACAAGGAGTCACTCCTACCAACCCAAAACCAGGTTGGCATAGGTGGGGCAAATGAAGCCCCCATTGCAGCTCCACGTCTCTGTAAAAAAAACCTGCCATTAATCCAAAAATAGCTGGAATGTAACAAAAAAATGTATCATATAAATACCGTAATGAAATCTATCTGGGCATTGGGAAAAGATATTCGATACCATATAAGGAGAAGCCTACATTATGCTCATTGAATGAATATATTATTGGATGAATATAAAGGGAACACCAGCACAATACAGCTGAAATGTGATAGTGTCAACCAAAACCTGGGAAAAATGACAAACTACCATTTGAATGGATAGAAGAATAGTCAAAATGGCAAAAACGTAGCCAATGATCAGCTCCAGGAAGATCGAAGAAGGTCTAAAGCTACCTACGAGTACTGTTACAATTAGTAGATGCCTATGTGAAGCCAAGCTTTCGGCAAGAAGCCCCCACAAAGTCCCAAAGATAAAAAAGACGTGCTGAAGAGGTTACAATTTGTCAAAGAACACATTGACTGGCCTAAATGGAGAAATGGTGCAACATTTTGTGGACCGACGAAAGCAAGATTGTTCTTTTTGGTTCTAGGGGCCACAGTCAGTTTATCAGATGACCCCACTGAACTGAAGTCACAGTACAGTGTGAAGACAGTAAAGCATAGTGGCACAAGCATCATGATATGGGGATGTTTCTCATACTATGGTGTTGGGCCTATTTATCTTATACCAGGGATCATGGATCAGTTTCAATACATTAAAATACTTGAAGAGGTCATGTTGCCTTACACTGAAGAAGAAATGCCCTTGAAATGGGGGTTTCAACAAGACAATGACCTGAAACACACCAATAAACGTGCAACATCTTGGTTCCAGACCAAAAAGATTGACGATATGGAGTGGCCAGCCCAATCCCCGGACCTTAATCCAATAGAAAACTTGTGGGGTGACATCAAAAATGCTGTTTCTGAGACAAAACCAAGAAATGCAGAAGAATTGTGGAAATTAACAGGTGCCAGAAGTTGGTGGACTCCATGCAACACAGATGTGCAGCAGTTATAGAAACCGTGGTTATACGACAAAATATTAGTTCAGTGATTCAAAGAAAAGCAAAATCTTTTTTTTTTTTCATTTATACATTGAATGTACATTATGGGTTTATAAAGAATGCAGAAACTGCAGAATGCAGAAATCCTAATATTTTCTTTTTTTGCTTTCTGTAAAGGAATAACACAAATCGGATACATTTTTTGATTTTGATTTGGAATAGAATGTGCAGTGCAGTGCAGCTATTATAAGGATGTTGAGCTTTATTCACTTTTTTAAACACACTGCTACTATTCTCAACACAACTGTACATATATCCTCATATAAACACACCATGACTGGGACATATACAAAACAGAAAAAGAGCCTGTGAAAAAATTAAGGTCATTGGGAAACAATCTGTTCAGAAGATAAATGAAAATGGATTACAGGTTTAGACTTTAGACTTGGAGCCTTGTTACGTTGTACCTACCAATGTGCCATTTGGTGTGTTCCATTCTCCTCTTCGTACCACTCCAAATGACCCATCCCCGAGCTTTTCAAATATGGACAGGTTCTTTTCACCAATCAAGCAAGTGAGTGCTTGCTGCCCCTCAAGTGTGGGTGGGCTTGGGGGCTTCCGGAAAGTACTTTGGGGCTGAGATGCAAATTCTGATTCTGGCCGCTTGCCAATAAACACCTGAAAGGAAATTTTAAGATTTATTACATTGGTTTTAAATTGTATGATATGTCTGTCACATGTATGTATGCCTTTTATATTTTAGTCTTACACTTTAAGAAGGGAATGCAATTGCTTGTCATAGGTCAAAGAAGCTTAAGTGCTAGATCACTTGTACTGGACTGATAACTTACAATGAATTAGTCAGTGTTCAGAGGGTTAAAGGGGAACTCCACCCAAATAAAACAAAATACAAATTCCCAATGAAGGAAAATGCAAGTTAAGCAGCTTACTTTAAAGCTGCCCAGTGGTTTTATTGCTATTAAAAGCAGTACTGTATCTGCCTGTGCCTTACTATTCCCTATTGAAGACATGTAGCGGTAGGAGTATTGATTCTCCTTTACAGAACTGTTAATCACAGAACATACAAGGTATTATGGGAGTGGGAGTCGGAGTTAGAGTATCTAGTTGACAGTAAAACATATATTGTAAAATGTGTACTCTTAGGGAAAAAAACACTCCCACATAAAATATACAGTTTTTTTAACATGAATAAATATTCCTTCTCTACCCTCCAACCCGACTTTATCTCTCACCAGGTTGATATATGGGCTTTTTTGACACACACCTTCATTGCACAAAAATCAGATTAATGATATAAAATAACTTACAGAAATCACTGCCTCTGCCACAAGTCTTTTGTATAATTCCCAATTATACATGCAAAGCTAAAGTAGAACCTTTTTCTTACGACCGCAATGATGGTAAACTGAAACACCTTTATCAATGGAAATCAAGAAAATGGGACAACAGGCTGCATAGCACTAGTGTGATATGGAAGGTCCCCACTCGAGGTGTGCATGTCAACATAATGCTGATTGCATGAGGTATTTCCTGGAAATGTGCATCAAATCTCTCAAACCGGATTAAGAGCTTCCGCCAGTTGATAGTCCTGCAGCTGGATCAATCCATACCTCTTAGTCACTGTACCTAGAAAGGAAATCCTGGGACAACTGCTGACACTTGTACAGTGTATGTGTCAACAAATTTAGACTAGCACTGTGGAAAGACACAAGATACTCTGAGTGGGTGGGTTCTATTTTCAGAGTAACCCCAGACCCAAATATTCTAACACTGCAGACAGAGGATTGAGGCAAAGTTTAGGAGGAAAAGCAATTAACCTCTTACATACTAAGCAGTTTTCATAAATCATTCAGGCAGGGTTATGTTTTATGCATTCCAAAGGATTTGTTTCTGTATAAGCCTGCTTGCCTAGTAGATGTTTACTCAAAAACAGATAACACAATGGCAGCTTCTAAAAACAATATTCATGCACTAAATACAGGATTCAGTTTAAGGTTCGGCCATATCCCAGCATATACCAACTCAGAAGCCTTAAAGGGGTTGTTCACCTTTGGTTAACTTTTAGTATGACATAGAGAGTGATATTCTGAGACTATTTGCAATTGGTTTTCATTTTTTATTATTTACGGTTATTAAGTTATTTAGCTTTTTATTTAGATTATCTTGCAATTTCAGCAATCTGGTTGCTAGGGTCTAAATCACCCAAGCAACCATGCACTGATTTGAAAAAGAGACTGGAATATGTATTGAAGAGGGACAGAGTAGAAAGATAAGTAATAAAAAGTAGTAATAATGGTACATGTGTAGCCTTACAGAGCATTTGTTTTGAGGTGGGGGTCAGCGACCCCCATCTAAAGGCAGGAAAGAATCAGAAGAAGAAGGCAAATATTTAAAAAACTATAGAAAATAAATAATGAAGACCAATGAAAAAGTTGATTAGAATTGACCATTCTATAATAAATTAAAAATTAAATTAAAGGTGAACCACCCCTTTAATCTATGTTTGCAATTTTCATGCATTCTTATTTAGATTTGACTGTGCCTCTGTATTTTTAATATGCAAACTAGGGCTTGGCAGAGAATTCAGAACTTTTTTTTATCATTAGTTCTATATTGTGGAATTTGTGAAATGGTTTTCTAAGCACATCAGTGACAGTGGTTGGAAAGTCAACACAAATGAGAGACAATAAAAACTTTCCCATGACATTATGGTATGCCATTTGTAAATAGTGCATTGTGTAATACGGGGGTGACCAAAAGGTAGATCAGGATCAGCCAGTAGACCTATAGCTTGTGATCAGTAGATCTCAACACACTGTCATCAAACAGCTTGGCTAATTACCCTCCTGTTCAGGGGCGTAACTATAGAGGAAGCAGACCCTGGAGGTATAGGGGCCCCACGAGGCCCTAATTCATATACAATTTCAATAAATATTGTTAAAACAGGTCAACCTCTAGACATTTTGCGGGCCTAAAAAATGATTTGCTGTGGGACCCAGTAATATCTAGTTATGCCACTGCTCCTGTTTCATGCTGTTTAATCAGAATTATGTAAAGGTTACATAAGAAATAGCGGTTTGTTAAATATAACAATATACAATTTCTCATAAATCAATATTTAAGTAATATTTTCCATGGAACAGAATGCTAACAATGCTTTTATGGATGTAGATCCTATTATTAAATACAATAATTAATGAATTTTATTAGCAAAAAATAATTATATGAACACAAGTATACTTTAGCAGTTAAAAAATTAGTTCTGTCAAATAATAGGCACCGATGCTAAATAATGACATAACTAAGCACTGTTTATAAGGATATCCTCTAAAGGATATTCAAGGTTCTTGTGTATTTTATACTAAATATTCATATTAAGACAACATGACTCATTTACAGTCTTGTAGTGTATGTGCACACAACTCAGCCCATGAACCCAAAAACAGCAATTCACAAAAGTGTTTGAACTTATGTGTGCTCCTTTTCATTTGTGTAAAACTTTTGTCATTTGCAGTGGTTTAATGCATACAGGGGTGATCCTGTCCATTTTGCCGCCTGAGGCGGCCTTCTATTTGCCGCCCCCACCCCTCCCCACAGCCTATCTTTTCAGCCCCGGAGGGGGTCAGGGGCGGTCCAAGTCGCTAGTGCAGAGAGTGCAATTGCGCTCTCTGCACTAGAAGAGCTGAATTTCCTGGTTGAAAAATGGAAATTCGGCTCTTACTTACCAGGAGCAGCATTTTTGCCACCCCTGGCTACCAGGGGGAAACTGCCGTCTGAGGCGAGTGTCTCAACTCGCCTCATTGGTGGAGCGCCCCTGGATATACGTATGCTTGTAGATTGACAAAAAGATCTGTGAGTTATAGTTCAGCAAGATAGAAAAGTTATTTCAAATTTGAGGTGTGGATCAGAACTTTCCCATATGGTGAAGCAGTGAACTACACAGGGTGCTTTTCTTAGTGGATTAGCAGGCAGATAGGTGAATGGCTATATATGGAAAGCCAATTTCCAAGGAGATATACTGGGGCGTCCCCCACTCCCTTCGCCTTTCCAGCTGTAAGAGCAGTTTTTAGAGAATTATGTGTAAGCAATAAATTGTACATTTTTTACACATACTGGTCTCATACTCCACCTTCTGTTTATATTTCTTTATAAAAAACAAGAAAATATAGCACAGCATTTTCACTAAACACACACCTTCAGTGTAACCACATTTACGCTTATCGGTATCACAAGCTCCTACAACATAGAGCTCAAAGAAAATTCCAATCTATGTTAGAAAAAGTGAAACATTGTCTTATTATTTGGTCACACTGTTTGCTAGGGGACTTGATTTTAAATGCACTACAAACTTGGAATGCTAATAGATAGTGTAGGAAGGGAATTATTTACAGTTGTATGTTAATTGGCTGGGGCTTAAGGGTAGGACTCGACGAGCGATTTTGTCGCGATCCGACGCGCTGCGACAAAACGCATGCGAATTGTCGCATGTGACAAAATTAAGGCATGAGATAGACTTGTCGCATGGTGTAGCAGCGTTGATCCGACGTGATCCAACTGTCGGATGCAGACGTAGCATGCAGCGTCTGCATCCGACAGTCAGATCACGTCGGATCCCTGCTGCGACACCATGCGACAATTCTATCTCTTGCCTTATTTTTGACTTCAATACATCGCCATATTAAACCTGCCGAAGTGCTATGTTAGCCTATGGGGACCTTCTAGAGTAGTTTTCTAAGTTGTTTGAAGTCGAAGAAAAATCGTTCGATCGATTGCTGAAATCCTTCGAATTGTTCGATTCGAAGGATTTAATCATTCGATCGAACGATTTTACTTCAAGCGCAGAAAACCCTAATTCGATGAAAAAAGTTCGAATTCGTCATTCGAAGTATTTCAATTCGATGGTATTTTTTACTTCGAAATTCGACCCTTGATAAATCTGCCCCTAAAAGTTGGGACAATAAAGAGTGGATATACTTCCTTGCTCTTGGAAGAAGCCTTGTAGGCGAAACGCATCAGTGGTGACGGAGGAATGCGGAAGAGTTCGGTGAGGAGACATGCACAGTATACACTGAAGGATGCTAAGGAACTGCGGCTACTTTTAATGTCTTTATATATGGCTATACAAGGAACTGTTGAGTTTAATTTTAATTACATATTAAAGCATTGGAAATGTGTCCTTAGGACACTAAGGAAACTGCAGTTACCACTGCAGGGAAATTTTATTGTTTTTTTTTTTATAACTCTTTATTTATATGAAGTTTTAACAAAGCATTGCATATCATCACATTGCAGACTCATTTACTCACAACAAAGTCAGTGGCCTAACAACAAGGCATACCCCATCGCATGTGAAAATTCCATTGGGGAAATTTTATTGTTTTTATATGATCTTTCCTGCGACCAGTGGTCGAAGTAAAGATCTACAATCTCTAGTCGGTATGTCGTTACAATAGCTTTCAATGCAATCAATGCCTGTAATCCAGTTTTTACTGAATATTCTAGCTGGCTCTGCTTTTTCATCAGAGCTAACCTTATAAACAGCTGCAAAGACTCAATAAATAACAAAAGTGTATATTTTTAAATATACATCAAAATGTAAATATTTCATTGAATGTGATAGGTATGTGTTATATTAAGACTAAGATGTTGGCATGAAAATTTTATAATAATATTGTTACATCTCTGTGTTTCTAAGGCAGCTAATGAGATATCCAAAGAAACACTGGTGGACTGATGTAATCGAAATAAATATTTAAGCACAATATTACACAAATAAAACAAACATTTCTGCAGTTAATGTAGGGCATAAGAAAAGACAAGAAACTTTAGATTGGAATGTTACTGAAATATACACCATACAGCATCTTACAAGTGAAATACAGCTATCCAAATCAGCTAAAATGTTGTAAAGACTACACATACCTTGCTCATCCAAGATTTGCGTTTGCAAATTGCCTTTCTTCTCTTTACAGCATCCAACAACCTCCTCTGGCCTGTAAAAACACACAGGCAAAATCTTAAGTGCTTACTAACTGGTTTGGAAGCTTAACACAGAAACAGACTGTACAATGACAGGCCAAAACTGCAATGGTGTCTAATCAAAAGTTTTTTTTAAAGAAAAGGAAAGTATGTTGGAAAATGTTGGGCCTGTCCATGCCTACACAAGAGATCTCTTGGTAATACAAGTATGCTGAAGTTGTGGTGCTTTTAGAGAAAAATTCATGACTGGTACATTTTTTACCCTGATGATGAGCACTGGCCCAAGGAAAAAAACTAGCAATTGAATTCACTGGGGGATGCCTATGTTTTATATCGTTTGTTAGTCAAAAAGGTAATCTATAAGGGCAGAGACACACGAGGAGATTAGTCGCCCGGCAACAAATTGCCTCTTCTTCAGGTGACGAATCTCCATGCAATGTTTTCCAGTCAGCTAGAATCTAAATCCCAGCAGGATGGCATTTGGAGCGCTTCGTTTTCCGAAGTCGCCTGAACTTTCCTCGTGAGGCAAGTTTGGGCGACTTTGGAAAATGAAGCGATCCGCATGCCTTCCCGCCAGCAATTTAGATTTTAGCCGGCGGGAAGGGAGTTCAGGGAGATTAATCACCAAAGAAGAGGTGATTTGTCGCCGGCGACCAAATCTCCCCGAATCTCCACGTGTGTCTCTGGCTTAAAGGCTGGAGTGACTGGATTTCTAATGTACCTTGCCAGAACACTACTTTCTAATTTGTATCTCTTTTTCCTGTTAGTTAGTTAATTGAAAGGGGCTTCATGGGACATAATTGGTTAGTTAGATTACTTTTGACCCTTAGCATGCAGGTCAGATTCTTAAGCAAAATCATTCAACACTTATGTACCATGTGGCCACCTTTCAAGTCACTGAGGTTAGAAACATATAAACAAGGAAGTAGTGTTTTGACTATTCCATTCACTCCAGCCTTTATAGAGTACACTTTTGGCCAACTATATTGAAAACATTTTTCCATGTTGCACAGCCTATTCACCCAGTTTTATTTTTACACTGAACAGTTCCTTTAAAGGAATAGTTCAGTGTGAAAATAAAAACTGTGTAAATAGATAGGCTGTGCAAAATAAAAAATGTTTCTAATATAGTTAGTTAGCCACAAATTTAATATATAAAGGCAGGACTGAACAGATGTCTAATAAAACAGCCAGAATCCAACTTCCTGCTTTTCAGCTCTATAACTCTGAGTTAGTCAGCGACTTGAAGGGGGACCACATGGTACATTTCTGTTCAGTGAGTTTGTAATTATCCTCAGCATTCAGTTCAGATTCAAAAGCAACAGATATGACCCATGTGGCCCCCCCTCAAGACTCTGATTGGTTACTGCCTGCTAACCAGGGTAACCAGTCAGTGTAAACCAAGAGAGCTGATAAGTAGTGCTCTGACTGACATGTTATACATCAAATCACTCCAGCCTTTATACATTACATTTTTGGCTAACTAACTATATTAGAAACATTTTTTATTTTGCACAACCTATCTATTTACCCAGTTTTTATTTTTACACTGAACAATTCCTTTAAGGAATTTGCAGTTATAAAATATGAAAATTATGTAGAAAGCCATAACTATCAAAACAAAGTTGAAGCAGGTCAGGGGCAAAGTGGTCTTCTTAATTAATTACACAGGAATCAGTGAAGAATTTCTAGTACACAAATATCAGGAATAACTTTACCCCAGACCTTTAGACTTTGGAAACACAAAATAGAAAAGCAGAGTCCCGTAGAAGCAAGGGTGATGAATCTGAAGGACATGACCAGTGTAAGTCTGCATACCTGGTCGACCCATCCCGATCTTCTCCAGGTCCTCATTCTTGACGTAATCAAAGTGAGAAAGCCTTGTGATATTGAGATCGTCACGGATTCGCAAGAAGTACTGTTGCAGCTGCACCTCGCTCAGGAGCTCCAGAAGCCACTCTGAGCCTTCATCTGACTGCATACTATTACCAAACCTCTGCATTTATGAGAAAAGAGAGAAAAGAGGTTAAAAGAAAACAATCAAAGCCAAAGGACAAATGCCAAAGGAGCTGGAGTGTGCTGACAGCGCAGGTACAGTAGAAGATTCATGGATCTGCACACACTATCTGCAGTCAGGGACGTGCCCCTCTTTTTATTAATTTTTCACCACAATGATCATTATCTGAAGTAGAAAAACATTCAAAGATTTTTTACCCACGGTTAAATCTGCACAACCGTGGACATTCGACCTCCCGAAAATGCCACCCCTTTCACTAGAATAATCCAGTGAATAATATTAATCATAATGATTTGGATTCATCGTGGGGAAAATGCAAAAGGAAGGCATTTCCCTGCTGTGTATAAGCCAAATTGCCACAAAGTAATGCAATTTACTTGCAGCAATTCTAAGGTTAGCCAATGTGATGGCAATTTTAGGAGATTTGTTGTACACAGTAGCACATTCTTACCACGGGCCATTGTCCTAAATTGCACTGGGGCAGGGACTGATGTGAATGATGTAAAATGTGTCTGGCTTAGAAATAATAAAAAATAAATGTGCAGGTTCGGGCCGACCTTGCACCCCCCTTTCCGGGTCAAGACCTTACAATGCCGGCTTCCGACTTCCGGGTGTAACTTTTATAGATGTGCCTGCCCCTTTTGTGACATCATCAGCAGGGTGGTTGGACTATAAAAGGAACCCCAGAAGTCGGGCTTGGGTGGAGGGAGGGCGGATATCAGGCATCGCTAGTGCAGTAATAGCAGAAATCAGAAAGGGGCAAATACTTTTTTCACATCACTGTATATGGTCTAAGATAGCTCTGTCTGAAAGTATTTTTGAGCTTTGATCTGTGCAAAGTTGCCACGGTCATAAGTTAAGAATATGATATCCTTCCAGTAATACCTAGTGTAAAATGAATCCACGCACACATACTCTGGTTCCCAGAGAAGACAACCGGGTGGCAAATTTGGTATGCAAAAAGGATACCTCAGCACATCCCAGAAGAAAAATAAAAATAGAAAAATAACTATTGATTTATATATAGATGGAGCAGACTTTTGTTGACATATCTGGTATTCATACTGTACAGCATTTGTGTTAGGAAGATGGTATCTGCCAGATCGTCATACAAAAAGCTAAAAACATACAAATATAGGAAACAGATTTACTTTGGTTCTGTAGATATCTGTTTTGTGTAAAAACAACATAAATATTTCACATAAATCTAGTGGAAAACAAAGACTGGAGCACAACTGTAGTCAAATTTTAGCGTCTGGTGTACAAATCAAAAGAATACAAAATCTGTGTTGGATTATGAGCCATGGACCTGGGCTGCCTTCCATTCTGTTTTTGGCAGTCTAAAACCAAGTAAGGATAAGACCGAACACACACTAATGGGTGGTTGAAAAATGATTTTATTACAATATTCTGGAGGCTGATAAATGAAAGGGCAACACAAACAGCTCAACATTAAACAGCACTACGTTATGGCTGCAGTGGGGAAAGGTCTGGTAAATACAACATCAGCTGCTAATAATGTGTTGTGTTGCTTTGCATTCCTGAATAGTTACTATGTGGATTAGAAGCCTATGAACTCAGTATATAGTTTTGTTTTACCAAAAATTGTTGACATTTACTTCTTAGGGACTGATATTTCACTGTCCATTTTATCAAAACAATTTCAAAAGTACCGCCCTTAAATAGGCCTTCCGGAACATCTTGAAGGACAAATAAGCAATTTCTTTTACAAACTGCTTACAGGATGGTATGACCATCCACTGCTTGGGCCTTATTCTGTCTATTTCAATTTCTCCATTCAGTGACTGCTAATTAAGATTGTTATTATAGTATAAAGTACTTACGGCAAAACAAATAAAGTGGATAAGTGGAATCAGGCATCGCCAAAACTGAGTTGGCTGCAATCCTAATTAATGTCAACTATAAAGCTATTCTCAAATGTGCTCAACCTCTTGAGGGTATTTTAATATGTGGCTAGTGGCTACTTCCACTATGGCTTCTGGACCTGTAGTCTGACAGCAATTAATTTTATAGCATTTAGTAAATATAATTCACACATCTGTTAGATGGGACCCAGAGTACACTGTGTACAGTGCTCAACTAAGGCTAATAAAAAACCAAAATCATTCACATTGGATAGGAACAAGTAACAATTTTAGAGAGCTGGTGTTTTCTAATGTTTTGTTAGTAGACACACAGTAATGTGAAATGCTGGCTCTTTCCACAGCACTGATAAGCACAACAAAAACCATTGCAAGTATGTAATGCTTTGGACCTGGGGTTTTTCATATTAAAGCTATTTCCCTAATTTGGATTATTTTGCAACCACTATAAATGTATGGAACTAACCATCAAGTACAAAGTACAAATGACTAATGATTACAGAGAAAAATTTAATTGGTAACAATTACAATTATATGCTCTAAATAGGATCTATACAAGATGGCCTTCCTGTAATTTTAGAAATCCCATACAGTTTTGGCTCAGAAGAGAACACGAAATTCCAATGCTCACAGCTATTTTGGTATCAGCCTGGTTTCATTATTACAACAATGATTCCTTAAAGAGCCACAATTGCAAAGTAAATCTACATTTACAATTTTTATCTGTTCATCCAGCATTTACAAATAAACCATTTTTGTCAACAAATCTCCTATTTTATAAAGATATTTTGCCATATTTCTGTAGAGCCACTGATTTTGTTAGGTTGCCAATCTTAATTTGGTTAGGTTGCCCGATTTGGCCACCTGCCTGCTGAGCCATACTGGACAAATTCCGATCATTAGCCAGGGGTCCACAACTGAATCACACTGTAGAACAGGGGTGTCCAAACTACGGCCCGCGGGCCCAGGGCCGGAACTAGGGGTAGGCAGAGTAGGCACGTGCCAGGGGAACAAAGCTGAGGAGGCGCCAGGCACGTACCTGCTCTGTCGCCTACCCCGTGTCTGGTGCCGATAATTTCTGTTTTAATATGTGATTGCGCGCAGTTTCGTGCCGGCGCGTAGTTTCACGCATGCGCGATTAAGCGAACACTAAGCCGGCTCCGTGCCCGGCCAGGTTGCCTAGGGCACCTGGCCGGATTGGGCTGGCTCTGTGCGGGCCAAATGCGGCCCGCGATACATTTTTAATTGGCCCGGCGCAAATTGCAAAAATATACAGAATATGGCCCGCACATGAAACCTGGCTGTAGATTAGAAGAGGCAGATTAACATGGAAGATAATGGTCGGCCCTGTATTGTATGAAGGGGAGGTGGGTAGGACTCTCCTTAATGCGTGTCCCTTGGCCCCATTATCCAATCAAACAAGGGACGGCATTCCTCAGCTAATTAGTTAATTTAGGTCTCCATAGCCCAGCCCCTGGCTATTACTCCCGCCTCAGTGGTGACGTTCCGCTCCGATCACTACGGAACTTTAGGTATTATGGTTCCTGTCGCACTTTCAGATCTTCACACAGCTGTTGCCATGTCGGTGTTTTGCACTAGTATCTTGCAGTAAGGAATAGACCGGCGGCACATAGGGACGGGGAAATACACCGGGGAGCCGGGATCGCTGGTGATTGGGGTATTTTCTCAGGAAGCTATTCTAGATTGCGAGAATGGGGAGATATCGGTTCTATCTTAGCCTAGCTCAATAGAGAGAACTTGCTCTATTGCACGACAGACGTTTTCAGTTTTCAGAGTTGTAGTTTTACCGTATCGGACTGCCAAGGTTTAAGGATTCCTGGCAAGCTGTTTAAGGAGGCAAAATATAGTTTTATTAAATGATGTTAATGGTTCAAAGAATGTCAGGCTGAATGGTCGGTCCCCACATATTTTCACCTCACCAGATCTGGCCCTCGTTGCAAAAAGTTTGGACACCCCTGCTGTAGAAGCATGGGACCTGTTTGACAAAGACTGCATCAACTAGGGATGCACCGAATCCACTTTTTTGGATTCGGCCGAACCCCCGAATCCTTCACAAAAGATTCGACCGAATACCGAACCGAATCCGAACCCTAATTTGCATATGCAAATTAGGGGTGGGAAGGGGAAACATTTTTTACTTCCTTGTTTTCTGACAAAAAGTCACGCAATTTCTCTCCCGCCCCTAATTTGCATATGCAAATTAGGATTCGGATTCGGTTCGGCCAGGCAGAAGGATTCGGCCGAATCCGAATCCTGCTGAAAAAGGCCGAATCCTGGCCGAATCCCGAACCGAATCCTGGATTCGGTGCATCCCTAGCATCAACACACAGATGTAACCATCACCTGCACCATTTAACATACGGCCATATTGTGTCAGCCCAAAAGAACAGAAAATTACAAAATTGCGCAGAAACATGTACTGCAACCCTGATAATATTTGTCTGTTTGGTCTGTGGGCAATTTTTCAGCCCAATTTCATCTTAAATGGCTACTCCCATGACTACAGAGCAGCTTCATTAAGTAAAATGCAGTAATATTTTGGTAGCAAACACACACATTTTCAAAAAAGGGGTTGTTCACCTTCTAAACACTTTTTTTCAGTTGAGTTGTTTTCAGATAAAAACTTTTTTTCAATTGCTTTCCATTTTTCATTGTTTTTCAGAAATAAAGTTTAATGTTCCTGTCTCTGGTGTCTCAGTCTTGCGGCTCAGTGATCCAGGTGCAGATTCTCAACCGTTATAATTTGCTACATTTATTAGCTACATTAGTTGATACATTTCTCAGCAGTAGCAACCCCTTTAACTGGTATAGGTAACAGTATGTTATGCAACCAAACCCTTTTATTTGCAGTTAATGGTCCTTTAAAGACACATTTCACATATAGACATATAGGGTTATGTAACAAAAGACACTAGGGGTCATTTATGTGTCCATGGGATGCACGTGCTGGAGCACTAAGGGGCCCAAGAGCCTGCTATTTAGTGCTCATGTAACAAGCATTTTCACCCCATGGAAATTTAGCATGTGAGGAACAGAAAAGATCCTCCTGCTGTTCCCTAACTTGTAAGTTTAAATAATAAATAAGTTAGAGAGTGGGGAGGGTGCATAAGTGCCTCCCCCAACCACCCATGTCCCATATAGTGATGCCTAATGCAAGCAGCAATCAATTAAGGGGCTAACTGCAAATCATTCTGCTCCAAAACACCCATGCAACAGAAGAATGCATCGTGAAAAGTACAAAAAAAATGCACATTTGCACATTGCCTTCTTCAATGATATGCCCAGCTACTAAGTTTGCCCAGGTGCAGTAACCTATGGCAACCACTTATCTGGTAGCATTTACTGACCACCTATTTAAAATCAAACATCTTATTGGTTCTATGAGTTACTGCACCTGGACAACTAATTTTCTGACTGTGCAGTTTCACATATTTATACTTACTTTATATATATTAAAGCGAGAGAAAAAGGGAATGGAATTGGTCCACGCTTGGAGACGCTTCATATTTGTAATGCTTAGTTCTACACAAAATAGCCAAGGAAAGTAGAGATGATATATCCAAAGTTTTTGTCAAAGTTTTCCAAACATTCCAAGCAGAAGTAATGAGGCAACAACAAGCCGCCCTTGGATATCCCACAATATTTACTGCTGTTTGTGGCCTGTATGCACTAATCATCTTCTTAGCAGGAAGGAAAGGGAGGAGAAGAGAACAGACAAGGCTGTTTTTGGCTTTGCACCCTAAAATGTAGCAACTGGGAAACCCAAATATTCCAAACCAAGTACAATATCTTCATCTTCTGTTTTGCTTATTTATAAATAAAATAAGTTTATAGTCGTAAACAATGCAGATATACATTTGGCCCCAAAAGACATCAAACAGCTGCCAGAAATATCCATTCTACTAAAGTAATCCACAGATTCCAGAGTTAATAAAATGCACTTGTAATCAGACTGTAAACTTGGAGAGGAGAATCAAAAACAATACCAAGCGGTGAGAAGAGAAGAGGGAGTTCATCACAGAAGCAGTGCTTTCCCTGTGTCCTATCGCACTGATGTGCATAATAATCATTTTCCTGGAATACATGCTGCAGTCTTCACCCCGTGCAAAATAACAGTCTTCCAAGCATTTTTGATGCTTCACTTGGGCTCCCTCTGATATCTGGGGAAAGCAGCTTTAAAGCCCCGACAGCTCAGAAACGAACAGTCTAGATTGTGACATCCACTCTCTAGTAAACAGGACCCTCTGTTACGAAATAACGCCCAACTGCCAGCTGGAAAAGCTAACAGAGTCTGAAATGGGCTGTGAAGGTAATTACAAATCCGTTTTGTAAGACAATTAAAGATTGTGGGGAATCCATCAGAGCAGAAATAAGAAAGTGGAATGGCTTCTCTAGGGATCATGTGTTTATAACTTGTGCAGAGTTTGTTCGGAGAGAATGCCAAGCTGATCTCATAACGTGGCTCTTTAATTTACAGTCCTCAGCAGCAGCTTTGTATCCCAGTCGTCTCTCAGCCTCTGACAGGACACTCCAAAACAAGTTGTTCTGGGGGTGTAGCCGCTAGTCCCAGCTCATTCCAAGAAGCACAGTCCTCACGGATTGTGAGTCTGCCCGCTAAATACAGACACTCTATGGTGTTCACATGGCTAACTGAACCACAGTCAAAGGGTCAGATTTAACTGCAGGATGGAGAGTTAATTTCCTGTGGAAGCCTCCTCTGGGACTTAAAGCAGTCCCTCTCACTCATCTGTCAACATCCCCTTAACTACTTCACTGCCTGAGGAGCCTGGGCAATAGCTGGAGTCCTTTTTTGTAAAATATGATTTACTTTTTCTATAACCCAGCTAGCTTTTACACTGAATATATATATATCTATATATATCTATATCTATATCTATATCTATATCTATATCTATATCTATATCTATATATATATATATATATATATATATATATATATATATATATAGAGTAGTCTGGAGCATCCTGACTGCCTGATGCATGGACAGAAAGTTTGTATCTGGATTCTGATTTCAGTAATTTGTTCCTCATAGCAGTTCTCTCTGCCAGTCTGCAAGTGTGGAGTCATAGGGCATACCTCCCAACATTTGGAAAATAGAAAGAGGGATAATAACATTTGCCGCGAATAGCTCAACTCCTAAATACCACCTTTGTTTTACAAAATTTGGCAGGGTATGGAAAGTTTGACACATTTCTGGTGTTTTAGGGATCAGGTTTTATGTGTTATTATTACGGTTTTGCTAATGAAGGTGAATTGCCCTTTAAGCTGCAAGTCACAGTTTCCCCAAGAGACCTGCTTATCTTAAATAGTTACAATTGTTTCTTTGCTTATCTTAAATTGTTACAAGTGGATCTATGTGTACCATTCTGGGCTCTCTGCCAAAAGCCTCAATTTTAGAAACCTTGTATCTTTTTCTGGCTGTTCAGTGCACTGCGGGTTGAACTGTCAAAATCGGGACCATCTCGCAAAAACGGGACATTTGGGAGGTATGTCATAGGGGTTTTCTAGTTTCTAGGAATAACTGCTGTAGCTGCACTGGGCAGATGCCTCAAGAGACCCATTTAAGTGCAAAAACTTGAACCACGTAATATTGAAACAGACAAGGGACCTGTTATCAAGAATGCTCGGGATCTGGTGTTTTCCGGACAAGGGGTCCTTTTTGTAATTTGAATCTCCATACTTTAAAGTCTATTAAAATAATTTAAACATTTAACAAACCCAGTACAATGATTTTCCTTTAATAAGGATAATCTATTTCTTAGTTGGCATCAAGTACAAGGAACTGTTTTATTATTACAGAGAAAAAGGCAATCATTTTTAAAATTTGAATTATTTAATTAAAATGGCCTTTCAGATAATGGGTTTCCAGATAATGGAACCCATACCTGTAGTGGGGGCACCACTTATCCCCTAAAATGGTCTCCTAAATTGCTAAATGCGGCTGGATTTAAAAGTATGACAATCAGACATGGCACATTGTTCTTCATTATGTAACACAGCACCAGTAGATACATCACCGGGGTCTGTAAGTCAAACTTAAAAACTGTCCCCAGAATATCAGGTCCTGGCACTTGAGGGATGGCACTTCTGCATTCGATAAACGTTTGATACGGAGGTCTCACTATCACTTTAGGTTGAATGCTCTGTCCGTGTGATATGCTTGAGATAAATCTCTTATATATCTCAATTCTCAATTAAAATGTCTGAAATGTTGGTAAATCCATGACAAAATGCAGATGTGCATAAAGCTTTACTGCATTTTTCTGAGTATATTACGATCATCTTTCCCTGGAAAGATACCTGCTAATCGGTTTATCATCCGGCTGTGCGTTATTATAATTGTGAAGAATAACGTTTTAGCATGATTAGCATCTGCAATTCCAATCAGGTGTCATTCTTACACTGCATATTCAACTAAGGCCTTTAACAGCAAATTCTTGGGCAGATCCTAACGAAGCCTGGCATTCCCACGCTAAACATCAACTCACACGTGAGAGCGGATATGCATTTATCCCAACACGTCCTTCAGAATGCCATGTTATGAGAACTTCAGATTTTAACCCTTGCAAATGAGGAAACAAAATTATTTCTCACTGAGATTTAAAAGCATACACTATGGAGGTTATTTATCAAGGTCCAAATTTTCCAAAGGATTTCTTACATAAACATAAAAATTAGCTCAACTCCAACTGCCCGAATGGACCTTATTTATCATTTAAAAAGTCAGACAAAATTGGGTAAAAATTTCAGAGCTTTGCCCGAAATGTACAAAAAAATTCATACTTTTCGGGCAAAGCTCCGAGTTTTTCTGAGTTTTCTGACTTTTTGGTCCAAAATCCTCTAAATTATTCGATATCAGTACAGACAGCAGTGCAGACATTGGAACCTTCCCCATTGACTTATACAGGACCTCGAGAGCTTTGAGATGCCGGATTTTTAAAGGAGAAGGAAAGGTTAAAACTAAGTAAGCCTTATCAGTAAGGTTCACCTAAATACACCAGTAAACCCTCAAGTAATGCTGCTCTGAGTTCTCTGTCAAAACAAACACAGCATTTATTTTCTTCTATTGTGTACTCATGGGCTTCTGTATCAGACTTCCTGTTTTCAGCTTAAACCTCCTTGCCCCGGGCGTGAGCATGCTCAGTTTGCTCCTCTCCCTCTTCTCTGCTGTAATCTGAGCCCAGAGCAATGAGTGAGTAGGGAGAGACTCGAGAGACTCAGGCAGGAAGTGATGTCACACCAAGCTAATATGGCAGCTGCTATCCTAAACAAATAGAGAACATTTAGAGCTTTTTACTCAGGTATGGTAAAGCATTCTGCAGAATAAATATAGCATACGCTATTGCAGCTAATCTATTGGCAATAAAATGTCTCCATAGCTTTCCTTCTCTTTTAAGACCATCATAGTTTTTTTTTTAGTCCGAAAAACACAAATTATTCGAATTTCGGATATTTGGAGCATAATAAATAACCCCCTATGTTTTCTATGAGAAAATAAGAAGCTCATTTTAAAGGGGTCAGTAACTCTTGGGTGAACTTTTTGAATGATTTAGGCAGTGGTTTTAGAAGAACATTTGCAATTGATCTTCATTTGCGATTATTATCCTCTAGCTAGAATTTATACAAGCTTGTGATGTTAGGATTTACTTTCCCTGGCAACGAGACAGTCGTTTGGAAACTCAAAGGGACATATATATGAAGGGGCATTAAGAGAAAGATATAGCAATTTAAAGAAAATCAATGTTTTTTTTTTTTTTCATTGAGGACAGTGAGCCTTTGTGGCCTTCCCACAAATCCAGTCCTGGTTCTATTTAGTTCAGGAGCACAATTTGATGGGTGGGAGTTAAACGTAGAAACTCTACTTGTATGAATTAACCTCAGATTGAGCAAAGAAACAGGAATAACAATATTGAACCTTGTGGCCAGTGAAAAAATGGCAAACCGCTGAAGGGAACAAAATACTGTACTACAGCTAGCAGGGATGGCACATGTACAGAAGCACTATCTGTAGGTGAATTAGGGTAAGATTTGGAGCTAATAAGATATCTCAGATAAGCTAGCAAATATAACAAGGTGGCTGCTTAAACTGAACATTAAAAGAGTTGGTTCGCCGTTCAGTTAACTTTTAGTATGTTATAGAATGACCAATAAGTAATTTTTCAATTCGCCTTCATTTTTTATAGTTTTTCAATTATTTGCCTTCTTCTTCTGACTCTTTCCAGCTTTCAAATTGGGGTCACTGGTCCCGTCAAAAAACAAATGCCCTGTTTGGCTACAAATGTATTGTTATTGCTAGTTTTTATTACTCATCTTTTTATTTGGGCCCTCTCCTATCCATATTCCAGTCTCTCATTAAAACCAATGCATGGCTGCTACAGTAACTTGGACCCTAGCAACCAGATTGCGGACAGTGTAAACCGAAGAGCTGCTGAATAAAAAGCCAAATAACTCAAAAACTACAAGTAGTAAAAAATGAAAGCCAATCGTAAATTGTCTCAGAATAGCTCTCTAAATCACACTAAAAGTTAACTCAAAGATGAACAACCCCTTTAACTGTAATCTTGTTATTAGCTAAGGGGAAATGACAATACATTGAACCTCGAAAGATAGCCTGATCTACATTCTTGGGAATGGAAGCAAAGCATCATACCAGATAGTCTAACACAGTATCATGTTTCCTGCCTAAATACCACAAGGCATAGAAATGAAATGCTGTTTTAAAAAATAAACTGAAGATGAATTTTAAATGCATTATAGCAAGCTGGGAAAGATAACCTAAATAAATAGCAGAAAACAAAAAACAAGCAGTGTATGAAGAGGGTGATCAGTACAGAGGTAAGATTCCTTGCTACAGGAGAAATGTATAGATGTCAGTGATGGTTTGCAACAAGTAGAAGAAAATCACTAAGTTGTTCTATAGGGAGAAGAAGGAGTTAGTAATGCAGAGAAAACATTTGGAGGACTTTTTAATGAGGTTTCAGGAGATAACATAAGGGAACAGAAGAAAAGTGGGGCAGAAGAGTACTAGAAAAGATGGGAAAAGAAGAGAGAGAGAGAAAAGAGGCAGAAGACCACAGGGGTCATTTATGGCACCTCTTTGTACTTCACTTCATGTAAAATGCTAAAAAAAAAAAAAAAAAAGACAGCAGAAAGAGATTGTCTTTCCAGGAGCAATTATGCCTTCATGACTTGAAGAGGGAGAAGGGAAAAAAGTTTTTTGAGACAGCCAGTGGGACACATATAGACTTGCTTGCACAATTTGCCAACTTTGCCTTGGGTACCAGGACATCTAGTGCCATCACAGGGTATATATCAATTAGTAAAATAAAAAAAGGTATCCATTATCTGGAAACCCATTATCCAGAAAGTTCTGAATTATAGAAAGGTCATCTCCCATAGACTCCATAATAATGAAATAATTCACATTTTTAAAAATTATTTCCTTTTTCCAGGGATGCACCAAATCCACTATTTTGTATTCGGCCGAACCCACGAATCATTCGCAAAAGATTCATTTGACTACTTAACCAAATCCTAATTTGCATATGCAAAGGGAGTGGGAAGGGGAAAACTTTTTTGTGTCAAAAAGTCACGTGATTTCCCTCCCCACCCCTCATTTGCATATGCAAATTAGTATTGGGTTCGGCAGGGCAGAAGGATTCAGCCAAATTTGAAACCTGCTGAAAAAGGCTGAATCCTGCCCGAATGCCGAACCGAATCCTGGATTCGTTACATCCCTACCTTTTTCTCTATAATAATAAAATAGTACCTTGTACTTGATCCCAACTAAGATATAATTATGTAGTATGGAGATCCAAATTACGGAAAGATCCCTTATCCGGAAAACCCCAGGTCCTGAGGATTCTGGATAAAAGGTCCAATACCTGTATATCAGTTAGTAAAGGGAGGGATTATGCCATTCACACTCTTATAGTAAGTAAACTATGCAAACAGTATCCTGAACACAGAATTCTAGGCCACAATTCTAAGAATAACTAAACAAAGCATACCCTCCAAGTATTTAAAAGCACAGGTGGTAAACAGTCTTTTTCTCACTTTCAGAAAAATATTGTACACATACATTCTACAGATATACTTCTGGTCACCTATAGATACCCGAGAACACTACCTTTCTCCTCACCTATTAAGCATTTTTACATTTTAAATAGGTTGATGGTAACTACAGCCTGACTAGCCAGTATGAATCAGGCCTAGGTGCAATTGCACCCCCTGTTCCCATGTCACATCAATGTTCTTTATCTGTTATTAAAGGGGTTGTTCACCTTTCAGATAACTTTTAGTATGATGCAGAGAGCGATATTCTGAGATAATTTGCAATTGGTTTTCATTTTTTATTATTGAAGGTTTTTGAGTTATTTAGCTTTTTATTCAACAACTCTTCAATTTGCATTTTAAGCAATCTGGTAACTAGGGCCCAAATTACCCTAGCAACCATGCATTGAATTTAATAAGAGACTGGAATATGAATAGGAGAGAGTCTAAATAGAAGGATCAGTAATAAAAAGTAGCAATAACAATACATTTGTAGCCTTACAGAGCATTTGTTTTTTTAGAAGGGGACGGCGACGCCCATTTGAAAGCTGGAAAGAATCAGAAGAAAAAGACAAATAACTATAAAACTATGAAAAATAAATAATGAAAACCAATTAAAAAGTTGCTTAGAATTGGTCGTTCTATAATATTCTAAAAGTTAATTTAAAGGTAATTCACCAAAGAGCTTTCTCACCTCACTCTAATACAGAAACAGCCCACAGGTTCTTCTCATAAGGAAATTAAATATTTTGTAAATGTTACTTTCATCACTCTCTCTCTCCCTCAAACAAAGGTGAGAATATTTTTTTTTTGTGCTGTGTGCTCCACTTTTAGTGTTTTCTTTCCGTTTTCAAGCACATGTGACATTCAGCACTTGCCCGAGAATCTGCCAAAATCCTGATCCACTGAACACATGACTTGTTTATAGAAGAAAGACTTGAAGCCCAGAGTTGCACTGACTACATTTCAGCCTAGTACAATTCCTATATTGGGCTCTAAAATAAAAGATGGAGCTAATCTAGCAGTTATATTCTTATCAGACTCTTGCAAGAAAAAATTCTGTGGGTAGCCCGACTGTATGAGGATATATACAGGTGTCCCTGGTTTGGCTATGTATATACAGGCCCGGATTTGTGGAAAGGCCACCAAGGAGTACCATGATTGCAGAAAACGTACCGACTCTACATTTGCGCATAAATCCTTACAGCTGAGGGGTCATTATTTATACAGTGGTAATTTAATAACCAGAGTTGTGTATTTCTTGCAAAAATAAGAAATTAGCAATTAATGCAAATTAAATACTGTGCATGCAGTGTATAATAATATGCCTAATGTTAAAGAAGGAGTCTGGTGCCTTCCACACAGACCTTGCAAACTAAGGGGGTTATTTAATAAAACTCAACTTTTTCTCACTTTATTATACAAAAAAAAATATTCCACCAAACTCCCAAACCCGAATCCCTTGAATTTACCAAGGACTTTTCTTGAAGAACTCGATGAGAGAAAAAGTCGTAACAAAATAGTACGTCAATTGCGACTTTTTCAAACTGTCACAAGACAAACTTGAATTTGTTGAGTTTGTTGCTGAAAAACGCAAATTATTCCAGTTGTCAAGTGAAAACCAGCATCAAACACCCCAAAACACCTAAAAATCATGAAGGTGAAAATCATCTTCAAATGTTAAAAGGGACATCAGTGATTGACTTTTACATTAATTTGAAAGGTTTTAGCTGGAGTATTTTCTGATTCTGATTTTTGCTGCTGTGGGGCATATTACTCGACCTTTAATAAAGAGACTCCTATATGTCTGGCCAGATCTATAACAGAGACAAGTTGCACAAAAAAAGATTAATGAGTGTAGCCATTCACCATAGTCTGGCCATTGGTTCATAAGTGCCAAGACTTCATCAGATACTGATCTAGTAGAATTTTAGCTTTGAAGAGGTTGAGGGAAGGTTCCCAAGGGAGGAAATCAGTAATGATATTTCTGAGTTAAGGAACAGCAAGATAAACAGAATTCTGTAGTCATCATTGGTTTCTTCATGAAGTACAGCTTCCTCAGGTTCTCTGAATGAAATATTCAGTAAACCTTATGTATATCTGTGTCCCAGTGATATTATATTGAGTAATGTTATTTATGTATACGTGTACAGGATCCCATATCTGTAAACCTGTTACCTGGAAAGCTGTTTATGTATACATGTATAGGAGTCCATTAGTGATGTGCGGCCCGGCACCCGCGGGTTTACCCAGCTCTCCCCACCTGCCACCGTCAAATGCCGGCTTCCGACTTCTGGGTTCTTCTTTTATAGATGATGCACCTGCTCGCCCCGCCCCTTTTGTGACATCGTCAGTGGGGCAGGTCAGCACGGGTCTATAAAAGGAACCCGAAAGACGGGCATGGGTGGTGGGAGGTCGGGTGCCGGGCAGGGGTGGACCCGCACATCAATTATTCCCATATCTGGAAACCTGTTACCTAGAAAGCTGTTTATGTATGGGATCCCTTATCTGGAAACCTGTAATCCCCAAATTACAGGAAGGTCATTACTTCTATTAAATAAGAAAACAGTATCTTGTACATGATACCTTGTATTTAAGCTACATGAATTTATAGTGGTGGCAAAAACAATGGCGATCAAAAGTATTGGAAGATCTATTATCCATTAAACACCAAGCCCCAAGCATTCTGTAAAACTGATCCTATACCTCTAAAATAAAACAGAGGTACATTGTGTTGTTGGCTTATGGATGCTGAGAATCTCCGCAGGTAAAACCGTCAAATCGGATGAAAATATGTACAAAGGCAATATGTACAACGGCATGATCTGAGTGATTGTCGGAACCCACAATAGGAGCAAAAATACAATATAGGATCTACATTTCTGCTAAGCTTTTTCTTTTTTTAAACAGAGAAAGGAGAACCAGCAAAGAGTTAATATATACAAAGGTTACAAAAGGTGCACAAACTATTTTATATTCAGTGCACACTTGAATGCAAAAGGGAGAGAGAGCCCTCCGGTATCTACACACACAGGAAACGGATGCACAGGAATCCCACACATTTATCATCAGGAAACCAGTTTGCAGACATGAGAGAACAATTAATAAACAAAGATAACCGACAGACATAAATATGTTATCAGCATCTTTACCCTTGGTTCTTAATGGCCACACAAGAAACGATCAAACCAAAAAATTGTTATGTATCACACTGGAAGCCAATCTTTTACTGCACTTTTTTTTAGGAGGATCTAAATCTGGTGGTATGGAGGAGTCTGAAACTGGTCATACACAGAGCACACGGGGGGCTACACACTGTATAGACATCTTCTTATTGTTCCAGTCGTATGTTCAAAATGCCCAAATGATCAGAACAGCTCCTAATTACTTCCTCATCTGCCAATATACCATGAACTGGCTGACATGGTGCATCAACAGATGAAATAACAGATCCATAGTACAGGTATTGGATCCGTTATCCGGAAACCCGTTATCCAGAATGCTCCGAATTACGGAATGCCAGTCTCCCATAGACTCCATTTTATCCAAATAATCCAAATTTTTAAAAATGATTTCCTTTTCCTCGGTAATATTAAAACAGTACTTTGTACTTGATCCAAAATAAGATATAATTAATCCTTATTGGAAGCAAAACCAGCCTATTGGGATTATTTCATGTTTACATGATTTTCTAGTAAACTTAAGGTAGGAAGATCCAAATTACGGAAAGATCCATTATCCGGAAAACCCCTGGTCCCGAGCATTCTGGAAAACAGGTTCTATACCTGTACTTCGATATTAGTCATGATCTTTAGTCCATCAGATATGAATCAATAACTGTATGAAACATGTCGTACATTATTATTGGTTTAAGTCACGCCAACGTATGTGGATAAAAAAAATGTAAAATATGGTTGACAGAATATCCCCATTGCGTCAGCCTGGGAGCAGACACAGAGTGTCTTTCAGTGCAGGAATGCAAGAGAATGCATTTTGGAAGTGAGCCAATAGGTGTTTCTCCACTACATGTAAATGCAGGCCAAGAAAAGCTACTCTATCCGTAGCCTAAGGGAAGGGAGTTGCACACAGAGAGGGGCATGGAAGGGCATGGAAATGTGAGCTTGAACACAGGTGGAGTATTTTTATTGCAGTAAAAAACAATTACAGGTATGGGATCAGTTAGCCTGAAACCCCTTATCCAGAAAGTTCCAAATGATGCAAAGGCTGTCTACCATAGACTCCATTATAATCAAATAATCCAAATATTTAAAAATGATTTCCTTTTTCTCTGTAATAATAAAACAGTACCTTTGTAATGAATCCTTATTGGAGGCTAAACCAGCCTATCGGTTTTATTTAATGTTTACATGATTTTCTGGTAGACTTAAGGTATAAAGATCCAAAATACAGAAAGATCCGTTATTATCCAGAAAATCCCAGGTCCCAAGCATTCTGGATAACAGCTACAAGGAAAACGGAAATAATTTTAAAATCTGAATTATTTATTTGATTATAATGGAGTCTTTGGGAGATGGCCTGTCCATAATTCAGAGCTTTCTGGATAACGGGCTTCTAGGTCAAAGATCCTATACCTGTACTACAATCTACAACGCTATGAATCATATATATATATCTGGATAACAGCAGCAAAGTAGCCAGTTTTGCACAGCAACATAATTTTAAGATTTGATCTTTGTGGGATATGCTTGCTATAGGACATTTCTAAGTCCACTCCAGGAAGAGTAATCAGGGATAATGTCTGTAGTACAGGGACATAAAGGCCAATAACAGACTTAAGAGTTTTAATCATTACTACTTGTAGAGGTGATTAACGAATCCACCCTGTTTTTCTTCCCAATTAAATTAAAGTGTTGGCACATTTCAAGTTATAAATTCTCTATAGGACTAGACACAGAACTACGTAGTAAATAAGGTTTTCTGTGCAAAAACAATCCCTTATTCTAATGTTAAACACATTTACAGAGTTTAGTTGCTTGAACAACTGGAATTTGCCCAAACACTGTTCTTCTGAAGTAAGAGGGTTAAAGCTGCTAATAGACCATTTGTGGGCTCAAGGTTTTAAGTGCATGATAATAATTCTAGTACTGCACTAGAAGTGAAGTAGGATTTTATTCAGAAAAAAAGTTTGACTTGACGGATGTTTGATTTTTTTTTTAATCGCAGTAACAATGTTCACAAAATCTTTGGCTTATGGTGGTATAAATTCCATAGTGGCACTGACAAATGAATGATGTATTTACAGATGCCTGGAAGAGAGAGATGCCAATATTGTACACTGCAAAAAATAAAATATTTTAGCTGCCACCCAGTTGTGTAACTGGATGTTACTGGGCCCCACAGCAAATTCATTTTAGTGCCCCCAACGTATCCAGAAGTTGTCTTTTTTTTATAAATATATGTTGAAATACAGTAGTTCATTAATTAGGGCCTTGTGGGGCCCCCTATATCCCTGGGCCCCCTGCAGCCGCAGGGTCTGCCTCCTGTGTAGTTACTCCCCTGCTGTCACCACACAACATGAGGTGGGAGAATAAGTGGACAAGCATATAAGGAAATCAAATATTCAATGCAGAAGCATACATATATTTTGTAAATTAAATAAAATATACATTTTGCAGGAGCAGCAACAAACTTGAATTAAATTATGCCGTGGAAAAGTGGGCAAATTAAGAGCACAATGAATTGACTGATTTCAATAGCTAAACTACATAGTTATAATAAAAAATGTAAAAAATCACCAACAACCTTTCCAAAACCTATTTGTTCTATTCAAATATCCTAACAAAGACTTCTCCAGAGTGTGACTAGCACAGGATGCCAGCAATGATACAGGCCTTTCACATCTTTCCTGAGACTCTGGGAGCAACAATAAAGAATCATTTAGCTCTTTATTTGCCTTGGAAGACAGGCATGACTTCTGGACAGGGCCAATTTTCTTAAAACACAAGCCGTTTATTATAAGGTGTTCCACATAGCTTAATATGTTTTGCCTTGACTTAGCAGTAGGCAATTACTGTGAAACCCCAATTTTACATGCCCTAATTTTAAGTTTCCCCACATTTAATGCTTTTTTTGTGGGCCACAATTATAATTTTTTCCCTGAGTCTACATGGAAATTTTGTACAGATATTCCCAAAAAATGTCCTCTGTGAATATTATTAGTGAAATTAAGAGGGTTTTTAGAGGCATATTTTACCATCTACGTGTCATAGTCGTGCACAAATCCCTTATTGCTGTAGGTTGTGCATATGGGAGGTCTTGCACCCCCCCATAGTGTAATATAATGCTGCAATACTTTAACCAATACAACAGTACATATTGTATTTCAAGGTGAAACAGATTGTTGTACTTGTATCCTGAGTACTTTGAGAATCATTTCACTGACCACATTTTCCCAGATTTCACACTATGTTGTCTTGGTCCACTGAAAAACATATATTGGGGTTCTACTGCACACTCATGGAAATTCAGATATTATAAGGGTTATTTATGAACACAAGTGCTTTGTTGTCTGCCAGCCCATAATGGCAGCATTTTCCCCAATAATTGCAGCATAATTATGGCTAATCTCTGAGTAGCATCTGACACAACTGCAATTTTGATGCAAATCAGATGCAAGTTGAGTCTAGCACTTTCAGGGTGGGGGTTGACTACTAATTAAATGCCGGTTCAAAATGGGATTGGCATTCCATTTGCTGGGTACAAATTTGGTGGGACTATTGACACAGCCTGCCGTGGGAACCCTGGAGCTATTCCCAGGTCCAGACTGGTGGTAGTGGGGAAGCACCGAATCCACAATTTTGGGATTCTCCCAAATCCTTCACAAAAGATTCCAACCCCGAATTTGCATATGCAAATTTAGACTAGAAGGGTTTAAGAGAACCATTTGCTACATACACAGTAAAAAATGTAATAATCAAGTTTGTGTGACAAAAAGTCATTTGATTGTAAGGATTCTGATTGGAAATGGCGAAATCTGAATCCTGGTGAAAAGGGATGAATCCTGGCCGAATCTCAAACCGAATCCTATATTCAGTATATGGTGGTGCAGGTGGTAGCAGCAGGTGGTAGCTCCAAAGCTCATAGGAACAGGCTGGAGCAGAACTTAGGGGACTTACACATGTAAATAATTCTAGCATGCTTAACCCTTGTTCTGCAAACAAAACTGATACGCTTCTAGTAAAGCATGTTGCTAGGCAATGCATTTTTTCCATTGTGTGACATTAAACGCAGGTGCTACAGTACGTTGTTGGTAGGTTGTCAATTTGCTTGCTGATGATATATAGCACAATGTTATTGGCAGGCAAATAGTTAAAGGGAAAAAATACCCCTCTTTTTGACAAAAGCTCATTTGGTTGGGAATATGTAAAAAGGTGCAGGAACACTAGCTAAAGTAAAGAAATAATATACCGGTACTTTTTTTTTTACACAGACATACCTGATTCCTCAGACTGTACTGTAAGTTCCTCAGACTGATATTGTATGTTAATTAAGAGACTACTCAATCCTGGTGGGGAGCTATTAAAGACTGAAACATCCACTCAGCCTTGCTGACCAACTAGACACCATATTGTATCTGCTCCCCTGTCAATCACTAAAAGGCCACCCATCACTGTGCAATGCATATTTATATGACACTATAACTATCTGTTTACAATTCAGTTCAAATGTATGTAGCACCGCTTCCTTCTTCCAAGGCTTTATCTACTTATGAAGTTGTTTTGAGGTGGGTTTCTATGGGCTATGTTCTCAAACATTCATGCCATTATTTGGAGCTTTACGCACAAAATATAGACAGAATTTTCGCCAAATATGTTATCGTCAGTTTACTAACCTGCGGTAAATATAAATTTGCGAATTTTCTTGCGCAAGAATAATTGTTCGCCAGTTATCGCATTCACTGAAAATAACGCTACATATACATTAACGCCTGGTTTACTAAACAGCGAAATGTGCTAAAGACAAAATTAACGCCAGAATATTCGCAAACTTTTACCGCCACCTATGTAGTAGCGTAAAAGTATTTTTTTCACCAGAAAATTCTCAAGGGGCAGGAAATATCCCATAATACTAGTTTTTTTTTACCCATCATTCTTTGCTGACAGGAGAGAGATCTGTAGCTATTGCTGACAGGATGTTTTGGCTTCTGCTTCTATCTGCTGCAAAAGCAGCAGTTTTAGCTCAGAGTCGTATTATTGGCAGCAGGCATCACAGTCCAAGGATTCGTCAGCCTCTACGCTTTTTTGGTTTCATTGTGATTGGCTACATTAAACTGTGCATTTCTATAAAGCAAAGAGATTGACTGGTATGATTTCTTGTTCCTATGATTCTATTGGCACTCTGGTAATGTTGCTGGATGGTATAATTATCAGTTAATAAAGTTTATGAGTTTTGAAGATGCATTTCTGGCCATAAATGTCACAGTAAAAATTGCCATAATAACCGCCATAAAACAAGACTATTTTATAGCATAAATATTCGCAAAAACGTAATTTTTCGCCAGAAAATTCGCAACTCGCTAAAATTACCGCTAACGTAAGCTGGTTCCTTAACATAGTTACCGCAAGTGATCGCAATGACTTCTGACGCATCGCTGTTTAGTAAACTTAGTCGCTGCGAATATTCTGGCGTAAAAATATTCTCAGCGATAACATGCGGAAACTTAAAGTCAGATTTACTGCACTTTAGTAAACGGACCCCTTAGTGTTAACTCCTATGAACAAACAGTAAGGAACACACCTACTGACATATATCTGTCAGGGAAATAAAATTGTGTCTTGATTTTAAACTACACATAATATGTGTACTTGTGTATACAAGAATAATAAAGAGAGATGTCATATTTGTATTCAAAGGTTAAATGCATCAGTACCATGCTGCCACAATGAAAACTGTTCTTTGATTTGCTGCCTTTGCAAAAAAAAAAAAAAAAAAAGTCTACCAACCAGCAAATAGAAACTTCAGAGTTACCATAGAAACCACTAGGCAACTAGGGAGGAATTCTGGCATTGGGAAAATAAAGGAGCAATGTAAAAATAATCTGGACAGCATCTACGACTTCAAGCCAATGTGAAATTCTGCCAAATCACAAAGACAACACAGTTTTATCTGTATGAATGATTCCTGAATGACATATGGAGCACCACCTTATTATCATATTCTATACTGTACAGTAACATGTGCAACAAAAAAACATGTGGAATAAGCAAATTGTTGTCCCAGGTTCCTGTGCATTTGTGCATTGGGATTTTAAATGTAATTTTGTATTTGTGATCCTCACATTTCTTCTTATAACAAAAAAACACATAACATGCCGATGCAATGAGAAAACAACTGTAACCTTTTGCATAAAGACGTTGTATTGCAAAGCTTATAAAATACCATGTAACACATAAGACACACATGGCATGATAAAAAGGCATGACCTTTACCTCGTCTCCTTCTTCTTCTTCTTCTTCTGTGGCCTCCTTACTTGGAAGCCTTTGGTAGTCAGATTTTTCCCCCATATTGTCACAGCATGCAGCCAAGGCATAAACAGGCTAGGGATTTGGAGGCGATAGTGCTAGTATGTGTTGAACACATCAAGTCTGGCTACATGTATGTGCAGTTCAAAAGAAGTTTTCACAAAAAAACAAACAAACACCAAAGAATAAAAAAAAAAACAGCCATAAAATTCATTGGAATGTCTAGTTCTTTAGACATGTGATGTATCTCCGATACCCATTGCTTCCATGTGCAAGAAAGGCAGAAGAAAGCAGATATAGGACACTCGCTCCCAGCATAGTGGAAGGTACCAATATGGAAGCACAGTACGGTGCTAGCAAATAGTCACTGCTTTGAACACTGAGTTTGCCATGTTATGCACACGTATTCAAGGCTCTACCAAGTCGAAAGCCTGACATATGCACCCATAACCATTGCACCAGAATAATATGCCACTGTCAGTGAGAAGATGAAACAGGATTCCCCTCCAGTGCCTATCATGATCTGCTGGGCTGCTGGAAACATAAGCAATATTCCACGCCAATATACAGTAATGCTACCTGCACTTCACAGAGCAGAAGCCAACAAGACTGAAGCAGCAAAGGGTATCCAGTGTGATGGTGATGATGATGCAGGTTTGAATTCTGGTATGATTTCCTCTGTTGTATGCAGAATGTGTGAGCCAGGCCAGGAATGTTATGCATGTGTGGCAGAATGAAGAGTGAAGAGCTAAAGCCTTTGCAAAACGTCTGTCGCAGTTCTGCTGCAGCTTCACACCCCCCACTGCAGGACACTACACAGCCCTCCCTCTCCATGCCTGTGCCAGGAGCAGCAGCAGCTCCTTTATGTCTCCACCTCTCACTGCAGATTAGTGAGGCTTCAACACAGGCTCAGAACCCAGAGTCTGCATTCATCAAGGCACATCTGCTGCCACCGGCCTACCCCCCCCCCCCCGGCCTACCCCCCCCCCCCCTCAGCCCTACATCTTTGGCAAAATGAAATGAAGGAGGGGGACATGGCACTTCTGTCCCTCTGTCACAGTGTCTCCTACCGGTAATGATGTCTGTGAACGCAGAATTGACATCACTACAACAGCAATGGAGATTGTTGCTCCGAGCGCTAAAGATGGAGGAAATCTCATTCAAAAAATATTCTCAATAGCAATTTATGGGCCACTACTGTGATGCTTTGAGAAAGCAATTATCTAGCTTATGCAACAGAAATAAAGCTTTTTATCCAGAAGATTTAGTAGAACAGTTTAATTCTACACTGGACCTTCTCAATTCTCTGTGCACCATCCCATCTTAGCAGCCAGGAGCCTGGGCAGCACATTATGACTGGACAATGTGGGCTTGGGAAGTCTACTGTAATAAATCCAGGCCAAGGTAACAGACCTAGTACTGTGAACCCGTGTGCATATGAAATAGTAAGAATCGCCTGGCACCTCATAATGTGCAGCTCCTGTGCCTCCTTTTACACTCACTTTATTAAAATAACAGCAATATGCATTGAATATAAATAACATTTTTAAAAGTTCACCTTTACTTTAACTTCTAGGTTACTTTAAAGAGAACCTGTCACTCTAAGAAATAATTCCAAATCCTATGTTATGGTGTTTATGAAGCAAAGTAAACTTCACTCACACTATATAAATGATTTAAATCGTGCTTCTTTTAGTGTTTGAATTCACAATCACAGTAAGCAGGCAGTCACCATTTTGTGGCACCTGACAGGCTATGCATAATACTAAATTCTTGTTAAAGCACCAGAATTGGGCACCTGATGCCCATGCTCATGCGCTGGTTACACAATTAGATGGTGAGGAGGGAGGGGGAATGTGGGAATTGCCTGCCCTGCCTCTATGCCTAAGGCACAGAGAAGGGGCAGACAATATATGATTGACAGCTGAAATTTTTTAATGTGTTTATAACGGCTCTTGATGTTTTAATTTAAAAAAAATCATGTTTCATTTGAAAATTACTTTTAAAATACAGCTTTTTATGCCTGGGTGGCAGGTCCCCTTTAAATTGTTAACTTATAGTATCTTATTCCTTGCAATTGGGCTTCATTATTTTTTTTCATAGTTTTCAAACTGATTGCCTATCACGATTACATCTTCTCTGTGAGCTTACAAGTTGATTATTAATTTGTATTACTTATTTTGCTATTTAGTCTCTCTCCTAATCATATTCTAGCCTCTCATTGAAACTACTGCCTAGTTGAAGATAAACATGACTTTAGTAACCAGATAAACCCGCTAAAATCTATTAAAATTCCAAACTGCAGAGCTGCTAAACAAAAAACTAAATAATTAAAGGATCACAAAAAACATAAAAACTGAAATGGTCTCAAAATATCTATGTCTACATAATTGATGTTCCCTGACCCACACCCGGCATCCCTCCACCTGCGCCTGCCCGAGCACGACTTATGAGTTCCTTTTATAGACCCACGCCGACCCGCGGGGTGAGCAGGTGCGCGGCTAGAAAACAGTAACGAGGAAATTGGAAGCTGGCAATGTAAGGGGGTGCGAGGTCGGGCTAAACCCGAATGACCCATGGGTATCGGGCCAGCCCGCACATCACTAGTCTACATCATACTAAAAATTAATTTAAAGGTCAACAACCCCTTTAAACAAAAAAATTAAAAACACCAGTAAAGCAAAGAAATACATAACTATAGGGCATCTAGCCAAAATGTCAGCCTCATCTCTATGCATACATCCTGATATAGGCCATATTCTACATATTGATGGAATACAACAAGCTTGGCACATTTACTTACTATCATTATTCATTATAAGATGTAGGAGCTGCTATTTTGCATGCCCTCTCTAGTCACCACCAATAACAGAGCCACCTGTTTATACCACGATAGGTGTTGCTATCACTTTAGCTAACTATAAAATCTCTTGCCAATCTCATTTAAGACAAGAACTATGGCAGCTCCCATACACAAGAAATAAAATACAAGTGGGATTGACATGTTTACATGTCACAGTGCTGAATTTAGTTTCAGTACACAAACAAATCCATAAAATTCCTCATGTGAGTGCAGCAAAACTGTCACTAAACAGTGGAGTTTCTCTAGAATCCAAGTAGAGTGACACAATCACATTCTTCTCCAGGCAAACAAGACAGAGATGGTGTTTCGAGGCAATGTATTTCAGTGTGGTTCAGTAACAAGTATTACAGTACCAACATTTTTCTGCAATCTGCTTGTTACTGCGGACACAGCAGATTTTAGCCGGAAAAATGCTCAAGGGCTCCAAGTGCCCAAATTCACATTCTTTTAATACAAAAAATCTGTTTATTTTGACATTTCTTTTTTTTTTTTTAATATAATTTTTATTAAAAGTTTTCAGTAAATAGAAAGGGATACAGAAAAAAGAAAAGGGGGAAGGGGAAGTTGCATGCCATCATCACACAGTGAAAGTTCAATATCTAGAACTCTAGATTCTAGAAGTATACATCGGACATTAATACTTTTCACGGACACCTTTCTTACCACAAAGTTAAAAAGGCTATATTGTTGCATACCCTACAACGTCCTACGAGCCCAAAGAGACCATGCTTGGGATATACCACCTAGGTTGCTTATTAAGTTTAACACCTTTGAGCCTAAGGTCAGTTTGTATTCTTCTGTTTCTTTGAAAAGGAACCACCTAAGTAAGGTATCCCTAAAATCTTCCCTTTGTCGGGCTGTATATACGGAAAGTTCCTCAAATCTTGCCAATTCGTCAACCTTACGCAGCCAATCTTTGAGATGAGATGAGGGAGTGACAGTTTTCCACCTAAGTAATATGGAGTTTGGCTGCATTTAGTAAATGCCTTTCCAAGTCTAAAATATTATCTGTGGCCCCTGTGTCCCTAAAGAGTAAGACCTGGGCTGGGGAATCTGGTATTTCATGACCCAAAACCAATTTGCATAGCTGCAGCACTGTTGTCCAGTATGAACGTATTCCAGTACAGTCCCATAAAATGTGAAGCAGGGTAGTTGTGGCGGACTGGAATGTCCAACAGATATTACTCGTCTGAGGGAGAATTTGCTACAATTTATGAGGTATGTGGTACCATCTAGTAAGGATCTTATTGTTCAGCTCTTGAATTTTACAGAACCGAGAGTTAAAAATTAAGTTACGCAGACCTTTCCTAAGGACCTCCTCTGAAAGATCCAGCCCAAGGTCTCTTTCCCAGGACTTATCCAAGAGCAAATGCCTACTGTACCTGCAGGGGACCAGAAGCTTATACAGAACTGAGATTGTATGGTTCGGTGGATTAGTGTTATAGCATAGAGTTTCAAAATGGGTGAGGTCTCTCCCTAGCCGAATAATGGCGCGTAAATGTTTATAGTAATGTCTAATCTGTAATGCCTAATCTGAGAGTATTGGAATTCATGAAGTAGGTTATTCGGTCTGGCACACTGCAATTTATCCAAATCTGCTAATTAAACATGAGCCATAAGATGAATAAATTGTAACTGGTCATCTACTAGCCATTCCTTAAAAGTGTTTGTATTTAACACTGGAGGGATTATTAACAATGGGTATAAGTGGGGTAGGGTATTTAGTAAATTTCCTGTTCCCCTTGAGCGTATCCCAGACCTTCAAGGTGTAATTTAACTTTGAATGGGTATTGTGAAGAATTCTCCTATATAATCTATCTATGCATGGGAGATTTATTAAATTAGTACATGTGGATTGCTGTTATATCTCAATTAGAGATGCACCGAATCCAGGATTTGGTTCGGGATTCGCCAGGATTCAGCCTTTTTCAGCAGAATTCGGATTCGGCCGAATCCTTGTGTCAGGCCGAACCGAATCCTAATTTGCATATGTAAATTAGGGGCAGGTAGGGAAATCACATGACTTTTCATCCAAAATGAAGAATTTTTTCCCCTTTTTCCTTTCGGCCGAATCTTTCATGAAGGAGTCGGGGATTCGGCCGAATCCTAAATAGTGGATAGCATCCATAATCTCAATCCAGGTTTTATTATCTAAATGATGCGACCAATCAATAAGTCTGTTCAGAACAGAGGTCTTATGGTAACGGAGGCAGTCTGGGTATTTTAATTCTAGTGGGGCGGTCATTCCCGATAAATTTGGAGATGGTTGCTTGAAATGACCTCAGCAAAGCAGAAGGAAAGGGAAGAAGAATACACTGAAATAAGGAACATAAAAATCCTTATCCAAGGGATTTAAACTAGTGAGCAATAATATGCCGATGAGTAGTGGGCTCCCTTTTCCTAGCAAAGACCTGTGGGAGGACTCATTGTTCGAACGAAACTAAAATTGGTACATGGATGTGACACAATAAGAAGGGCTCTACACTGGAAGCTCCAGTCCAGGAATCAAGGCTGATAAGTCATTACCATAAGTATAAATTGCATTGAGCGGATTTGCTTCTATTGTGGGGGATAAATAGAGCTTTCTCTACCAACAATGATACTTATCCCACCACATGTCCTAATCAGTCAGCAATGGGAATCACCGTGACTCTGTGATATACACGCAATACCCAATATGGACAAGCTTCAAAACTGTATATCTGTGACTTTATCAAAAAATAAGGTAGTAGTAAAAACCCACACTCTCCGATTATTTACTTAGAGTTGTTTTAAATGTAAATAGATTGATTAACCATATAGTGTATCAATTATTATTATTATTATTATTATTAACATGTATTTATATAGCGCCAACATATTGCGCAGCACTGTAAAGTAAATGTGATTATACAACTACATCACACAAATTACATATATAGAATATATGGAGTAACAGACATCACAATCAATACAGGTACAAAAAGGTGAGGAAGGCCCTATGCATATGCATACAGTCTAAAGGGGAGGGAGTAATACACAAGGTGTGGGAGGGGGCAAGATCGAAGTAAGTGGGTGAGAAATGTGGTATTGTATGTGGTGTTGCGTTTGGTAGTTAAGCGGAGTGAGGGTAGGCTTCTCGAAAGAAGTGCGTTTTCAGAGATTTTATGAAAGTAGAAAGGGTGGGAGAAAGTCGGACAGACCGTGGGAGAGCGTTCCAGAGGAGGGGTGCAGCCCTTGCAAAGTCTTGAATGCGAGCATGTGAGGAGGTTATGAGAGAAGAGTTGAGTAGGAGGTCAGTAGAGGAGCGTAGTAAGCGAGTGGGTGAGTATATAGAGATGAGTTCAGAGATGTAGGGTGGAGCAGAGTTGTGAAGTGCTTTGAAAGTCAGTGTCATTAATTTGAATTTGATTCTGAAAGGTAACGGAAGCCAGTGCAGGGATTGACAGAATGGCGAGGCAGAGGAGGAGCGGTTGCTGAGGTGTATGAGCCTCGCAGCAGTGTTCATTATGGACTGGAGAGGTGACAGTCTCTGGAGGGGGAGGCCAATTAAAAGCGAGTTACAGTAGTCTAGACGCGATATGATGAGAGAGTGAATAAGAATTTTGGCAGCGTCTTGGGTGATAAATGATCGTATTTTGGATATGTTCTTTAGGTGGAAGTGACATGATTTGATAAGTGACTGGATATGAGGAGTGAATGACAGGGCAGAATCTAGGATAACCCCAAGGCACCGGGCCTGGGGAGAGGGGGTGATAGTGGAATTGTTAACTATGATGGATACTTCGGGGATGCTACTGGTGTTATTTGGAGGAAAGAGAACCATTTCAGTTTTGGAGAGGTTTAATTTAAGGTAGCGTTGCGACATCCAGGTAGAGATAGCGGACAGGCAGGAGGAGACGCGAGTTAGGAGTTCTGGGTTGAGATCAGGAGATGAGAGATAGATCTGAGTATCGTCAGCATAGAGGTGGTAGTGGAAACCGTACGAATTTATTAATTTGCCAAGGGAGGAAGTGTAGAGGGAGAATAGTAATGGTCCTAGGACAGAGCCTTGAGGAACTCCAACAGAAAGAGGTAGGGGAGAAGATGATGCTCCATTGTAGGAGACACTGAAGGAACGATTGGTGATGTAAGAGGAGAACCAGGACAGGGCTGTGTCACGAAGGCCAAGCGACTGGAGGGACTGGAGGAGGAGAGGGTGATCTACAGTGTCAAATGCGGCTGAGAGATCAAGCAGTATTAGTAGTGAGAAATGATTGTTGGCTTTTGCGGTTAAAAGGTCATTAGTTAGTCGAGTCAGGGCAGTTTCCGTGGAGTGTTGTGGCTTAAAACCAGATTGTAGGGGGTCTAGCAGGTTATTGTCAGAGAGGAATGAGGTAAGTCGGTTGTAGACTAGGCGCTCAAGTAGTTTAGAGATGAAAGGTAGCAGAGAGATAGGTCGGAGGTTGTCAAGATTGGAGGGATCAAGAGAGGGTTTTTTCAGAATGGGGGTGACAAGAGCATGTTTTAGTTGAGAAGGAAACAGTCCAGTTGAGAGCGAAAGATTAAATAGGTGAGTTAAGGCTTTGATTAGACCAGGATTGGTATTGCGGAGAAGTTTTGAGGGAATTGGATCAAGCGGGCAGGTGGTAAGGTGAGAAGAGGCCAGAAGCTTTGAGACTTCCTCATCAGTGACAGGGGTGAAGGAGCACAGGAGAGACTGGGGAGTGTGAAGGGAGGGTGGTGGAAGTCTAGGGGGGTTGAGTAGTGTAATGTCCCTTCTAATAGTGTCAATTTTGTTTTTGAAGTGCTCAGCAATATCTTGAGCAGAGACAGATGTGCATGGAGGGGGTGGAGAAGGGGAAAGGAGAGTGTTAAAGGTGGAGAAAAGTTGTGCTGGTTTTTTAGAAAGGGAGTTAATGAGTGAAGTAAAGTATGTTTGTTTGGCTTGGAAGAGGCTGGTGTTAAAGGAGCGCAGGGCAGATTTGTAGCTCCAAAAGTCTGATTGTGAACGGGATTTGCGCCAGCGACGCTCAAGTGCACGTGAGTGTCTTTGGAGCGCTTTTGTATGAGCAGTATGCCAAGGTTGAAGTGGTTTGGGTCTAGAACGTTTCGTTTTTATAGGAGCAAGCTCATTTAGGGCAGTGGTGAGAGTACTATAGTAGACAGAGGTAGCCACATTAGGACAAGAGATGGCTGAGATATTAGAGTGAAGAGAGTCAAAGGAAGAAGAGAGATGTGACACGTCTACAGCTTGCAAGTCACGGTATTAAAAGTGCTTAGTGCCTCACACAAAGGGGCACATTTACCTAGGGTCGAATATCGAGGGTTAATTAACCCTCGATATTCCACCGTCGAAATAAAATCCTTCGACTTCGAATATCGAAGTTGAAGGATTTTGCGATATTCCTACAATCGAACGATTCGAAGGATTTTAATTCATCGATTGAAGGATATTCCTTCGATCAGTACATTGTTAGGAAGCCTATGGGGTACTTCCCCATAGGCTAACATTGGCCTCGGTAGGTTTTAGGTGGCGAACTAGGGGGTCGAAGAATTTTTTAAAGAGACAGTACTTCGACTATCGAATGGTCGAATAGTCGAACAATTTTTAGTTTGAATCGTTCGATTCGAAGTCGAAGGTCGTAGTCGAAGGTCGAAGTAGCCCATTCGATGGTCGAAGTAGCCATATTCGACCATTCGAAATTCTAACTTTTTTTCCTCTATTCCTTCACTCGAACTAAGTAAATGGGCCCCAAAGTGTGGAAATCAATTCAGTGCTAACACAATTAATTAATTAATGAATTCAATTAAAAAACAGTTCAGTGTAATCAAAGCAACCAATTAATTATAAATCCATTTTAAATGAATACATTTTTATTAGAAAATCAATTAATTAAAGTGCTTGTGCTTAATAAATATTGAGAATTCTAAAAGGTGAGTTCATCAGCAAAGAATTTTCAAAGAGCCAGCAATTCATGAGTAATGGAACGGAAAAGGAAAAAAGAATAGGGGTGGCGCTGTCCCAAAGTCTCCTATCTGATGTTTTTTTATCTCGGCCCTGGGACATCACACAAGGAAGAAGGCAGGACGCGGAGGACTGTGGTCTCGCAATTTAACTTTCTGTCTGTTGGAGGAGAAACTGACTTCCCCTAAAAAAATCCTCAGTGCCTAAAGCTGGCCACAGACACAAACATCCAATCGTACGAATCGAGGATTCGTACGATTTTCGGACCGTGTGTGGAGAGTCCCGACATTTTTCGTCCGGTGGAGATCGGTCGTTTGGTCGATCAGACAGATTAGAAAATTTCTGTCGGCTGCCGATAATATCTCTGCATGTATTGCCGATCGTACGGTTTTCAGTGGGAGACTGTCACTAGCTTTGTCAGACATAACTATCGTACGATTGTTGTCAGGGGCAGAACATTGGCTGATCTGTTCTTTAACTACTTAATTGATCTGAATGGTTAGACTTTGATCTGAATGGTTAGTGGCAGGTCGGGAGATGGGGAAGTCCGATCGCTCGAGGATTCGAACGATCAGATCTTTGCATCTTTGGCTAGCTTTAGTGTAAAAGGAGATCTGGAGAATGATTGCCAATTCGAGACAGATCAATTATTTGTGCAGCTTGCCAGTATAATGGCGTATTATACTAAAAGACTTATTAAAAAGGTTTTTAAAAAGGTTTCAGAACGAAGGCTAGCAGACGTGCGTTTTGCATACTTTTTGAAGGCAGACAATATCTGTGACTTTATTAAGCTCTAGATACATTAACCCCCCCCCCCACCCAGTTTTAACTTTGAGAAAGGCTGGTGTCCCAGCCGAAACGTTAGTTTTGTGCCCCTATTAAATAATTTTCCATTTATAAGACCTGTGATTGCTCCTTCTTTGAGGACTATTGAATAGTGAATACTGAGGATAGTGTCTGAACTGGACTTTTACTTCTGCTGTGATCATATCTGATTAATGTTGGGTAGGAGGGACCCCTAACATGAAGGCATTATCTATGTTTTTTATGGGTTTGGGATTTTTAATATGTGCTAGCAGTATTTGTAATAAATATTCTTTTTTTTATTATCTGACATTCATTTTTTGGATTTTCCAACCTGAGGAGAGTCCCTTTAACTTTGTTATTTTCACAGAATGTTTCTCATTTTGTATTTGAAAAATGTTGTTGGGCCTGGTCAGGGGTTGGGGTTGAAGGGCATAAATGGATGAACTTCTGCTTAAGGAATAATACATAAAATACTGATCCCCAAACTGGTAGAAGGCAGTCTGGGAAATTCCTCTTTAAAAATGTATTACCCCTACACTCCACACAGAGTGCCAGGGAAGGGAGACTTAATAAGTACCCTAGTTAATTACTACCACCATCCTTCCCTAGCTCCACGTTCACAAGGTATAACCACAAATGGACCTGTTGTCCATACACTAACTCTGTGTATTTATCTCAATCAATATGCAGAGTCAGGAGCTGACATTAAAGTGTAAGCACAAATAGGTCACAAAACAATGCCTAATGTGGTCACTTTATGTACTGCACATTCCAGACAAGTCAGCTGTCAGCAACATTTTTTAATTCAAAACAGCTTTTATTATGAAAGGAAGATTGAGCATGGACTAAAAAAAATAACAACAAGGAAACAGTAATGAAGGAATATTTAAGCCATGCAGCATAAATGGGATCCAAGCCAAGCTCCTCTATCAGTTTGTCCCAGGAAAAGCTCAGCGCAGTTATCAAGAAATGCTGCTTAAGCAGCTTTCAGCAGATAAATCCTTCCATATGCTTGGGCATTGTGCTTTACTTCTGAACAGAGGGTAAAATCCAGTGGGAGAAGCTGCAGGTATGCTATCAGTGGTAGTGTTCGCCCAATGAGGTTTTTGCCGGGTGTATAGCCCTCCATATTTATTGGCTACTCGCCCTGCACCTCACATGAGTTAAAATAACCATTACAGAAGCTAGTAGTACTGTGTGCTGTAGTGACGCAGAACCATGCAGTCCAATCACCTTCTGTAAAAACTCTTCTATTTACACCAAGGTAAAGGAGTCTTTCCATAAAGTGAAGGACTACTGCTTAAAGGAGAACTGAAACGTAACTAAAGAAGTAGGTTAGAAATGCTGTACATTATGTTTTGCACTTCTGTACCAACTAGTGTTGCCACCTATTTTACCGGCCTAGCCGGTAAAACACCAGCAAAAGCCGGGGCCGGTATTACAAATTTACCGGCAATGTAGCTGCCGGTAAATTTGTAATACATCAAACAAATGCCCGTGCTCTGCACCCAGCCCAGTAAAAACGTACCTTTTTGCTGCTGGCTTGAGTCCAAACACGCGCTGTGGCCCCGCCCCCTTTGACGTCATGACTGGCCCAGCCAATCACGTGCCATGGATCCACCCCCTCGATTGTTGCAACCCGCCCCTTTGCAGCCAGGGCCCGCCCTTTTATACCCGCCCCATCCAACAGCCGGTAGAGATTTTTTTAAAAGGTGGCAACCCTAGTACCAGCCCAAACAACATCAGAATGTAATAATCAGCCCTTTAGCATTATCATATATTATAGACAAACCTAATTTTCATCTTGATAACTTACATAGCCTCCTAAATTAAGTTTTTTTAACAGCTGCTCAGAGCCCACTGAGCATGTGAGTGTCGCAGACACTATCCAAGATGGTGACCCCCTGTGACAAGTTTTGCTGCTATTGAGAAGCTGAAACATTAGTCTGGTGCAATAAGTTCAGTATATAAAATATAGCATTTTAGAGTGGACCTGTCACTCCGACATACAAAGCTGTATAATAAAAGTTCTTTTATAATAAAACATGAAATCCAATTCAAATTAATTTTTATTAAAACATTCATAGCTGATTTAAAAATCTAAGCTGTCAATCAAATATTGCCTGACCCTCCTCTATGCCTTAGGCATAGAGGCAGGGCAAACAATTATTTTCCCTTTTCATCCAGCACTTCCTAGATATCACTGTACTCCCTACATTCCCCTTAACCATTTAATTGTGTAGCCAGGGCATGTGGAAGGACATCAGATCTACCATTCTGGTGCACAAACAAGATTCTGAAATGATGCAAGGCTTGCCTTAATAACAGTGTCCACAAAATGGCTCCGGCCTGCTTGCTATAATTATGAGTTCCCAGACTGATGGAAATGAGATTCAAATAATTTATACAGTGTAATTAAAGTTTATTTTGCTTGATTAATGTCATAAAATAGTATTTGGAATATTTTTTTGGGCAACAAGTCCCCTTTAAGCCATATTAATGTTTAGGCTTTAATTTTCCTAAAAGATTACTAAAAAAACTGTTATAAAGTTATTTTTTGTTTGTTTGTTTTTTTCACTTTTCACTCTTTCCGTGCAAGTGGTTTTATAGGATAAGTGTGCTTTGTGACAACTACACTTGTGACAACAAAGTTTTAATGAAATATGTGCAATGTCCTTGGTTGTCACTTTTCTTGTAGACGACAGAAAATACCTTCTTTAATGGAACATTATATTACCATATAACAGGGGCGTAACTACAGAGGAAGCAGACCCTGCGGCTGCAGGGGGGCCCAGGAGGTACAGGGGGCCCCATGAGACTCTCATTGATGAGCAATTTCAACATATATTGTTAAAACAGGACAAACACTAGATATGTTGGGGGCCCTAAAATTAATTTGCTGTGGGGCCCAGCAACATCTAGTTACGCCACTGCCATATAACTTTCTGAATAACGTGCTTCCTGATAATAGACGTGTTTACCTGCTTCACTGAATTTTTTTTGTCAGAGATCAACTTATCTGCAAGGGCTGAACAAATAAAATAAAAAGCAAAGTAATATTTTTTCAGATATTTACTGTTTTTCACAATCCTTTGTGCATTAAAAATCCAGAGCTGCTTCTGCCTTGAGGCGAGGTGAAAACAATGCCTTGAGCAAATAACTTCATTTATGGACTTATTTGTTTTAAGTTCATTGTATGTGTGGATTACGTGGGCTGTTACTGACATCTGGTGTAAATTTCATGTCAATAGCCCCATTAAAAATATATTTACTGAGAAAACCGTTGATGTGTTCAATAATTATTTTCCCTGCTGTAGTTATTAAACAAACCATAATTGAAGAGATTTAGTTTCAGCACAATAGTAAGGTATACAGAAATCCATATGGCACTTTCAGAACTGCAATACTTCTGCACTGTACAAATGTGCAACGACGTTGCGGAATAACATTCATCCTATGATAAAGGATTTATTTTCCGACTGCAATGCAGTATTTTTTTATTATATTTATAATCAACAGTATGTATAATAATTAGCAGGAAAACAGTTGGAGAGCATTGCAATATGCCATGGATTCATAATACTTCTAGCTGGAGAAACCGCACTCACAGGGCTTATTAAAGATAAAAAAAAGCTTTTATTGTTGGCACACACATAGGGGGTTATTTACTAAACTCTGAATGCAAAAATCACCAAATAGTTATTGTGAAGATGGGGAAAAAAGACTTGTCATTTTCCAATATAGACATCAAAAACATAAAGATAGGTAAAATAGCTGGTGTGAAATACATGTTACTGCCCCTTTAAATGTGAAGGCCACAAAAGACAGGTGTAATGTTTACAGTGCACAGACAGTAATGTAAGGCTGAGCCTGTAATTAAGAGAAGGCGGTTCAGAGCCTTGCGGAGTGGGCACCCACTGTGGAATGTTCCCAGGAATGCAGCTGAACATCCTGAAAACCCCATTACACCTCCTCTGACCTAGAAACCTATGCAGGGAGGAACCTGCATACAACACACATTGCTACAACCTCGAAACAACTGGCACTTGCCTGGCATCATAAAACATCACAACAACCGTCATTTTATTGAACCTAAGGTTTAAGTTGCCTAGCTAATACACTTCTAAATAACAAATGCACACCAGTAGCAGGGACTTCTAAAAGTACAGGGAAATATAACTTTCTGTTAAATAAATCACCTGGTAACATATTTAAGATTCTGTGGGTGCAGATCAATGCCTCAGCAAGCCAGTACTCGGCAAGTACAATAGTACAATCCTGGTGTCGGCCAATAAAAAGACCCATGCAGCCTTCATGGACACATATGACCACTTCAGTTTACCCCCTAGGACTGGGTCTACAACTACTGCACCAGCTACTTGTTGAGCACCAAAGACCAAATATATTGAGAGAGGCAGTAGATAGAGATAAAAATGTTGATGTAAAGGGGCCCTAAACACAAGCCTGGAGATGAAGGGGCTCACCAATTTTGGTTAAACTGACCGGTGCAGGGTATTTCTGAAGAAGCTCCTCATCACCAGCTTCTCCATCTTTTTTGAACTTTTCTTTTTCTGTTCCAGGCAGGTGCATGCATAGTAGAGTAAAAGCTGACCTTGGCCACAGAAAGCATTTTTAATTCAGTCTACTGTACATGCCTGAACCCCGATGATGACAGAAAAGGAAGAAGATTGCAGCTACAGAAATTCCCAGGCCAATGTAGATTTCTGCTAAAGGCCCTTGGTATCAGATAAATATATAATTGGTGGGGGGCACACACAGTGCACATTGCCTGAGAAATAGCATACAATATTGAACAAGAAACCTATATTGTTCACCTTGTACAGCTGCCCTTCAAGTTACTCAAAACACACAGAATTGTGTCTGTGGCAGTGTTTGAGAGCTCCAGCACAGAACCAAGTCCCATGATTAGCAAATCTATGTGCTTAGCTCGACTACACTTTCAGAAAATGGTTTAGGAAAAGAAGATGAATCAGAATGTGCTTCCTTTATAAAAATAATCAATGTTCTTTCTACATGTGAATGTCCATCCACATATCATTAGCCTACAATATTTAAGAAAATAGTTGTATTAAAAGCCTTACTAATACTTACCATAGATGTTGTGCAATATCGTAGTGCCCAGGTCACTTTTGTTTTACCGCTAATGCGCCTCCAGTGTTTTCATATGTAAACCTGTGCTTGTTTCTGTACATCTCTAGGAGTGCATTAGAAGCTACTCTGGACAGAAAAGTCTTTGCCGTTGTGTTTTATAAAGCAGCATTGTCTTGTAATCCTGTTTTGAGGGCCCAACAGATTCTTCTCACATCGACCCCAGAAGTACTCCATAGGTGATATCGCAAGATTTATTACAGCATCTAATGTGCCAAATGATGCCGTATGAACACAACGCCATACTTTTGGGTTCAGGTAAAGCAAAATATTGATTATACCTGTGTAGAGAGAGAGAAGTAATGTTAGAATTAAAAAAATATATATTTTGTCTATCCTAGCATCTATCTAGCAAATTAAGTCATGAAAGCTTTTTGATACTGAATGATGGAGGACACATGTTAATTCGGATGTGCATATTGGTCCCTCACTTTATGCAAACAATAATGATTCTTTAATTAACGGAGGCTTGGAAATCCCATGCTGTAATTGTGCAACAGTTTCGGACGTGCATCTGCAACTTCTGGTTTGTCCCTCAACCGCACCTTAATAAACACACAGTGGCCTAATTAATAATCCACAATTTTTTCTGGGCAAGTAAAGGGGAAAACTCCAATTTTTAGAGATTTATTATGCTAAAGCTGCTAAAAATTAGAATCAGAAAATACTCTGCTAAAACCTTTCGATAAAACCTTTTGAAAGAAGTCAATGGCAGGGTTCTCGAAAGGTTTAGGCTGTTTACACTGGTTTTCGTTCAATAATCAGATAAATTCGAGTTCTCGGGTTTGGGAATTTGGTCGAATTTTTTTTTTAAATAAAGTGGAGTTGTAGTGAATAACCCCCTAAATTGTTATTAAAACTTTTACATGTGTAGTTGTACGTTTCCCTTTGTACACAACAAAATAAGTTTCCTACTCTCCCCAAAGTTAAAGCACCAGATCAAAATGAGCACAAGTTGTTATAAGCAAAAAGAAAAGGATAAGGAAAATAGTAATGAACTTCAATTAAGAAACTGCTGCAAAAGCTGTTCTGTTTAATAACCAGCACAACTTTTGCAGCAGTTTCTGCGCTTAATTGAAGTATTTTCCTTATCCTACTTAGCTTCGTTAGACGGAAGTGCCAGTAATTGAACTCATATTGAATCCTCACAATTCATGCATTAAGCAAACGGAAAAAATGGCTGTCCCCAAACACAAAACGTTAAGGGGCTGATTAAGGTTCAGAAAATGTTAATCCTTGCCAAAGGATGATGTGTACAATGGAGGGGTCTGCAATCCTCCATCTTAATGTAATTTATCTGCTGCTGGATTTCAAAGGGATTTTTAATATGCTACTAATGCTAAAGTATTAATAATCATTTTTGATGCAGAATGGTTTCTGTTCTGCCATGTTATGTGAATCTGAATTGTCATACTTGCATGATTATAATATACTGCATTTATTCTGCATATTGTAAATTGGTCCCTAAGCTCAGGTAATGGACCGCAACTGCCCACATTTCTGTTCATCAGCAGTAATGAGCTCAGGGGACATCTACAGAGGCACCAATTTCACTGCTAAAGGGGTGGCCTTAGGCCAGTAGCAACGACCCAAAACATGAGGTTTTTATTACAATTGTAATTCTTTAACGTTGTTGGAGAAATTTTCTGAAAACTAATTTGTTATCTCCCACTTAAGTACCAGCAGAGCAGCAAAATGGTACCAGGTGTTGAGGCACTAGCTTCGGTGAATGGGTGTTAAGCTAATGAGGCAAAGCATCTCCAGAGCTGTAAAGCAGAGTGACCATTCCAACAGCCCCCATCCAGCTGATGTACAAGTCTGAAAAATACTTTTTTTAATGGGGATAAAGTTCATTTTAGAACACAACATGTTTTATGCAACACTTGTATACCATGAAATGCAGTGCAAGCTTGTTTCCTTATCAAATTGTTTAAAAGCAGCTTAAGAAAATGCTGCGACTGGAACTTTGCCACGTCACATTAATATAAAAACATATGGCAATTATATTTATGAGGTTCTGGCAGCACAAGAGATATTTAACAGATGAGTGTCTGCTTCAAAATACTTCCTCAATTCTTCCCATATAAATCTTACACCTTTCTTATTTTAAATAATATTATGTCTGCGCTTCTTTTGTGGCTCTTGCTGTTTATTTTACCTCGTGTTTGAGAATAAAGCATTATGGCCAGAATGGCTGTATGTTCAGCTGGACAATAATGCATGCACTTAGGATGGGTAGGGTGCGTAATTGTACAGCTGAACATGCAGTATTCATGCCAATAACTGTTTTGTTCTTCCCTTTCTTCTTTTCTAGTACATGAATGGCAGAGGGTGATGCAATGAGATTTTTGTGATGACTGGGTGGAAGAACCTGAATTCTCACATCAGCTGTGAAAGACATATACAGTCACTACCAGCCTCAAAAGACAAACCATCAATGGCTGACTTTGTGCGATCTTTAGTAACTGCTGATGAATCAACAGAATAAACAAAGGGTCACACCAATCATAAAGTTAACCCTCTCAAATTTGATATAAGGGGTCATTTATGAGCAGGAAGGCAGTGTGCAAAGTGCAAAAACAGGGAGCCATCTGCCATTTTTTTGTACATTGCACACTGCCTTTCTGCTAGAAAAAACTGCCACCAATATTGGAGCTCCATTCCGGAACACAAAGACCTGCAGCTACCCTGATGAGTACAGAGCTGCCTGCATTCATCAATGCTGTATTCATGAGGGAGGCACATAGGTACCCACCTACCTGCCCTCTAACTTATTTGGACATGCAACACTGTGCTCTGCACCTTGCACCAGCTCTTTTATTCAGCACAAAATGCAGAGTGGAGCCATACAAGGGAAAAGTACTTCCTGAAGGAGCACAAAGGCATGCGCTCTTACTTCTTCCCTTGGTCTTTTTAAATGACCCCCGCTGATAACAGAATTTCACAATATGTAACATACATAGGGTTGCCACCTGTCTGGATTTCCGAAATTAAAAACTGCCTGTCTGGATCTCCAAATTATGAAATCTGGACAGGTCATTGAAGTTAATGACATGCGATCATCCAATCACTGATCACCACTCCATCAGTCCAGCCCCTGACACCATCAGCTCCTCTCATAGCTTCACCAGCCTCACCCTGACGTCACCGCCCCCTTCCCGTTTTCCCCGACCACACAAAAGGGGGCAACCCTAAACATACATGGTATACAAAAGTACTATTTCAATTAATATACCATCAGTTATGGCAAGACAGTTAACAAGTTAATAGCTGTGAGGCAGGTCCAAATGCTCTAGAATCAGTCCTATTAGTATAAATCAAAAAGACACAAAGACACGTTATTGACTCTATAGTACAATGGACCATTGAAAAAGAAAACATAGCACGCTTAATGTACACAAAAGGAAGAGATGACAAATATAGTTCATCTGACAGTATTTAGTTATGAGATCTATTATCTGAAACCAATTATCTCGTAAGCACCAACATAAGGTTTCCTCCTTATTCATTACTTGCTTCTTTTTGGTCTGAAAACAGTATGTTATGCTGAGCTAGCATGAATCAGTGCTAACAGTGATACAATACAAATATGTACACTGAAATGTTTTTTAAAATCTTTAAAGGCATGGTGAGACAAACTACAATAAGACCCTTAACCCGGAAAACCCAAAGCATTCAAAATAATAGATCCAATATCTTTATTCATAAAATTTCTCTCTTGCCTTAACAGGCTGAAACCAAAGAAGTGCGCATCACCCGGAGGTTATTTCCCTAAGGTTACCTACATTGTAGACCACTCCCCTATTACTAAGCAATATCTGAACCTGAAATACCTGTTGTGAGCACTACACAAGGGAATTTTGAAACATACAAACTTGTTTTTTTCAAAAAAGTATTTATCATGTCCAATGAAACAGGATTGCAAGGGCTTTAAATAAGGTTTGCACTCAACAAAAAATAAACGGCAATTTAAAAAAAAAAACCAATCACATAGGGTCTTATTTATAAAGACTATTTTTGCATCTCCCAATGTTTTCCGAGCTAATAAAATGACTATTTTGATTAAAATGTTTCTTTCTCATCCTCCCCCTTTTATATGCCTCCTTCACCTGTTGGTTTTTTTGTTTTTTTTGTGATTCTAGCCAACTTTCCATTATACATTCAACCTATTCAGTAATTTTGAAGTCTGCTAAATGTAATGTAATTTTGGTTTGGAGGACCCCTTTAAAATGAACTTCTGCATGCTTCTCAAACACAATATTAATATCATTTGTTGAGTATTATTGTCATCATCTACAAATCAACACACAAGTTAATAAATTTTGTTTGATTACCACTGGTTTAGAAAAATGTTGCCATACATATGCAATATTCTGCAAGAGATATTTGCAGTTAGCAGCCAGATGTCATACTGCTAAATGACAACACCAAAGGAATGAACCACACTGAGAATGATTGCTGTCATCATTCTCCTTTCCCTTTCGTACTATAGATATGTGATCTGTTATGCAGAAATGTTGGCACCAAGAGTTTTTCAATACAGTTTGTATGATTTTGACCACTATGCCTTAAAGCTACTAAAACTAAAGAATACAAGTTGGGATGGTTTTGCCATCACTAGAGAGGTCAAGTTACTGTATACAAAGAGGAAATACAAATCAGTAAAAATGACCAATTTTTACATTGGACCCCATGGAAAATACTTTCTGGATAAAGGCCCCCTACCTGTACAGTGGTGTGCAAAACTATTTGCCCCCTTCCTGATTTCTTATTCTTTTGCATGTTTGTCATACTTAAATGTTTCTGCTCATCAAAAACCGTTAACTATTAGTCAAAGATAACATAATAGAACACAAAATGCAGTTTTTAAAAAAAACTCCAAACCTACATGGGCCTGTGTGAAAAAGTGATTGCCCCCTTGTTAAAAAATAACTTAACTGTGGTTTATCACACCTGAGTTCAATTTCAAAGGTTATAAAGCCATTTCTAAAGCTTTGGGACTCCAGCGAACCACAGTGAGAGCCATTATCCACAAATGGCAAAAACAAAAAAGAACAGTGGTGAACCTTCCCAGGAGTGGCCGGCCGACCAAAATTACCCCAAGAGCGCAGAGACAACTCATCCGAGAGGCCACAAAAGACCCCAGGACAACATCTAAAGAACTGCAGGCCTCACTTGCCTCAATTAAGGTCAGTGTTCACGACTCCACCATAAGAAAGAGACTGGGCAAAAACGGCCTGCATGGCAAATTTCCAAGGCGCAAACCACTTTTAAGCAAAAAGAACATTAAGGCTCATCTCAATTTTGCTAAAAAACATCTCAATGATTGCCTTTTGGGAAAATACCTTGTGGACCGACGAGACAAAAGTTGAACTTTTTGGAAGGTGCGCGTCCCGTTACATCTGGCGTAAAAGTAACACAGCATTTCAGAAAAAGAACATCATACCAACAGTAAAATATGGTGGTGGTAGTGTGATGGTCTGGGGTTGTTTTGCTGCTTCAGGACCTGGAAGACTTGCTGTGATAGATGGAACCATGAATTCTACTGTCTACCAAAAAATCCTGAAGGAGAATGTCTGGCCATCTGTTCGTCAACTCAAGCTGAAGCGATCTTGGGTGCTGCAGCAGGACAATGACCCAAAACACACCAGCAAATCCACCTCTGAATGGCTGAAGAAAAACAAAATGAAGACTTTGGAGTGGCCTAGTCAAAGTCCTGACCTGAATCCTATTGAGATGTTGTGGCATGACCTTAAAAAGGCGGTTCATGCTAGAAAACCCTCAAATAAAGCTGAATTACAACAATTCTGCAAAGATGAGTGGGCCAAAATTCCTCCAGAGTGCTGTAAAAGACTCGTTGCAAGTTATCGCAAATGCTTGATTGCAGTTATTGCTGCTAAGGGTGGCCCAACCAGTTATTAGGTTCAGGGGGCAATTACTTTTTCACACATGAAATTGGATTTCTTTTTTGGATTTCTTTTCTCCCTAAATAATAAAAACCCTCATTTAAAAACTGCATTTTGTGTTTACTTGTGTTATCTTTGACTAATAGTTAAATGTGTTTGATGATCAGAAACATTTTGTGTAACAAACATGCAAAAGAATAAGAAATCAGGAAGGGGGCAAATAGTTTTGCACACCACTGTATATTACTCTGTGGATTAGTTTATCATGTGTTAAAAATATAGTTTACACAATAATTATACTTCTGTATGAGGCCAGGACCCACAAAAGAAATTTGTATTTGCTTTTGTTTTTTTTATAATAAATATAAAATATTTGCACAGATAATTAACATACATATATTCAGCAGTTGAATTGAAATTTTTTTAAAAAAAAGGTGTGTAAAAAATAAGCCAACCCATAATTATAAGCCACACTTTCTAGTTTTGCCCACTTTAAAGCAAAACCATTTTGCTATTTCAATCTGCCAAATAGTTTCATGGCCAATATACATTGATTAAAGTATGTATTAATTATAAAATGAAAATATTTATTTGTTGGATCACCCTGCCTGCATATTATGTGTCGTAGACACCCTGAAAACCATATATTTTTGGAAAGTACACATTTTGACAAATACAAAATGGGTAAAGACATCTTTCTACTCCCAACTACTGAGCTATACTAAAGACAGTCTTTATGACATTTTTGAAAATCAGCTAAAATGATTGCAATTTGCCACATTTATCTCACACAGTGTATTACATACAAATATAAAATACCCTAAATATAAATATTGGGCGTTTACTGAACAGTTTTATTCCCAACATGCATAGATTTACCAAAGTGTGTGGCCTATAGGGACCCAAAATGAAAAAAGTGCATATGAATTTTCTTGGTTGGCAATTCAGCTTCTGCAAAAACAGCCCCCCCTGCCTGTGTATTATGTGTCGTACTGCCGTCTCTACAATTTCAAGACCAACCAAACCCCCAGCATATTCTATATAAAATGTAGGACAGGGACATCATCTGAACTATGTATTAAAGCACCTTAGAACTTAAGCAACGATTTATCTATTTTTACTGTATAACTTCTAATAACTATACTCCTGCCTATGTTTATGTCTTGTATAGAATTGTGTATTTACTCTCCCCTCTGCCTGATACCACAAACACATTATTAAATATATTTCATTCGCTAACCTTTCTTCAGTCTGATCCCCAATTCACCATCATTTCAGTCTATTTTCTCTTTATTTCTGTTTTCTTCATCTTACCTGTTCTCTATAGACCATTCACCTTCACCTTTCTTATCTGCACAACTCTTCTCATCTCATCTCTACTTCTCTCGCAGCAATCTTCTCTCTCCATTAAGTACTATATGCTCTTTTTCATTAGCTTCTTAAGCGGTTTAATTTTCCCTTCTAAAAGGGGTTGTTCCCCTTTGAGTAAACTTTTAGTATGACGTAGAGAATGATATTCTGAGACAATTTATAATTGGTTTTCATTTTCTATTATTTGTGGTTGTTGAGTTATTTAGCTTTTTATTCAGCAGCTCTCCAGTTTGCAATGTTAGCAATCTGGGCCCAAATGGCCTTAGCAACCATGCACTGGTTATATTAGAATATAATTAAGAGAGGCCTGAATATAAAGATGAGTAATAAAAAAGTAACATTAACAATACAGTGGCCCCTATTTGAAAGCTGGAAAGACTCAGAAGACGAAGGCAAATTATTTAAAACCTATAAAAAAAAATAAATAAATAATGCAGACCAACTGAAAAGTTGCTTAGAACTATTCTATAACATATATAAAAATTAACTGAAAGGTGGACTACACCTTTAACTATGTTTTCATCATTTTATCCTGCTATCCACCCCCTTTTTTCAACGTTTATTCTTTCTTCATTTTAAGCTTTATATTTACATTTTGTCCCTTTTCTTCTTATACCTAATTCAGTGTCTAATTCAGGCATAACTTGCAGCGATGGCATTTTTTTTCTAAAAGTTGAAATAGGGAGTGAGGACTGTGGATCTGAATATGTGACTACCTAAAGGGCTGGTTGGCACAAAGTCTGACCTGTTCCAAATGAGTGCAGGTGCAGCAATGTGGCTAGTACAAAGCAGACATGTATAGGTACTCACTAATACTGGGCTTGTTGTGCTCATGGCTGCCACTGGCAAACTCTGCTGCAGGAGATGAAGAAATGCTATAGGCAGGATGATAGGATCACTTACATGCTGTCCAGAGATGAACATCACTACAGTACGCTCTCTCCCTCCCCTCCTTCTGTGCATGCACGGAACTCAACCTAAAGACCGCCTCCACTGCCCTCTGAGTGGATATTCAGCTATGCCCCGCCTTGCGTGACTGACAGATTTCAGCACCACTGGAAGAATGGCTTTAGGCTGCACAACATAAGCATGCGGCCTCCCCTCTCCTCCATCTCTGCTCTGCATTCAAACAGTGTGAAAGTGCTTCTAAGGAGTGTGAAACTCCTTCAAACAGGGGGTGCCCAAAAGGTACATTGCATGGGCACTCCTGCCTTAGAGGGAACATAGGCAGATGTAAAAAAAATATGATTTACTTTTTCTATGTAAAAATACAACAGTTCCTTGTACTCAGTACCTGGATCCCAACAAAGGTATATAGAATCGTTTTTGGAGGAAAATCAATCCTATTAGATTTAGGTATGAACATCCAAATTACAGATAAAACCCTTATCTGGAAAACACCAGGTCCAGAGCTTTCTGTATAGTAGATCCCATGCCTATACTTTAAGAAGGGGATCAGCATCCTTGAGGACTTGGCATACTTCATGCCCTTTGAAATTGCTCTGACCACAAAAAGAAGGTAGAGATTTTATATAGGTTCAAATATTTTCAGTCACAAATTCATTGGTAACCTCATTGCACATGCTCACAGACTGTATATATTTATAGTAACTATTGATATATTTCTTCAAAATAAAGGTGTATTCATCTTTATCTTTTTGCTCAAAGTGATCAGCTCAGCGAATACACCCCAGTTTTGTTGCCCACACTAATGGCTTCATCATATCAAAATGCAGGGAAAGGAAATTACGCAATTCAAATGTTTTGCAGACTGAAATTCACATTGACTTTAATACAAAAGTGTTTTTATATGTTTTATTGCCAGTTGTGAAGGAGAGTTAGCATAGGCGACAAAATGTCCCATCTGTCATAACTCTAATGAACAAGAAACAGAAGCCCTACTGTGTTTTTATGGCAGATATTCACTCAGGAGCACAGCCTGTGTCCCACAGAAAAAATAATGATAACACCTGTAACTGCACACCAGATGAATTTCAGCCCCTTTCTGCAGCACTGTATTGTTCAGCTGAGGCAAGTAGTTGACTCTTGTCTCCTAATTTGAACACCAGTCTTAGGTTGACACTTTTTTTCCTCGTTTCTTACTGGCCAGGCAGGGGTGTGTTTCTGAGTGGGCAGATCTGTAAAGCTGGGGGCAGAGTGTGAGCTCAGTGGGTTACAGTCGGAGCAGATGGAGCTGGGAGAGGGGATGTTGTTTAGAAGCAGGCCAGGAGCAGAAGACTGTTATAAATTTATTGTCAACTCCACTACTGTTAAATCTGCAATACCAGCCCCAGCGTTGGCTGGTATTTTACAGACTAGGCCAGTAAAATACCAGCTGGATGGCAAAAACACATCAGTCAGACAGGAATTGTGGAGATTGTTCTTGCGTTCTGCCTTTAATCCTTTTCAGTGTAAATGCATCAATCCTCTTAAGGGTTACCACTTTCCCAGTAGTTACTCTTTAAATAAAGGGTGAGGAGAGCACTCAGAGAGCAAAAACTGCAAGACTATATGATTACATACATGTTTGGGCCTTGTGTGCCCTTTCTCAAGTGTCAGACACTCAAGTTAGGAAGTGGCAGCAGGCTGCAACTGAGCCCTGTACTTACCATTTGCCCTATGTCAGGCAGAAAGGATAGGGCTACCTTGTGCCCTCCAGTGATGTGCTCTATTTATAGCACCAGATTTCCAACATAGAGGTAGGTGCTAATAAGCACTAAGGGGTACACTTTTTGTCTCAGCTGCCAAACGCTGGGGAATTTTTGCTAGCATTAATTTGTATGGGCGAGCATTTAATAGTGAATTTTTGATACTGTTCATTTATATATATATATATATATATATATATATATATATATATATATACTATAAGAAAGCTACTTGTCTACTGAAGGAATGATCATTTGAACAAATGTAACCACTGTTGTTACAAGAAACTTTAGTGTCTTTTTAGCTTCTTTATTATTTATGTTTCCCATTTCTATTGAGAATACAAAATGCAAAGTGTTTTGTAGAAAAACAAGCCACCCTTAGAGGCACAGAACAAATATGATACGTACATATACGAAACACAGTGTTGTTGAAGGTACATTTTTATTTATGTTTCTTGTTTAATGTCATGTCATGTTATGTAATGTTTAAAAGTAAATAAAGAGTTTACATTAAAAAAGAAAGCATTGAAATGGATTTCAGGCACAGGTGGTCCCAAAAGCATTGAAGCAGAAAATGATGGCAAAAATCTGCACAAAATAGCTTGAAGTCCAAGACCACTAAGTTGATCAGTTGATCAGGCCTGTGCCCACAATAGTCTGAAAGATAAGCATTCGTCAAAATGAAAACATTATGAATGTAAGGAAGTGCTTGATAGCCATTCAAAGGCATGTTCTGTTTTGGGGTGTTCTCTTCCATGGTGGAAGCAAACATGCCTTCACCTTCCCATGTTTTCATCTTTCACAAAAAGTACAAAAAATTAACTGACCCTGGCAACCAAAAAACAGATCTGCTAAGGGCTTCTAACTCTATTGTAACTCTTCTTTGTATGTCCTCTCCTCTTCCATTGTGACTTCCAGTCTGATGCCTGACTTTTGTTTGGTGGGGTTGTTCACCTATTGCAAAGTTCTTCCAAAGTGCAAAAAATACTTTGCCAAACTTATGTTGCAGGTTGGGGCACACCCTTGTGCCTTTATCCCGCTGGACCTCATGGAAAGAGGGCTGCCTAATGTAGGCCTAAGGTATGAGGGTGTATTTATTTGTGTGAGGGAGTATTTTGTGGAGAACTGTTGTTTCACGATTTGAAAAATGTCTATAGGAAAGCTAAGTTTCCATTTGCCTTAACATATTGCAGCAATGGAGTCATGTGCTACTGACTGAGCAGCTGGGTCTGATTAGCCTCAGGTGGCTAATCATTACTCCTTAAAACCCAGGCTGGTCAGTCTCTAAGGGCTCTTACTGACGAGTGGTTGATGCTGCGTTCCCCTGCATTCCGTTTTTCTGCGATCAGCCGCGTGTAGGCGCCGAACACAGCATGTTGCGTCTCAACCTGAGTTCGGCGCCTACACACGCCTGTGTGAGTACAGCCCCATTGAAAAAAGCTAAATGCGTCTATTCCTGCGCTCCCCTGCGGCTGAACACAGAAAAATGGAATGCAGGGGAGCGCAGCTTCACCCACTCGTCAGTAAGAGCCCTTAGGGTAGGACTACACGGCGGGCTTGGATGCGTTTCCGTCGGATCCGACGCTGGGCAACAAAACGCCCACAGCAAGTCAGATGTTGATTTTACAAAATTTCGCAGGTTATGAAAGTTTGAACATCTTTCTCTGTTTTTTATCAGTTATTACGGTTTTGCTAATGAAGGTGACTTGCCCTTTAAGCTGTGAGTCTAACTTCTCCCAAGGGACCCGTTAGCTTATATTGTTACAATTACTTATTTGCTTATCTTAAGGGCTTTTACAGACAATCATTTTTATCTGTGCTCCCGTGCGTTCCAGTTTCATGCTTTCAGCCGCAGGGGAGCGCAGGTGTAGACACACTGAATTCTTTTCAATGGGGCTGTACTCACACAGATGCATGTAAGCGCCGAACGCAGGTTGGGACGCAGCATGTTGCATTCTTCCTGTGTTCGTCAATTACATGCGTCTGTATGAGTACAGCCCCATTGAAAAGAATTAAGTGCGTCTACACCTGCGCTCCTCTGCGGCTGAACGCATGAAATTGGAACGCAGGGGAGCGTAGCTAAAAATGCTCGTCTATAAGAGCCCTAAAATTGTTACAAAGTATCTTATCTGCAGCTGTGGTTGCTCTGGGCTCTCTGCCAAAAGCCAATTAAGATAGAAACTTTGTTTCTTTTTCTGGCTGTTCAATGCAGAGAAAAACTGGACTTTCCAGTACAAATGGGGGAATGCAGGTGACGTCACTGGAGGGCGCCCTGATCGGAGGACACGAGGAAAACGCTACAGACTGGTTTTTACACCTTACAGATACTAAAGACTGTGCGGACTCCATAAGGGGACGGTTCCTACCAGGACGGAGCATAGTTATGCTTTTTATATGAGATGCATTTTTTTAATAATTGTTTTAGAATAAAAAGGTTTTACATAAAAAGGTTTTACACTATTTGCTGCCGCATATCTTTTAACAGCTGCATAAGAAGGTGAGTTGAGATAGACGCTGGGAAGTCTCTTGATATGCCAAGTAATTAATTTAGGTTTGTGAGTACACACCTTGAAATCCGTTAAGGAAAGTTCATAAAGCCTCTCTATTTTCAATATGTAAGGTGGTGGAAAGACTTACCAGGGTTCACACTTAGCGGTGATATAGCTAAGCCATACTCCTGAGCACAAAAGGGGTGTTATTTGAAATAGTATCCTATATTTTGTTTGTTGGTTCTGTGCCTATGGCGCTGGCTCTTTTTTTCTAGATAAAGAATTAAGTGCGTCTACTCCTGCGCTCCCCTGCGGCTGAACACATGAAATTGGAACGCAGGGGAGCGCAGCTAAAAATGCTTGTCTATAAGAGCCCTAAAATTGCTCTACAATTGTACAAATGAGGGACTGCAGGTTGAGCTGTCAAAAGAGGGACTGCCCCTCTGAAAACAGGACAGTTGGGAGGTATGGACTAGGACTGGAAGGTCCTGCCCAGACTGGTAATCTTTGGGTTCTTGCAAATGTTCTAGGGGCTGCTGTAAGATGCCATAGATAGACAGTTACCTTAAGTGGACTGGTGGGAAGTGTTTGGGTCTCTGTATACTTGAATTGGCAGGGCATATTTTGAATCCCAGTCAATCCCAAGTAAATAAATAAAATGCCATTATTCTGTCATTTGCATCACAATATAAAATGTATATTTGCTTAAACCAGAGGCGGAGATGTTTCTTTGTTCGAAATCAAAATTTTTGCTGTGCAAAATGAAAAGCACATGCATAATAAATGCCTTATGCCGACTATCACCAAGAAACAATGTTTGTGCTTGACCTTGTAAATACTGAATATTTTGTATATAAAAACCATAGCAAAGTACACATGTCCCAAGCTGATAGCGAAGGGGTGGTCTCCTAAATAAACAGATGTGAATATCTTGGCAGAATCAATCTTCTTATTTAGCTCCCTGGTACGGCACGTCCCTTTTTAAAAGAACATCAGCCCCACAGAACCTATTGAAGATCCTCACGCTGCCATTTCTCTCCAATCGCAGGTATCCATTTAAATTATTCAAGGTTATTTATAAATAAGACACTATGCACAAATGGTGATTCGAGTTGTCCCAACACAAGATATTGATAACCCGATTGATTGCTTGTCTAGATCAGCTACAATACAACCCTCCATTACCTGCTCAGTAATTAAACAGTTTTGGAAGATGGTCACTTCATATTGTAAACTTACATTACATATTCAGGTCCACCTTACATCCCTATGGGCGATTTTTGGAGACAAAACAACAATTTCAAAGGCAGACAAGAAACTAGCAAACATCATTCCAGCAGTCAGCAGAAAGGCAATTTTACATTGTTTGATAACAAACCAGCCCCCACCACTTGAAATAATGATTACAAAGCTAGACTTTGCCTACCACATGAATTGGATCGAGGCCTCCCTAAACAGGGAGCTCCAAGTTGTAGCCTTCTTTGCCACTTGGTCAAAATATCTACAAACACTACCCCCCTACACGTCAGCAGGAAATTTCCTATGTCTTTCGTTTTACCACATAGTACATGTCAGAAGAGTTGGCAGGGAGAAATGCAATAAAAACCAAGAACCTAAGGGTATTGGAATCAATGAGCGTTCAGGTGGCCGCATACATAGTATGATTCTGAACATAACTAGAGGTAACCCCGTGGGAAAGAGTAGAAGATACATATCCATAGAAATAAGGCGCTTCATCTTGTTCTATATATAGGTGGAGGTGAAAGTAGGCCGGGGGAAACCCATGTGTGTAGTCCTACCCTTTATCTATAACCCTATGTAAAACTATAACACTGTATGGCATTCAATTTTGTTTGTTGATATGTTTTGTTTGGTGCAAATAAAGACATTAAAAAAAAAAATATTCAAGGTCGGAACAGTAGCTGAAGAAAGCCCTATAATTATATGCACCCACCCAGAGCATAAACAAAGCAGGGGTCTGGGAATAGTAGTAAAGTACCTTGGGGCAAAATGGTATAGATTGTAGTTCCTGGGAGGTGCCGATCAATAAAAATGAAATAAACATTAAAAACAAAATGTAGAGTTATATAAGACGTCTGCAAAAGTAGTGATGGTTGTGTATGCAAGTATGTAATTCATAGGTTGATTTTGTTTCATGTCTGGTACACCGAGTGTCTGGAAGTGCACAGAGATGCTGTGAGGCAGTTCCTAATGTTTTCATTGGAAGGGAGAGAGGGGTAGTGTCCTGGTGTTTAAGAGTGTGGGTGAGGTATGTTTCCTTCATGTTTCTCAGACCCTCCCTTTTATACTTATGAATGGGGTGGAGTGTTTAAGTTGAATGAGACCCTGTGTTTCTTGTTTCCCTAAACTTACATACAGCTGTCCAGCCTGTTCTGGGGGAAGACTTGGCTAATTAGAAGATTCCGGGAATGTTCGGTAATAAAAGCACTGTCTTTGCAGCAGCTGCAAATTTGCCTTCCCTCTGGTTCACATACAGAAATGAAGTTAAATGAAATCAAAAGTGTAAATTGACAATTCTTCTTTATAAATACAGTTGTGCAAATATGAGTTAACAGAGAGATAGAGAGACAAGAGGCAATTACAACAATGACAGGCACCACTAGAGCATGAATCAGCCTTCATTTCATACACTCAATATACCGGGAAACACTCAATATACTGAGACTGTGAAAAGCGGATAGACAAAGCAAAGTTGTGCCCAGAATTCCATATAAAAAATGATAGGTTATCAATGTTATCCAGCAGTTTTAGAAGTACGCCTTCCAATGTCCCAAAAGAGATGATGGGAGTTGTATTCAACAACAGATGGACAGCTGATAGTTACACATGCTTGTTCAAGAGGAGACGCTAGCACCAAACTTTATATGTAGCATACCTAACTTTCAAGCAACTTTCGTCAGGAAAACACTACAACATTTTATCAAGCTTTAAAAGCGTGGTACACCTTTAAATTAAATGTTAGTAATAAATAACATGAATAAAAATATGTTGAATAATAAAAATGAAAAACAATTGTAAATGGTCTCAGAATATCACTCTCTAGTCTTTACATCATACTAAAAGTTGAACTGTTAAAGATGAACAGCCCCAGTAGCAATGTCACAAATAAGGTAAGCTAAACCTAAAGGAGACGATTAGAAAAGGGCATCCAAACTCTCCTCCAACCAATAGCTTGTGAGCAAAATGTTGCTCTCCAACCCCTTGGATGTTGCTCCCAGTGGCCTCAAAGCAGGTGCTTATTTTTGAATTGCAGGCTTGGAGGCAAGTTTTAGCTGCATAAAAACCAGGGACACTGCCAAACAGAGCCTCAATGTACGTTGACAAACCACATAGGGGCTGCTAAATGGCCAATCACAGCCCTTATTTGGCACCCCATGAACATTTTTCATGCTAGTGTTGCTCCCCAACTCCTTTTACTTCTGAATGTTACTCACAATTCTAAAGGTTGGGGATTCCTGCTCTAACACATAAGGCTAACAATGTTGTACATTATGTGGTTTCTATACCAGTTAAGATCAGTCTCTCCAAAGATGCCCCAGTAGCTCCCCATCTTCTTTTTTGCTGATTCGCTGCACAAGCTCAGTGCTGCTGTCACTTACTGAGCTTAGGGACCAACTCACAATATACAGTACACATAGAAATAAATGTCAAAGTATAAGGCTGATTAGTAATGAATACAGATAATTACTACATGGCAGCAGAGAAACCAATGCAACCTCATTTTCTGCTTCATAATTTGTGACGACCCCTAAGCTTTGCTTCTCAACGGCTGCTCAGAGCCCACTGAGCATGTGAGTGTCGCAGAAACACGTTCCAAAATGGTGACCTCCTGTGACAAGTTTAATGTCCTGGATCATTGCTGCTATTGAGAAGCGGAAACTTTAGGCTGGTACAACAAGTTCATTAAATAAAATATGCCATTTTAGCCATATTAATTTTTAGGGTTTAGTTCTCCTTTAAGTGTGCACTGATGTTATTTAGTAAGGCACTTTTGCCCATACATGCTCCTTTGCTCCTTCCAAATGCAGCCTCTGCAAAATTACTCTTTATTGTGTGTATATAAAAATAAACAAACAAAACATTGCAATTTGCATCCCAGTATTTCATTCTGAAGGGAATCAATGGCTGGATCATCCCAGAAGATATGCTATCCTGAATAATTTACAGGGTAGACACGGCCCATCGGAATTCATAGATGCTTCATGCACAATACCACTTTAATCAGAATATAATTCTGTGTTTCTCCATATTTCCTATTCTTGTCTGTGAAAAAAAGGATAATGCTTTGTTTTAACCCAAACCAATTCCTACTGCTGCGGTTTTAATTTATACATGGCCCTTATATCTGCATGCTGTCAATTCCCATGTATTAGGGTAGGACTACACGGCCAACTCAGGTGAATTTCTGTCGGATCCGATGCTGGGCGACAATCAAGTCGGATGCGACAGGAACAAGGTAAATAATATAAAGTTGGATGGTGGCGCAACAGTGATCCGACGCGACATGACTTTCGGATGCAGACGCAGCTTGCAGCACTTTCATCCGACAGTCATGTCGGCTCACCATTGCGACACCATCCGACTTTATATTACTTACCTTGTTCCTGTCGCATCTGACTTGGCGCGTGCGTTTTGTCGCCAGACGGAAACGCATCCAAGTCGGCCGTGTAGTCCTACCCTTACACAAAGCTGCTTCTCTGACTTAAAGAAAATGGTTTTACATCTCTGCTGAAGGGGTTTATTTTAAAATGACAACCAAAGCCTAACAGAAACAAAGGTTGTACAGTATGTGCCTTTAAAGAAATATAGTCACGGGTCATCAATGTTTTAACTTCTTTATTTTTCATAACATAGCACATTTTCTCTGTGCAACCTCTGAATGCAGGTGCATTAAGTAGCAGTAACCAAAGCAAGTTACTGGGTATGTGCTAAGTGCAGAATTTGCAGCAGGAAAGTACAATGTAGGATGAACACTGTAGGTGCATAGTGGGCAGTTCAGAGGCCCCAGTAAGACTTCTGGATGCAAAATGAAATGTGAAATAGCCAAGCCAATGCCATAATGTGTGTTTTTAATTGGGATAGGTGAGCTTTAAGCCCTTGCTGCCCCAAACAGAAAAGCAAAAACACTTCACAGTGAAGCCTGTGGTACAAATTATATGTAAATGTTCCAAACATGAGCACCAACTGTGATTATTCAACCGTTTAAAATGTAACATGAGTAACTATTTTAAAACCTCCAATAGGAGTATAAAGGCAAGTTGTAAAAAAAACAGAACCCTGTACACTTGGTACATTAACACCCCCACACCACCATTTTCTACATTTACCATATTCACTATAAAATGAACTTTTTACCTTGAATACCAAGTTGTTTTTTTCCATAATATGTACCTAGTGATATTTCTGTCTGGTTGAATTTTATAACAGTAACATCAAAAAATGAAAGTGTATTAAAGTAATAAAAATATAATGCAGTGTTGCCCCGCACTGGTAAAACTGGTGCGTTTGCTTTAGAAACACTACTATGTCAGTGGCTTGTGCCAGTGCACATTTACTAAAGGTACTTTCTGCCTACAAAGTGGAATGATGATTATTTTATTTGTTTCCCATGTTACAGTTTTTGACTTTGTTAAAGACATAACCCTATGGGCACTTTGGGGCCTCTCTGGCACAGAGCGGTAGGAGTAGCATAGAGTGCTCCTGCTAAATTTTCCTCTGGTCTCACAGCAGAAGCTCCCCTGTAGAATCACAAGATTTCGAGTATCATAATATTCCCTTTATTGATGCACTTTGGCTTTTTTTTGAGAGGGCATTATTTTAATTCACTTTATAAAGGAATGCTGTCAGTTGTATCTTAAAGGGGTCGTTTGCCTTTGCATTATGATGAAGAGAGAGATATTCTAAGACACCTTTCAAAATAACTTAGAATTGTTTATTCTAACATACTAAAAATTAACTGAAAAGTGAACCACCCCTTCAAAGGCCAAAAGACACAAGGCACCTTTCCAGCATTCACTAGGTTGTTGCAGGCTTGTCCCATGAAGAAACGCATTTATGTGATCCAATACATTTAGATTTATGTGAGAACCTCACTGAGCATATGATGCTGAGGATTAGTCTAAGGCTAAGGCCACACTAGGCGATAGCGCCGCGATTTGACTCGCGGCGACTTTTCGCCGCGACTTTTAATCCGCAATTGCTGGGGAAACTTTTGCGCTGGCGTCTATGGGGAATCGCGGCGTAAAAACACACGCGGCGATCTTTTTTCTACTGTCGCTCGAAATAGAGGCAATTTCGAGCGACAGTAGAAAAAAGATTGCCACGTGTGTTTTTACGCCGCGATTCCCCATAGACGCCAGCGCAAAAGTTTCCCCAGCGATTGCGGATTAAAAGTCGCGGCGAAAAGTCACCGCGAGTCAAATCGCGGCGCTATCGCCTAGTGTGGCCCTAGCCTAAAGCTGCAGTGGAGGGGATACCTGGAGGGTAAGACAAGAGAACAGGCAAATTAACTGGGTCATGATAAAACTGACTGCGGTGCATGTCTGTGAATGTGGTAGAGACTTAGATTGTATGCTCCACTGGGGCAAGAACTGATGTGAATGTGGTTAACAAGGTGGTTCATCTTTCAATTGATTTTCATTTTTATTTTTTAGTTATTTAGCTTTTTGGTCAACAGCTCTCCAGTTTGGAATATCTGCAGCTATCGGGATGCTAGAGAGAAGTTTACCCTGGCAAACAGACAATGGTTTAAATGACAGCCTAAAAGATGAATAGGAGAGGGGTCTGAACAGAAAAGAGAATCAAAATTAAAAATCACAAAACTGAAGCCTAACGGAGCAATGTTTTTTTGGCTGCTGCCCAAGTCACTCAGCTTGGTCCCCGTTATGGCTTAAGCTGGCCATAGACGCAAAGATCTGATCGTACGAATCGAGGATTAAATCTGACTGGTAAGACTTTGATCTGAATGGTTAGTGGCGGGTCGGGAGATGGGAAAGTCCGATCGTACGACGATTTGTACGATCGGAACTTTGCATCTATGGCCAGCTTTAGGCAGCATTTAGCCTAATCATAGTTATACACCCCACCGGTTTAAAGGTATAGTTTGCCTTTAAATAAACCTAGGTACGATATAAGGCAATTTACAGTAGGTCTTGAAATGTGGATTTTGACATACTAGGAATATTCTGCAGCTGAGAATGTCAGAAGGCATCTGGTTGCTAGGGTCCAATATAGCATAGCAACCAAGACAGCCTGGGAGGTAAGTAGGAGAATATAAAGATAAGGCATTAAAAGTAACAATAACATTGTTTCTTCTCCAAACAATAGGTTTTCTGTAAATCAAGGCACCAGGAACGACAAGGGTACCAAGAATAACAACAAATGTTCATTTCAAAGTTATAACAAAACACATGCAATGTACCAAACATCATCATCAGACAGCTCTGAGGCTCTGTGAGTTTATACTGCGATCCCCGTGCTAATCACTGGATAGTAACACACAGGCAGAAACTGCAGTGTGTACAGCTGTATACTCATGCCTAGCAGTTCATAACAAAGAAATGTAGCTACGGGTCCCGCAGAGATTGCTGACCTATAACGCATTTTAGGACATCCTGCAGCGAAATGCATCTCCTTCTTGCGATGTCCTATGCGTATTGGCAAGGGGATGTATTGGCAAGGGTTTTTCCCCAATACGGTGTCCATTTTAGTACATATTTGCGCCCAATTCAAGTGCCGCCTGCCCTTTCCCCCTCTATAATCTCCATATGGCTAAGATATCCTCATTACCCCCCCCCCCCAGTAACAGCTCTGCAGGCTCCTCTTACTTTGTGCTGACAGGTCCCGCCTGTCCATTCACCCTCCTCCTTGCGATGTCTGCTCCTCGTATTTGTTCCTGACAGGTCTCAGCTTCCCCATTCATCCGCCTTCATGTGACGTCATCCCCTGTCCCTCCTCAGTGCAACCTTATCCCTGGCCCCAGCCTTCCCTCATCATTCTTACGGACTACTAAATTATTGCTCCTCCGATCCCTCTTATCCCACAGACCTCCCCCTTTGCCTTGTAACGTCATCACTGAGGCCCTTCTGCTTCACTTTTCAAACATTCACTCCCCTTCTTCATCCTTCCCACCGTATCTATATGTGTTGACGACTGTAACTCCAAACAAGTGTTTAGACTTGCCTCACACAGAGGCGGGACTTACAAGAACACGCCCTATAACACTAGCACGCCAAGCTCAGGGGGTGGGGCTAGAAACCAGGCCTTCCCAACAAGTCTCTGGAAGAAATGGGTTTGTTGTTTTTTTTCAGAATGCATCAATTATTAGTGCTGCTCCTGCAGACTTCTGCACTAAAATACATTTTTCAAAAGACCAAACTGATTAATTTTGAAATCTGACATGGGTCTAGACATATTGTCTATTTCTCAGGTGCCCCAGTCATGTGATATGTGTATTGCAAGTTAAAGTGATAGCACTCCCACAGTTCATCAGCAGAAGAATGTAAAGTAACCAGATAACAGCTCCCTGGTATATCCAAGAACAGCACCCAACAGCCTGTCTGAAAGCAGTACCATTCTAAAGTGCTGGCTCTTTCTGAAAGCACATAACCAGGCAAAATGACCCGAGATGGCTGCCTACACACCAATATTACATCTACAATGAAAAAATTCAGTTGTTGGGTTAGGAATGCAATTTTACATGGTAGAGTGAATTATTTGCAGTGCAAACAGTGTAATTTAGAAATAAATGACACCATAAAAATCATGACAGAAACCCTTTAAGCTGGCCATAGATGTGCCGATTATCCTCATGTCAGATGATCAATAGTTAATTGTAATCTTCTGACCTACAACTAACCATTCAGATGAAATAAAGTAGTAAAAAGAACAAATCAGACAATGTTCTCTCCATGAATTGACAGACAGCAAATTGTACAAAGGTTGTCCAACAAATAGCAGTGACAGTCCCCCACTGATATAGTCAGATAGGCAATACATGTAGAGATTTTAACATAAGCTGACAGAAATCTTCTAACCTGTCCGATTGCCATGGTATGAAAAATGTCGAGATGATCCAGACACAGTGAGAAATTCTTAGGGTGGTGGCAGACAGGGTGCGGACGACTTCGATTCCGAAGTGATTCGTATGCCATGCTGCCGTCAATTCGTATTATTGCCAGCGGGAATGCCTCACGAGGAAACTTTGGGCGGCTTTGGAATACAAAGCGCCGTGTGTGCCATGCCGCAGGCGACTTTTCTTTATAGCCGGCGCAAGACAGGGGGAAGCCGTTCGGGGAGATTAGTCGCCAGGCGACTAAATCTCCCTGAATCGCTAGGTGTGCCCTTACCCTTAGACAGCTAAGCAAGTGAGATATTGAATGGGTCAACAACTAAAGCTGGCACCAGTGGCGTAACTAGATATTACTGGGCCCCACAGCAAATTATTTTTCAGGCCCCCAAAATGTTTAGAGGTTGACTTGTTTCTTCAATATTTATTGAAATTGTATATGAATTAGGGCCTCATGGGGCCCCTATACCTCCTGGGCCCCCCTGCAGCCGCAGGGTCTCCTTCCTCTATAGTTACACCCCTGGCTGGCACAATACACATACAGATAGGATCTTCCTTATATAATCATTGCATGTGTTCTAGCCAGCCATTGCTGAATGATATCGGCATACAACAGGTATCAGTCTGGAGCAGGGCCAGATCTAGGGATAGGTAGAAGCACCTGTCAAGGACACAACGATAGGGGATGCAGGGCAGGTCCTGCAGGGTCGGACTGGGGGGCGGGGCCCACAGGGGCTGCTTCCTTAGGGACTCCCCACGCCACACACTGTGTTTTTAGTCACACTACGTAAAAAAGAAGAGGCGCAGGGTGCAGATCTTACCACGCAAGCATGTACTGTTTCGCTTGACTCACCACCAGTCTGGAGACGGTGCAAGTTAAGGTGACCACACATGCAGAGATAAACTCGTTTGGCGACAGTGTCGGACTGGGACACCAGGGGCCCACCAGAAAACCTTAGACCAGGGGCCCACCCTCAGTACTATTTTCTTCCTCTCCTCACTCAACCTCTATTCTCCTAGTCTCTTTTCTTTACATACTTTAATCTATTATTCCACCTATTTAGATACTTTGTTCTCATATAAATAGGGAATAGCCATGAAATAGGCCAAAAGTTTAGCAGCATGAGGGCCCACTGACACCTGAGCCCACCAGGAGTTTTCCTGGTATCCCTGTGGGCCAGTCTGACACTGTTTGGCGACCTCACCAAACAACTGGATCTCTTCCTGATGTGGTAGAGCTGTCAACTCCCCTATTTTATCAGGCATTACCAGACTTTACATTGTGTTCCCCGGTCTCCCGTCACTTACACACATTCCTCTCATTTCTGTCAAAGTCTGACAATTTCGCATGATTGCAGGCAAAAATCTGATGCACATCTACAGACTACTTCAATGATGTCAGTGGAGCTGTTTCTGTGGATTCAGGAGAGGTTCTGCGCATTAGTGTGATGTCACTTCCCGATTTGTATGGTGTTCTAGTAGTGTGTCTTTTTTAGACAATATAACAAATAACCCCTAGTGCATTTTATTACAGAACCTGGCTTTGGTAACCACACCATTAGGCTGCTGGAAGTAAAATGAAAGCAAATAAATGCAAATACTACTTCAAATCGCCCATCCAGGAAGCTATTAATGTTAAAGGGGCTGTTTACCTTATACAAAGTTCTACAAAAGTGGTAGGACTTTGCAAAAAAAAACGATTTTCATATTGCAGTGATTAAACAAACATTAACTGTACCCATGATATTTACTTGCAAAAACTTTGCTTGTTGAATGTCAATTTACAGATATTGGTGTTAGAGCACAACAGCAGCTTTTAGTGTTAGAGCACGTCTATTCCCTCAGACTGGGGGGCCCAGGGCCAAGGTTGTCACCTCAGGGGCCCGACATATTCCTGGGCCCTCCTGCCCCAGTTGTGGAGTCCTTCACTAACTCCTCCTTCTCCCTCTGTGCATACCTTGTTCTTTTCTCTTGCCACCATGATCGGGAATAGATAAAGGAGAGCAGCAATTGTTTCAGTGTATCAAAGTAATATGGGCCCACAAGGGTCAGGCCACTGAGTTTTTTTCCTGGTGTCCCACTGGCCCAGTCCAACCCTGTGTGAATTGAGAGGAGGTTACCATCACAGCTGAAGGGTACGGTGAGTAAAACCCCAAGCAGAGAAATTACACTGTGTATAACCTTATAGAAAAACTTGGTCAATTAGAGCAGTGCTATGACTATCACAGCTTTAAAGGGGATGTAAAGGCAAAAAAATAAAATTACTTTCTTTAATGAAAAAGAAATCTATCTTCAATATACTTTAATTAAATAATGTCTACTTTTTTATAATAAACCTGACTGTATGCAGTGAAATTCCCCCTTCATTTTACTTGCTCTCACAGCTGCGGATAGGAAACTTCAGACAGTCCCTAACTGCTCTGCAGGGAAATGATCATACTTTCATTCCCACAACTCAATCAGCTCTGTTTGTTTCCCTGTAGAGATTTGTATCCGCAGACCCAGTGCAGTATGTATATTCTGCTATATTGGTTTCTATGGCAGATATTATTTGACTTGTGCTATTTTGATCGTTTATGACAATCCCTAAGCTTAACCTCCCAGCTGAAGCTCAGACCACACTGAGCATGTGCCTAGTCTTGGTCTTGCAAAGATGTTTAACAAAGTTATAAGATGACAGCCCCCTGCACCAACTTTTAGAGCATAAATCATTTGTCTTATTAGGCTTCTGGTGCAGTAAGTTCATGTTTATATTTAGGATATAAAATACAGCATTTCTAACATTATTCTATTATAGACTTTAGTTGCCCTTTAAGGATAAGTCATACTCTCCCTAAATTTAGCAGTATTCTACTAATAAAAACACATTCTAAGAGCTGTTTATTAAAAACTGGTTTTGAGATTTGTTTTCGAAAGGATGACTACCCATCATCAGTTTAATTACTCCACCCATCTTGTATGTATTACAAGTTGTGACTCATAGCCTTCTCAAGTAGATGGAACAGAACACAGAGTTAGTAAAATCTATTTTATATTAGTGCAGCAATGGACAAATAGCTATAACCCACTCATTATCCTATTGGCAACATAAAGTCAAACTTTTCTTTATAAAGAATGATATAAAGACTTCAGTCTTACTTTGAATTTGCATAATTGCCAGCAGCATGCCAAGAAGAAGGTGAGCTCAACATATTATTCACATCCAGACTTCTGATCATTTCTTGGTACTTAAGGTGTGGTTTCCTAACAAGCAACTGTTATTACTCATCCCTTCCAAGGATATCAGTCAATAAATGTTCCTATAAAGGGGTTATTCACCCACCAACACTTTTTTTTTAGTTTGGTTGTTTTCAGACAGTTCACTAAAATAAATACCTTTTTATATTACTTTCTATTTTCTTTTTGTGATGGTTTTTCTAATATTGAAGTTTAAACTTTATTTTAAACTTTTCATCTTCTTATATCTTTCTGAAAGCACATGACCAGGAAAAATGGCCTAAGATGGCTGCCTATACACCAATATTACAACTAAAAGAAATACACTTGCTGGTTCAGGAATGACACTATGGGGCAGATTTCGAAGTTAAAATTACTTCGAAATTTGACCCTCGAATTGAAATTTAGCGCTAATCGTTCGATCGAACGATCGAAGGATTTTAATCAAACGATCGAAGGAAAATCCTTTGATCAAAAAAAGCTTAGCAAGCCTTCCCCATAGGCTAACATTGACTTCGGTAGGTTTTATCTGCCGAAGTAGGAGGTCGAAGTTTTTTTTAAAGGGCAAGTACTTCGACTATCGAATGGTCGAATAGTCGAACGATTTTTACTTCGAATCGTTTGATTTCGTTCGATTTCGATCGAATTTAACCAATTCGATGGTCGAAGTACCCAAAAAATACTTCGAAATTCGAATTTTTTTCATTCGAATTCTTCACCCGAATTTTGTGAATCGGCCTCAAAATATTGTAGAGTGAATTATTTGCAGTGTAAACAGTGTAATTTAGAAATAAAAAATACATCATGCAGTAGCGATCCTAGAGGGGGCGGGCCCTGGTGCGTGACGCGCAGCCGGGCCCCGCCCCCCTCCGTACAGCCGCATTTGGCAGCATTTTTAGCGGCAAACGGACTGCCGGGGGCCCTGAGGGGGTGCGGCCCTGGCCCGCTCGCACCCCCTGCTCCCCCGGTAGTTCTACCACTGACATCATGACAGCTGAATTAATAAAATAGTTGTTAATATTCCACAGATACTGCTGAGAAATGGAAACTAATTGTATCAACTTAATGTAGCAAATGGTAATAGTTCAGAATCTGTACCCAGTGGTGTAACTACCGGGGGAGCAGGGGGTGTGATCGGGCCAGGGCCTGCACCCCCTCAGGGTCCCCCGGCAGCACGTCCCGCGCCGCCCCCCTCTAGTTACATTACTGTCTGTACCTGGATTATGAGCTGCCAGACGGAAACACCAGAGACAGGAACATTAAACCTAAATTTTGGGGAAAAAAATTGTAAAACACGGAAAGCAATTGGAATAAAAAAACGTTTTTTCTGGTGAACAATAAAATGAGTTTGTCTGTAATATAAGCTGATGCTACAGGGCTGACATTCTGATGCTAATTGCACTGGTTTCTGACTGGTGCTGACATGTAGTAGTTATCTGTATTAAGTATAAACATTGTGACATTACTATTCTGTTCATACAGTATATTGTGAGTGGGTCCCTAAACTCAGTAAACGACAGCAGCACAGATCATGTGCAGTGAATCAGCAGAAAAGAAGATGGGGAGCTACTGCGGCATCTTCAGAGGCACAGATCTTTACTGCTAAAGGGCTGTGGATGCCTTGGGCTGGCATAGAAATCCAAAACATACAACATTTCTAGTCTACTTCTATAGTTAAGCTTTAGTTCTCCTTTAAAGGGGTGGTTCGCATTTAAATTACTTTTAATATGTTGTAGAACTGCCAATTCCAAACAACTTTTCAACTGGTCTTCATTATTTATTTTGTTATAGTTTTATTAGCCTCCTTCTTCTGAATCTTTCCAGCTTTCAAATGGGGGTCACTGACGCCATCTAAAAAAACACATTCTCGGTAAGGCTACAAATGCATTGTTATTGCTACTTTTTATTACTCATCTTTATATTGAGGCCCTCTCGTATTCAGATTCCAGTCTCTTTTTCAAATCAGTGCATTCAGATTATCTTGCAATTTCAGCAATCTGGTTGCTAGGGTCCAAATTACCCTAGCAACCAGATTGCTGAAATTGCAAGATAATCTGAATAAAAACCTAAATAACTCAAAAACCAAAAAAAAAGAAAAATTAAAACCATTTGAAAATTGTCTCAGAATATCACTCTCTAAGTCATAAAAGTTAATTTAAAGGTGAACAACCCCTTTAAACACTTTCTTCCTCATGAGTCAATTTATTTAGCAGGACACACATTGTGAAGGAATGTTTTGTTCAAACAATTTGTAACACACAGTTCTACTTTCTATTGGTTATAAAGCCTAAGAAACTGACGTAATTGCTGGCAGCAAGATTCATATAAATAATAAACTGAGACTTTAGATAAAATTACCCCATTATGTGACCAGAGGGGTGACCACAGACAGATTCAGACACAATTAATACAAAATGTTAAACTTGCTTAAATATTGAAAATACACTTTTCTTTTATCGCAACAGATTTTCACAAATCCCTGAAATTCAAATTTTAATACACCCCCCCCAAAGTGTTGTCTCCAATATTCTGGACTTAAATATTGTTTAAATGTTCACATTTAAATTATCTTTTAGTGTGATGCAGATAGTGATATTCTATGACAATTTGCAATTGGTTTTCAGTTCTATTATTTGTGTTTTTTCAAGTTATTTAAAAATAACTTAAAAAATTGCATGTCTATAGTTTGCAGTTTTAGCAGTCTAGTTGCTAGGGTCCAAATAACCCTAACAACCCTGCCAAGTGACCCCGCAAATTGAAAGCTGGAAAGAGTCAGAAGAAGGCAAATAATTCAAAAACTATGAAAAAGAAAAAATGAAGGCCAGTTGAAAAGTTGCTTAAAATTAGCCATTCTATAATATACTAAAAGTTAACTCAAAGGTGAACCCAATTTCCCAGAGACCGTTACCTTATCAGAGATGTTTTTTCGTAGCAAATCATTTTACATTTATTTGTTTAGTACCCCAATTCCTTACAGGTTTTTTTTATATCGCTCTCTGCTTTTCTTTTTATGACATATGATTACATTTATTCACATTTGCTCAGTAGCCATGGTTATTGCAGCTGACATAGTAATATATCATTTAAACTTAATATATGGCAGTTTTAGTGAACTTTTTGTTGTTGTTGTTGTTGTATAGTTCATTTACAGTAAATGGGCATACCCTTATATCTAGAGGTGTTGGGTGTTTTATTAGGAAATACAGAGGTAGAATTCCTCTCACTTTATTGTTCATTACAATCTAAGTTTAATGAAAATGAATCCTGTGGTTTTGTTCTTCACTTTGCATTTCAGCACACAGCCTGTTTCTCACAATTCTCTTTTCTCCTTTTTTGTCTAGCAGTGATATTTACCTTATAGACATATAAGTACGTTTTTTTAATTGCAAACCTACCAATGGTTCAGATTTTCATAGGACAGACATCATTTGTCAATTTTTATTTTAAAACCAACAAGCTTGGAGTAGTGAGTCTGCTATTCACTCATTCTTTATTAGTGAATTGTTGTTCCTTTAATAAGTACACCTGGTGATTGGCACCACACCAACCAACTTCAATTGCAGTGTCTGGTGTGTTTCTCTACAAGCTGACTGCTGTGTAGGGATGATCCCAGCTGTCTTTGATCCTCCACTTAGGTATCGCCCTCTTGTGGCCACATGGCTTAGTGCACAGGAAAAAGCAGGCCTGCTGTTCATTTTCCAACTAAAAATTCAAACAACAGCTGTGAATGATTAAAAATAGCAAACAAACAAACAAATAAACAAAAAAGCTTAAAGAGGATGTCAACCTTAAAAAATAACAAGTTGCCTAATAAAAGAAAACAAAGCTCCAAGCAACGTTGCAATATACATTACACATTTTCTATGGTTATTAAGTTATTAGTGGTGCTTGCGAAGCAAAGCATCACTACTGTTATCTTGCAAACTTATTTTTATTCTTCTTCCGTATGAAAGTTTGGCGTGTAACTAGTCCCGCACCGTTTGTCCTAGACCCATGAATGAGGTATCAAATCGTGCGGCTTAATCGGGAATGGGGTGGTATGACTTTTCTAAGGGGTGGGTGGTTAATTGCCCCTTGCGGGGGCAATTAACCACCCCAAAAAGTCCCATAGATTAACATTGAGGCCAACTTTTGACGGATTCTAGCGCAGAGAGGGAATCTTGTAGAAACGTTAAATTTACCACATTTGAAGAGGTTTGCGACCTGTGTCAGATGATACCCCACACGAGGGTATAAGTTTTACCCCCGGGGCAGGAGAGGTCCCCAAATTTGCCCCATTGACTTATAATGGAGAATTTATCGAATAATTAGTTTGTCGCAGACCCATGAATGAGGTGTCAAACCGTTCAGCTTATTCGGGAATGGGGTGTTGTGACTTTTCTGTCCTATTTTGGGGACCCAAAAAAGTGAGCGGAGCCGCAAACAACCAATCAGATTTTCCCTATTGACTTCAATGAGAAAATGTAAACAGCTGTAATTCTCACAGTAATAAAGCCAGAGCTCCCAAACTTGGCACCGTGGGTCACTGGGTGACTGCAGCCAAAATTTACAAAAAGTGGGCGGAGTCTACAACAGCCAATCAAATTTCAGCCATTCAATTAAATAGGAAAATGTTAAACTGCTGCCGCTCTTAGACGGTTAATGGCAGCCTCCTCAAAGTTGGCACAGTTGGTCACTGGGGGACTGGGATTAAAATTAAGAAAAGTGGGTGGAGCCAAAACCAACCAATCAGATTTCTTTGATTGGTTTTAATGGAAAAAATTAAGAAGGCTGCCATTCTCTCAGTATTGATGTCAGGGACCTTGAATATCACAAATGTGGTCGCTGGGGGTTTCCACTTCAAGTTTAGAAAAAGTGGGCGGAGCCACCAACAACCAATCAAATTTCATTCATTGATTTTCAATAGAAAAAAATAGAAATGCTGCCATTTTTACACATTAAATGACAGCATTCCCAAACTTTGGAATGTTAGTCACTGAGTGACTGTGGTTCATAATTAGGAAAAAAAGGGGCGGGGCAACAACAGCCAATGAGATTTCAGCCATTGACCTTAATGAAAAATGATAAACTGCTGCTATTATCACAGTTTAAATGCTAGGTGTACCAAACTTGGCTCAATTACTCACTGGGTGACCGTGGTCAAAATTTAGGACAAGTGGGTGGAGCCAAAAACAGCCAATCAGTTTTCACCTATTGACTTCAATATAAAATTTTGGAATACCGCCGTTCTCACCGTTTTAAAACCAGAGGCCCCAAACTTGGCCACTGACCATGACTAGGTAACTGGGGTTAAAATTCAGAAAAATGGGTGGAGCTTAAGACAGCCAATCAAATTTTACATAACGCTATTCAATGGGAATATTTAAATTCCTGTCATTCCTACACTGTTAATGTAAGAGTGCTCAAACTTGGTCCATTTGGTGACTGGGTTGCAAATTTTTAAAAGTGGGCGGAGCCAAAAATAGCCAGTTTGTTTGGATTGATTTCAATGGTAAAATTTGGTTGGCTTTAAATTTCACCGGTTTAATCCGGATTCTACCGACTTTGTGTACTCTCTAGGCACCAGGGGCGACTGGGCAAGACACCCAACATATATGGGGGGCCTGAGTTTTGCCACGGCAAGCACCACTCACATTTTCTTCAGGAAATGTACCTCTCTAGTTTGTATATGTAATACTACTGAAAGCAGTGTTTGTCTGTCCCTTTATGTTTTCTGTCCTGGTGACTCAGACTGTTGATACAGTGATGTAACTATAGAGGAAACAGACCCCGCAGTTGCAGGGGGGAACAAGGGGGTCGGGACTGTGGGGTCTGTTTCCACTATATCTAATAGAAAAACCCTCCTCCCCAGCTGCTCTCTCTTACCCACGAGGAAGGGAGATTCAAGTTGTGCAGGAGTGGGTGGTGTCAGGGCGGGGTGTGGGTGAAGTTGGAATGGGGAATGGGTGGGCAGAGGCGGGACATGGAAGTGGGTGGGAAGATGGGGATCGAAATGTGGCGGCCCCTCTGAAGATTTTTGCAGGGGGGCCTGGCGCACTCTACCACTGTGTTGATACAATGTAAGACAAGGCAGCTGATTAACAAACCTGTCTTTGTTGGGGAACTAAGATTTTCCCAACACTGGCTAAAGTAACTAAGCAAATATTGCTCAAAAAGTTTTTAACAAATGTAAAATGGAAAGTTGCTGTGAATCAGGTTTCATTTTATTAGGCAATTTTTATTTTGAAATTGACTTGTCCTTTAATGTTACTACAGGTGGTGTTTACCATCCCTGACTAAGTGCTGCCCGAGGTAAGGTGCCTTGCATCATGCCTACAATGGCACAGTGTAACTGCTCACAGCAGCAAAGTGATGGATCTTCCATTTACAGTATATTCCCAGAAAGGTGCTGAAAGTTCCCAGGTTACAGCAAAGATGAGAAACCCCCATACATTATGAAAGTTTGAGGGAAAAAAAGTATAATGACAGCAATATGTCTTATATAGGGTACAGTACCAAGCAATAATAGGTATGTCACATGCTTTTAGGTGTAGTATTGTTTATCACAAAACACTGCAATATATATAGGTCCAGGGTTCACCAGGGCTGCCATCTAAGGGGCCCAAACCCCCTCAGAGGACTCCCCCCAGACAGTGCCAAATACCGCAATTCTCCCCCCTGCTCGTACCTTTAACTTTTGGCCTCAGCAGCCACATTTGGTGGAGGTCAAGGTGAAGCAAGGCAAATGTACAGGGACTTCAGCAGGGTGTGGGTCTGCTGGGCCCCTTGAGGGATGGGGCCCAATTAATTTTTTTCCCCAGTTTCCTGCCCACCCAGTCTGACCCTGTATGGGAAATTTGTAAAAATTATGGATTCCCAGATATGTTTTGCCAAGGATTGCTCTTTGCTAGTATTTCCAAAACTATTGAGGGACAGTGGCTTACATATTTATGATTAATATTCCTTGCATCCACGAATATATAGGAGATAAGATGTGGAAAAATGGTTATTATATTTTAAGTCTAAATTTTACGTTATAAATAGTGATGGGCGAATCTGTCCCGTTTCTGCAAAAATGCACAAAACGTCGAAAAATTAGCGAAACACATTGAAGTCAATGGGTGTCAAAATATATTTACGCGAGCAGCAAGTTTTTTATATTTTTAATATTTTGTCCAAATGCATTGAAGTTAATGGGCGTCCGAATAATTTTGACGCGTAACAATTTTTTTTACAAGGCAAATTTCTCTTAAATCCATGCCTGGTGAATTTATTCGCCCATCACTATTTCTAAATATATATGACCTTGTGGGGCTACATTACTGTTACATTTACTGTAATACTATCACAACCAGACAGTTATTTGCTCAACCAGCTGCAGGCAATACAATAAAATAAATGAGTTGTTGTATTGGTAAAAAAAAGGCCAGTTGTGTGTATTGTTCAACCAGTTAACTATAAATTTATCTTTTATGTGGATATGGATATTTGTTTGGAAAGAGAGTTATATTTGGCAAAAAGCTAAATTTTTGGAATTTGGTGGAAAATGTGTAATTTACTGCAATATATGTATTGTGTGCAAGCATGTGTGAGTGCTGTGAATGTGTGTGATCCCCCGGAGCCCCTAAAATTGCATGTGAGTGTGTGAATGTCAGTGTAAAGCTAAAATAAGTGTGCGTTTGTCTGTGTCGCGGGGCACTAACCTGGGGTGGCAGGCTCAACGATCGTCAGGATGGCTGGAGGAAGAGAAGGACCGTCTTCTTGGATCTGGTAAGTGGGTGGAGCTTGCTGGAGCAGGAAGTGTGGGCAGCAGCAGAACACGCCCATTGCATGTGTCTGCTGCTGTGTTTGGGGCCCCTGGGCAATTGCTTCTCACCTTGTTGCCCAGGGGCTGGGGAGTAAGAAGGAATGGCGCGATTGGCTTTAAAAGCCGTTCCTCCGTTCCCAAACCCTTTAATGCTGCAGAACGTAGAATCTACGTTCTGTGGCATTTCTAGTGACTTTTCCACAGAACGTTGATTCTACATTCTGTGGCACTTAAATGGTTAAAGGGTAAGGCATTTTTTGGTAGCTTAAGGCACAACATGTATCAATGTACTAAATATATTGATAATGGGTGCAGAGGACCTTTTGTATTTGTCTGTGTGTATTTTGTGGTCACAGCCTCATTATACCCCTGCTTTTTAAAAATTAGAGGTGAGCACAACTTTCGCTGAAGACCATGGGGGGAGGGCTGAGGAATGAGCCATGAGGGGGTAAATTGCAAAAGCAAATGTGGGCAGCACAGAAATGTGACTGCAGTCTCTTTGGGTAAGTGAGTATAATAAGAGAAGGGTTTGCATACTTCTTCATTAGGAGCCATTTGACTATGAAACAAGTAATTGAGTTTATAGTTGTAATTAACCTTCCCAAACCAAAACATCACCCTCTGCCTGTGCCTGCACCACTACTAGACCTCCCAGCACCACTAGTGTGTAAAGGATCAAATGAATGTCTTCTCTGAATAATGCAGGTTTTTTCTTTCACATGTGTGTCCATCTCATGCTAGTGATGTTTATTGGCTTCAACCCACTTACTTATGTCTCTGCAATGAGAGGACACTGTTTCAGCCTGTGTAAATATACACAAAATGGGTTTCAGCACAAATGCATGTTTTCAATTCAAAATCTTCTCTGCTCTGTGTGTGTGTGCACCCAGGCCAACACTGTGCCTGTCAATGAAGAGGCAAAAATGAGTGACTTCCAGCAGATCAGTTGTTTCTCACTATTCTGAGACTGTTTGGGCTCTTACTGACGAGCGGTTGAAGCTGCGCTCCCCTGCATTCCATTTTTCTGTGTTCAGCCGCAGGGGAGCGCATGAATAGATGCATTAAGTTCTTTTTAATGGGGCTGTACTCACACAGGCGCGTGTAGGCGCCGAACGCAGGTTGAGACGCAACATGCCGCACTTTTTCTGTGTTCGGCGCCTACACGCATGTGTGAGTACAGCCCCATTGAAAAGAACTTAATGCGTCTATTCCTGCGCTCCTCTGCAGCTGAACGCAGAAAAATGAAACACAGGGGAGCGCAGCTTCAACCGCTCGTCAGCAAGAGCCCTTAGTGCAATTGTGTGAGTCAATGCAAGTGTGTACCAGGCTATTTAGAATTTTAGCTGACCAATAGTTCTCCCTTTCAAGTTTAACAACTCCATTCCTAGATTTGTGTATTTGCCATGAAAATATTTGTAGACATCTTGCTTGTGATGCTTTTAGCTACTTGCCCCACCCTGAATTTTCTGTAGACACCCATGACTAAAAATGGACTTTTTTTTGGATAAAATGGAGTCTTTCCATAATTCAGAGCTATCTGAATAATGGGTTTCCGGATAACGTATCCCATAACTGTGCTGAATTTTTCACCCCAGATAACACTTCTCCATAGAATTTATGCATTGGCGATGTCACTCATTAAATTTAATATCAATGATGCTTCTTCCCATCTGAGATAAGTTTATGATGCAGCACCCGACAAATGTAATGTGTTATTTTATATCTCCAACACACAGCTTAAAAAGGGTATTTCCTTAGGGATTCCACTTTAATAATCAGAACTGCCCACTGTGTATTATGACCCTAGGGATAATATCTAACATGCTGTTCAATTGTTACTTATGGTTTCTGTTTGTAGTTAGAAACACCCAATTAGACTGGAGGAACTTTGGAGCAGGGGTACCCTTTCTACATTTTCTTGTCGCAACATTAGTATTGATTTCCTAGGAATTGTATTTACTCCATTATTTGCACTTGCATGTCTTGCCAAGTTGCTAAATAAGTTAATAAGCATGGCAGCATATATTTGTGTAAAGTGTATAAATAATAATTACCAGGAATTGATTTTAATTGACTGATATTTTTAATATAATTGATTATATTATAATAAATGTATAAAAAAAAAATAGAAATTATAATAAATTACTGACTGGTCTATGATTTTTTTTTTGCAATAATACCTGTACATTTTTGTGAATGGAGCACTTCTACAGATTCCTAAAGCATTAAGAGGGATATTACCTTCTAATACAGAATTGATGGTTTGAATTTGTGGTATCAGTGAAACATTCTCAGCAGGCAAATAATCCCTAGTTACTAAATTTGCAGCATGTAAAATTCTGGCATTTTAAAACTAGATTTACTGTATGTTTTGCACATGTGTAGCCCACCCGTGGGTATGATGTAAAGTATAGCTTGTAGTGTGTGAACCCCAGTGCCAGTAACCCTTGCTGCCCTAGCAATTCCCAGTAACTCCTAGTACCTTACACCTGGTAGTAAAGAATCAAAACCAAAGAGCTTTCTTTCAGCGATGAACATGTTTATTAATGTTGGATAACATAAATGCATTTAACAGTCACTTATTTTACATTGATCAATTTAATATCTGATATTCTTTAAAAAAAGACAAAGGGACATTGTGAAATACCACACTTCTAGTAGAGGACTTCCTCCTGGGAATGATTCTCTAATCTCGGGGATCCTTTATTTGAGGTCTTGTATCTTGGCACCCTATCTGGTACTCAACTCACCCACTAAAGGTCCCGATACTAGCGGGTTGATACTGCAGGGTCCTAATCACTTTGCTTCTCCTCATGGTGAAAGTCTGTTCACTATCTTCCCAAAACCTCACTCATAGAGCGACTATAAACATAAACAGACTATCACTAGCTAAGCTTACCTATAATTTAACACAAATTGGAGCCCTAGTTTAGTAGTCTTAAGGTATGAAGATCCAGAAAAAACCCAGGTACTGTGGATTCTGGATAACAGGTCCCATACCAGTATCTTTATTTAAAGTATTTGCCTCACATCCATTTTCTTTATCTTGAGCTGTCACTAAAGAACAGTTTTGTGGGGCTGCAGCACATTTCCTTCCTTTGTGTTATAGACTGGCCAATAGGAGAAGGGTAGTGGTGGTCTATAATTTATACACCTATACTCAGCTACAGACATCCACATGGGACATCATTGTAAGTTTAATGCCATAACTTCACTGAATGCCATGTATAAGGCCAACGTGTCAGATTCATTTCCGTTTTCAAACCATTATTTCCTATTCCATGTAATTAATGGGAGTGTATTGCTGCATATACCTTAGTCAGGCTGAAAAGAAAGTAGGTCAAATATATGTTCAGTAATCTTTAATATACCAGAATACTGTATTAAAACATAACCAATAACACAGTTAGAAATTTAGTATTGGCCAATTTGTTTTGATTGCATAAAGTAAAGGAGGGACACAATAATGCATAGCACTAAAATAATTTTTATAGGTTTTCGTTTCGTTTTTATTATTTGTGGTTTCTGAGTTATTTAGCTTTTTATTCAGATGCACTTCAGTATACAAATTCAGCAATGTGGTTGCTAGGGGGCCAAATTACCATCGCAATCATGCATTGATTTAAATATGATATGAATAGGAGATCTGAATAGAAATATGAGCAATAAAAATGAATCAATAACAAATTTGTAGCTTTACAGAACATTTGTTGTTTTAGATGGGATCAGTGACCCCTTTTTGAATGCTGGAAAGAGTTAGGAAAAGAATGTAGCACACCCATGGATGGGCCTGAGAATAGTGTAGAGAGTGTGATTATAGTGGGCATTGCTGCCAGTGCCTCCCGGACACCCTTGTGGTATGGGCAACTCCCAGCAGTGTGTGTGCCCCTTTAAACACCTTGCCCTTGGTTTTGTCCTGTGAGTTTCCTGGGGTTCTGATTAACCAGAATGAAGAAACAGCAGTCAAGAGGGTTACTTCAGACCAAAAACGTATTTATTGAAGAAATAGCAGTGAATCTTGGTTACAACAATCAGGCAATAAAATCTTCAACAACATTCAATGCAGACAGTGGAAACCCTCCACACTTACTACCCTTAATAGTAGTAAACTCAGATCAGTCTCTCTTAGTATGGTACAGCCTATCTTAGTGAATCCTCCCCAGCACTAGGGATCCCACGGGGTATCTTGCTCCTTGGCACTTTCCCTGATCCTGAGCTCACCCACCCGTGTCCCTGTCTGGCAGCTTGATCACTGCAAGGGTACTAACCCCAACTACTCCCTGGTGGAGCCAGAAAGCTGCTCACTAAATACACTGCCTCTAACTTTCACCCCTAGAGCGACTATTTCCCAAACATCTGACACTAAATAAACCTAACCAGGGCCTATCACCTGTTCAGACCCAGTCCTGTACCCACTTCCCCACAAGGTGGGATCCAGGAAGGGAGCCGTGAGTACACGTATGTTCTCCCACCTACTGGGCAACAATAACCTAGATCAAATTATCATGGACACTGGAAAGGATACAATTAACCTGCCTAACTGCCAGTTGATCCAGAGGAAGGCGAAAAACCCATCTGAAGCCTTTCCAATTTGCCTCAGAGGGGGAAAAATTCCTTCCTGGCTCCAAAATGGCAACCGGACTAGTCCCTGGATCAACTTGTACTTGTACCTTCCGAATATTTAAACAAAAAATGCGTAATGTATAGTTAATTAGAGCTGATAATTTTCCATTATCTGAAAATAGGTATCTAGTTGCATAATAATATATTTCATTTTATTCCTTTAAGTAAGGTTCCTGTGTAACAGAAAGTAAGTATGACCACTAGATCACTAATTATTGCTTTACAACCCTTAAGCCTAAGAGATAATAGAGGAAATAAATGGATAATGTTGAGAATGGTATGAGATGCCACATGCCAAATTGTACTCTTATGTGGTTTTGCCAAAGAATATCTGGCATATTAACTTACCGACTCCCATATATCGTCTTAATGATTATGAAGTTGATCCAAAATTCAAAACGTAGGAAAATCATTGTGGCCACACTTTTGAAATACCTGTGATTGGACTTAAATAAATACAGTTTCTGACAATATTAATCTCACAATTGGTTAAATTAGCACATGTTTATACTCAGGGCTGGAACTAGGGGTAGGCAGAAGAGGCAGGTGCCTAGGGCACAAAGGTAGAGGGGCGCCAGGCATGTACCTCTTCTGACGCCTTTCCCTAGTTCAGACCATTGTGTCCAGGAGCTTTGCCAGCAGTTTCTTCAGTATCCGAGTGTGCGATCTTCCGCGCATGCCCACTCATGATATTTCTGTGCTTCTACGCATGCGCACTCACGCTTCCGCTTTTCTGCGCAGGCGCACTCGTGATATCTCGCCACTTGCACTCTTCTGCACATGCACAACGTGGTCGGCCGGGTTGCTTAGGGCACCCAACCGACTTGGCCTGGCACTGTTTATACTCATGTGAGCAGTAACGCCACGCCAAGGCTTCAACCATGTTACTGGCCATTCACACACCATTCACTCCGGGCATAACAGGCCTTGCCTCCTATAACATATATAATACTAAACATTAACATTATAACAATAGTAGAATAATAACAATATAACTATGGAGGTTGATAAAGACATGTCTGTGAAGCACAACCCTTTGCACATTCCAACTGATCCAGAGGAAAGAAAAAACCCATCTGAAGCGGGGGCCAATTTGCTACAGAAGGGGAAAAAAACCCTTCCTGATTTGGATCAGTTGTCTGCGCATTAAAACAGGGTATGTGCTTCACAGACAGACAGCAGAGCCTGATGGAATTTGGTTCCTATAAGAGGAGCCATCTCTGCCTGTCCTGTTACGTCCTTAGCCTTTCATATCTCACATTCTCTCACACAATCACGCACCATTCGCTCTAAATAAATATAAATATACTTACCTCCTTCCGATGTTACTGGGTGAGGTCTAGAAGGTGTTTCCCAGGTGGCACTGGATCAGATGGTACGACCAGGCATTGCAGAGTATGATGGTGTCTCAATGCAGCAGGTGGAGATGTTCTTGTTCCAAAGTCCATGGATGATGGTTACTGATGTTTCATATTTCATGCTGATGGAATTGCATGGCTGAGCCTTAGAAACTTAATCCTGCAAAGTAGAATCTATGAAGGAAAGGCCTGGAATGTTCATAGCGTCCCCTGATGCGTTGTTGTTCTTCTGGGACTCCAGGAACGATAGAGCCTTTCCTTCGTATGGCTTCATCTGCTCCCTTGATGACTGTATAAAAGGGAGAAAAACACTCGTTAGTCTTAATGATATTAAATATCCAGTAAAGGTATTTGAACTATTAAAGTATCAGCCAGTCCAACAGAAGGTTATACACATCCTAATGTACTGCATTCTATACAGGTATTTCAAAGAGAGCTGTGAGCTTCCTAACTGATCCCTATGTGCCACCTGTATAGTCCGTTAATCCTGGGGTCACTGAGACTCTTGACTCTAAAATAGAGCTGCCGAGCTGAAACACTGGTAATATAAGTGTAAAACTCTAAACACCTCAGAAATCACTAAAGCATGGAGTAAATTTAGATAAAGTTATGTTTTGTAATTTAGATCACCTTTGATTTCTCTACTTGAGTTGCTTGTTTCATCATATATATTACATATCTATTTCTATTTTCTGTTTAATAAGTGTAAATATTTCAGCAGCCATGTACTTACTGTTTCAAGGTCGAAAGGGGATGGTACTGGCGGCCATTCCAGCTCCTCCCAGTCAATGGCTGAAAAGAATGGGTGCTGTCTGATTTTGCCATACACACCAAGGCGCCGGTCAGGATTCCTCTCCAGTAGCTAAAGAAACACAAACCTTTATTTGAATATTGCAGATATGGGTCTGTGTAATGAACCCGCCAGTAATAATCTCAAATAGCAAAGAGCCTAGTCACTATTAACTACTGTATGTGGACTCTGTTAAAGAAGTAAAGGGTATGGTCACTGTTTTTAAAAATGTATTTATTAAATTCAATCATTTCACTTGGTCTTTTATTTGTATTTACTTTGAATTATTAGCAATTCTATTCTGCCAAACATAGACCAACTGTGAATGTTCAATTATTTGAACTACTTACATTATTAGGCCCTCTCCTTCTGATCTTCTGTTTGGACTCATAGACTAATAGGATGACTAGGCTCTAGCAACCAGCTAGCAGAACAATTAGTGTATCTATTTCTTTATTTCAAACAAAATTCAAACAAAATATAAAATTCCCACCTTTCGCAGCAGATCTTTGAGATCCTTACTCAGCCAGGAAGGGATGTTGGGTTCGTCGCTAAAGTCCTCATCATCGCTATCATCTGGGAATGGGATCTCTCCAGTGGCCATTTCACAGATAATGACTCCACATGCCCACCAGTCCACCGCCGCATTGTAATCCTTGTTTGAGAGGATCTTTAATAGAAAAAAGAAATAAATTACCATTTTGAGCTTTCTACAATGTTGGGGTAAATCATTGTATGGTTTCTGTTATAATACAGGTATGGGACCTAAAGTCTACTAGAGAATTGTGTAAATATGAAAAAAAGACAATAGGCTGGTTTTGCTTTCAATAAGGATTAATTATTAGTTTTGCTCAAGTACAAGGTGCTGTTGTATTATTAAAGAGAGAAAGAAAATAATTTTTAAAAACGGTTTTATTTGGATAAAATGGAGTCTATGGATGGATATGGCCATCCCTTTATTTGGAGCTTTCTGGATAACTGGTTTCCGGATAACAGATCCTATACCTGTACCCATAAGCAGATTATAGAATATAAGGACTGCTACAAAACACTGAATATGGTAAATAAATGAAATTGAAATGGGTAGCACTAAGTAGGGATTAAAAGTTATTATTATAGCATTGGGTTTTAGGACTTTTCAATCCAAAACAAGGTTTCCTGGTGCATGTCCAGTAGTAATGGGGCATTTCTGATTTATAAATCTTTGCAGTTAGTATCTTCCTAAGGGAAACTGCCACACAATGAAACTAGAGGAGCAGGTCCTTTTTTCTTATAATTATCAGTATTCATGGAGGGTGGGAGAGTTTAACTATAAAGTTGAGGGGATTTATCAGAACATGGGCTGACATTGCTCTGGGTACAAACTACAGTTAAGGCTTAATGCAGCATAGAAGGAAGTTACAGTAAAGTCAGTGACTCTCCTGACAAATACTAACAAGGGGTAATTTATGTAGATTCAGGCATCGTTATAACTTTCAGAAGAATTTTTGAGTAGCCATAGAGAGTGTATGGGATTCAGAGTAATGACAGGCCAGTTGGTATATGTAGCTGGGCCCAGAGCAACAGGTAAACAAACAGGAATGTACTTGCAGGATTATTCTGTAGAAAATACTTCAATTTCTTACCTCCGGAGCCATGTAGTCGAGTGTTCCAGCCTGGCCAGTGATGGTTCTACTGCCAAAAATGTTCTGCTTGGCCATGCCAAAATCTGCTATTTTTATATGACCCTCATGGTCCAGTAGAATATTATCTGGTTTGAGATCCCTGTAATAAAAAGATAGTCCAAATTATTATTAAAAAGTAGGAGAAAGTTGCATGTTATGTTGATTTTACAAATAACAAGATAGGTGAAATCACAATCAGGTCTCAGGGAAGCAGAATATAATAGAAGACAGAGTGTTGGCTTTTTTGAAGGCACAAAGTGGTTTGGAGGGATATTCACACCAGTTCATTTGGGCAACAGGTTTGTCAACCAAACTTCCCAGTTCACTTACCTCTATTGACTATTGACTAGGGAAAGAACACCAGCTAAAAGAGTTGTAAGGATGAGTTAAGGGCAGACAATGTTCATATAGTGTGATAATGTTTGCCAGAGGGTATTGATATATGTCTGGTTATTGTAATGAGTGTAGTGAGTGATGTAGGGATGTACATGTATCTTCTGATCCTGTCTTTGCTCTCCCAACTCACAGTATTATAAGTGTATTACCTTATTTCACTATCCAGAATTCTAAGGATCAGAATTTAGCTGGATGAAGTTTTTTGACTGAATTTAGAATGTTAAATTAAATCTATTTTAAACGAGATTGGGTGGGAACGTTAAAATATCTGCCTTTCTGTATTAATGTACCACTAGCAGTGCTAGGTATATAAATGGGCACATATTTGTTAAAAATGATATGCACAAAGTACAGGTATGTCATCCGTTATCTGGAAACCAGAATTTCAGGAAGGCCATCTCACATAGACTCCATTTTAAAAAAAAAAAAAAAATATATATATATATTTTTCTCTGTTATAATAAAATAGTAGAGGTATGGGACCTGTTATCCAGAATGCTCAGGACCTGGGGATCTTTCTGTAATTTGGATCTTCAAAGGCTACTGGAAAATCATTTAATCATTTAATAAACAAAATACGTTGGTGTTGCCACAAATAAGGATTAACTATATCTTTGTTTGGATCAAGTACAAGGTACTGTTTTATTAAAACTGAGAAAAATATTTGGATTATTTGGATAAAATGGAGTCTAAGGAAGAGAGCCTTCCCATAATTCAGAGTTTTCTGGATTAAGGGTTTCCACAGATCCCACACCTGTACCTTGTACTTCATCCTAAAATATAATTAATTCGGATATAATGCATTCTGGATAACAGGTCCCCTGTACTTGTGAATACTGGTACTTCTAAATTAGCACCTACTTGAGGTTTGCACAGATTTTTTTGTATTTGGACTCTTGTAGTGCATAAGTAAAAAGTCATCATTTTCTCAACATTTAGAAAATAAAAACAATAATTCAGAACAAGAAGAGGGTGAAATAGAAGACTTATACTCACCTATGAACGATGCCGTTGTCATGAAGGAACTGGAGACCACAAACTATTTCTGCAGAATATAACCTTTTTAAGGGAAAAAATGTTTTTATTAATTATCTTTTTATTCAGCCTCCATCCCGTGAAAGTCTGTATATAAAGCCAGTGCCTGGTTGCTGGGATACGTGAGGCCCTCCCCTCCATGTAACCTCTGAAACGTAGAATGTTCCCATTTACCACATTCCTCCATGTGCCACTTACTCGACTCTGGTCATGTCCAGTGGGCCGTGACTCTCCAGCTGATCCCTCAGGCTTCCCCCGCTGACATATTCCATGATGAGGAAGGCATGCCGCTGGGTACACAGACAAAAGAAAAGAGATTAAAATATGTCCAGTTTGAAGGTGTGTGGGTAGTGCAAGGCAAGCAGGGCTAATGTAATGTGTGTAAGGGCAGTATTATGTATTCACTAAATGTAAATAAGTATTTTACGATACTATAGGGAGTCCTCGAGTTACATACACCCGACACATACAACTTACAGTAATATACTGTGGTAGCATTTATCTTTAATAAACCACCTTTACCAATCCCCTCTGGTATGTGTTGTCTACTGCAAAGCACAGAAAGGTAAAAATACATACAGTGTCAGACTAGGACGCCAGGGGCCCACAAAGAAAACTTATCCCGGACCTACTCTCAGTACTATTATTCTTCCTCTCCTCACTCAACCTCTATTCTCCTACTCTCTTTAGTTATACATACTATAATCTATTATTCCATCTATTTCTTCTCATATAAACAGGGAATGGCCATTAAATATGTCAAATGTAGCAGCACAAGGGCCCACTAACACCTGGGCCCACCGGGAGATTCCCTGGTATCTCTGTGGGCCAGTCCGACACTGAATACATATGCACATAAAGGTTAAAATGAGTACTAAGTTAAGACAAACATCTTTCTTGTTGCATTTAATAATTAAATGGATATGTTTAAACTTACATACAAATTCAACTTAAGAACAAAACTACAGCCCCTATCTCATACGTAACCCAGGACTGCCTGTATATGATACTATATATTATGCCAGATAAAAGTTCTTGGCAGATTTGTACCTGTGTTTGAAAAGCGGCAAATCCTTGGCACAGGTATGGGCTTCCGCTTGTCAGCTTCAGTATATTTGCCTCGGTCTGGATGTTACTGCTACTCCCGGGCTTCTTCTTTAAGATTTTAACTGCCACCTTTAGTCTCCTGTCTTTTAATGAAGCCAACATAACCTGAGAAAGGCAAAATGAATAATGTAAATACATAGATACGTTTCTTTTGAGGACATTGTGGATGTAATAAATGGACATGATTCAAGGGTTCAAGGAATGATTAATGCTCAAAATATACTGGTGTATATTAACAGTTCTAAGATAGAAGAAAACAGTTATAATTTTCTTTAAATCCTTTTAAAGAATATCAGGACTTAATTCTATTTAAATACATTTTCTTCTGGTTCCAATCATGTCCATACCATAATAACCATATTAATAAAGAACAACTTCTTCCTTTTCTGAAGCCTGTCACTCACCTTGCCAAATCCTCCTTCACCAATCACGGAATGGAAGGTGTAGTTTGAAATATGCAGCAGTTTCAAGCCTTCAGGATCAGCACGGGGTCTCTTCTGGGCACTTTCACCTAGATCATACAATGGATATGTTAATTATCATATATTTAAGAATGTAAGTTTGGAGAAAAAATGCCCAAGATGCCTATGATATTAAGCCACTACGCATTACTAAAATCCTTCTGTAAATAAAGTAAAGAACTTGAAAGAAAGATTGACTAAATATGATATATTGTAAGCCTATCTATACTATCAGCCAACTTTTAGTATGTTATAGAATGACCAGTTCTAAGCAATTTTTCAATTGATCCTTATTTTGCATTGTTTTTTATTTGCCTTTTTCTTCTGACTTTTTCACTGACCCCATCTAAAAAACAAATGCTCTGTAAAGCTGCAATGTATTGTTGTTGTTTCTTCTATTCTCACCCTCTCCTATTCATATTCCAGTATCTTATTCAAATGAGTGCATGGTTGCTAGGGTAATTTGGACCCTAGCAACCAGATTGCTGAAATTGCAAACTGAATAAAAAGCGAAATAACTCAAAAGCCAATTACACATTATCTCAGAATACCACTCTTTACGTGATACTAAAAATTAACTCAAAGATGAACAACCCCTTTAAGACAAACAAGTGAGACAAGCCCATCCAAAACACTGTGATGAAGTGATACATATTGACATAATGCCCTAATCCCATCCCAGTCCCCATTTATAAGATCAGTTTAAGGCCTGTGGCACATGGGACATATTCTTCAATGACATGTTTAATAAAGGGGTTGTTTATCTTTGAGTTAACCTGGAGTATCATGTAGAGAGTGATATTCTGAGACAATTTCCATTGGTTTTCATTTTTCATTATTTGTGTTTTTTGAGTTATTTAGCAGCTCTCCAGTTTAATCTGGTTGTTAGGCTCCAAACTACCCTAGCAACCATGCATTGATTTGAATAAGAGACTAGAACATGAATAGCAGAGGGCCTGAATAAAAGGATAATAATTAATAAGCAGCTATAAGCAGCTACTGTATTTAGATGGGGTTAGTGACTCCCATTTGAATGCTAGAAAGATTCACAAGAAGAAGGCAAATAATAAAAAAACTATAAATAATGAAGACCAATTGAAAAGTTGCTTAGAACTGGCTGACTTAGGGAATTAGTCCAGTGCCTATCAGGACAGAGGACTCCATTAACTGTATTATCTTTTGAATAAAGCTTCTTTTACAAATGGCCTGATAGAATATACACAGACAAGGTACAAAATTGAATTATTATTAAGGATTTACTTTTCTCTTATGTACAAATATATACTTAAATGGTGATTATGATTATTAAAGAAGAATAATAATAACAATAGTACTAAAAAGAGTGCTAGTACTGAATTTTAACTTTGGAGGTTCTATTCAATCCTGTAAGGGATTTCTAGCAGATTGTTCTAATATAAATATATCAATATGTGCCAAGTTAGGGAACTACTGTTGGGACAATGAGGACTGCTGGGATCCTGTGCTTTAAATCAGCCCTTATTCTAACCTGGAAAGTTGCATACAAAATAATCTAAACACTGCAAAGAATTAACAATAAAGAGCAATTGCACAGTATCCTAAAAAAACCATTGCTAATTTCATTCAAGAAGTCAGTTTTAAGTCAGTGTGCCCTTTATTAAAACTTATTTGGCACAATTTCCATTCTATCTGGAGAGATAGGAAGAAAGAGCTGAGCGACATCCATGGAATTTATTTTACCCTAAATTATTCAAAACCTTTTTTAAGGCACCCTGTTTCTCTGTTGTTTTACAGATGGAACTTTCCAAATGTTTAGGGGTGCAGAATGGGGTTCATATGACGGACATGATTTTTGCTAAATGAACCTCATTTACACAGAATCATAGCAAAGGTCTATCAGGTAACAAACTGAGTTACTCATCAGCATCTCTGCAAGTAGGGAGGACTGTAGAGTGATCACATGCTTTATCTAAGTTTCCCTAATGCAGGTATGGCACCCGTTATCCAGAGACCCTTTTACAAATGATTTCCCTTTAATAATAAAACAGTACCTTGATCCCAGCTAAGATAGTATTACTCCTTAATGGATGCAAAACAATCCTATTTGGTTTAATTCATGTTTAAATTATTTTGTAGTAGATACGGTATGAAGATCCAAATTTCAGAAAGACCCCTTATCCTGAAAAACCCCAGGGCCCGAGCATAATAATAATAATGTCCCAAGGATAATAGGTAGAGAGCTAGATAAGAAATATAGTGACAATCTTTTAATATGTATTTGTAGACAGATATCTACTTGATGCATATCATTTTCATGCTACGCTATTACAATTCCAAATCCTGCAGATAATTAGCAGATCATTGACATACATTTGTGTTCAGTGGCAGATAAAATGTAAGGGGATAAAGGTCACTATTGGAGATCTAGGTAAAACAATTGAGGTAAATTGTGTGCTATGGTGCATGGCACTGCAGACTATAGAATATGGGTGCACTATATGAAGGCACATTAGGCATTTTTAGCTGTGGAAAAATTATATAGAAGAAAATATAAGCTACAGTTGGATTCTGGGCTATGGGCTGAGGAGTTTCAGGGGGAGTGTCAGTTATGGCAGTTACACTGGAGCTTTTATGGTGGGGAAATAATATTAAGTCACTCATATCTGTAGCAACAAGTCAAATCAACTGGACTTGCTTTGTTTTTCTTGAAGACGTTTCACTAGTCATATATACCATGACTTGGATGAATGGGAATCTTCAAAAACATATTGCAACTCATTTTAGGGAGAAAACCCTTGAACTTTTAGAAAGCCAGTCAGATGACTGCTGAAACGTCTTCAAGAAAAACACAGCAAGTCCAGTATATTTGACTTATTTCTACAGATATACCATGACCTGGATAATGAGAATCTTTACAAAATACATGGATGACAAATATATTTGCACAATGTTGGCTTTTTTGTGTGAGCTATTGGGAATGTCCTGCAGGCTGGCAACACCCCTGTCTATAAATGGTTCATCTCAGCTGAAAATGGGTTGCTTTGCAATAGGCTTTCAACAGCATATACTGTAAAATGCAATAGAAATATATTTGCACCTATCAAGATGAACCAAGGTGGATACAGGTCAGTTAATAAAATTAGGGGCCATATAAAAACACAAGCAGGTCCCCAGATATAACAAACTAACACCCTGTGTGCTTTGGGCTCTGGGTCCCAGACCAAAATCAAAACATATCCTGGGATAAACCATCAAAAATATGTATATTTTTTAAATTTTCTCTCCTTACCTTCTGGGCTGTTTTCCCTGGACCTTTTTTCCTTCTTCTTGGGACGCTCTTCAGAATAATGGTCGCTGTCTCTTCTTCTAGTCTTCCCCTCCGATTTCTCTTCATGGTGTTTCTTCTTTCCCTTCTTCTTCCCTGGTCCTTTCTCTTCTTTACTCTCTCTCTTCCTTTTAGTGTCCATAGTCACTCCTGGTCCTAAATCAACTCGCTCCTTCTCCATTTTAACCAAAAAAATTCACGCTGTCGTCTCTCCTACCTCCTATCTCTCCGTCGTCTCTCTCCTCTCTCACCAACGACTTTCCAACTGTCAACCAGTGTAGCCCTATGGCAGGTGCCACTTGAGTGACATCATTAATGACATCATCGCATGCGGCATGTTACAAGAACTACAGTCTTTTTTCAACCTCAGCTATTATCTTAGAAGCATTTTGGTCACTTTTTGTGCGCTTATATAGTTCCTAATTTGTGTGGTGCTGCCATTAACTTAGCACAGCATAACATATTAGCCCTGTTATATTAATTAATTATAAAGGTGAGCGATATCACTATACCCTTAAGTTATAAATACTCTCTTCTTTTCTTACTATTCTAAATTGATATATTTAATTTATAGATTTCTTCTTTGTCCCAGATGAGCAGAATCCAAGTTTCATTTCAGGCAGCTGTTAGAATTGATACAATAGTTGCTAATATTCCACAGATGCTGCTGAGAAATGTAACAACTAATGGAGCAAATTGTAACAGTCCAGAATCTGCGCCTGGATCACTGAGCTGTTAGACTGACAAACTTTAAACAGCAGAAAATAAGAAATTGAAAGCAATTGAAACTAAATGGTTTATTGGAGAACAACTGAACTAAAAAGTTGAAGGTGAACAACCACTTTAAAGATTCCCTTTATTACCTTAACAAAACCTTGGACGACTTCGGGAAATTGAGCAACTTAAAAACAAATCAACTACAGTAAATCAATGGCATTAAACGTATCCTTGTCACAAGAGGAGATAACACAGCTGAAACCCCACTTCCCATATACATGGGCAACAAAAACACTAACATACCTAGGGATTAAAATATCTAACAATTACACAAACTGGATGGAAATGAACCTACAAGACCTTATAAACAAGCTTAGGAAGGATTTACACATATGGGACGCTCACCCAATTTCTTGGTTTGGACGGATCAATGTAGTAACAATGAACGTCCTCCCCAGGTTGCTATACATCTTCCAAGCCTTACCTGTGTCAGTCCCAACCTCCTATTTTAAGAGTATAAGGGCCATGCTTAGCAAGTTTATATGGTTAGGTAAGAAGCCAAGAATAAGATGGAAAATACTAAATAGATCACGGAAGAAAGGGGGGGGCGGCGGGTCTACCAAATATAGATCAGTATCACCAAGCGGCAATACTAAACCGTATATTAGACTGGTCCCACCACGTGGACAACAAATTGTGGGTGGAAATAGAACAGCTGACCACTAAGACACACTTAATACACCTGCCGTGGATTGACAAAGTACCTTTATTATTGTGTACTCTTAAGGTCTGGGACACAAACCAATTAACGAAACACCCCTCACCCTTAGTGCCCCTACTTAATCCAGCAATCCCGGTAAACTTAGACCCAGGATACAAGGGAATTTACAACTTTGTCACTTTATCGAAAAGGGAAAACTCATCACTAAACAAGAATTCCATAATATTAAACCTTTCACACCAGCAGAACACTTTAAATATTCACAAATTGCACACTACTACAGAGCACTAGGGGGAACAACCACCCTATCTCGACCATTGACAGTACTCAGTGAACCACCACGGCATGACATATCTATGATATATAGAGGCTTGCAAGCAAATGATAATTTAAACAACCACCACTTTATCCAATCATGGAATACAGACCTAGAACTGACACTTTCAGAGGAGCAGATTGACAACATGATACTCAGGGACATGTTTACTAACATTGGAGATAAATATCTGGAGAGATTTCTGGAGATGTTGCCCATAGCAATCAATCAGATCTTTGCTTTTGTTTTCTAACTTGGCTGTGGCTGTTGAAATCTAATTGCTGATTGGTTGCCATGGGCAACATCTCCAGAAATCCAGACAGCGCTATATAAATAAATGATGATGATGAAGATATTTATCTCCAATGTTAGTAAACATGCCCCTTAATTATTATGCAGCTCTAGATGTAGCCGTGTACAATAACTAAATTACAAAATTCTCACCAAGTGGTATAGAATTGCAGCAAAGTTACAAGCAATATTTCCACAGACATCGGAACATGTTGGAGGTGCTCTGGGGCAAGAGGTAGCATGTTACACATATTTTGGAATTGCCCTCAGTTAAAAACTTATTGGGAACAGGTCATCCATCTGTCAGAAGAAATTCTAAACTCTAATATAGAACAGAACCCTGCTTACTACCTGTTGTTCCACATGGAGAGTCCTATCTCTGCCTTTAAAAACTCATTAGAACCTTACCTATTAAATGCGGCAAAATGTCTCATTCCCCTACATTGGAAGACGCAACATGTGCCAACAATGAAAGACTGGCTTACGAAAATTGAAGAGCTTTTTGTTTTTGAGAAACTCGGCATATATGGAGGAACAAGATGCAAAATTCACTGCAACTTGGTAGAGGTGGTTGGAATTTAAAGAAACAGAAAGGTATTAGGAATTGTTTCGGTGAGGTATAGTGCACAACCCCTCTTCCTCTCCCCCCCCCCTTTATTTTCTCCCCCTCTCTCTCTTCCTTCACAGACCTTCCCCATGTCCCTAAACTCTCCCCTCCCATCCTACATTCACAATTCTCGTGACCTGATAGGAGATGCACTCAGCCTTTGTTATGCATGTAGGTCCTGCGAGACCGATAAGGTTTGGATATCCATGTAAATATTTTTCAATAAAAAGTTAATTGGAAAAAAAAATGATTCCCTTTAATCCCTTTACTATTTCTAGGGGCCTGGGGTAGAGTGTTAATAATGAGTGAATCTCTCCAGTTTTGCTGTGCCAAAATATTCATGAAACCGTAGGGAAAATTTGCAAAACCACAAAAATTCATGAAATATATTACAGTCATGGAAACTTTTTCAGTGCAAAATACATTTAAGTCTACGGCTGTAGAACTTTACTGCAAATTTGTAACTGCTAAAAATGTTTTAGTAAATATAATCACTTGGGGGTGCTTAACTTTTGGCACCCCCAAGTTAAGACCTTTGCTTCTCCTTTAAGGTCTGGGGATTGGGCTGGCCACTCTGTCAATCTTGTGACTTCAAATACTGTATGTGTCTTCCAATTGTAACCGTACTCACAGGTAACTTTAGACCCCGGACATAGCAAGATTTCTAAATTATTCCAAATTCTTCAAGTCTAAAAACAAAGATTTAATTTAATTATAGGATATCCAAACTTTAGTACAACCCAGTGAAAGGACATTCCCTGATCGGGTCACCACTATCCCAAAATACAAGCTTTTAGAATCTTGAAAATTGAGGACAGCACTACAAGAGCATATCAAATGCTGTGAACATTCTTTTATTGACTAACAATACATGACATGTTTCAGGCCTTACCTGCCACGTGATAGCAGTTGATGTTCTCTTGGAGTGCTCTCTCACTTTTCAAGATTCTAAAGCTTTTCTTTCTCTCTGAATTACTGGTTTCAAAATATTGACTATTACCCAGTCAAGTGCAGATCTGAAAACTAATGCCCAAAGGCCTGACCAGCTTAAAAGGAGAACTAAACCTTAAAAATTAATATGGATAGAAACACCATTTAATATAATGAACTTACTGAACCAGTCTAAAATGTTCCTCATCTCTAGAACAGCAATGATCCTGGTTGTCACAGGAGTTGGATTTCTTTAGGAGTGTAACACACGCTCAGTGTGCTTTGAGCAGCTGTGAAGCTTAGGGGTAGTCGCAAATAAAGCAGAAAATATGAGATTTGCTGGTCATATAAACTGATGCTATTAAAATTCAGGTGATATTTGTGCTGGTTTGAGCTGCCATGTAGCGATAATCTGATTTACTAAATCAGACTTATACTGTGACATTTATATTTAGTATATTTTGAATGGTCCCTAAGCTCAGTAAGTGACAGCACGTGCAGTGAATCAGCAGAAAAGAAGATGGGGAGCTACTGGGGCATCTTTGGAGACACAGATCTTCCCTGCTACAGGGATGTGGTTGCCTTGGGCTGGTACAGAAACCCAAAACGTAATGTACAATATTTCTAACCTAATTGTTTAGTTAAGCTTTAGCTCTCCTTTGAGAGAAAGGAAACATTGGCATGTATAGATTTGCTGGATGTACAGTAGTTTTTGCAACAGCAGATTCTCACATTTGTATGGGACAGTAATGCATTAAATTGCCAAGCTGTGAGCTAGGGGAACCAAGGTTAAAGAAGAAATAAAGCAGTAGGCTAGAAATGATGTCACGAAAACGGGACTCCCAACCACACAACACACTTTCCTGCTAGCCATACTAGTTACTAGATGTGAAACCTATGACACATGAGATATGGATCCTTTCCGATAATCCATATTTTTCTACTAACTATCCTGCCCTGATGCTCTAAATTCACAGTTCTATTCTTTGATCAACTGCCCAAATGGTGCGACTCCAAATTGTCTCAGAAGGCAGATATGGATGTCGCCTTTCCACAGCCCTCTAATGGGATATCCAATCTAGGGTCTCGGTGAGCCGTAGACAAGGTATTTTCAGTGTTAACTTATGTCAGAGCAATACTGCTTGGGCATGTCAGTTGTACAATATGTTTTGGGTTTCTGTACCAGCCCAAGGCAACCTTTTAGCAGGGAAGATCTGTGCCTCCAAAGATGCCCCAGTAGCTCCCCATCTTTTTTTCTGCCGATTCACTGTATTTGCTCTGTACTGCTGTCACTTACTGAGCTTAGGGACCTACTCACAATATAGTGTACGCATAAAATTAAAATGTTGTAATATTAGGCGGATTAGTAATTCATACAGATAATTACTACATGGCAGCACAGAAACCAGTGCAATTAGCATCAGAATCAGCCTTGTAGCATCAGCTTATACTACAGACCAACCTCATTTTTTGCTTGATAATTTGTGACTACCCCTAAATTTAGCTTCTCAACAGCTGCTCAGAGCCCACTGAACATGTGAGTGTCACAGACACTTTCCAAGATGGTGACCCCATGTGACAGGTTGGAAGTCCTGAATCATTGCCGCTATAGAAACCTTGACATTTTAGCTGGTGCATTAGGTTCAGTATATAAAATGGCACTTTTAACCATATTCATTTTTAGGGTTTAGATCTCCTAATCTGATTTGTTCATCTTCAGGATTGTGTTTTGCCACAATTCACAAAAAATGTGGCAAACAATTCAAAGTAGCACATTCTCATATACAGTACTCGAAGATTTTGACACTTCAAACAATCCACATTACCCACCCTGAATAGCAAAACCACAACTAAAATACATAGAAAATATGATTTTATGTCAAGCAATTTATTGATCATTAAGTGCTTCAAATGTCATTATTCACAGAACAGGAAAACAAATGACAGTAATCAATGCTCAGACAGGTACAATCACTACAGTTTGGCTGGAGTGGGAAACAATACAGAATGCCAGGTGCTGGAAAAGAAATAGCCCTCAGAGGTTCTGCATGTGGGACAAATGTTACAACAAATGTAAACATAGTTGTTGGGGAACTCTTACTACTATAAAAATGTACTAATCTATAGCAAATTAGAACAACCATCCTTCAGATTTGGTTGTACACCTGAAAAGACCGTATGCGCACAAATTGGTGTGTACATAGCACAAGACACAACTTTTCCAGGTTTGGATTCAGTTTGGCCAGACTCTTGGATTGGTCTGAATCCTAAACATAGGCTATTTGGGAATGCCTCAGCATTTTTTTTTCCTTAACGGGTTAACCTGTTCGGACTGGCCAATTCTAGCAGAAGACAGCAATTGCAACGTGCGAATGGCAAATAAAATGTTTTAGAAGAGGGAGGAGAAATGTATCCACTACAGTCTCATGCATGTTTATATCAATGACAATTCCCTTACAATCATATCATAATAGCCTCATTTGGAAAAACCTAAGGATAAGCCTGGACTAACTATTGTCTTAAGTACCATAAAGAGGTATGAACAGGGGCGTAACTACAGAGGAAGCAGGTCCTACAGCTGCAGGGGGCCCAGGAGGTATGGGGGGGCACAAGGCCCTAATTAATGAGCAATTTCAGTATATACTGGTAAAAACAGGCCAACCTCCAGATATGTTGGGGGCCCTAAATTTGATATGGGGCCCAGTAACATCTAATTACGACACTGCGATCAAGGTGGTTTTGCCACTTTTAAAGGTCACCAGCCCTCTGCAGTACTGCCCCATATATACTAAATTTACCTTATAGGATCTTTCTAATGAGCCCAGCTTCCAGACCGGGGGTAGTAGTGACCTGCCTCAGGTTGCAGATTTGTTCCTGATCATAAAGACCTGTATCTGGCACCCTGGGGCAGTGCAGGAAAGATTAGTATGCTTCCAAGTTTTGATATGGTTAATATAGGAGGATCCCCAGAGGTAATATATTTGGCAGATGTAACAGTAATAAGGTAGGTCTTCACCTTAATACTTTATCTATTAACATGCATTACATGGGTTTCCCTTTCAGTACAACATATTTTCACTTGACTTTTGCAGTTACATTTGGTACATTAACCTGATCAATTTAGTACATCGATAAACAGTAAAAAGGGAATAACCCAACTCATTTGATGGACCATTTTCAGACACCCATAGGAAGTTTTAGGAAACAAAACCATATCACCAAAAGAGTCAGAGTGCAAGAGGCCCACAATTTAATGTGAAGCTCCATGAAACTTATTCAGCATTCTCTTCTAACAGTATTTATAATGCATAGATCAAATGGCAGGTTTTTAAAGCTGCTCTCAACACTTCTTAGGCTGGAGACAAGACCTTTCATCAATAGATATAGACTACTTGAGGGAGTGCAGTCATGGTAGGGCAGAATAGTGTGCTGGTAAGTTGATCCAGATCAATAATGCCTCCTAAAACAAAGCTCTGCTATAGCTGGTTAGATTATCATTAACACAGACAGGCTTAATGGTATTTGCCCTTCACATTTATGCAGAATTGGGCAGCTGTACATTTGATTGGGTGGTTCAGTCTAAACTCTAGAAGCAGAGCCCTCATTATCTTATACAGCCTCCAGCTAGAGAAGTGTTCAGAGCGGTTACAGATACACTAACAAATATAAAGCCAAGCTCACAACAAGCAGCGCTAATACATTAGATACTTATAACAAGTAGCAAATATAATTATGGGAAACACTGTCCCCGATAATTCAGAACACCCGTAGTGTAAAACGAGGGAACACTGCCCCCGATAACACACTGGTAGACAAAAACTAGCATTTTTTAAATAGAAACCATTATGGAAGACACTGCTTCCGATAATGTCACCTTGATTTCATGAGAACTGGAATCTCTGCTGCAACCATTACTCCACAAATAGATCTACTGCAAAGTTCTGGCTGTGTTTTTTTTGTACTGAATAATCTTACACATGATCTAAGACACTGACTTAATTCAACAGTCCTTTAACCTCAAGGTGCCACAGAATTAAAGGTAATATTGGCACCTAGATCACAATTCATACAGTTAAATAAAGTGTAAAATTCATAAAAGCCCAATTGATATCCCTACTGAGACAATATTCTATTTAAATAAAAATTACATAGGCTAATGCTAGCCTTATTAGGTTGTCTTTTTTGTAAAGGAACAGTAACATCAAAAAAATAAGTGTTTTAAAATATAATGCAGTGTTGCCCTGCACTGGTAAAACTGGTGCATTTGCTTCGGAAACACCACTATTATTTATATAAATAAGTTGCTGTGTAGCAATGGGGGCAGCCATTCAAAGGAGAAAGTCTCATGTTACACAGCAGATAAGCTCTGTAGAATATAATGGTGTTATTAGTTATCTACTATTTAACCTGTGCCTTTTTTTTAATTTCCGCCATTGCTACACAGCAGCTTGTTTATATGAACTATAGTAGTGTTTCTGAAGCAAACATCAGTTTTACCAGTGTATGGCAACAGTACATATTTTCATTGCTTTTAAAACTTTCATTTTTTGATGTTACTGTTCCTTTAACCTGTTAGTGTAAAGATCATATACAACCCAGCCGGAAGCAAGGCTTACCTTTACTAGTGTATGCCTGCAATTTATTGTACATTTGTAGTCTGAAGGTTTTATGATTTTGTATAACGAATACATTTATTGACGAAGGCAGTGGAAGACTCATTGAAGTGTTAACTTCAGTAATGTGCTAATTCTTTTTGTCATTCAGCTTGCACTCCACAGGAGACAGGCTAGAGTGGTTTGAAAGGCAAGGACAGGAGGCAGAGATTCCTGTACTGTGTTCGATCAAATAAGCAGAAAAATAACAAAAACGACAGTATAACCGTCAATTATGGAAGGCACTGCTGCCGATAATTACCAAGAAAGCCTTTATAGTGATCGCTGTCACTGATAAATAAATAACTAGAACCTTTTCTTCAGTGCGAAAGTTTCAAACATAACTAGTTTGCCAAAAAAGAGCTGGCTGCAGGATAGGACATGGCTCCGTAATGTTGCCCCGCACACATGCACAATTCTGCTGTTCAACCTATAAATGGCAAAAGGCAGTTGTCTACCATCAAGTCTTATAAAACTTCTGTAGTGATAAGATTAATATATAATTTTCATTTGTGTTGAAGTGGATCGGCAATTTTGGTAAAAAGGTCACTGGCAGACTGACATTATCTGCCAATTTACACTGGGGTTACTACTTCAAGAAGCCTCATATTTCATGTTAAATTGTCCTGTATTCAGGTGCCTTTTGTTTTGGATTTGTCAATAAATAAAATGGAATTCCAAGTTGTGGCTCTTAACTAAGCGTTAAAGACATACTGAACATAAAAAAGAATGCTGTAGTGGGAAGCCACAGCCATTTCAACAATGACATACAAACAGACATGTCCTGCAGCCAGCACACAATATCAAGGCCAACATTCTAGAATAAATATTTTAAAAAAACAGCCGATTCTCAGGCAGAGAATAATGGGACAATACTGCTTGACCCAAGCTGAAAGGCAAAGGAGTGTGGAACATTAGAGATCACGGAATACACCTTTGCTAAATTTCCACACGGTTGAACAATTCATTAAGTTAACTCACAAATACAGTAGTAAGCTGTATATCAATTATCCTGACCATACCAACAGTTTAAGGGTATGTATTGTGTTTCTATAACATAACCTTTTTGGGGGAAGGGGGAGAAGTTGTGGATGGACAAGTATTTCTAGTGCAAAATGTTAACTTTTATATAAATGTAATAATTAGCAAGTCATTGTTGCCAGAGTCAGATGGAATATTTTTTGCTTTTGATGCATCTGTGAAGTGCTTTTAATCTAAATCTATATAACTCGGATAAGTAAGGCGAAATGGTTTTAGGACTTGTTCTTCAATTGTTTTTGTGTGATGTTTACTTTATAAAAGACTATGAAATTATCAAGGTCACGTCTGTATAGGAATCCTTGCTAGGGATGGGAGAATTTTTTCTCCTCGTTTTGCCGATCAAATGACGCCCATAGACTTGTATGGCCGGCGGCGAATTTTTGGCGAAGCGAAACGGGTCAAATTCGCCCATCCCTAATCCTTGCTGTACATTATTGAAGTGCTACAGCTTTTTGCATGTTACAAAAGATGGGATCAATAAATGCTTTCATTAGGACAGGGGGAAAAGAAGAAGAAGAAGAATAAACCAAGAGGGTTAGGTACTTACAGGTAGATCTAAGAGTTCAATAATGTAGCCAAACTGGCCTTTTGTTCCCACAACAGGCCAACTTGGCTACACACACTGGAAGCTGAAATAACTATTGCCGACCCTGATCCAAGCAGTTATGCAAATATGTTTGGGCCCAAACGCAAAAGCTAGTTTGATCAATATTATCCACTTTTATGTACCATACCAGATTTAAGTAAGCAAGGGTGGGATGGGGAGAAAAAGCGCCTCTAGACAAAACTTAACACATGCACACAGAGTTAGAAGCTATTGTCTATATCCCAGATGTTGCCTGCTAGAGAATTTGCTGCTCCCTGCAATGTCCAGGTAAGCATCGCTAGCTGGTTTTTAAAGAGATCCGCATCAAAAGCTGCCTTGTTGGTGTTTAGCAGACGGAGATGGTCCATCAAAGCTGCAACCGTGTGATTTACAGTACCATAGATTATATGACGGAATGGTGTATCCTTTGGTGAAACGTAAGGGGACAGCATGCCATGTTCAACCTTAAAATGATATTAAAGCGAGTTAGAAATAGCTTTGTACATTAACACATGGTAAACAAATGACAGGTATATTCATGAGATGCAGAATCCAGGGAAAAATGGAAAGCCTAGACGGCCATCTTACATCAAAAAAGTGAAAACGAGAAAAAAAAAAAAAAATTGCTAGAAATGCTTTACTTTATATACTGAATTTAATGGACCAGCCCTACAAAATTAAAGATCAATGTCTTAAAAATTGCAGACAATAATCCTGTTGGTTCATCTCTCCATATTGGCTCTTTGGGGCTGTTGAGAAGCTATGGTAGGTGTCGATCAGAAAAAAAAAAAAAAAAAAAGATTTATATGCTCCCATACAATGCAAATTTGAATTTATTGCAAAAAAAAAAAAAAAAAAAGAAAAATTCTAATTTGGGGGGAAGGCACGCTTTGGTTGGGATATGCAGTTTACCTTTGTTAATGAACTGGGGAAGAAGAGGGAAACATTCAGATTTACAGATCTTCATTCATTCTTAAAATGCACAGTAGCTATATCAGTCACATACTATATATGTATGGAAGATGCATAATTCAGTATAATTGTTCATAAACTAATATTGCAAGATGAAAAGAGAAAAAAAATAAAAAATAAAAAGTTACCTTCATGCGATCATTTAGGGAGTGTAGAATAAGTGTATTTTCAAGATCAGAGTGAGTAAATTCTTTGGTGAGGGAGGCAGCAGCCCTTGAAAAGTCTCCCCTTGCAGAGTTAACCCATGTCAAGGTGAGGTCCAAATCCTGAGGGAGTTTATAAAATAAAAATGAAGCCGAAAGACAAAATATTCAACAACAAATTTAATTTAATCAGTATACAAACCTTTATGGCTCTAATTTGCTGTTGAAGATCAAAAGAAACTCTAAGGAGCACATCACTGTAACTGCTGTAATCCAGCGGCAGCTTTTGTTCAGGAGTTAAACGCATTACTATTTGAGCAGCAAAGTGTGCAGCAGTCTGGCACATACGATTCAAGTCAACCAATTGCTTGAAGTTCTCTAGGGTATCCATTTTAGTACCAAGATAAGCATATGGTTTATTGTCCTGTAAAGAATTTGGGGCAGATAGTAGACTATTAAGGGCTAGTCCACACGGGGAGATAGCGACGCGTTTGCGGCGACAAAGCGATGCGTTTTCAATAGTTGCCTGAAATTGCCTCACTGAGGCAACTTTGGGCAACTATTGAAAACACATCACCGTGTGTGCATTAGCGCAGGCTACTTTTCATTGTAGCTTATGGGGAAAAACGTTGAGGCAGTTCAGGGAGATAATTATTCAAAAGACAAGGAGATTAGTAGCCAGGCGACAAAATCTCCCTGAATCTCCTTGTGTGTCCTTACCCTTAGAAATACTTCTACTATTTTATATATTTTAAGATAACCCAGAACACCTTATAAAACACAATCCTTAGCAGCACAGGTGTATAAGGACATCTTGTTAGTACATACCAATATACTAGGTAGGGTGGTGTGTTATTGCATCCTAGACTTATTGATTGGCTATTGATTGGCTAATTGTTGGAAGAACTATGCCATACATGCTGGACACAGCATAGACGGGTTATGTTTATTACCAGGGACACACTTTCTGGGGGTATGTGCAGGACAAAGCAGCAAGTTATTGTTTTTAGCAGTCTGTTCCACAGGGAGGATAGGAATGCCAAAAGCTGCTGCACAGAAGACTAACAATAAATTAAAGTTTACATTATTTTTGACAAAGCTTGAGATCCAAGTTTTGTATACAATGTGAAGTCTGTAGAAACAGGATCTGCTACCTGCATAAGGGAAAAAAAAAAAAAAAAAAGTATAAAGTATAAAAAAACTGACCTGATTCCTCACCTCTTTTAGAGTTAGTAGTATCACCTTATTCAATAGTGGGCTGGCAGACACTTTAAAGGTTCCAGAACCTGTAACAACAATGCAATGAATACTAAAACCCAGGGAGCTTTGATTACTTGAAATATTCAATACAAATGGTAAACTTGGATGGCACATGCTCTAATGTGAACACGTTGGCAATTGCACTAAGCAAACTAACTTCAAAATACTCACAGTGTTAAAGGAGAAGGAAAGTAAAAATTTTAATCCTACTTCATTGCGTGTCCCACCAGGCCCCCTCCTGAAACGCCATAGTAAAAACTAGCACTAACACTCCGAAGTTACGGCGCTCGTAACAGTTTGGCGCGGCCATATTCAAACAGGCGCGTCACTTCCGCCTTGCGCTCTGTTGTTAATGCGCATGCGTCTCTTCGTGACCCTGTGACTGACATTGCGCATTCAAACTGCAGGCAAGGACCCACACCTGCGCGATCAAAGCTGTGTTACAAAAAAGGATAGTACATAAAGGATAGTGCACTGTTTTCATTCAAAATAAAATGTGTCTTTTGCCTTTCACATTACTACAGACCTCAGTCAGACAGACCCCATCGCTGCCTGCCTTTCTTTAATCTCAGCTCCTCAGCAATGACGAGCGGAGGTGTCACGTGACCGCATCGTCATCGCTGCACATAGAAGAAAAATTATTCTAGTGCGCATGCGCAGGGCACGGATGCAAACGATTGCGCATGCGTGTGCCCTATTCAGAAGGATTTGTGGACAGAAACAAAGGTATGCTATTTCATACTTGCTTACACTTTTTTAAAAAACAATTGCAGCTAAAAGATTGAGTGAAAATCTAATGAGAGATTGCTTGCTGGTACTTATATCTACTATTTATAGGCAACATTTACAGCTTAAGTAATTTTTGGCTTTCCTTCTCCTTTAACCATGGTTTAGGAAGTTATTGGCATTCGGTTTTCATATAGAGGAACTGAAACGTATTGCATTACATATTCAGTCTCTATGTAGTGAGATATGTGAGAATAACTTAAATGATACAGGAAACACATTCAAGTCTGACAGCTTTAAATTGATTATTCCATAATACATGGATGACTTTGCAACAGACTTCAGCTCTTATAGTAAAGCAGATTTTCTGGTCTTCTCATATGGCAACACCTTTCTACTTATACAGTCATATGAAAAAGTTTGGGAACCCCTCTTAATTCGTTGGAGTTTTGTTTATCATTGGCTGAGCTTTCAAAGTAGCAACTTCCTTTTAATATATAACATGCCTTATGGAAACAGTAGTATTTCAGCAGTGACAACGTTTATTGGATTAACAGAAAATTGGCAATATGCATCATAACAAAATAAGACAGGAGCATACATTTGGGCACCCCAACAGAGATATTACATCAATACTTAGTTGAGTCTCCTTTTGCAAATGTAACAGCCTCTAGACGCCTCCTATAGCCTTTGATGAGTGTCTGGATTCTGGACCATTCATACAAAATCTCTCCAGTTCAGTTAAATTTGATGGCTGCTGAGCATGGACAGACTGCTTCAAATCATCCCATAGATTTTTGATGATATTCAAGTCGAGGGACTGTGACGACCATTCCAGAATATTGTACTTGTCCCTTTGCATAAATGCCTTTGTAGATTTCGAAGTGTGTTTAGGGTCATTGTCTTGTTGGAATATCCAACCCCTGCGTAACTTCAACTTTGTGACTGATGCTTGAACAATACCCTGAAGAATTTGTTGATATTAGGTTGAATTCCATCTGACCCTCAACTTTAACAAGGGCCCCAGCCACACAGAACTAGCCCCACAGCACGATGGAACCTCCACCAAATTTGACAGTAGGTAGCAGGTGTTTTTCTCGGAATGCAGTGTTCTTCTTCCGCCATGCAAAGTGCTTTTTGTTATGACTAAATAACTCAATTGTCTTATCAGTCCAAAGCACTTTGTTTTAAAATGCACCCAATCCACTATTTTGGTTTCGGCCAAACCCTTTATGGAAGATTTGGCCGAATATCCAACTTAATCCTGGATACGGTGCATCCCTATCTAAAATTACTGTGGCTTGTCTAAATGAGCTTTTGCATACAACAAGCGACCGTTTGTGGTGTAAATGCAGAAAGGACTTCTTTCTCATCACCCTGCCATACAGATGTTCTTTGTGCAAATTGCGCTGAATTGTAGAACAATGTACAGTCTTTGTAGGTGATCTTTGGGTTGTCTGTAACCTCTCACAATCCTCTGCATATGCCGCTCCTGTATTTTTCTTGGCCTGCCAGACCTGGGTTTTACAGCAACTGTGCCTGTGGCCTTCCATTTCCTTATAACATTCCTTACAGTTGAAACTGACAGTTTAAACCTCCGAGATAGCTTTTTGTAGCCTTCCCCTAAACCATGATACTGAACAATCTTTGTTTTCAGATCTTTTGAGAGAGTTGCTTTGAGGATCACATGCTGTCACTCTTCAGAGGAGAGTCAAACAGAAGCACAACTTGCAATTAAATACCTTCTCATGACTGGACACACCTGCCTATGAAGTTCAAGGCTTAACGAGCTAATCCAACCAATTTGATGTTGCCAGTAATCAGTATTGAGCAGTTACATGCATTCAAATTAGCAAAATGACAAGAGTACCCAAATTTTTGCGCAGTCAGTTTTTCACACTTTTAATTTCATACAACTGAATACTGCTTCACTAAAAATCTTTATTCGGAAAAACACCCCAGTACTCAGATTTTCCTGGGAAATGAAAGACATACCACTGTTATCTTTTTTGTTGAAAGTGGAGTAAATGATTATGCAGGCTGAGAGGGGTTCCCAAACTTTTTCATATGACTAAGGGCTGAAATACACTGGAGATTTTGATCAGATGTTGTGGGTCAGATTTTTTTTTCTGATCTTGTCATGCAACACCACACGATTCTGTAGGGTCCTACAAAATCTGATTCCCAGTGTTAAGTAGGATCAGATACTACATGCAACATTCACCGTATTTCAGTGAGGGAATCAGGCGAAGTGTCAGACACCATCAGCCTCATTGAAACCATGTCACGTTGAATAGCAAATCATCCATGTAGTTTACACATCAGATATTTGTCATCAGTCCCATAATATTTTTACCCATGTGACTACATCAGACACAATCCTACAAAATCTCCAGTGGATTTAAGGGAACTCTAGACCCTGCTCTAAGGTAGTTACAGCTCAGTAGCCAGATCACATATATTACAGCTAGATTTACAGTATTCAGTTGCCAAACAGAAATGTCGCTAAATGAGACAAGATAGAAAATTAAAGCAAATACACGATTGGTTGCTATTGGCAATTTAGCAGCTGTGGTAGTAAACTAACAAAACCGTAGAACATTGACATAATCAATAAATAAAAATAGCCTGTACCTTGAACAGCTGAATCAAGATTGATATATGAAAAGGCCTTGAGATGGAGATGATTTAAGTAACCCTAGAAAATAAAGAAAAATATCATTGTAAAAGGTTAAGTGAAACATCCAGGGCTCCTCTGACTGCCCAGAGTTCACATGCTAAAATATGGTGGAGGTTTAAAATGTAGTGCCTTTATAATACAAAACTAAACAGAACATCTGTGCCTCATAGTCATAGCCTAGTTATATGACCACCTTAACATGATCGGTCACAGTAAACCTGAAAATCTGCACCAACAGATCCAAAGTCACCTGCTCCCCAACTTGCAAATACAATACTTCTTCTTGGTCTAAACCCATCTGAATGAGAGATTGGAAAATAAAATGTTATATTTTGATCACTCCCCAAGAATGATCTATATATCTGTCTATTTGAGCACTCTGTGTGCCATTAACCTTAACTGTACTCTTCAAAACTTCATGTGAAGTCTTTTCACAAACAAGCCTTACCTGTTTTCACCATATCAGAGAACAGCCTTGCCAATTCCAAAAGTAATGACGTCCCAACAGCTGCTTTGGAGACTCCTGGGCCCTGTGAATCTCTCTGAGCACCCGCCACCACATAGTGATCTGAGGAGTAAGTAGCAAATCCAGTAGATTAACAAATTACATATCCAAGAACTACATAACCCACAATGCATTGCAATATGACGTTCTGTTCTTATCGAAAATCACATGTGCAGGGAATTGTGGGGTTTGGAAGATGCAGGGAGAGGACAGCTGGCTGTTAATACAAAGTAACAGTAGTCAGCCAGATCAGCAGGAGAGCAGGGGTGAGGCTTAGGGAACTCTTCCAAACCATTAAAAATCATGAGAAGTCTGCATATTTTTTAATTGATGTATATTGCAAAGTTGCTTGAAATTATATTTACTATTCAAAAGGATTAAGTTTGTGTGGAGTTCCCCTTTAAAGAAAACAATCACTACATAGCTAAGGGGACAGATCTAATCACACAAAGGAGAACCTAATAAAAGTAAAGTTATCTGGGTCAGATTGCTAGAAGTAAAGAATGATTGAGTACAATGGAATTACATTTCACAGGAATAATTTTGATGTAGTTACAAAGATATCAGTACAAAGTGTTCCTAAAATGAAGTCATGCAGGGGGATTAAGGCCCAAATTAAACCAGATTTTTATGTATATGGGGTAACCCTATTCTGTAATTTGATAGCAGTCCTGAAAACACTTGCAGAACTTGTCACCATCAAAGTCCACCAATTTATTCCTAGTCTAATTTCTATGAAGATATAGAGGTGTAATGGAGTCCGAGATCGGTTTCCGAAATGGTGGCCAAGATGGCGTCCAGGATGGTGGCTCCCTGGTTCCTCACGGACGCAGCTGGATGATGCCGACCTCTTCCCACACTCTGATTGGACGGAACGGACGTCGGCGTCAATAATTGGCGCCGGCCGCATACGCCAGCGCGTCCGCGCACACGTCATGACGCAAATGCGTCCAAAATTGGCGCCAAATCTTGGCCTATATTAAGGAGCTCTGGAAATTCATCAGTGCCCAATTTTAGGTTTTAGCTTGCTACTCCTGGGTGTGATCTTGTGAAATCTTTGCTATTGTGTACCGACCTTTTGCCTGAATCCTTCAACCTTGAACCTCTTCTGCCTGGACTGATCTTGTTGCCTGTTGACCATTCTTTCGTCTCATCCTAATCTGTACCGCGAACTTGGACTTTGCTACTTCCTCCCCTGGTCCTCACTACTTCTGAGGCCTTTGGGCCTTACAAGAGGACAGCACAGTACTGAGTGGTCTATGGGTTAGAGTATAACACACAGGGTTATGGTGTCAGTACATAAATGCTTCAACTACAACAAATATATTATATATATTTTTTATATAATAAATAATAATAATAATAATAATAAATAATAAATAATTTGAATATTGTTTCCTTCGGTCTGGGAATATTGTTTCCTTCGGTCTGGGAACTCATCATGGCAGGAACCATTTTGTGGACACTTAAGGCAAGCCATGCATCAGCTCAAAATCTTGTTTGTACACCAGAATGGGGGAGCCAATGTCCATCCCCATGCACTGGTTACACAATTAAATGGTAAAGAAAGAGGGGGAATGCGTGGAGAGTAGTGACATCTAGGAAGTGCTGAATGGAAAGTATTGGTCTGCCCCGCCTCTATGCCTAAGGCATGAAATATTTGATTGACAGCGGAGATTTTTAAATGAGTTTATAACCGCTATAACAAATAAATAAATTTGGATTTCATGTTTAATTTGAAACGCACTTTTATTATACAGCTTTTTATATCTGGGTGACAGGTCCATTTTAAAGTAACAGTAACACCAAAGATTGAAAGTGTATCAAAGCAATACAATGTGTGGTTGCTCTGCATCGACGCAACTGGTGTGTTTACTTCAAAAAGACTAGCTGCTGTGTAACAATGAGGGCAGCCATTCATGCTGGAAAAAAAAGCACAGGTTACATGGCAGGTAGATAAAACACCATTGTATTGGAGAGGGCTTATCTGCCATGTAACCTGTGCCTTCTCTCTTTATTTCCCAGTTTGAATGGCTGCTCCATGGCTACACAGCAGCTTCTTTATATAAAACTAGAATAGTTTTTCTGAAACAAATCGCTTTTACCAATGCATGCTAACAGTATATTATATATTACTATAAAAACTAATTTGGTGTTACTGTTCCTTTAACATACTAATATCACTGGCAAAGCTCATAAATAAAAAAAAAAAAAAAAAAAAAAAAAAAAAATAATATATATATATATATATGGACGCAGAGACACTTGAACTTTATTATATAGGGGATATATATATATATATATATATATATATATATATATATATATATATATATATATATATATATATATATATATATATATATATATATATATATATCCCCTATATAATAAAAGTTCAAGTGTCTCTGCGTCCAGTCCCTGTGTCCATGGGATTGCACTACTGTGCATGTGCCCCACGGACCGTCTATGGCAGGGGTGCCCAGGATGCCTCAATCTCGCGTGATGAGATTTGTGACGTCGGGCTTGGCTGTCAGACTGGAGGCAAGGAGCTGTATAAGAACGGCGTTGCGGTACATGTAAGTCGCTCACGTTTACCTTCTTGATGTTGTACAGCCGAGTGAGCATCCCGACCCCACTGTCGTTGAGGATAGTGAGCTTCTCCGCCAGCTTCTGCTGACTGGGCTGCAACACAGAGCGCGACATGTCGCCTCTTCAATTCGACACCCCGTCGCCTCCGTTGGAAATTACCCCCCCACCACTTGGCCGGGGTGAAGGAGCGCCTCTCGGAAGCGATAGTGTTCAGCCAGGGAGGGGGGGTTGTTGTTGTTAGTGGGGAAGGGAGGGCGAGCTATACAGCGCCCATGCTCCGCAGTGTAACGCGCTGACACGCCTGCCTTGATTCTCACCGCCTGCTCCCTCTCTTCCTGCCACTGAGTGGGCGGAGAACACGAAACCACACACCCACCCAGCCCTGAGCAGGCGGCGGAACGACGTGACGTGCGGCAGTGGCGACGCTTTGCTTCTTCTATTGCGCATGCGTGAGGAGTGGGAGTGATGATGTCACCAGAAAAAATTCTTCTGGTTGCTGAACTGCAGTATGACAAGAATCCTGGGAGCTGTAGTTGCAAACAGCTACAGCTAAGAGACATATGTATCGATTTGTTGAGTAATATAATCCCGTTTGTTAATTTGTTTAGGGCAAGTTGAGTGCTGTCTGGTTTCTTTCAGTGAAATTCATGAAACGGTAATAAAGGAAAACATTTCACATTTGGACGTGTGTTATTTTTACTTTATTTATTCTAACTGTAAGGCTAGGATTCTAACAGGCCGAAGCGCAACATTCTCAGCCTTTCTAATCCCTCAATTTATTGCACACAGGGCGGAATATGGCTGTAATGCTGTTTTTTTTTCATTGGCTGAGAAAGAATTAGGGATGCACCGAATCCAGGATTCGGTTCGGGATTCGGCCTTTTTCAGCTGGATTCGGATTCAGCCGAATCCTTCTGCCTGGCCGAACCTAATCCTAATTTGCATATGGGGAGGAAAATCACGTGACTTTTTATCACAAAACAAGGAAGTAAAAAATGTTTACCCCTTCCCACCCCTAATTTGAATATGCAAATTAGGATTTGGTTCGGAATTCAGCCAAATCTTTCGCAAAGGATTCGGGGGGTTGGCCGAATCCAAAATAGTGGATTCAGTGCATCCCTAGAAAGAATATAGTGTAAAAGTCTAAAGCAGACATATTAGCCAACATATTGGCATGTAGGCTCATCCTATATAATAAAGTTCAAGTGTCTCTGCGTCCAGTCCCTGTGTCCGTGGGATTGCGCTACTGCGCATGTGCCTCACGGACCGTCTCCGGCGAATTAGCCAGAGCCAGCCGCTATAGGTTGGTGGTAGAGTCTGCATTCCTATTGTAACACGTCACTTATTTCCGAGCGCATACAGTCCAATAGGCAGTCCAATAGGCAAGCGATGGAGGCGGGGCATGGCGTGCTTACGTGAGACGCAATCGAATAACGCTGGAGGCGAGGGGCGTACGGTTGAGTTTTGTAATTTTTTTTTTTTTTTAAGGTTCTGGTGTCTGGACCGCGTGAGCCCGTGAGGAGCGGCGGGTTTGGTTCTGCGAGCCACAAGGTGAAATATGCCAATATGTAAATAAAGGCAGGAATGGGCTGGAGCTTATCTGTAAATGGGACTCCGCAGGGATGGGTGGATAATATGATCTCTTATCCACGTGGGATCACTGAGTTGTTGTTTTTATGTTCTCTGTATTGGGGAGTGTAATGTGCTGCGGCTCCTATGGGATAGATCGTCCTGGAGACGGACAATTCATTAATAATGAGGAACCTTTGCTACTTCCTCCTTAATCAGGACCGGAAATGGGTCCTCAGCATCACAGGGGCCCCGGGATTATAGGTGGGGGGTGACAAAGGTACAAATGATTTATAACGAGTAACACGTGTTCTATTTTTACATCCCTCCAGCTCAACTGCAAGTCCCAGAATCCCACCAACACTTTATAAGGGGTTGTTCACCTTTAAATTAACTTTTAGTGTGATGTAGAACGTGATATCCTATATAATAAAGTTCAATTGTCTCTACGTCCAGTCCCTGTGTCCGTGGTTAAAGTACATAAACTTCTATATTAATTGAACCTGGCACATACAGTTGTGTTCAGAACAACAGTAGTCCAACATCACTAACCTAATAAGTCACAGGTAGAAACTATATTTCTACATGGCAATTAAATTGTAACAACTAGTAAGTGTAGTAGAGCAATAGAAAACCAACAGACCCAACAGTTATGACATGCATGCTGCGGATTTTCTGTAATTGAATCATTAATTGAGGCTTGTTCTAAATAATAATAATAGCTTGTTCCAAATAATAGAAGTGTGGTCAATTAGTGAGGTAATTTATTCTGTGAAAAAACAAAATGTCAATTACAGCCCTTATTTAAAGAAAGCAGCAAATATTGTGAATGATGGTTATAGTGCACGTCTCTCTAAAAATCGGAGTAAAATGGGTCATTCCAGACATCGTTCAAAAGAGCAGAGTACTTTGATTAAAAAGTTGATTGGAGAATGGAAAACATATAAAGAAATGCAGAAAATGATAGGCTGCTCAGCTAAAACTATCTCAACCGCTTTAAAATAGCAACCAAAACCTAAAAAACGTAGACGAAAATGGAAAACTACCATTTAAATGGATATAAGAATAGCCAAAATGACAACAACTCAGCCAATGATCATCTCCAGGGAGATCAGAGAAGGTGCAAAGTTACCTGTAAGTACTGTTACAATTAGAAGATGTCTATGTGAAGCCAAGCTATTGACAAGAACCCACCCCCGCAAAGTCCCATTGTTGAAAAAAAGATGTGCTGAAGAGCTTATAAATTGCTAAAGAACACATTGACTGGCCTAAAGAGAAATGAAGCAACATTTAATGGACTGATGAAAGCAAGATTGTTCTTTTTGGGTCTAGGGGCCACCAACAGTTTGTGAGACGACCCCCAAAAACTGAATTTAAACCACATTACACTGTGAAGACAGTGAATCATGGTGGCGCAAGCATCATGATTTGGGGATGTATTTTATACTGTGGTGTTGGGCCTATTTATCTTATACCAGGGATTCTGGATCAGTTTCAATACATCGAAATACTTGAAGAGGTCATGTTGCCTTATGCTGAAGAGAAAATGCCCTTGAAACGGGTGTTTCAACAAGACAACAACCCCAAACACATCAGTAAACGGGCAATATCTTATTTATTTATATTAAGATTGACGTTATGGATGGGCCAGCCCAATCCCCTGACCTTAATCCAATAATGAAAAATAAAAAAAATATATGCTGTTTTTGAGGCAAAATCAAGAAATGCAGAAGAATTGTGGAATGTGACAGGTGCCAGAAGTTGGTCAACTCAATGCAACTCTGCAGCAGTTCTCAGAAACACTGATTATACAACTAAATATTAGTTCAGTGACTCAATGGAAAGAAACAGTATGGTTGTGGACAGGGAGAGCAGAAGCAGAGCTCACCCAAACCCAACAATTTTATGCGGAGGTTGACCTTGAACCTAGCCAACCCAGGAATATTACTTCTGTTTAAGCACCATGGCACAACCTAGGCCAATGCAGTTATCTGCTAACAGGAGTACATGCCCTAAGGCATCCTATGATCACTGGGGGCGTCTAACATTCATGGTCTTCAAATAGTTGATCAGTGGGGAGATCTGTTTCCCTAGGAACAGACTCTGGCATCAAAATGTGTACTGTAGCAGACAACTAAACCAACATATTTTGTAAATTATTTGCATATCAATCCCCTACAATGGATTGATTCTTCATTTTCAGTCATACTATATTAGACCAGCCAGCACAATGTGATGCCCCACTGAAATCACTGCAAGAAACCAAGCCTAAAAAACAAAGCATTTCCTATGTGTTGAAGCCCTTAAGAGTTATGAGTGCATTTTAAGGATTACATGTACAAATTGTTTATTCCAAAGCAGTAACCTAGCATGCACCTACCTGGCTGCTCAAAGCCTTGAATAACACCAAATATATTATAGATCTTCTTTTCAACCAGAACATTCGTCACTTCAAGTTTAATGTTTTGTGCCTCTCATCTGTGGACCAAGTTTACATGCAACTTGCCAAGTTCCTGGGCAGTTATCCCCATCAAGTTTCCTAAAGAAAAAAAAAATTTCAGAAACTTAGAAGGGAAGAAACCAATATAATGGGACATATACAAGAAATTTAACAAAAAATGTAAACGTAAAAATCCTGCACAAAGCTATGTACTGACCATGCGCAAGAATATACAAACACTTCTGCATCCCACTAACATGCATAGTCTTCAGCAAGATCATATCTTTGTCCATGCTGCTATACTTAATTCCAGATTGAGAATTTTCAGTAAACTGTTAATAAACTGCCATTTCGCCATTGCCACAAGGAATGGTAGCCAGGCTGAAGAAATGCAAAACTTTATGCGGTCAAACAGTGTAATGTGCAAGTGCTTTATTTTAAGTCACCAAAGTTCTTGTTGCAGCACAAAGTTAAAAGAAAGGACCAAACGATGTTAGATTGTGTTTTCTAATCTCTTTAGCACTGCAGGTTGCATATTTAATGCATCTATATTATAGAATTAGTACGTGTGCCCCTTACCATTCCGGTCTACAGCATGCATCTATACTGCTTATTAGCCTTGAACATGTGGATAGGCAGGCCCACAGGAGTGACCAGCAGAAACAACTACTAACTTTGATTTGCTTTTTCTCCCCAGAAGAGAAACAAGATGGATATCTTTCTAGGGTTAAGAATCTATAGCAATGCAGGGCTTAATGGCTCCCCAAACTGCCACTGTTGCTTCCTATTCACTGGATACTGGTGCTTTTTTTTAGGCTAAAAATAGCTTAGAGCATTTTCAGACAGAAAAGGCCAGTACATTTACCATCATGTGCAGCATTAACGTTTTCCCTACTAGAATAATTACAACCCTTACAATTTTACATAGCCAACTTTTTTTTTATATATAATGCTTTAGGGCAGTGATGTCCAACTTCTGTAGTATAGAGGTACACATTTTGTGTGGAGGGCCAATAATGGAAGCCAGTGCTGATCACTCCCTGTTTTTAAACCAGCATGATTGAACACTTTAGGGGCCCCTAACAATTTTCAAATGCCGACAAAACCCCAGAACAAACCCCAGGCTTATGTTCCACAAGCAGAGCAAGACACACACAGGCAGAATATGGCACACAGGAGCATAGGGCAGGAAGAGCATGGCACACCCAGGGAGCAGAGGGCGGGCAAAATATGGCACACCCAGGGAGCAGAGGGCGGGCAAAGTATGGCACACTCAAGGAGCAGAGGGCCGGCAAAGTGTTGCACAACCAAAGAGCATTAGTCGGGTATAGTATGGCACACCCAGGGAGCAGAGGGAGGGCAAAGTATGGCTGGCACAGGCAGCGGGCAAAGTATGGCACACACTGAGCAGAGGACGGTCAAATTATGGCACACACAGGAAGCAGAGGGTGGGCAAAGAATGGCACACACAGGGGGCAGAGGGTGGTCAAATTATGGCACACACAGGGAGGAGAGGGCACGTAAAGTAGGGCACACGCAGGTAGTATAGGTCAGGCAGTGTGGCACACCCAAAAAGCATAGGGCAGGCATAGTATGGCACACCCAAGGAGCATAGGGAGGGTATAGTATGGCACACCCAAGGAGCACAGGGCATACAAAGTATGCCACACACAGGGAGCAGAGGGCTGGCAAAGTAGGGCACACCCAAGGAGCATAGGGCGGCTCAACCAAGGAGCATAGGGTGGGCATAATATGGCACACCCAAGGAGCATAGGGCAGGTATAGTATGGCACACCCAGGGAGCATAGGGCGGGCAAAGTATGGCGCACACACAGGGAGCAATGGGCAGGCAGAGTATGGCACACAGGCAGAGTAGGACATGCAAAGTACGGCACACAGGCAGAGTAGGACAGACAAAGTACGGCACACACAGTAAGACAGGCAAAGTATGGCGCACACAGAGCAAAGACAGGCAAAGTACGGCACACACGGAGCATAAGACAGGCAAAGTACGGCACACACGGAGCATAAGACAGGCAAAGTACGGCACAAATAGGGAGCATAGGAAAGGCAGTGTATGGCGCGCACACACAGGAAGCATAGGGAAGGCAGAACATAGCAGAAGACAAGGAAAAATATCAGGATCACTCTAAAATGTGCTACATACAGTAACAATTCTGGTGCCCCTTCAGCAGTTTGTATGAGTGTGAACAGGTGAACAATGTAGGCAGTTTCAGTCTGGGTCTCAGGTGTGAACAGTACTTTAGGATGTGAACAAGAGGTGTTACAAGTGTGAACAATGCAGGGGGGATTACATGTGTGAACAATAAAGGGGATTACAGTCTGAATTTGAAGTTTAAACCAGGGGTGTCCAAACTTTTTACAGCGAGGGCCAGATTTGGTGAGGTGAAAATGTGTGGGGGCCGACCATTGAGCGGACATGCTGGATCCCAGGCAAAATGACTTGTGAAACCACTACAATTTATGGTATCTCTCTGTACAGAATATGAGCAAATTTAGGGGAACTGTTCCTGCTGAATTGTGCTTAGTACAGGGGAATATCTATACTGCCATAGTTTTATGGGATCTCTCTGTACAGACAATGAGCAAATTTAGGGGACTGTTCCTGCTGAATTGTGCTTAGTTTGTTAAAGCTTGCAGCAGTGGGTGTAATGAGGGAAATGGGATCTTCTCTCCTTGCTCTCCTTTTCCCCCTCACTCCTGAGATGTGCGCGAGAGAAAGCGACTAGCAGCAAAGCTAATGTGACGATCATCAGTGTGTACACCATGTGCATTATTATTATTATTATATTGTGCCTGTATATTAGATATATGAACTTGTAATGACACTGGATGCCGTGCTGATTATGTGGAGCTAATTTTGCTGCTTAAACATTCAGAAAGGACATTTTGGAGAGCGAGAGAGAGAGAGACAATGCAGATTGCACTCAACATACGGTGCCACCCCCAGACTATTTGGTAACCTGGCTAAAGATGTGCAAACTCCTCCCTCTCTGGAGGGGGTTTGTAGTTCATTCAGATTTGGAAAGAAACAGGTTGCCAGTCTTGGGTACATATTCCTGCTTACATTCATGGTTAAAGTGGAACCTTTTACTATAAAGTACCCTTCTATTACACAAAAGTACCCTTTTATTACCCAAAACAGATTTTTCTTCATCACATAACGTACCTATTCCCATAAAAACTTGGCTCCTGCACAACACAGTACACAGTTGGCAGCCCTGCTCTAGGGCATTTAAGTCTGGGCTGTCTGTTTTGGTGACCATGATAAACTGTATTCAATTTATCTAGCCAACAAAGCAGGATTAAATAAAGATATGCTTACTCTAGCAGTTTCTTGCCATCTTCACTAGAAACAGTTTGAACAGGAATGCTTGGGAGTCCTGATGATTTGGATGGAGGAAACTGTGTGTGGTTGACTAATGGAAAACGAGGTGTGTATGGATCCCCAGTTCCATAATGAGCCCAAAAGAAAAGAAAAAAAAAGGGTTTATTCTCAGCATACCCTCTCTTTTAAACATCAGTTGAATGAACGGGCCAAAACTGGATTTACTTTAGACCTATTATTTTGAGTATACACCTCTATAAGAGTTAAGCTTTTTTTACTTGAACTAGAAAGACTTGAAACAGTTTCTTACGTGTCCAAAAGGAGTCTCTATAAACCCATTTTGACGGAGTGGGAATGGGAAGTCGGATGGCTCAGGATAGATTAATACTCCCCTGGCTCCATTGAGCTCTGCATTTTTAACCTTAAGAGAATCAAGACAATGATTAGTGACTGAAAAAGCAACAGAACAGAAAAAGGGTTGTTTTTGTAATAAAACACACAAGGACGAGCTTTTCAGAAAGATCAATCTTCTTTTCTGTTATGGCTTTGAAGTCTTCCTAACGGCCATAATGGCAATACACTAGCTTTCCCTTGAGAATATAAGCCAAAAGTTTTAAAATCTACAGGTAGAACAGTTAATAACGAATATGATATCACATGTTATTTTTGAACCCCCAGGTCTTATTTAGTTAAAAGACAACCCATGTCAGTTAACTCTTCCATGTACCTCTGAGTTCTGTGCATTATGTCTTTAGGGATTAATGGATTTATGGAGTATGTGTATATATACATATACACACACACACAGACACAGACACACACTTTTATATGGCACTTAGTCTGTCCTCCTTCCTTTTTTGTAGACAGCTTTCTAAAACTACTCGTTTTGTAAAATAACTATCTTGCCTATGATTAAGTATCCGAGAGATATGAAACCCGTAAGGCGTGAGGTTGTAACCTTGAATTCTACAAAAAAATTAATTTTATGTTTTGACAAACCTGCCTTAAAGACTGGCTCCTGTGAGTGCATACCCTTCTTTCTTTGTTCATAGGACTGGCAGCCTAGAGAAACACCAGCAGTGGACACACGATATTATAGTGTGATGAGTTTATGCAATAATTTTTGCCTTTAAGTAGTTTTAAAATTTGCTTCTTTCCAGCTCGCAATGAAAAATGTTGGTTGTGTAGTCCATGTAATCTCGTATCACTATTTTCAAGCACTGCTCTCCTTATTAATTTGCATTTTTAGTACGGTTCACAATCTACAGTTATTAATGACATCAAACCACAGTGCAATATTTCTGCAATTGCAGACATTTAAGCTATACCAACTGAAAATTTCCAAACAATTTTCAATATGAAAAAAATGCTGACAACTTACATTTACAGTTGCTGCTGGGTTATAGGCAACATATGCAGAAGTCTGTAAAGTCTCTTCTGCGCTGCTCACAATTGTTACTTTATTTGGTAAGCTAATAAAAAAATAAAAAAAAAAAAAGGAGAAAGGAGAAAGAAAAAAAACCCATGACCAGATGGACCTTCAAGTTCAAATTGCCCACAATAAAGCCCTTTTATTTATGTCATTTTACAAGACCACACTCATTGGAAAAGATAATTATGCTTGAAAGATTAGAAAAGAAATCATTGGTGGTGCCCACCAAATTGGCACCAACAGTTTTTCAGCAGTTTCCAGATTCTTCTTTGCACAAGTGATCACCACCTGACAGTGCCAGTGTCTGCCACACTGGAATACTGCTGTCTACAGGCATTTTGACCATCTTTGTTTTCCGTAAAAAGACTAACATCCAAAAAGCTAAATTTACCAAAACCCCATGTCATGATACAGGCCTGTAATAGTCACTAAAACAGGCCAAGGTATCATGAAAAATATTCCTGCCAGTATCTATATCAGACACATAGCAGGCCTCACTTCACTAAGGTCTGGAGTCAGCCATATGTAACAGGGTCACAACCCATTATGCCTTTCTCCAAGCCCTGACTGATAAGAGCCATTCCATGTGGAGGGAGAACTTCAATTTTCCAGCAAGGCCCCCTCACAGTGAAGGGAAGGTCACACAACATATCCTCAATCATATGCATCCTCACAAAACCCAGACCTGTTGTACCAACAGTATAAAAACTGGTGATGGGTTCAAGGTAATTCTGCTTTCAGATGAGTCCAAACATGACTAGGTTTGGAACTCTGTTTATCAGATGTGACTATCTGGGCAGGTCACACATTGATGTTTAATATCTATGGAATCCATGAGAGAATTAGTCACCAATGAATATAATATCATCTCTCTCCTATGTTAACCCTCTGCATGCTGAATGGAAATGCTAGTCTGTCTGTATGCTGATTTACCCTTGGTGTGCTGGAGTACTAGTTGAATCAGTAGGAACCGACTATAGTGAGAGAGAGTGTTTAATGCATTGTAGTGTGAATTATTACCTGTTAAGAGAGAAAGGGGGGAAAGTTATATTAGGTTTCTATCGCCTGTTACTGATAGATGGTGGCAGCGAATGAGTTTTGTGGGTGTTGGATGATATTTGGGGTGCTGTTATGCTACTCTAACCTGTGTACAAGGTGGGTGAGAGATTGAGTTAGTGACCCCTGATAGTCACACCTAAAGTCCCCTGCAGTTGGAAGTACTGTATCCGTGACACCCCAAGTCTCTGAGGTAACGCGATCAGAGGAAAGGAACAAGAAAGCCGAGAAGACTGGCTTCAATAAGGCCGGGACACTTTTAGAGAGATTCCTTTTTAGCAGAACAATCAATGCACTACACAGCTAGCGGCAGAAAAAAAAAAAAATGTGCTATAAACTGAAATATTCAATAGTGGTTGTAACATTTTAGGGAAAATTAAAAGGGGTACTTTCAAACCTTACCTTCCAGGCTCCTGTAGCTTAACATAATGCTCATCATGCCATACTTTATCCAAGGACATCTGCCCAAGCTCCTCATGTACCATTAAGGCTACACTCTCTTCATTGCTGCTGCCAGCTTCACGAGACATCTTAGATAGTTTCCTAACAAAGAGGAACAGAGAAAACCTTAAGCTTATTCTGATAAATAAATTAGAATAGTTACTGGAAAGGGGAGTGAAAATCTATCCATTATTTTCTCCAAAAAGGAGAAAGTACCAAAATGTATGGTGTAGATGACTGAGGTTACAGATATTTAACCTGCAACATTTTTTCCACTGCAGGGTTTAAGGAGCTTGGCATGGCTCGAATTCAAAATGAAACATCTGTTAAAATCCAAAATTGTTATCAACCCACATTCATAGTGCAACACAGAGTTACAATTACTGCAATGCCCTGCTTAACTCACAACTGTAGAGACTGTTGCAAGCAAATGCATTCTGTTAGATGGAAAATGAAATGAACCACATACTCAATTTTATTCTCTGGAAATAGATTCTCTATCTTGACTTTTAAGATGGGTGCCAGATCACTCCAATGGAGCACACTGGGAATTTCTGCTTCCATATTCGTTTCATCCTCATTATTAGGAGGTATTGGGTCACAGTCATTTACAGCAGAGCTGAGTTCTTAGAATTGCGCCCTCTGTGAGAAATCCTACGGAGTTAAAATATATATATATTAACACATTATTCTGAAGATGTCAAAACAAGGGAAAAAAACAAAAAAATACACAAATACTGACCAAGCAAGACCCAAAAAGAATTTTCATGCAGATCCTTTTACAGTTATTTTTTGGCCTCTGCTTCACAACAGGCTCTCCCACGGTTGTGTCTCAACACTCTTCATCGTCAGCAAGCTTAATTTCTACTTGACTAGCATCTCCATCATTCTGCTGCGTTACGCTTAAACGGGTGTAGGAAAGAGGGTATCTGCCAATCTGAGACACAAATTATTAAGCATATTTAGTCTCTTACTGCCTAATTATAAAGGCAAGTGTAGGGGGGTATTGAAATAAATCCTGCAAAGGAAAGCAGTACGTGTTTTTTTAATTCACTAAATAAGCTTCCTCCACTAAACATACTTGCTTCGACTTGCCAAGCCTTATCTTTTGAATTTAACATTTCTCAAGATATGGGAGTAGCCTTGTTTTGCAAGTAAAAACTTGTTTTCAGACTTCATATTCATGCAGTGTATCGTCCCTTTAAATGGTGTTATTGTTTGAACAGTGTTGATCGAATGGTTTTGCAGGGTACAGACTGGTGTGAGGGTAAAAACTAGGGACCTTTGTATGCAGTTAAAATGATTTTTATTTTTTTTTTTTATTTTAACTGCAGCACAATTACAGCATTATGAGTTAACCAGATGCAAACCTATCATAAGTTGATTCAAGATCTCTCCGTAAAGGACCTTAAATCTAGGATTGTGAAGTATGTAGGAAATAAAGATATTTCTCTTCAAATCCCAATATAAATGGCCTGGTGTTGTTCACCTTTGTGTTAACTTTTAGTATGATGTAGAAAGTGATATTCTGAGACAATTTGCAATTGCTTTTATTCTTTATAATTTGTGGTTTCTGAGATATTTTCTCAAAAATATATGTATAGCTTTTTATTCAGCAGCTCTCCAGTTTGCAATTTCAGCAATCTGGTTGCTAGGCTCCCAATAAGAAACTGGAATAATAACTGGAGAGGGTGTGAATGGAAAGATGAGCAAGAAAAAGTAGCAATAAAAATAAATATGTAGCCTTACATAACATTTTTTCTCTAGACAAACAATGAATTGAAAATTTGTTTAGAATTAGCCAATCTATAACATACTAAAAGTTAAGTTAAAGTGAACCATCCATTTAAGTCTGACCCCCCCCTTCTTCTTTCACCTATAGGTCATGTTCATTGGTTTTTGCTGATAACTCTGTAATGTAAGTAATTATCACTTGAAGTTCCTAAACCTGATATGACTGTCCCTTCTTATCCTGTCAGGTAGAGTTTCTAATGCCAACGGACTCCTGCTGCACAAATATGGCAGCCCTCTTATAGAGGAACAAGGTAGTTAGAAAGGTAATGTAAAAGCATCAGGCAAATACGTATGGCAAAATTATAGATAGCATTCAAAGACAATGATAGGTTATTTATTTTCTGATGTCAGTATCTCTTCAATAAAAACTTACGAAGTTTTTTACTGCTGATCTTGCCCGATCCATCTTGAACAAAGAATAATTTAAGGGAAAAAATATATAATTTTGAGAACTATATCAAAGTTCTGTGGACTTCACAGGTTTTCAGGCATTCATACAAATACACAATGAGAGGATCAGATGACCTTTTCTAGATGTTAAAATGATATGCATATATCATCACGTATACAATGATAGCATTACACAACAATGTGATTACCCAACAGCCACAAGATATCATTTCTAGTTTTGTTCTGAATAGAACTCTCAATATTAACCCACCAGCCCAAGTCATATCAGAAAGGTGCCGAAGTCAGATGTAGGCACAATCAGATGTAAGGGCACACAAAGCGTAAGGAAGGCTGTGCAGATTTTAATGAGGAGAGAAGCAGATCAGCAGCTTTCACTATCTGCTCTTAAAAGTACAGCTTCTGCCTGAATTTTTATATATTTTTTTTAATAAATAACTCGCATGAATTCTAAATTCAACCTTTAATTCAACCTGCTATCCAGCAGTTTTTTCTGAAGTAGCCCCACGTGCCTCGCGAGGAAGCTTAGGAATAACGAAGCACCACAACCAAGGCCTTGGATGAAGTTAGTTGCCCGCAGAAGAGGAGATTTATCATAGGTGATGAATCTCTTCCTATGCCATTGCTCTTACAGAGCAACTGTTTTTTGGTCCCTAGACTCCGTGCCCTCCCCATCGAAAGTTGGAAAAAGGCAGAAAGAGAAGGCAAAATACAAACAAAAATAGGCTAAAATGCACCAATATAGAACATACTAACTAAAGGGTAAAGAAAATTAAGCCTCCCCCCCCCTCAAAAAAAAAAGACTTTCTCTAGCTAAACTGTGACGCTGAGTTGTGTCAATGACAAGTAAACACTGGCACTCGAGGCATTAAATTGCAGGGTTACCCATTGCTGTTTATTAGTGTGGAAGTGCAAAGTTTCGGCAAAACGTTAATACACAACAAGGGGTAACCCTGCAATTTATTCTTTTGAGTGACAGTATTTCCTTGTCGTTGACCCACTGGAGGTCGCTGAATTCTACCACACGGAGCACCAGGCTATCCAGCAGAGGGTGGGTTAAGAGTGTTCGTAAGCTTCATCCCTTTGAGTACTGTGAGTTGTGTGCCATTAATAATATCAAACTAAAATCAGTGCTTTGATGCAAATTCCAAGAGCCACATGGGAGTCACAAGGGTCCTAAATACAATATGCCAAACTTCTACAGGAACGTTCTAACATTAATTACTAGGCTGATTATTTTATTTCACACAGTTATTAGAGACTCTGCTTTTATAATCAGAAACTTAATACAAAAGACAGCATACCAAGCATGACGGTGCGCACGACTGGTGCTAAAAAACCAACTCTCTTTTCCCCAAGGACAACTAAAAGGTTTCTAACCTTGAAGTGCTATGTTTTATTATTAGGATGGATTTATAAAGAACAAACATATTCCCAGAGCACTGTACAATGCCTTGGCAAAGAATTGCTGAAGTCAAACAAAAAAAAAGGAAACCAATTTTTGTAGGACAATTCAATATAGGACTGCATGTTAAATTTAACAATTTATCTTTTCCAGGTATGACTAAATTAACCTTTACTCCCTCATGTAATTTAACAATTCCCTGCACCTTCCAAGAGCAGCAAGTGGTTCACTAGAGTTATAGGACTGTGTATAAACATGTCACTATATTTCTACTATGAACATATTACGTTACAGCCCAATTGGCTGCAGCTTAGCAAAGAACAAGTTCCAAGTAAGGTGAACTTCAGCAGTCTAAAGGAAATAGGCCTATCACCTCGTGACAGCTACAGAACGCACGTGGCTTTGTTTCTTACTGTTATAGTGACACAAAGTAGTTATGTGCTGCACTGTTACCGGTTCCATGGATACACAAGTACTATATGAAACTGTGGAACTGCTTTATGCCAGACACATCTAGGGTTGCCATCTGGAAGGAATTTTACCAGCCTGGCCAGTAAAAATGATGGTTGATCCCAATGTTATTAAAGGAAAAGGAAACCCCCTGGGCGCAAACATCCCCCCTCCCTCCTGGCCTACTTGTCCCCCCGGGCAAATGACCCTAACTTGTTACTCAACCCTCTGCGCAGGTCCTGTCCACGGAGTTCACAGGCGCCATCTTCTCCTGAGCGGTCTTTTTCCTGGATTAATCGTCATCTTCTGGCACATGTGCAGTAGGAGCATTTTCCGGGAAAGGATCTACTGCGCATGCGATGAAAGTCACGAAGACTTTGTGACTTTCGGCGCATGCGCAGTAGATCCTTTCCCGGAAAATGCTCCTACCGCACATGCGCCTTAAACGCTGGTCAAAGCAGGAAGAAGACCGCTCGGGAGATGATGGCGCCTGTGAACTCCGTGGACAGGACCTGCGCAGAGGGGTGAGTAACAAGTTTGGGGCATTTGCCCGGGGGGACAGGTAGGCCAGGGGGGAGGATGGAGGGGGGCAACTCAGGGGAGGGATTTTTGCGCCCAGGGGGTTTCCTTCTCCTTGAACAGGGGAAAAAAAAAGATAAACATATAGGAAGCCGGTATTTTTTTCCAGAAAAGGTGGCAACCCTAGACACAACCCCTCTAAGCCTTATGGTCAGAATGGGAACAACTTGCTGGTTTAGGAACGCTTTTAAATGTAAGTTTCTTTCCATGGACAAGGAATGGGCAGATAAGCATTTAGTTTGGGATCAGGCAGGGAAGGTTTTAGGGCAGGGCAGCCATGTGCTCAGGCTCCACACACAATCACAGGAGACAGGCTGGAGGGAGCGGAGTGATATGTCACATCACACCCTTTATAAATGGTGGCCACATTCTGCACAGGGAAGAGCCTTTTGTCTGCACGATGACAGGCTAGTTAGTATAGACAGCATAGTCAGTTAGAAGGGCGCGTGTGGGACAGAGGGAAGGCCTAAGACATTTTATTCTCTCTATTCAAGTCGCTGTAGAAGTTGTCAGTGAAGAAGGGGAGGAGAGCAGCCGGCCAAGCAAATGAATGACAGAGCGGCCATGTGCTGCTACACAACGCGTGCCGGCAATGACGATGTTACAGATCTGGAGGGGGACTTCACCGAGACCTGTACTTTGCCCGAGTGTCTGCTCGCGCCTGCGCTTACATGCGACACGCGGAAGAGTAATCCGTTTAGCAGTAAAAAGCCGCTATTGTCTCACACCGGTCTCACTCACCTCTTGTGCGTTCCAGTAAGACAAGTGGACAGAAATCACGCCCTGCCTTTCATTATACGGACTCGTCTGCTCACGTAGACACAAACCCCTCCCTCCCTCTTTAAAGAAGCAGTAACACTATAAATACAGGCGGATGGCTCATATTTCTATCTAGTCAGCCTGCAAATGTTTGTAGTCTGCGGAGAGCCAACAAAGTCTAGTTATTCTTCTTTGTATTCCTAAGAGCTGACCATCAGTTAGATGCTTCTGTATACACCTGGCTCCATTACCCAACGTCAGCTTACTTGGTTACTCCTATAGTGATGGTAGCCATACACGCTACAATTACCATCTTTCCTGGCAAAGATCTTTCCAATAAATATTGTTTGTTTTAATACAAAGATTAAAGCTGGTCATAGATGCAAAGATCCGATCGTCCGACTTCTACCTCCTCTCCCGTCCTGTCACTAACTATTCAGATCAAATAAAGTAGTAAAAGAACAGATCAGCCGATGTTCTGCCCCTGACAGCAATCGTACGAAAGTTTATGTGCGACAAAAGCTAGTGACCGTCTCCCTCTGAAAATCGTACGATCGGTAATACATGCAGAGATATTACCAGCTTTGGCCAGCTTTAATCTTTTGCAGAGATATTATCGGCAGCCGACAGAAATCTTTTAACCTGGCCGATCGACCAAACGACCGATCTCCATGGGAAGAAGAATGTCGGGACTGTCACTCTCCACACACGGTCCGAAAATCATACGAATCGAGGATTCATATGATCGGATTTTTGCATCTATGGCCAGCTTTACAGGTAGAAACAATAGAATTCTACCTGTATCTGACGATTCAGCACTAACAATGGCCGTAATGTAATTGTAATTGGTTTTAAAGTTTAAATGTAAATGCAACTGAAATCAGTTTGACATTGTATTACTGGTTCAATTTATTATTTTTTTATGTATATTTCTTACGATTACATTTTATTTCATTACATAGTTACATAGTTAAATTGGGTTGAAAAAAGACCATCAAGTTCAACCCCTCCAAATGAAAACCCAACATCCATACACACCCCTCCCTACTTTCACATAAATTATATATACCCATACCTATACTAACTATAGAGTTTAGTATCACAGAAGCCTTTGATATTATGTCTGTCCAAGAAATCATCCAAGCCATTCTTAAAGGCATTAACTGAATCAGCCATCACAACCTCACTGTCCTGACTGTGAAGAACCCCCTACGTTGCTTCAAATTAAAGTTCTTTTCTTCTAGTCTGAAGGGGTGGCCTCTGGTACGGTGATCCACTTTATGGGTAAAAAGGCTATTTGTCTATAATGTCCTCTAATGTACTTGTAAAGTGTAATCATGTCCCCTTGCAAGAGCCTTATTTTTTTCCAGAGACAACAACCCCAACCATGACAGTCTACCCTCATAATTTAAGACTTCCATCCCTCTAACCAATTTAGTTGCACATCTCTGCACTCTCTCCAGCTCATTTATATCCCTCTTAAAGGGGAAGGAAACCTAGTCGGCGCAAACCCCCCACCCCCCCTCCTGTTTGTTGCCCATGGCCTACCCGTCCCGCTGGGCAAATGCCCCTAACTTGTTACTTACCCTTCTGCGCAAGTACAGTCCAGGGAGTTCACCGACGACATCTTCTTCCACGCAATCTTCTTCCTGCTGTGAACGGCGTTTTGGCGCATGCGCAGTAGGATCATTTCGCCGGTACGGATCTACTGCGCATGCGCCAAAAGTCATGCGCATGCGCAGTAGATCATACCGGCGAAATGATCCTACTGCGCATGTGCCGTTCAAAGCAGGAAGAAGATCGCGTGGAAGAAGATGTCGTCGGTGAACTCCCTGGACTGCACCTGTGCAGAAGGGTAAGTAACAAGTTAGGGGCATTTGCCCAGCGGGACGGGTAGGCCAGGGGGGAGGAAGGAGGGTGGGCAACAAACAGGAGGCGGGGTGGGGGGTTTGCGCCGACTAGGTTTCCTTCCCCTTTAAGGACTGGAGCCCAAAACTGCACCGCATACTCCAGATGAGGCCTCACCAGGGACCTATAAAGAGGCATAATTATGTTTTCATCCCTTGAGTTAATGCCCTTTTTTATGCAAGACAGAACTTTATTTGCTTTAGTAGCCACAGAATGACGCTGCCCAGAACAACTTGTTATCTACAAAAACCTCCAACACATTGCCATTTAGTGTATAACTTGCATTTATATTATTCTTGCCAAAGTGTATAACCTTGCATTTATCAACATTGAACCTCATTTTCCAGTTTGCTGCCCAGTTTCCCAACTTAGGCAGATCACTCTGCAAAGTGGCAGCATCCTGTGTGGAACCTATAGTTCTGCACAACTTAGTATCATCTGCAAAAATAGAAACAGTACTTTCAATGCCCACCTCCAGGTCATTAATAAACAAGTTGAAAAGCAAGGGACCTAGTACAGAACAACACTGGTCCAATTAGAAAATGTTCCATTTTCCACGACTCTTTGCAGTCTATCTTATAGCCAGTTCTCTATCCAGGTACAAATACTATGTTCCAGGCCAACATTCCTTAATTTAACCATTAACCTTTTGTGTGGCACTGTATCAAATGCTTTAGCAAAGTCTTTAGCTATCCCAGAATAGAGGTCCCTGCTTACCTTCTCATAAAAAGAAATTAAGTTAGTCTGGCAAGATCTGTTATGCCACACACACTCATAGTATTATGATTTGCTATAAAGTCCAGTATCTTATCCTTTATTAACCCTTCGAAAAGCTTTCCTACCACTGACGTCAGACTAACTGGCCTATAGTTTTGAGGCCTATAGTTTTGAGCAAACATAGGAGATAGCCAGGGAGTTGAAATTGCTCGCCGCACGATGGATCGTCGCCTTGTCGCCGTTTCTGAAGAGGAGCGCAAGCAGAGAATCGGTAAGTAATTTCTTAATAAAGACTTTGTGAAATTAAGGTTAAAATTGCCTTGGTGTTTTTTTTCCGTTATGTAGAAACTAATTTTTTTAATACATTTTTTTGTTAGCAGTAAGTCCTGCTGCTGTGAGAAATGGTGGGGACCCATAGGCCATCTGGCCACACCCCCCTAGCTGCCAATCTCTGCTTCTGGGTTACCACCCACCCCCTATCACATCAGCCTAGGCCTTATGGATATTCTGAGCCCCTGACAGCGTTCTGGCCTTCCCCTCGCCTATAGTGGCCATATACCCAATAGCACCTGCCATGGTGCTTTTTTATCCCCCCAAATGGCTCACTAGAAAAAGGGTTTATCTATTTTTTTTGACACAGGACAGTTTTCCTCTGTGAAAGGCTTGTTTTGCCACAAACCAAAACAACTGAAATTGCGGTGTGTATTTATGAAAGTAGTCAGGACAATCATTTAACTTATAGCTGGTATTACTTCATATCCTGCTACCCCCACATGCCTCCAACTTTCTGACATTTATATTGCCAAATGTTCTACTTAAAAATTGTCAAAATGTGTGTATACATATTACTTATGGCAAATTTATAAGTTGCTTTCAAAGGCAATATTATAATAGATGCAAAAAAGAGTTTTAATTTCTGGTGTCAGTATTTCTTTAAGTTATGAAGATCCAAATTATGGAAAGACCCCTTATCAGGAGAACCACATGTCCCTAGCATTCTGGATAACAGGTCCCATGCCTGTAATAACTGCTTAATTTTTAATCAGATTGATTTGGAAATATTCAGCATTCTTTAACTATTATGCACAATGTCCCATGTATGATCTGTGTAAGAGTCTATAACAGTGGCGTAACAAGCAGTCGTCGGGATCCTGTAAAAAGTTTTGGAAGGGCCTGGCGCGCAAACCAGCCAAGTTCCTTCTCCACATACCTCCTTGCGAGCGCTCACGAGTGATAAAAGTGCCTGCAGAGGGGGAATTTTGTGCAGCAAACCCCGTAGTCCAGGCCCCCCTGTCCTCCGGGCACCACCACATGCTGTCTCTATAGCTACACCACTGGCTCTCTTAAGGAGAATATTGTGTGAGGAAACAACAAAATATACTCCCGTAAAGGAATACTGAACTAAACTTACAAGGCAGGACATTTTCGATAAAAAATTAACTAAAATTTACATTACCAATTATCTAAAACACAAACTTGCACTAAAATTATGGTCATCCCCATTCGACTAGGCTGGCCGGACAGAGTGGAAAAAAACCCAGTGGGCCTGGCCTTTATGGGCCCCACTGACCCAGATCCACTCCCAGTTGATAATGCAGACACTCCCCTGCTTTCGCAGTCATTAAAGGGATTCTGTCATGACTTTTACGATGTAGTTTTCATATCTAAATTACACTGTTTACACTGCAAAAAATTGGTGGGTATGCAGCCATCTCCGGTAATTTTGCCTGGTCATGTGCTTTCAGAAAGAGCCAGTGCTGCACTATGGAACTGCTTTCTGCCAGGCTGTTCCTCCTCCTACTCAATGTAACTGAATGAGTCGCAGTGGGACCTGGATTTTACCATTGAGTGCTGTTCTTAGATCTACCAGGGAGCTGTTATCTGTGTCAGGGAGCTGTTATCTGGTTAACTTCCCATTGTTCTACTGATGAGCTTCTGGGGGGGGAGGGTGATATCACTCCAGCTTGCAGTACAGCAATAAAGAGTCACTGAAGTTTATCAGAGCACAAGTAACATGACTGTGGCAGCTGGGAAACTGTCAATATTTTAGCCCCATGTCAGATTTCAAAATTAAATATAAAAAATTTCTTTGCTATTTAGAGAAATGGATTTCATATGATATATATCAGTAACTTTGTTATAAGGAAAGGGGCTGGCAAATGATGGGCCACTAAAGGGGGTTCAAACCACAAAGATCATTAAACTTCTCCTCTATAGTTTTCATTACTTGCTGATGTGCTTTATGTTTTGTGTTGTACACCTCTTTTTGTGTATAATATCTGGAGTTCTCTCCAGCCTCAAATCTAAAATGTTGTTGTGGATCTCTCACAATGGCAGAAAGTAAGTTAACTCTATTTCTGCAGATATTTTGAGATTAAATAACAGAACAGTTGAAGAAGGCCACAATATTCTGGTTGATGCTCTCATCTGCAGCTCCATGTAGCTACATAGATAGACATAATATTATACTGAATATACCTGCTACATTTTTCTGGCTGATCTCTGCTCCGTGTATCTGCACTCAGGTCAATACCTTCCAACTGTCCTGTTTTCTGTGGGACAATTCAGATTTCTACAGCTCAACCCGCAGTCCTAGATTTTTATTTAAAAGTCCCAAGTTTTTCTTTGATCTCCTGTACTGATGCTAGAAAAAGATACTAAGTTTCTGAAACTTAATTAAATAAGAGGCTTTTTGGCAGAGAGCCAAGAACACTGAGCACCTGTACTTAGATACATTTGTAACAATTTAAGATAAGCAAAGATACAATTGTAACTATTAAGATAAACAAGTATCTTCAGAGAACTGTGACTAAAACATGGCCCTAAAACTCCCAGAAATGTGTTCAAACTTTCATAACCTGCCAAATTTTGTAAAACTGACATGGTATCTACGGGGGGGGTTCATAAAATGGGCGTTTTATGAACAAATTTAGCTGCATTACTCAAGTGGGATTTCCTTAAAGATTGGTCATGTAGAAAAGCAAAAGCCCCTTAGTGTGACTTTGGCCTTATGATCTGAAGACAACTTCAGGAGCAGCTCTGATTCCATCATCAACAAAGGTTGAAAGTGGTACAAACAGGCTGAAGTCCAGATGAACACAATACCCTAGTCTCTTGTTTCACTGCCTCTAGTTTAGCATAACCATCTCTTAACTTCCAGGCTGCAGGAAGCTTGGGTGCACTTTATTAGTACTAATGACAGGAGCGTGTCAGTATCAGTTTAAGTAACATAAAACCTATACACAAACGCTGTAAAGTTGGACACACCCAAGGTTCTACACATGTGGGCAGAGAGTTCAGTTACCTGAGGGTAAGGTGTGTGTTATTGTCTTGTTCTCAAACTAATCATTGCACACATATCCTCTATACACAACTTTATTTGCTGTTGTATATATGTATATTTTTATTTGTATAGCGCTCCTTGAGGGCAAAGCACTGTACAGCAAAACAATCAGGGGGTCATTGCAATAATAAGTTACAATACGTACAAAAATACATTACACATAAATATAAAGTATAGTTACAATACATATTAAGTGCTTGTTGTCAATGAGATAAAAGGATAGAGGTCCCTGCCCCATAGGGCTTACTGTCTAAATGGAAGGGTAACGTACAAAAAGGGCCAGACTGGGAGTAAAAAGCAGCCCGGGCAAAAAAATCAAAGCCGCCCACATGTAAACACAATGGTTTTGTACTCCAAAGATATATTGGCATAAAACTGCAAAAATTATGTGCATAAAAAGCTGCCTTTCTTGCTAAACTGTAATTAATGTGAAATATTACAGTTATTAATTAACTATTATTATTAGTTACCCAAAGGGCATACCTAGATGTATATAAAGGGCCCACTGGTGAGTAGTTATGCCACTGGAAGTCAGTGACACCTTAGGGTGAGGCTCTATACATGCACTATATATATATATATATATATATATATATATATACACACACACACACACAGAGGGCAGCTCAGGGTTAAGGAAGCTTGCAACTTCTCCTTAATCAGTTAACCATTCAATGCTATCCCAAAACTCCTTTTTATGTCATTTTAATTTTTGGCTGGGGTTCTTTCACACTCACACATTTTTTCTATCTTGCGCTGAAAGCCACCTTATCAGCCCCAGCCAACAAAAAAATGAAATAGCAGGCAGTTCTACTGACCTTTCAGCTATCAGTCATGTACAAGAAGAGTTACTTATTGTAAGTGGCTAGCCAGTTCCCTGGTCCAACGGATCTGCAGAGCTGTGATTAGCGCAGCCAGAGAATTCCATGCAAGGAGAAAGTTGTATCCAAGTTGTCAGGACAAGTCCAGGCATTGGGGGGAGCAGTGTCGGACTGGGGCACCTGGGACTCACCAAAAGACCTGACTCAGAGGGCCCCCTGCATAACTATATAAGGTGATAGCTGATTATGAGTTGTAGTATGTAATGGCCAGTGCAAATGGCACGGCTGTCTCAACAATGTCCTCTTTATCATGTACCTTTCCCCATTCAATTTGAGACTTTCTTTAGCCAGTAATGAGCATTCCTTAATCCAGATATGCCAGTATGGTCACTGCAGAAACTGCATTTGGAGAATTTCATTAACCCCCTACATGCTAGTAAAAGATCATTGCAGATAGCAGCAAATCAACCCCATACATTCCAAAATGTTGCTTCTTTCCCTTCCTAATGCACCCACTATTCCCTTCCGTATTTACATTCTGCACTGTCAATCTCAGGTTCTACACACTTTACTACTCCCCATCACCCACGATTTTTAAGTGTTAATCTGTAAAACAAAGCAAATCAAAGCAGTGCTGTTCCTTTAAATGAATATTTATTGCTTCTAACTTGTATTGCTGGTCATTTTATCCTCTTCCCTGTGCCTTTTAGGAATGTGCCTACCTCCCCTGCTAGATTTATTACTTGTTTGACTGATTTTTCATTTGACTTGCTCATTGCACATCAGAGGCAGAGAGCTCCTTCAGAGTACTGGTGATCCGCTAATGTGTGATTGGTTAACAAGCAACGTGTCTTATCTGATCGCCGGTATTTTGACTGAACTCTCTGCACTGAAATGTGATGAGGAAGAAAAGAGAAGCTAATACCGGAGAGTGGAAGGGAGGGAGAGTGGCAAGTTCCCTAACTAGAGTAAGGGAATTGCAGGGGTGGTGTTTGAGGCTCTCTCCCTTCTCATTTGCTGCCCCCTCCCTTTCTTCCTCTGCCTTTAGCCCCACCTCTCTCACCTCGCAAAATCAGCCAGCTCTGGGACAAGACTCATGCCACGTAAAAACCCGCTCCTCACCTCCCATTGACCAGAGTCTGTGGTAGCAGCTATCACAGCTCCGGCAGGCCCCTGGTAGTTATGTTACTGCGGCCCAATTGTAAAAAAATAGAGCGGCCCCACGGGCTTTTGCCCGAACTGACAAATTGCCAGTCCGGGCCTGCGTACAAACACAGATCAGAGGGCACCATCTTCCAGGTCTTCGGTCTTCTTCTGTAAGGAAACCCCTGTATTTGGCGCATGTGCAGTTGGAGCAGTCCGTTATTCATACAAACTGTGCATGCACTGAAAAGTTTAGTGAATTGCTGAAGGGAAAGGAAGAAGATGGAAGACCCGGAAGATGGCACCCATGAGCTCCACTGCGCTACTCTGCATAAATAAGCGAGTGTGCTGTCTAGGGACACTTTCTGCACTATGCGGGTAGGAAGCAGGGAGGTGGGACTATCTAGGGTAGTAGATGGGGCTTTTCTTATTGAGGAGGTTTAGTTCTCCTTTAAGAACAAGCTTTTATGTTTTTGAATCACACATTTAGATGTATTGCAAAGCAGTGTCACAAAAGTAGCAGGTGATGGAAAACTGGACATAAACTTCTACAAAATATAAAAACAGGAAGGAATTTAACCTGTTGCAAAAGAGCTGGAGGAGGATTTTGTTTAAAACATGTATAGCAAGTTATTAGACAAAGTTCTGTCTCTTGCTTCAACACTTCTTCTTCACTTCTTACATCAGTTAGAGTTGTAGTATTTCTGGGCAGGTGATCTCTGAGGCAGCCCAGAGTATATCATAAAATGGGGGCTCAAGGGAAAAGATGTAAAAATGCAATATGTTTTTAAATACATATTTCAGTTTGGTAAGATTCTTTAATATGCCACCACTGGCGTAACTGTAGAGGAAGCAGACCCCCATGGTCACAGGGGACCTTCCAGCATCACCCCTCCGGGATGCCACATACACACATAATGCAATGCTTTGTGATGCAGGCTACTCAGTGGGCACATTAATTCACACCCACCTGGTGTAGGGGGAACATTTCTTATCCCACTTGGTAAAGAGGAGTCATGTCATTGGTTTATCGATAGGCAGTGTCTGCCCACCTTCCCAGACCTTTGCTTACCTTGCAGATCTGTTTATGTGTGTCCCCTGCCTCTACCACTGCACCGTTATCTCTCTGTTTACTCCTTAATAAGGTAACTACTGTTTGACTTCATTTAGAAAAAGCTTTGGTTAACAACATATATGGTTGTCATCAAACCATTAAGATGTATTCAGAAGATTAGTCCTGTTAAAAAGTGCAGAGCGGGAGAGGGGTGCAGCAGTCCCTGGATCACCCCTGATGCTATAAACCCCCTAATGTAAATGAAGAGGAGAAGGCTAAGCTCCTGATGCAAGTAGATAAGCTGCTAGTTTGGGGAAAGTAATGATATTTGTACCGGTATTGGTTGTGATGTATATAATTCCATATGTTCTATGTATATAATTCATGTGATTTAGTTGTATAATCACATTTACTTTACAGTGCTTCACAATTTGTTGGCGCTATATAAATACATGTTAATAATAATAATAATAAAGGGTGATTTTAATTAACCAGCTATTGACTGGAGCAACAATACTGCCAGGACAGTTAATGGGAACAAGTTTATAAACTTGTTGCAGGACAATGATATGGTACAGGTTGTTGAAGAGCCACCCAGAAACCATGTTAAACTACTGTAGATCTAGTTATATCTAATGACCCATAACGTATAGCAAATGTTCAAGTGTTTGCGTAATCGCGACCATAATGTGATCTCAAATATAGAGAGGGGCAACAAAAACTCTGAATTTCAGAATTTTTTAGCTTCTTAAGGGCTGCCCTTCAGAACAGATTGGGGCATTGTGTTTTCTACTAAAAATACAGAATTGGTTGTTATTTGAATTTATATTAATTGTTACTGTTCTCATTTTATTCCCTTAAGAATGTAGGAGCACTAATAACCATCCTATGTGGCCTAATATAGAAGTCAAGAAGTTAATAAAAAGAGGAGAAAGGCATTTAAAACTAAAATACTAAAGTCTATGGGGACAGAAATTGCAATGAATGAACATAAAAACTATAATAACCCCCAAAAATTTTTTAAGCATATAAATAGTAAAAAGATGCAGGTTGAGAGTGTCACTCCTTTAAATAATTATACCAGCGTGGTTGTCACCAATACTGAAAAGGCAAATGTGCTAAATATCTTTTTTTTTTCCAGTGTATACAATAGAGGAGTCCGCGTTTCAAGACCCACCTCAAAGCTGCACTGGTGGTTCACCTCAAACTAGTCACAATGCAGTCAATTCTAGCCAATCCACAGTTTCTACCTGGAATGTCTCTTTCCTTTCAAGGGCATTGGGGTTCAAAAAATCTTATTCGGATACATGATTTTATACAGGGGCGATCCTGGCCCCTCCGCCGCCTGAGGCAGCTTGCAGTTGCTGCTGCCCCCCTCCCCCGTGCTCTCATCTTTTTGCGCTGGAGGGGGTCTGGGGGGTCCACGAGGGCATCAGAGAGGGCCAGGACGCTAGCGCAGAAAGCATAATTTAGCTCCTTGCGCAAGAAGAGCCGAATTTCCGGTTTAAAGTGCCAGCTCCTGGTACCTAGTGGGGCGCTGCCGCCTGAGGCGAGATTCCCAACTCACCTCATTGGCGAAGCGCCCCTGATTTTATCAACCCACTAGAGAATAAAATACGTACTTTTGGAGAGCTTCAAGAGAAACACCAAATTCCCCAGAGTTGCTATTATGAATTTTTTCAAATTGTGCATTTCATTAAAGGTATATTCACGGGACACCCCCCGTCAGTTCTACTAACTCCATTTGAAAAGAAATGCCTAGGTGGTTTTCCCCAGAAAGCGCTAATTTCATCTATTCCATTTTAAATACAGAAACAGAGGAACCATTCTCTAAGCATAAGTACATGCTACAATGGGAGAGAGAAGAAAGTATTTATAAGGCAATATTTTATTGGTATTATACCCCAATAAAGCTCAGTAGAATATATCCAGCTACTTTAGCAATGTGCTGGAGGGCATGTGGACAGGAGTGCTCTCTCTTACATATCATGTGGTACTGTCCAAAACTGTCAGAATTTTGGAAAGACATTAGGGTTATGATCACTAAGATCTTTTTCTGTGAAATACCCATTCACGCTTCTAATGCGCTCCTAGGCTGACCCCATGTAGATATTTCTTACCCAGAACAGAAACTCCTAAATTTTATTTATCCGGCAGCCAGACTGTCAATCACCTCTAATTGGAAAGCACCCCAAGCTCCAACAATTGGTGCAACCGTCTCCCGTATTCGGGATATGAAACTAATGGAAGAGATGATGGCCAAGCATAAAGGGTCTATACCTAAACATGAGACAGTATGGTCAAAATGGGACTACTTTGTGTCTCAGAATATCAGGATCAGAATATCAGGATTGGGGAAATAACCCCAGTTGAAATGATAACCTCTGCATGTCACCTCATTGTTATTTTCGTTTCTTACTCTTTTATGCGATACAAAGAATTCCCAATTTTACCTGTACAAGCTTGTATAATTGCATTATAGAAATACTTTGTAAAACAGTATCCATGATTTTATCTACTTGTTTCTTGAGAAATGTTGTTATGCTTGGAAATTTAAATGCTAAAATCAAATAAAACTTTAGGGGGCCGATGCATCAAGGGTCGAATATCGAGGGTTAATTAACCCTCGATATTCGACTGGGGAATGAAAATCCTTCGACTTCGAATATCGAAGGATCGATCGAAGGAATAATCCATCGATCGAACGATTAAATCCTTCGAATCGAACGATTTTAATCCAATGATCGAAGGATTATCCTTCGACCAAAAAAACTTAGCCAAGCCTATGGGGACCTTCCCCATAGGCTAACATTGGGTTCGGTAGCTTTTAGGTGGCGAACTAGGGGGTCAAAGTTTTTTCTTAAAGAGACAGTACTTCGACTATTGAATGGTCGAACAGTCGAACGATTTTTAGTTCGAATCCTTCGATTCGAAGTCGTGGTCGAAGTAGCCCATTCGATGGTCGAAGTAGCCCAAAAAACACTTCGAAATTCAAAGTTTTTTTACTTTGAATCCTTCACTTGAGCTTGGTGAATTGGCCCCTAGGTAACAAATAAAGAATATGTGTAGAGTTTTGGTTATTACATATGTGTTCTAAAGCACTCTAATGGAATGTCTCAAGTAACAATCTTGGATTTTTATATCTGCCATATTTTTTCCTTGCTACAAATGCACCATCTAATGCACAGAATTACCTTCCATTTCCCTGTATGCAAATTGCTTGAAATCAGCACAGGTTGTTGTCATTTGATTCTTGTCAAATAACCACCAGCAGATCTTTGAGGGGACAATGAAGGATGAGGGTTAGATATGCTGTTGAAAAAAAAAATTGTAATTCTGTGTTCTAGTCCTGTGACCATTGCCCTTACTAATGAATAATTGAATGCTAATTTGTCATGTCTGGAGTGATCATTAACAGGCAGCACATTTCTTGTTGATGTAGGAATACAAAACCATAAAAAATGTAATTATTAAGAGGGCTTAGATTGCTTGTGAAACATTATACTTATTTAATATAATTACTGTTGAATACAAATGAAATGACTCATTATTATAAAGCTATGGATAAAAAGTATAAAACGTGTATTAGATACTTTTGGTCTTTTTGTATGGTAAATAAATAGTGATGGGCAAATTTATTTGCCAACGAAAATTTGTGGGCATCAAAAAAAATGGACGTCAGTGTCTGTTTTTTTGGATGCCGGCGAATGTGCGCCGGCGTCCAAAAAATGGACACCGGCGCCATTTCATAAATTTTTCCCGTTTCCTGAATTTCGCTGGAAATTCGCTAATTTTTCAGCAAAATGCCCCAAATTCGCCCATCACTATAATAAGCAATCAAACAATTATTATTCTTTATTTGTATAGCTCATGTAACTATTCTGCAGAGCAGTACACAGATTGCCACATGCAATTGCAACTGTGTTTTAACATAAATCAATTCAATTGGGCTCAAAATTGGGAGTTGGGACTGGATCATTTCTGGCACTTGGCATTAAAATGACATTTCTGTGTTATTCTTTAGGATCAACTGTGTGGTGTTTTATTGATGCAGCCCACAGTGGGAGCTCTAGAAAAACTGCTGGATCGAAGTTGCAGGCTTGCCCTGCATCAGTAAGTGATCTTACTAGACGAGAGCAATGGAGGAAATATGTGCAAGTTTGGCAGTGTATTTGGGATCAAGTATCTTTAATAAATGACCTGGGCTGCAAGGTAGCAATGCTAAACATTGCACAATATCATACTTTTCATTATTATTATAAATATAAAAAGGTCAGACTTAGTTGCACAATAAAGCCCTTAGCACAGTAAACCTTCAGTCAAAAACTAACTCCCATGTGCAGCTTTTTCATATGAATGTGTGTCTGGTTTTGAATTTCTTTGCTAATCCTCCACTTGGGAGGCTGAGAGTGTAAAATTATTATTGCCTGCTATTATAATACAAATTTTATCCTTAAAGCCTTATTCTCAAGACAATTCATTTATTTTACTTCATGCCAAAAACTGCATTTTCTAAAAGATAAAAACTATAGTCAGGGGGTTGTTCTACTATTTTGTCATCTGCATTTGTAAATGTATTCATTTAAGTTTAATCTCAGAAGGATTCCAACTCGGGATGTGCATTATTGTCTGTTGATTGCGTAGTTAAGCTCCGTGAATAGCTGCTTATGTTGCATGGGGACATGTTTCTGCAGATGCTGCAGGGACAACATACCTTGAATTTTAAATTTTTTCTTTTGTATGTGTCTACAAATAGTATCGGTTGTCTTTATATTTATTTTTAATTGGTTTTCACCCACTAGCTTTAGTGAAAGAATTATTGTCTAACCCATAGCTTATCATCTCCCATAGCTTTCCTGTTCTATATGCTTTTGAGAAGATAGAACAATTGTTATCTGTCATATGTCCAAAGACTTGGGTTCTCTTGCAACTCAGACCAGACAGACCTGATAAAGAAATATGAGTAAATGATTTATAAACAGAATGTGATGACTATATATTTTAGCTAATTAGCCAGAGCAACAGTATGAAACCATCATTACTGGCACTCTCTGCAGAGCTCTAGGATGAAGATGAACTAAGTAAGACCATGTATTTGTGTTCTCGTCAGTTACTTATGCAAGACTGTAGCTACCGGTAATTATTTTAACAATTTGTTATTTATTATTAAAGGAAAAAACAGCCCCTTGCACTTCTGTATAGTTGGGCTTCCTACCACTGCCTTTGTCCCACCTCCTGCCATGAAAAAACAAATATTCTTTCATTAAAGGATAAATAAACCCCCTTACCAAAAAGCCACCCTTAACTATCTGCCCCTCTCCCTCCCCGCACTGTGCATTAGTCAAAAAACAAATCCTTAAAAAAATCTGGCCCTGAAATGCAGAGCAGCACAGCGGAGCTCCCGGGCACCATATTCTGCCCCTTCGTATTAGTTTGAGGTTGAATGCTCAGTCACAAAGCCTTTGGGAGCATGTGCAGTTAGGCCAAGTCAGGAATCGGCTTCAAATCGACACTGAGACCTGAAAGAATACGAACCAGTGGAAGATGGTGCCTGGGAGCTCTGCTGCGCTGCTCTGCATTTTAGTCTCAGATATTTTTTAAGGGAGTGTTTTTGACTAATGCACAGTGCGGGGAGGGAGAGAAGGGGGGCAATGGCAGGCTGTTTAGGGGGCTTTTGGTATGGGGGGTTTAGTATATTCATACTTTAGTTACCTGTTATCATATTGCTGCTTACATGCTCAGTTTATATACCATTTATAACTAGGGCAACATGCAAGTACATTTCCCACAGCACTATAAAGGTATGGTATATACAGTATAATTGTTGTGAGGCTTGAGAAAGCTTGTGTGTAATAAGTATACCTGTGCGGCGGGGACGCCCGCCGCATGCTCCAGCGCCGGCGCCATCTTGCTCCACTTTGGGCGCGCGCCTCCGTATCCCTTAAAGGTGCAGGCGCGCTGGGGTGATGACGCCAGCGGGCAATGGTGCCAAATTTAAACTATAAATAGACTGAAAGGGCTTCCAGCGGGTGCCCGTGATAGAATCTTTATTCTAAGTGGTTCCTGAAGCTAAGTGCTGTTTGTTCCTGTAAACCTTTTCTGTGAATCCCGGTTTTGATCCCTGCCTGTTCCTGACAATTCTGATATCCGTCCTCTGACCTTTGCCTGCATCTCGACTACACTTTCTGCATGACCCCATCTGTTTGATTACCCGGGGAAGATGAGCAGTTTGTGCAGGCAGCAGCAGGCTTGGAATATGGTAATAGCACTAAAGTTTATTGTCAGCGAAAGCTCCAGATTTGTCCTAATCTTCTAATGTTTTGTGTATGTGTGTGTCTGTCATGTACATTTGTGTGTGTATGAGTGTGTTTACTGTATATGTGTGTGTATGAGTGTGTTTATATGTGTGTGTATGAGTGTGTTTATATGTGTGTGTATGAGTGTGTTTATATGTGTGTGTATGAGTGTGTTTTGTTGAAATATTTGATTTTCACATTAAACAAATAAAATCAATAAACAGCAAATATTATGCAGAAGAAGAGAGAACAGTACAGTCGACTAAATAGTATGTTATTGTCAAAAAGTATACCATATAAGAAAATTAACAAGAGCTAACAAAAATTAACTAACTAACTAAGTCAGTGGATGCAAATATAATAAAAGAAAGAAAGAAAAAGCCCATTAATAATCTGGAATGTTGGATTGAACTATTACAGTTGAAGAAACCGCATAATATGATCACCAGTTCTAGAGTTGCATATTTCAAAATAAGGAGACCAAATCTGCCTAAAAAAATCTTTAGAATCACTTCCTTGAGATTTAGTAATTAAGGCTTCTTGCCAGTATGAGTGTGTTTATATGTGTGTGTATGAGTGTGTTTATATGTGTGTGTATGAGTATGTTTATATGTGTGTGTATGAGTGTGTTTATATGTGTGTGTATGAGTGTGTTTATATGTGTGTGTATGAGTGTGTTTATATGTGTGTGTATGAGTGTGTTTATATGTGTGTGTATGAGTGTGTTTATATGTGTGTGTATGAGTGTGTTTATATGTGTGTGTATGAGTGTGTTTGTGAACCTGCCCCTGAGTCCCTGATTGCGTAAAGCCCATGTACACTGCTTGCAGGACCAGCACCCTATTTATTCTCCCATGTGATCTGAGCTATCAGCTTTACAACTGACAGTATCTATCCAGCCTTGTCTTCTAGGGGCATTATTAATGGAACTGACACCATTGTAATTGGCACTATATTAATTCTGGTGTGTTTTCTGGTTTGTTATAAAAAGTATTCTGCACTGTGTTGTGTGGGGGATTCTTTATTGAATTGAAACCTTGTTTACACTGTGAGTATTTAGGTCTATTATACACAGAACTACCCCTATTACCACATGGAGACAATTTACATGACATTGGCACTGAAACTCTATTTTGGGGCATTACATATTAGATTAGCACTGCACTGTATGTGCTTGCATGAAGTGACATTGGACTATGAAACAAGTAATTGAGTTTATAGCTGTAATTAATCTTCCCAAACCAAAACATCACTCTCTGCCTGTGCCTGCACCACTACTAGAGCTCCCAGCACCACTAGTGTGTAAAGGATCAAATGAATGTCTTCTCTGAATAATGCAGGTTTTTTCTTTCACATGTGTGTCCAGTGGCTTAACTAGATGTTATTGGGCCCCACAACAAATTAGTTTTAACCTTTTAAGTGCCAGCAGAATTTCACATTTTGGTTACGTGAAATGCCAGCCGTTTTTGAAACATTTTGTGCTCTCTCACTTTAGGGGAATTTTCTGAGGGGAAACCTATAGTTTACCTAGGAAAACTATACATTGTTTTTTTCGGTAGAAACTGAGCTTTCTAAATCTGCCTGAGTTTTCATGTATTTACACCTGTGCAAAAAAATTTATAGTGCTAAATACCAAAAAAAAATGAAAAATTACCATTTTTCATCGTATATCAATTTATACCCGAAAAATATTTCATTTTACGGATGAAAATCCAACTGATTTGGAAAGCCTTATGTCTCTCGAACGTGCCAATACCAGATATGTATAGTTTTAGGGAGATTTAGGATTTCTGTACAGCAAAAACTCCCGGCAGTATATTACCAAATTTTGAAAGCACTAAGGCAGAAAACAGCATGCTTTAGATTCCAAGGCAAAAAATCCTGAAACCGTAGGTTTACCCCAGAAAACCATACATTTTTGAAAAGTACACATTCTGCCGATTACAAAATGGGTAACTATGTCTCTCTACTCCCAACTACCAAACATAAAAGCTTGTCTGAACATAGCGGTTTTTCAACGAAAAATTCAAAATTCTGAAAAATCATTTCAAAGGTTTTATTTTGCTGCTCCGCATATCCCAAACTATATTAGGTACCAAGAAAAAGCACCTGAAATATGATTACCAGGGGTCCACTGAACAATTTGATACCCATTATGCATAGGTTTACCAAAGTATCTGGCATTTAGAGACACCAATATGTAGTTAGCACATCCAAATTGTTCAGGACTTTACTTCAGCTACTGAGAAATCAACACATTGACTGCATTTTTGTGGGGTAAAAACACAGAAATATATGTTTACCCCCCAAAACCCATATATTTTTGGAAAGTACACATTCTACCGAATCTAAAATGGGTACCCATGCCTTTCTGCTCCAAACTACTGAGTCGCAAGGCTTTCCCACAATTGTCGGTTTTGGTGAAATATCTGAAAATTGCCTCAAAGCTTCAACTTCCCAGCACCATATCACCCATGTATCGTTACGCACGCAAGAAAAAGCACCCTAAATATGATTGCCAGGGTTCCTCTGAACAGTTTGGTGGCCATTGTTCATAGGTTTATCAAAGTATCTGGCATTTAGAGGCCTCAAAATGAAGTTAGCGCATACAAATAGTCCTGTGGGTAACTTCATCTAATGAAAAATCAACACATTGACTGCATTTTTGTGGGGTAAAAACACAGAAATATATGTTTACCCCCCAAACCCATACATTTTTGGAAAGTACACATTCTACCGAATCTAAAATGGGTACCCATGCCTTATTGCTCCAAACTACTGAGTCGCAAGGCTTTCCCAAAGTTGTCGGTTTTGGTGAAATATCTGAAAATTGCCTCAAAGCTTCAACTTCCCAGCACCATATCACCCATGTGTCATTACGTACTAAGAAAAAGCACCCTAAATATGATTGCCAGGGTTCCTCCGAACAGTTTGGTGGCCATTGTTCATAGGTTTACCTAAGTAACTGGCATTTAGAGGCCCCAAAATGAAGTTAGCGCATACAAACAGTCCCGTGGGTAACTTCAGCTAATGAAAAATCAACACATTGACTGCATTTTTGTGGGGTAAAAACACAGAAATATATGTTTACCCCCCAAACCCATACATTTTTGGAAAGTACACATTCTACCGAATCTAAAATGGGTACCCATGCCTTATTGCTCCAAACTACTGAGTCGCAAGGCTTTCCCAAAGTTGTCGGTTTTGGTGAAATATCTGAAAATTGCCTCAAAGCTTCAACTTCCCAGCACCATATCACCCATGTGTCATTACGTACTAAGAAAAAGCACCCTAAATATGATTGCCAGGGTTACTCCGAACAGTTTGGTGGCCATTGTTCATAGGTTTACCAAAGTATCTGGCATTTAGAGGCCCCAAAATGAAGTTAGCGCATACAGACAGTCCCGTGGGTAACTTCATCTAATGAAAAATCAACACATTGACTGCATTTTTGTTGGGTAAAAACACAGAAATATATGTTTACCCCCCAAACCCATACATTTTTGGAAAGTACACATTCTACCGAATCTAAAATGGGTACCCATGCCTTATTGCTCCAAACTACTGAGTCGCAAGGCTTTCCCAAAGTTGTCGGTTTTGGTGAAATATCTGAAAATTGCCTCAAAGCTTCAACTTCCCAGCACCATATCACCCATGTGTCATTACGTACTAAGAAAAAGCACCCTAAATATGATTGCCAGGGTTCCTCCGAACAGTTTGGTGGCCATTGTTCATAGGTTTACCCAAGTATCTGGCATTTAGAGGCCCCAAAATGAAGTTAGCGCATACAAACAGTCCCGTGGGTAACTTCAGCTAATGAAAAATCAACACATTGACTGCATTTTTGTGGGGTAAAAACACAGAAATATATGTTTACCCCCCAAACCCATATATTTTTGGAAAGTACACATTCTACTGAATCTAAAATGGGTACCCATGCCTTTCTGCTCCAAACTACTGAGTCGCAAGGCATTCCCAAAGTTGTCGGTTTTGGTGAAATATCTGAAAATTGCCTCAAAGCTTCAACTTCCCAGCACCATATCACCCATGTGTCATTACGTACTAAGAAAAAGCACCCTAAATATGATTGCGAGGGTTCCTCCGGACAGTTTGGTGGCCATTGTTCATAGGTTTACCAAAGTATCTGGCATTTAGAGTCCCCAAAATGAAGTTAGCGCATACAAACAGTCCTGTGGGTAACTTCAGCTAATGAAAAATCAACACATTGACTGCATTTTTGTGGGGTAAAAACACAGAAATATATGTTTACCCCCCAAACCCATACATTTTTGGAAAGTACACATTCTACCGAATCTAAAATGGGTACCCATGCCTTATTGCTCCAAACTACTGAGTCGCAAGGCTTTGCCAAATTTGGCGGTTTTGGTGAAATATCTGGAAATTGCCTCAAAGCTTCAACTTTCCAGCATCGTATTGTCCATGTATCATTACCAGCATAAAGCATCCTAAATATAAACATATGGGTCTACTAAACAGTTTGATGCCCAATGTGCATAGATATACCAAACTATGTGGCGCACAGAGACCCCCAAATGACAATATGCATAGACATTTTCACGGCTGACGCTCTGGCTGCTGCAATATGAGCACCTGGAGTGTGTATTATGCGACATTAGACCCCCCCTAACAGTACAGAGACCCCAGAAAACCATATATTTTCAGAAAGTACACATTCGGACGAATCCAATATGGGTAAATAAGTGTTTCTACTGCAAACTGCCAAACTGCAAAGCAATGCTGAACATAACGGTTTTTATCAAATTTCTGAAAATCGTCACAAAGCTTGAATTCTACCCCATTATATGCCACACATTTCGTAACGTATCAGCATAAAACATCCTAAATATGAACGCCAGGGGTCTACTGAACACTTTGATGCCCAGTATGCATAGATATACCAAACTATGTGGCGCACAGAGACCCCCAAATGACAATAGTGTATATACATTTTCATGGCTGACGTGCTGGCTGCTGCAATATGAGCACCTGGTGTGTGTATTATGCGACATTAGACCCCCCTAACAGTACAGAGACCCCAGAAAACCATATATTTTCAGAAAGTACACATTCTGACGAATCCAATATGGGTAAATAAGTGTTTCTACTGCAAACTGCCAAACAGCAAAGCAATGCTGAACATAACGGTTTTTATCAAATTTCTGAAAATCGTCACAAAGCTTGAATTTTACCCCATTATATGCCCCACATTTCATAACTTATCAGCATAAAACATCCTAAATATGAACGCCAGGGGTCTACTGAACACTTTGATGCCCAATATGCATAGATATACAAAACTATGTGGCGTACAGAGACCCCCAAATGACAATAGTGTATATACATTTTCACGGCTGACGCGCTGGCTGCTGCAATATGAGCACCTGGTGTGTGTATTATGCGACATTAGACCCCCCTAACAGTACAGAGACCCCAGAAAACCATATATTTTCAGAAAGTACACATTCTGACGAATCCAATATGGGTAAATAAGTGTTTCTACTGCAAACTGCCAAACTGCAAAGCAATGCTGAACATAACGGTTTTTATCAAATTTCTGAAAATCGTCACAAAGCTTGAATTTTACCCCATTATATGCCCCACATTTCGTAACGTATCAGCATAAAACATCCTAAATATGAACGCCAGGGGTCTACTGAACACTTTGATGCCCAATATGCATAGATATACCAAACTATGTGGCGCACAGAGACCCCCAAATGACAATAGTGTATATACATTTTCACGGCTGACGCGCTGGCTGCTGCAATATGAGCACCTGGTGTGTGTATTATGCGACATTAGACCCCCCTAACAGTACAGAGACCCCAGAAAACCATATATTTTCAGAAAGTACACATTCTGACGAATCCAATATGGGTAAATAAGTGTTTCTACTGCAAACTGCCAAACTGCAAAGCAATGCTGAACATAACGGTTTTTATCAAATTTCTGAAAATCGTCACAAAGCTTGAATTTTACCCCATTATATGCCCCACATTTCGTAACGTATCAGCATAAAACATCCTAAATATGAACGCCAAGGGTCTACTGAACACTTTGATGCCCAATATGCATAGATATACCAAACTATGTGGCGCACAGAGACCCCCAAATGACAATAGTGTATATACATTTTCATGGCTGACGCGCTGGCTGCTGCAATATGAGCACCTGGTGTGTGTATTATGCGACATTAGACCCCCCTAACAGTACAGAGACCCCAGAAAACCATATATTTTCAGAAAGTACACATTCTGAAGAATCCAATATGGGTAAATAAGTGTTTCTACTGCAAACTGCCAAACTGCAAAGCAATGCTGAACATAACGGTTTTTATCAAATTTCTGAAAATCGTCACAAAGCTTGAATTTTACCCCATTATATGCCCCACATTTCGTAACGTATCAGCATAAAACATCCTAAATATGAACGCCAGGGGTCTACTGAACACTTTGATGCCCAATATGCATAGATATACCAAACTATGTGGCGCACAGAGACCCCCAAATAACAATAGTGTATATACATTTTCACGGCTGACGCGCTGGCTGCTGCAATATGAGCACCTGGTGTGTGTATTATGCGACATTAGACCCCCCTAACAGTACAGAGACCCCAGAAAACCATATATTTTCAGAAAGTACACATTCTGACGAATCCAATATGGGTAAATAAGTGTTTCTACTGCAAACTGCCAAACTGCAAAGCAATGCTGAACATAACGGTTTTTATCAAATTTCTGAAAATCGTCACAAAGCTTGAATTTTACCCCATTATATGCCCCACATTTCGTAACGTATCAGCATAAAACATCCTAAATATGAACGCCAGGGGTCTACTGAACACTTTGATGCCCAATATGCATAGATATACCAAACTATGTGGCGCACAGAGACCCCCAAATGGATATAAAGTAGATAAAATTTACAAGGCAAAACAAAATAAGGCAGTAAAGAGTGAAATGCAAAAAAATCCAATAAAACCACAAAAATCAATGTTTTTTTTCCAGACTAGTGTTATCGGCCTTCAGAATCACAGTTTGAATATTTTAGCTGGGCCAAACAGGTTATACGACTAGAAACAAGTGAACACAACATACGCAGAGCTGAAAATGCAATAAAATGGCTAAAAATTCAATAAAATGGCTAAAAATGCACCAAAATACCCAAAATTGCAATATAATCACCGAAATAACATAAAAAAGATATTGCACAGTACGGTTAGCGAATACGCTATTCGTAATGGCAATAAAACATTTTTTTCAGCCAAAAAAAGAGACAATGCGATAAGAAAAAAAAAAAAAAAGCCACAATGCCATGTATGTGCGTGTGCGTGTGTACAAATGGTAAATTACATGTTATGTGCGCGTGTGTGCGTGTGCACATGTGTGTAAGTGCAGTGAGTGTAAGTGACCCCCCCCAATCCCCAAAAATGTATGTGTAAGTGTGTGTAAGTGTGAATCTAAGTGTGTATTACTGTAATAAGTGTGTGTTGGTGTGTTTGTGTGTGTAATTGTTGCACTAACCTGAAAAAATCGCTGGAGACTGTTGCAGGCGATCAGGAAGACTCCCTGGAAGACATCTGCCTCGTGGTTCCTGTCTGTGTGCTGTGGGGGCGGAGATCGTCGATCCGGTGCAGGCTGCAGCAGCAGGACACGTAAGTAACACGTGCCTGCTGCTGTTTTTGGGCCCCTGGGCGATCGCGCCCCAGGGGCCACTCGATCCCCTGCTCTGCTCGTTGCCTAGGGGCAGGGGATCGAGCAGGAACGGAGCGAGCGGCTCTAACAGCCGCTCCTCCGCTTCTGAACCTGGAAGTGCTGCAGAACGTAGAATCTACGTTCTGTGGCATTTCAAGTACCTTTGCCACAGAACGTAGATTCTACGATCTGTGGCATTTAAAGGGTTAATATACCTCCTGGGCCCTCCTGCAGCCACAGGGTCTGCTTCCTCTGTAGTTATGCCCCTATGTGTGTCCATCTCATGCTAGTGATGTTTATTGGCTTCAACCCACTCACTTACTTATGTCTCTGCAAAGAGAGGGCACTGTTCCAGCCTGGGTAAAAATACACAGATTGGTTTCTGCACAAATTCATGTTTTCAATCCAAAACCTTCTCGGTGTGTGTGTGTATGCACCCAGGCCAACACTGCCTGTCAATGAAGAGGCAAAAGTGAGTGGCTTCCAGCAGATCAGTTGTTTCTCACTAGTCTGAGAGTTAGTGCAAGTGTGTGAGTCAATGCAAGTGTATATCTGGCTTTTTAAAATGTTAGCTCTCTTTCAAGTGTATTAACAATTCCATTCCTAGATTTGTATCTTTGCTATGACTACTTGCCCGACCCTGAAAAATGTTCTGATAACCACTAATAATCTGCATCCTAAAAGTTGACCGCACCTCTGTTCCATTTCAGTACAGGTATGGGACCTGTTATCCAGAATGCTCGGGACCTGGGGTTTTCCGGATAATGAAATGTAATTTGGGTCTTCATGCCTTAAGTCTACTAGAAATTAATTTAAACATTAAATAAACCCAATAGGCTGATTATGCTTCCAATAAGGATTAATTCTATCTTAGTTGGGATCAAGTACAAGCTACTGTTTTATTATTACAGAGAAAAAGGAAATCATTTTTAAAAATTTGCATTATTTGGATAAAATGGAGTCTATGGCGCAAATTCACTAAGCGCCGAATCGCCGGGCGCTAGCGTCAATTTGCTAGCGTTTGGCATTTTCGGTACTTCGCAAATTCACTAACGAACGCTGGCGTAAATTCGCTAGTGTTACTTCGCACACTTACGCCAGGCAAATTTTCGCTAGCGATGTAACTACGCAAATTCACTAACTTGCGCAGTGTACTGAACGCTACCTTTTACACTAGACTTCCTTAGATAGGGATTGTTTCCAAAAAAGTAAAATTTTTTTCTAAGTCCCAAAAAATGCTGGCGTGTTTTGTACATGATGGGTGATAGGCTGAAAAAGATCGAAAATATTTTTGGGGCTCTCCTCCTTCCCCCCTACATTTCCTGACTCATGGCAACTTACCAAGACAGTGGGCACATGTGTAGGGAAAATAAAATTTATATTTGCTGATTTGAAGGTTTTCTAGGCATTTGTAGTGCTGATGCGTATTCCTCCATTGAAATTTGAATTTGGCGCCGCATGCAAATGAACCATCGCTAGCGAAACTTTGCTTCGCCTGGTGAATTAATGCTAGCGCAACTTCGCAAACTTACGCTACCCCCGTGCGCAACTTCGGATTTTAGTGAATTTGCGGAGCGCTGGCGAAAATACGCCTGGCGAAGTTCCGCCTGGCGCAACTTCGCATCTTAGTGAATTTGCCCCTATGGGAGACAGCCATTCCGTAATTCGGAGCTTTCTGGATATAGGGTTTCCGGATAAGTGATCCTATACCTGTACTTTGCTCTATATGCATGTAAAGTAACTAATTCCTTATTTAAATCTTACAAATGGCAATCCATAAAAATCTGCTTCACTTAAAAAAATATGCATTTGTTGAAGGAGATCAAATAAAGAAGAACATTATCCTTTGAAACATTTTCTACAAACCAGTTCTGGTCAAGTATGTCTTGGAGATTTACTGTAATTGAATCATTACAGAAATACATATGTTACACTCGAGAAACAAGATTCCCTTAGCTCTAGTTGCTAGGATACCATGGCGGGGGAAAGACCTGGCCTCCTATTTGCTGTGTTTGATATCAATACTTATACTCTATACTTTAATTTTGTGCTTTAAGCAACACTAAATGAACTTATGTAGTGGGACCTATAATGAATAATGTTCTGGTATAGATGTGTGAAGGCAGAATGGGCTTGTATTTTTTGCTTAGGATTTAGTAGGGGCCATCTTTTATTATTTTCATGGTGTCGACTATAAATAATGACATATTAATATAATAATAAACATTATAAATAGGCATGGTTTTCTATGGCATGCCAGTGGCAATGTTTAAGATTTAAATACCTTTTCCACATGTCTTTTCCCAATTTATTTTTACACTTTTGCAGATGTTTTTCAACATTTCCCAAGATCCCTGTTATTATATGTTGAGAAACCAGTAAGTAATTACATGAATTCAGTAGCAGCCTGTTTTGTTCTTAAGTCTTACAACCAACCAATTCTGACCTAGGGCTGTAATGTTGCTTTTGCCTTGTTGTTGTGTGTCATTGTGACCCTGCTTGTATCATTATTGTATGAGCTGGACTTTAGTGTTATGTTTTCTCATAGAAATGAGAATAGACCCCATGTGAATTTTAAAGTGCAAATCACAATGACAGATAATGCACGAGGTACAAACACCATTATTTTCTTGCTGTTTCCCTCACACTGACAGCATTAGACATTAACTCTAGTGATGGCTGAATTTGGCCTGTTTGACACGAATTATGCGAAACTGGTGAAAAAAATAGCAAAACAATGTTTTTTACACCTGCAACAATTCGGCAGCGTCAAAATGGGGCTAATGTTTATCGGCGCTGTCATGGCAAATTCACAAATTTATTCACCAGCGGTGAAACGGGCAAATTCTGCGCGAATTTGCTCCTGCCGAATAAATTCGCCCATCACTAATTAACTCCCTTGCACACTTGTCTAAGTGATAATTGCAATTACATTTATGGTTTTATGGGGGGTTTTAGCTATGTTTAGATTCTTGAGGGAAATTAGGTTCTATGACCCAATAGCAATTTATATCATTAGGTGCACAGTAGTTTTTACTTTTATAAATGCCAGTCCTTGCATTCTTCCATATGCTGAATGGGGGCTTGGAAATAAAAAAACCCTTGATATAAAGTTGCTTCTACAACATAAAGTTATTTTTATGAGCTGACATCAGGCAGAGATGGACATAAAACAAGCAAGAGTGACTTAGGAGAAGAAGGCCATATACAACTATACAACAAGTGACGTAACAAGCATGTGCCGAAATCACTGCACTGATGGCTTCAAAGAGGGCCGTTGGCCTAGGCCAGAACTAGACCAGAATACAGCCCTGGTTCCATGCATTCCAGATATTAGATCCTCTACCTGTACTACCCTTACATAATTAGTAATTCATGCACATTGGTGCATAGATGAAACATTTGTAGCCTCACATAACAATAGTTTTTTGGCTGCCAGGGTCATTGACATTCATTTGAAAGCTGGATAAAGGCAAAAGATGGCAGCAAATGATTTATAAAAATTATAATTAAAAAAAGTTGAAGAGGAATTGAAAAATTGCTAACAAAATGGCATAATATACTAAAGATTATTTAAAATGTAAAAGATTAATTAAAAGGTGAGTGACCCCTCTAATAAAGACATTTTCATTCGAATCGAAGAAGGTTGTGCAGCATTGCTTTGTGAGTATATTTATTCTGTGGCTCAGAAGTGCTATTTTTGATGATCGTCCAATAGGGCGAAACACGTCAGGAGGGAGTGGCCGAACATAAGGTAGGCAGACTGGGGGGAGACACTGCATTGTGGTGTGTGATGTTAAAATACCATGTATGGCTTCACAAATGTGTATTGTATTATGCTTAAATCTCACTAATAAATGTTTTAAGTGAGACACTGTGCATGCTTTTAATTTACAAGTAATATGTGGTATTGCACCCGTGCACAGTTCTCACTGAAAGACAGCATACACCCCTATATTACACTGTTTCTATCATGTGTGACACAAGCCTAAACAAGAAGGCATGTGCAGTGTAACAATCAGTTAAAAATCAGGATTTTAAATTACTACTAGGTAATGTTGGTGGTCTTCCTGAATTTGGAATAAAAATGAATGTAGTGTGTAGGATAGAAAATTATCATTATGATCATTATAATTGACTAATATGTTTTATATAATTGATTCATTACATTATAATAAATGTATAATAATGTATAGAAATATAATAAAAAATATTATAATAAATTACTGACTGGTCTATGCTTTTTTTTTTTGTTTGCAATAATACCTGTACATTTTTGTGAATGGACACTAGTGGGGAGCACTTCTGCAGATTCCTAAAGCATTAAGAGGGATATTACCTTCTAATACAGAATTCATGGTTTAAATTTGTAGTATCAGTGAAACATTCAGAAATTTAGCAGGCAAATAATCCCTGGTTACTAAATTTGCAGCATGTAAAATTCTGTTATTTTAAAAATAGATTGACTGTATGTTTTGCACATGTGTGAACATGAACATGTTTCTTCCCCAGTGCCAATTAACCGTTGCTGCCCGAGCAATTCCCAGCAACTCCCGGTACCTTATACCTTGCCCCTGGTAGTAAAGAATCCAAACCACAGAGCTTTTTTCAGCAATGAACATGTTTATTAATGGTGGATAACATAATAAATGCAAAACAGTCACTTCTTTGAGATTGATTCAATATCTGATATTATTTATCAAAAGACAAATGAACATTGTGAAATACCACACTTCTGGTCGAGGACTTCCTCCTGGGAATGATTCGCTAACCTCTGGGATCCTTTATTTGAGGTCTTGTATCTTGGCACCCTATCTGGTTCTCAACTCACCCACTAAAGGTCCCGATACTAGCGGGTTGATACTGCGGGGTCCTAAGCACTCTGCTTCTCCTCATTGGAGCGAAAGGCTGCTCACTATATTCCCTAAACCTCCCTTTCACTTATAGAGTGACTATAAACATAAACTGACTATCACTAGCTAACCTTATCTATAATTTAACACAAACTGGAGCCCTGGACCTGTATCCACCTCCCAGTGAGATGAGTTCCCAGGAAAGACGCATGGTGCTCTACCCTTTTATATCAGAACTCACTGCCCCCTTCTGGGCATTATTTAGGACACTATTAAATTATACTTAACCCCCAAGGAGAGGAAATCACTATCTGGGTGAACAAAGGACCCTCTAGGTCGTTTAAACAGCTAATGCTGAATTCAATGAATTCTCGAGTTCTCTACACATGCACAGGTATGGGATCCAATAAACCCATTATCCAGAAAGCTTTGAATTACGGAGAGGCTGTCTCCCGTAGACTCAATATTATCGAAATAATCCAGATTTTTAAAAATAATTTACTTTTTCTCTGTAATAATAAAAACAACATCTTGTACTTGACCCAAACTAAGCTATGATTATTCCTCATTGGAAGCAAAATGGGTTTATTTAAAGTTAAATTATATTTTAGTAGACAAGGTATGAAGATCCAGAAAGATCCGTTATCCAGGAAAAACCCAGGTACTGTGGGTTCTGGATAACAGGTCCCATCTTTATTTTCAATTACAGTGTTTGCCTCAAATCAAGTTCATTTTATTTATCTTGAGCTGTCACTAAAGAACAGTTTTGTGGGGCTGCAGCACATTTTCTTTCTTTTGTGTTATAGACTGGCCAATAGGAGAAGGGTAGTGGTGGTCTATAATTTATACACCTATACTCAGCTACAGACATCCACATGGGACATCATTGTAAGTTTAATGCCAACTGCTTTCTTCCATCATGTCACTGAATGCCATATATAAGGCCAACGTGTCAGTATCATTTCCATTTTCACACCCTTGTTTCCTATTCCGTCTAATTAATGGGAGTGTATTTCTGCATATACCTTAGTAGGTCAAATATATGTTCAGTAATCTTTAATATACCAGAATACTGTATTAAAAACATAACCAATAATACAGTTAGAAATTTAGTATTGGCCAATTTGTTTTGATTGCATAAAGTAATGGAGGGATGCCATATATGCAAAATAATTTCTACACTCCCTGCAATTCCCAGCAGAGTGTGTGCCCCTTTAAACACTTCTGGTTTTGTCCTGTGAGTTTCCTGGTGTTCAGATTAACCAGGATGAAAAAAAACAGCAGTCAAGAGGGTTACTTCAATCCAAATTTATTGAACAAATGGCATTGAATCTTGGTCACAACAATCAGGCAATAAAATCTTCAGCAATATTCAATGCAGACAGTGGAAACCCTCCACACTTAGTAGTAAACTCAGATCAGTCTCTCTTAGGGTGGTACACATGATTCCTCCCCAGCACTAGGGATCCCATGGGGTATCTTGCTCCTTGGCACTTTCCCTGATCCTGAGCTCACCCACCCGTGTCCCTGTCTGGCAGCTTGATCACTGCAAGGGTACTAACCCCAACTACTCTCCCTGGTGGAGCCAGAAAGCTGCTCACTACATACACTGCCTCTAACTTTCACCCCTAGAGTGACTATTTTCCAAACTTATGATGCTAAATAAACTTTCCCTAACTAGGACCTGTCACCTGCTCAGACCCAGTCCTGTACCCACCTCCCTACAAGGTGGGATCCAGGAAGGGAGCCGTGAGTACACGTATGTTCTCCCACCTACTGGGCAACAATAACCTAGATCAAATTATCATAGACACTGGAAAGGAGACAATAGCTGCCTGGGTAGATCAAAGGACTACTTAGGTGTCCAGATATATATGAGAAAACTGTCTGAGCAAAATCAATTAACCCTTATGGTCTCTACAAGAAAGCACATCATTGAAAAACTAAAAAAAAAAAAGAAAAATTAAGGACCAATTGAAAAGTTGCATAGAATTGTCTATTCTATATAACATACTAATAGTTAACTTACAGGTGAACTACCCATTTAAGCCCCAGTACAGAAGAAAGCAGCTGCAGGTTGACCACTGAAAGCAATCATTTGATTGGTTGCCATGGGTTACAGCCCAGGCGCAAAATTACCCAGTGTTTTTAATTACCTGCTGTCTTCAGTTTATTCCCCCCTTGCAAGTAGATAATACCTTACTCTTCACCATCTAGCTAAGGCAAGAGGATCTGAATGGATTGAAATTCAAGTTACCATGTACACTGTCACGGGGATGAGAGGTTTGGGGGGGGCAGCAGGTTTGAAGTGTAATAGGCAGTTTATATCCTAATCTGCTGCTGTGTTACTATGCAACAGGACAGCCTGGAGCTGAATTTTTAACCGCAGAGCTACAATGACAGAAGGGACACAATATATCATTTAATACCATAATAACATAGCAAGTTAAGTTGAAAAAAAGACACGTCCATCAAGTTCAACCTTTTAACTTTTTTTAACCTGCCTAACTGCCAGTTGATCCAGAGGAAGGCGAAAAACCCATCTGAAGCCTCTCCAATTTGCCTCAGAGGGGGAAAAATTCCTTCCTGGCTCCAAAATGGCAACCGGACTAGTCCCTGGATCAACTTGTACTATGAGCTATCTCCCATAACCCTGTATTCCCTCACTTGCTAAAAAGCCATCCAACCCCTTCTTAAAGCTATCTAATGTATCAGCCTGTACCACTGATTCAGGGAGAGAATTCCACATCTTCACAGCTCTCACTGTAAAAAACCCCTTCCGAATATTTAAACAAAAAATGCGTAATGTATAGTTAATTAGAGCTGATAATTTTCCATTATCTGAAAATAGGTATCTAGTTGCATAATAATATATTTCATTTTAATTTCTTTAAGTAAGGTTCCTGTGTAACAGAAAGTAAGTATGACCACTAGATCACTAATTATTGCTTTACAACCCTTAAGCCGAAGAGATAATAGAGGAAATAAATGGATAATGTTGAGAATGGTATGAGATGCCACATGCCAAATTGTACTCTTATGTGGTTTTGCCAAAGAATATCTGGCATATTAACTTACCGACTCCCATATATCGTCTTAATGATTATGAAGTTGATCCAAAATTCAAAACGTAGGAAAATCATTGTGGCCACACTTTTGAAATACCTGTGATTGGACTTAAATAAATACAGTTTCTGACAATATTACAGTCTCACAATTGGTTAAATTAGCACATGTTTATACTCAGGGCTGGAACTAGGGGTAGGCAGAAGAGGCAGGTGCCTAGGGCACAAAGGTAGAGGGGTGCCAGGCATGTACCTCTTCTGACGCCTTTCCCTAGTTCAGACCGTTGTGTCCAGGAGCTTTGGCAGCAGTTTCTTCAGTATCCGAGTGTGTGATCTTCCGCGCATGCCCACTCATGATATTTCTGTGCTTCTACGCATGCGCACTCACGCTTCCGCTTTTCTGCGCAGGCGCACTCGTGATATCTCGCCACTTGCACTCTTCTGCACATGCACAACGTGGTCGGCCGGGTTGCTTAGGGCACCCAACCAACTTTGCCTGGCACTGTTTATACTCATGTGAGCAGTAACGCCACGCCAAGGCTTCAACCATGTTACTGGCCATTCACACACCATTCACTCCGGGCATAACAGGCCTTGCCTCCAATAACATATATAATAGTAAACATTAACATTATAACAATAGTAGAATAATAACAGTATAACTATGGAGGTTGATAAAGACATGTCTGTGAAGCACAACCCTTTGCACATTCCAACTGATCCAGAGGAAAGAAAAAACCCATCTGAAGCGGGGCCAATTTGCTACAGAAGGGGAAAAAAACCCTTCCTGATCTGGATCAGTTGTCTGCGCATTAAAACAGGGTATGTGCTTCACAGACAGACAGCAGAGCCTGATGGAATTTGGTTCCTATAAGAGGAGCCATCTCTGCTTGTCCTGTTACATCCTTAGCCTTTCATATCTCACATTCTCTCACACAATCACGCACCATTCGCTCTAAATAAATATAAATATACTTACCTCTTCCCGATGTTACTGGGTGAGGTCTAGAAGGTGTTTCCCAGGTGGCACTGGATCAGATGGTACGACCAGGCATTGCAGAGTATGATGGTGTCTCAATGCAGCAGGTGGAGATGTTCTTGTTCCAAAGTCCATGGATGATGGTTACTGATGTTTCATATTTCATGCTGATGGAATTGCATGGCTGAGCCTTAGAAACTTAATCCTGCAAAGAAGAGTCTATGAAGGAAAGGCCTGGAATGTTCATTGTGTCCCCTGATGCATTGTTGTTCTTCTGGGACTCCAGGAACGATAGAGCCTTTCCTTCGTATGGCTTCATCTGCTCTCTTGATGACTGTATAAAAGGGAGAAAAACACTCGTTAGTCTTAATGATATTAAATATCCAGTAAAGGTATTTGAACTTTTAAAGTATCAGCCAGTCCAACAGAAGGTTATACACATCCTAATGTACTGCATTCTATACAGGTATTTCAAAGAGAGCTGTGAGCTTCCTAACTGATCCCTATGTGCCACCTGTATAGTCCGATAATCCTGGGGTCACAGACTCTTGACTCTAAACTAGAGCTGCCGAGCTGAAACACTGGTAATATAAGTGTAAAACTCTAAACACCTCAGAAATCACTAAAGCATGCCGAGTAAATTTAGATAAAGTTATGTTTTGTAATTTAGATCACCTTTGATTGCTCTACTTGAGTTGCTTGTTTCATCATATATATTACATATCTATTTCTATTTTCTGTTTAATAAGTCATGTACTTACTGTTTCAAGGTCGAAAGGGGATGGTACTGGCGGCCATTCCAGCTCCTCCCAGTCAATGGCTGAAAAGAATGGGTGCTGTCTGATGTTGCCATACACACCAAGGCGCCGGTCAGGATTCCTCTCCAGTAGCTAAAGAAACACAAACCTTTATTTGAATATTGCAGATATGGGTCTGTGTAATGAACCCGCCAGTAATAATCTCAAATAGCAAAGAGCCTAGTCACTAATACCTACTGTATGTGGACTCTGTTAAAGAAGTAAAGAGTATGGTCACTGTTTTTAAAAAAATATTTATGAAATTCAATCATTTCACTTGGTCTTTTATTTGTATTAACTTTGAATTATTAGCAATTCTATTCTGCCAAACATAGACCAACTGTGAATGTTCAATTATTTGAACTACTTACATTATTAGGCCCTCTCCTTCTGATCTTCTGTTTGGACTCATAGACTAATAGGATGACTAGGCTCTAGCAACCAGGTAGCAGAACAATTAGTGTAACTATTTCTTTATTTCAAACAAAATTAAAACAAAATATTAAATTCCCACCTTTCTCAGCAGATCTTTGAGATCCTTACTCAGCCAGGAAGGGATGTTGGGTTCGTCGCTAAAGTCCTCATCATCGCTGTCATCTGGGAATGGGATCTCTCCAGTGGCCATTTCACAGATAATGACTCCACATGCCCACCAGTCCACCGCCGCATTGTAACCCTTGTTTGAGAGGATCTTTAATAGAAAAAAAAAATAAATTACCATTTTGAGCTTTCTACAATATTGGGGTAAATCATTGTATGGTTTCTGTTATAATACAGGTATGGGACCTAAAGTCTACTAGAGAATTGTGTAAATATGAAAAAAAGACAATAGGCTGGTTTTGCTTTCAATAAGGATTAATTATTACTTTTGCTCAAGTACAAGGTGCTGTTGTATTATTAAAGAGAGAAAGAAAATCATTTTTAAAAACGGTTTTATTTGGATAAAATGGAGTCTATGGGATATGGCCTTCCCTTTATTTGGAGCTTTCTGGATAACTGGTTTCCGAATAACAGATCCTATACCTGTACCCATAAGTAGATTATAGAATATAAGGACTGCTACAAAACACTGAATATGGTAAATAAATGAAATTGAAATGGGTAGCACTAAGTAGGGATTAAAAGTTATTATTATAGCATTGGGTTTTAGGACTTTTCAATCCAAAACAAGGTTTCCTGGTGCATGTCCAGTAGTAATGGGGCATTTCTGATTTATAAATCTTTGCAGTTAGTATCTTCCTAAGGGAAACTGCCACACAATGAAACTAGAGGAGCAGGTCCTTTTTTCTTATCAGTATTCATGGAGAGTGGGAGAGTTTAACTATAAAGTTGAGGGGATTTATCACAACCTGACATTGCTCTGGGTACAAACTACAGTTAAGGCTTAATGCAGCATAGAAGGAAGTTACAGTAAACTCAGTGACTCTCCTGACACTTTCAAATACTAACAATGGGTAATTTATGTAGATTGAGGCATCGTTATAACTTTCAGAAGAATTTTTGAGTAGCCATAGAGTGTATGGGATTCAGTGAGTAATGACAGGCCAGTTGGTATATGTAGCTGGGCCCAGAGCAACAGGTAAACAAACAGGAATGTACTTGCAGGATTATTCTGTAGAAAATACTTCAATTTCTTACCTCCGGAGCCATGTAGTCGAGTGTTCCAGCCTGGCCAGTGATGGTTCTACTGCCAAAAACATTCTGCTTGGCCATGCCAAAATCTGCTATTTTTATATGACCCTCATGGTCCAGTAGAATATTGTCTGGTTTGAGATCCCTGTAATAGAAAGATAGTCTAAATTATGAAAAGTAGGAGAAAGTTGCATGTTATGTTGATTTTACAAATAACAAGATAGGTGAAATCACAATCAGGCTAACACACAGGTCTCAGGGAAGCAGAATATAATAGAATTGGCTTTTTTGAAGGCACAAAGTGGTTTGGAGGGATATTCACACCAGTTCATTTGGGCTACAGGTTTGTCAACCAAACTTCCCAGTTCACTTACCTCTTTTGACTAGGGTAAGAACACCAGCTAAAAGAGTTGTAAGGATGAGTTAAGGGCAGACAATGTTCATATAGTGTGATAATGTTTGCCAGAGGGTATTGATATATGTCTGGTTATTGTAATGAGTGTAGTGAGTGATGTAGGGATGTACATGTATCTTCTGATCCTGTCTTTGCTCTCCCAACTCACAGTATTATAAGTGTATTACCTTATTTCACTATCCAGAATTCTAAGGATCAGAATTTAGCTGGATGAAGTTTTTTGACAGAATTTAGAATTTTAAATTAAATCTATTTTAAACGAGATTGGGTGGGAACGTTAAAATATCTGCCTTTCTGTATTAATGTACCACTTGCAGTGCTAGGTATATAAATGGTCACATATTTGTTAAAAATGATATGCACAAAGTACAGGTATGTCATCTGTTATCTGGAAACCAGAATTTCAGGAAGGCCATCTCCCATAGACTCCATTTTTTAAAAAAATATATATATTTTTCTCTGTTATAATAAAATAGTAACGGTATGGGACCTGTTATCCAGAATGCTCAGGACCTGGGGATCTTTCTGTAATTTGGATCTTCATAGGCTACTGGAAAATCATTTAATCATTTAATAAACAAAATACGTTGGTGTTGCCACAAATAAGGATTAATTTTATCTTAGTTTGGATCAAGTACAAGGTACTGTTTTATTAAAACTGAGAAAAATATTTGGATTATTTGGATAAAATGGAGTCTAAGGAAGAGAGCCTTCCCATACTTCAGAGTTTTCTGGATTAAGGGTTTCCACAGATCCCACACCTGTACCTTGTACTTCATCCTAAAATATAATTAATTTGGATATAATGCATTCTGGATAACAGGTCCCCTGTACTTGTGAATACTGGTACTTCTAAATTAGCACCTGCTTGAGGTTTGCACAGATTTTTTTGTATTTGGACTCTTGTAGCGCATAAGTAAAAAGTCATCATTTGCTCAACATTTAGAAAATAAAAACAATAATTCAGAACAAGAAGAGGGTGAAATAGAAGACTTATACTCACCTATGAACGATGCCGTTGTCATGAAGGAACTGGAGACCACAAACTATTTCTGCAGAATATAACCTTTTTAAGGGAAAAAACATTTTTATTAATTATCTTTTTATTCAGCCCCCATCCCAAATCCCGTGAAAGTCTGTATATAAAGCCAGTGCCTGGTTGCTGGGATACGTGAGGCCCTCCCCTCCATGTAACCTCTGAAACGTAGAATGTTCCCATTTACCACATTCCTCCATGTGCCACTTACTCGACTCTGGTCATGTCCAGTGGGCCGTGACTCTCCAGCTGATCCCTCAGGCTTCCCCCGCTGACATATTCCATGATGAGGAAGGCATGCCGCTGGGTACACAGACAAAAGAAAAGAGATTAAAATATGTCCAGTTTGAAGGTGTGTGTGGGTAGTGCAAGGCAAGCAGGGCTAATGTAATGTGTGTAAGGGCAGTATTATGTCTTCACTAAATGTAAATAAGTATTTTACGATACTATAGGGAGTCCTCGAGTTACATACACCCGACACATACAACTTACAGTAATATACTGTGGTAGCATTTATCTTTAATAAACCACCTTTACCAATCCCCTCTGGTATGTGTTGTCTACTGCAAAGCACAGAAAGGTAAAAATACATACAGTGTCAAACTAGGACGCCAGGGGCCAACAAAGAAAACTTATACCGGACCTACTCTCAGTACTATTATTCTTCCTCTCCTCACTCAACCTCTATTCTCCTACTCTCTTTAGTTATACATATTATAATCTATTATTCCATCTATTTCTTCTCATATAAACAGGGAATGGCCATTAAATATGTCAAATGTAGCAGCACAAGGGCCCACTAACACCTGGGCCCACCGGGAGATTCCCTGGTATCTCTGTGGGCCATTCCGACACTATATACATATGCACATAAAGGTTAAAATGAATACTAAGTTAAGACAAACATCTTTCTTGTTGCATTTAATAATTAAATGGATATGTTTAAACTTACATACAAATTCAATTTAAGAACAAAACTACAGCCCCTATCTCATACGTAACCTGGGACTGCCTGTATATAATACTATATATTATGCCAGATAAAAGTTCTTGGCAGATTTGTACCTGTGTTTGAAAAGCGGCAAATCCTTGGCACAGGTATGGGCTTCCGCTTGTCAGCTTCAGTATATTTGCCTCGGTCTGGATGTTACTGCTACTCCCGGGCTTTTTCTTTAAGATTTTAACGGCCACCTTTAATCTCCTGTCTTTTAATGAAGCCAGCATAACCTGAGAAAGGCAAAGAGAATAATGTAAATACATAGATACGTTTCTTTTGAGGACATTGTGGATGTAATAAATGGACATGATTCAAGGGTTCAAGGAATGATTAATGCTCAAAATATACTGGTGTATATTAACAGTTCTAAGATAGAAGAAAACAGTTATAATTTTCTTTAAATCCTTTTAAAGAATATCAGGACTTAATTCTATTTAAATACATTTTCTTCTGGTTCCAATCATGTCCATACCATAATAACCATATTAATAAAGAACAACTTCTTCCTTTTCTGAAGCCTGTCACTCACCTTGCCAAATCCTCCTTCACCAATCACGGAATGGAAGGTGTAGTTTGAAATATGCAGCAGGTTCGAGCCTTCAGGATCAGCACGGGGTCTCTTCTGGGCACTTTCACCTAGATCATACAATGGATATGTTAATTATCATCACTACGTGATACTAAAAATTAACTCAAAGGTGAACAACCCCTTTAAGACAAACAAGTGAGACAAGCCCATCCATAACACTGTGATGAAGTGATACATATTGACATAATGCCCTGATCCCATCCCAGTCCCCATTTATAAGATCAGTTTAAGGCCTGTGGCACATGGGACATATTCTTCAATGACATGTTTAATAAAGGGGTTGTTCATCTTTGAGTTAACCTGGAGTATAATGTAGAGAGTGATATTCTGAGACAATGAGGACTGCTGGGATCCTGTGCTTTAAATCAGCCCTTATTCTAACCTGGAAAGTTGCATACAAAATAATCTAAAAACTGCAAAGAATTAACAATAAAGAGCAATTGCACAGTATCCTCAAAAACCATTGCTAATTTCATTCAAGAAGTCAGTTTTAGGTCAGTGTGCCCTTTAATAAAACTTATTTGGCACAATTTCCATTCTATCTGGAGAGATAGGAAGAAAGAGCTGAGCGACATCCATGGAATTTATTTTACCCCAAATTATTCAAAACCTTTTTAAGGCACCCTGTTTCTCTGTTGTTTTACAGATGGAACTTTCCAAATGTTTAGGGGTGCAGAATGGGGTTCATATGACGCACATGATTTTTGCTAAATGAACCTCATTTACACAGAATCAAAGCAAAGGTCTATCAGGTAACAACCTGAGTTACCCATCAGCATCTCTGCAAGTAGGGAGGACTGTAGAGTGATCACATGCTTTATCTAAGTTTCCCTAATGTAGGTATGGCACCCGTTATCCAGAGACCCTTTTACAAATGATTTCCCTTTAATAATAAAACAGTACCTTGATCCCAGCTAAGATAGTATTACTCCTTAATGGATGCAAAACAATCCTATTTGGTTTAATTCATGTTTAAATTATTTTGTAGTAGATATGGTATGAAGATCCAAATTACAGAAAGACCCCTTATCCTGAAAAACCCCAGGGCACTAGCATAATAATAATAATAATAATAATAATAATGTCCCAAGGATAATAGGTAGAGAGCTAGATAAGAAATATAGTGACAATCTTTTAATATGTATTTGTAGATATCTACTTGAGGCATATTATTTTCATGCTACGCTATTACAATTCCAGATCCTGCAGCTAATTAGCAGATCATTGACATACATTTGTGTTCAGTGGCAGATAAAATGTAAGGGGATAAAGGTCACTATTGGAGATCTAGGTAAAACAATTGAGGTAAATTGTGTGCTATGGTGCATGGCACTGCAGACTATAGAATATGGGTGCACTATATGAAGGCACATTAGGCATTTTTTGCTATGGAAAAATTATATAGAATAAAATATAAGCTACAGTTGGATTCTGGGCTATGGGCTGAGGAGTTTCAGGGGGAGTGTCAGTTATGGCAGTTACACTGGAGCTTTTATGGTGGGGAAATAATATTAAGTCACTCATATCTGTAGCAACAAGTCAAATCAAATGGACTTGCTGTGTTTTTCTTGAAGACGTTTCACTAGTCATATATACCATGACTTGGATGAATGGGAATCTTCACAAACATATTGCAACTCATTTTAGGGAGAAAACCCTTGAACTTTTAGAAAGCCAGTCAGATGACTGCTGAAACGTCTTCAAGAAAAACACAGCAAGTCCAGTATATTTGACTTATTTCTACAGATATACCATGACCTGGATAATGAGAATCTTTACAAAATACATGGATGACAAATATATTTGAACAATGTTGGCTTTTTTGTGTGAGCTATTGGGAATGTCCTGCAGGCTGGCAACACCCCTGTCTATAAATGGTTCATCTCAGCTGAAAATGGGTTGCTTTGCAATAGGCTTTCAACAGCATATACTGTAAAATGCAATAGAAATATATTTGCACCTATCAAGATGAACCAAGGTGGATACAGGTCAGTTAATAAAATTAGGGGCCATATAAAAACACAAGCAGGTCCCCAGATATAACAAACTGACACCCTGTGTGTTTTGGGCTCTGGGTCCCAGACCAAAATCAAAACATATCCTGGGGTAAACCATCAAAAATATGTATATTTTTTAAATTTTCTCTCCTTACCTTCTGGGCTGTTTTCCCTGGACCTTTTTTCCTTCTTCTTGGGACGCTCTTCAGAATAATGGTCGCTGTCTCTTCTTTCAGTCTTCCCCTCCGATTTCTCTTCATGGTGTTTCTTCTTTCCCTTCTTCTTCCCTGGTCCTTTCTCTTCTTTACTCTCTCTCTTCCTTTTAGTGTCCATAGTCACTCCTGGTCCTAAATCAACTCGCTCCTTCTCCATTTTAACCAAAAAAATTCACGCTGTCGTCTCTCCTAACTCCTATCTCTCCGTCGTCTCTCTCCTCTCTCACCAACGACTTTCCAACTGTCAACCAGTGTAGCCCTATGGCAGGTGCCACTTGAGTGACATCATTAATGACATCATCGCATGCGGCATGTTACAAGAAGTACAGTCATTTTTCAACCTCAGCTATTATCTTAGAAGCATTTTGATCACTTTTTGTGCGCTTATATAGTTCCTAATTTGTGTGGTGCTGCCATTAACTTAGCACAGCATAACATATCAGCCCTGTTATATTAGTTAATTATAAAGGTGAGCAATATCACTCTACCCTTAGGTTATAAATACTCTCTTCTTTTCTTACTATTCTAAATTGATACATTTAATTTATAGATTTCTTCTTTGTCCCGGATGAGCAGAATCCAAGTTTCATTACAGGCAGCTGTTAGAATTGATACAATAGTTGCTAATATTCCACAGATGCTGCTGAGAAATGTAACAACTAATGGAGCAAATTGTAACAGTCCAGAATCTGCGCCTGAATCACTGAGCTGCTAGACTGACAAACTTTAAACAGCAGAAAATAAGAAATTGAAAGCAATTGAAACCAAATGGTTTATTGTGAACAATCTGAGAACAACTGAACTAAAAAGTTGAAGGTGAACAACCACGTTAAAGATTCCCTTTATTACCTTAACAAAACCTTGGACGACTTCGGGAAATTGAGCAACTTAAAAAAAAAAAATCAACTACAGTAAATCAATGGCATTAAACGTATCCTTGTCACAAGAGGAGATAACACAGCTGAAACCCCACTTCCCATATACATGGGCAACAAAAACACTAACATACCACATGGAGAGTCCTATCTCTGCCTTTAAAAACTCATTAGAACCTTACCTATTAAATGCGGCAAAATGTCTCATTACCCTACATTAGAAGACGCAACATGTGCCAACAATGAAAGACTGGCTTACGAAAATTGAAGAGCTTTTTGTTTTTGAGAAACTCGACATATACGGAGGAACAAGATGCAAAATTCACTGCAACTTGGTGGAGGTGGTTGGAATTTAAAGAAACGGAAAGGTATTAGGAATTGTTTCGGTGAGGTATAGCGCACAACCCCTCTTCCTCTCCCCCCCTTTATTTTCTCCCCCTCACTGTTCCTTCACAGACCTTCCCCATGTCCCTAAACTCTCCCCTCCCATCCTACATTCACAATTCTCGTGACCTGATAGGAGATGCACTCAGCCTTTGTTATGCATGTAGGTCCTGCGAGACCGATAATGTTTGGATATCCATGTAAATATTTTTCAATAAAAAGTTAATTGGAAAAAAAAATGATTCCCTTTAATCCCTTTACTATTTCTAGGGGCCTGGGGTAGAGTGTTAATAATGAGTGAATCTCTCCAGTTTTGCTGTGCCAAAATATTCTTGAAACCGTGGGGAAAATTTGCAAAACCACAAAAATTCATGAAATATATTACAGTCATTGAAACTTTTTCAGTGCAAAATACATTTAAGTTTACAGCTGTAGAACTTTGCTGCAAATTTGTAACTGCTAAAAATGTTTTAGTAAATATAATCACTTGGGGGTGCTTAACTTTTGGCACCCCCAAGTTAAGACCTTTGCTTCTCCTTTAAGGTCTGGGGATTGGGCTGGTCACTCTGTCAATCTTGTGACTTCAAATATGTGTCTTCCAATTGTAACCATACTCACAGGTAACTTTAGACCCCGGACATAGCAAGATTTCTAAATTATTCCAAATTCTTCAAGTCTAAAAACAAAGATTTAATTTAATTATAGGATATCCAAACTCTAGTACAACCCAGTGAAGGAACATTCCCCGATCAGGTCACCACTATCCCGATATACAAGCTTTTAGAATCTTGAAAATTGAGGACAGCACTACAAGAGCATATCAAATGCTGTGAACATTCTTTTATTGACTAACAATACATGACATGTTTCAGGCCTTACGTGCCACGTGATAGCAGTTGATGTTCTCTTGGAGTGCTCTCTCACTTTTCAAGATTCTAAAGCTTTTCTTTCTCTCTGAATTACTGGTTTCAAAATATTGACTATTACCCAGTCAAGTGCAGATCTGAAAACTAATGCCCAAAGGCCTGACCAGCTTAAAAGGAGAACTAAACCTTAAAAATTAATATGGATAGAAACACCATTTAATATAATGAACTTACTGAACCAGTCTAAAATGTTCCTCATCTCTAGAACAGCAATGATCCTGGTTGTCACAGGAGTTGGATTTCTTTAGGAGTGTAACACACGCTCAGTGTGCTTTGAGCAGCTGTGAAGCTTAGGGGTAGTCGCAAATAAAGCAGAAAATATGAGATTTGCTGGTCATATAAACTGATGCTATTAAAATTCAGGTGATATTTGTGCTGGTTTGAGCTGCCATGTAGCGATAATCTGATTTACTAAATCAGACTTATACTGTGACATTTATATTTAGTATATTTTGAATGGTCCCTAAGCTCAGTAAGTGACAGCACGTGCAGTGAATCAGCAGAAAAGAAGATGGGGAGCTACTGGGGCATCTTTGGAGACACAGATCTTCCCTGCTACAGGCATGTGGTTGCCTTGGGCTGGTACAGAAACCCAAAACGTAATGTACAACATTTCTAACCTAATTGTTTAGTTAAGCTTTAGCTCTCCTTTGAGAGAAAGGAAACATTGGCATGTATAGATTTGCTGGATGTACAGTAGTTTTTGCAACAGCGGATTCTCACATTTGTATGGGACAGTAATGCATTAATTTGCCAAGCTGTGAGCTAGGGGAACCAAGGTTAAAGAAGAAATAAAGCAGTAGGCTAGAAATGATGTCACAAAAACGGGACTCCCAACCACACAACACACTTTCCTGCTAGCCATACTAGTTACTAGATGTGAAACCTATGACACATGAGATATGGATCCTTTCCGATAATCCATATTTTTCTACTAACTATCCTGCCCTGATGCTCTAAATTCACAGTTCTATTCTTTGATCAACTGCCCAAATGGTGCGACTCCAAATTGTCTCAGAAGGCAGATATGGATGTCGCCTTTCCACAGCCCTCTAATGGGATATCCAATCTAGGGTCTCAGTGAGCCGTAGACAAGGTATTTTCAGTGTTAACTTATGCCAGAGCAATACTGCTTGGGCATGTCAGTTGTACAATATGTTTTGGGTTTCTGTACCAGCCCAAGGCAACCTTTTAGCAGGGAAGATCTGTGCCTCCAAAGATGCCCCAGTAGCTCACCATCTTCTTTTCTGCCGATTCACTGTATTTGCTCTGTACTGCTGTCACTTACTGAGCTTAGGGACCTACTCACAATATAGTGTACGCATAAAATTAAAATGTTGTAATATTAGGCTGATTAGTAATTCATACAGATAATTACTACATGGCAGCACAGAAACCAGTGCAATTAGCATCAGAATCAGCCTTGTAGCATCAGCTTATACTACAGACCAACCTCATTTTTTGCTTGATAATTTGTGACTACCCCTAAATTTAGCTTCTCCACAGCTGCTCAGAGCCCACTGAGCATATGAGTGTCACAGACACTTTCCAAGATGGTGACCCCATGTGACAGGTTGGAAGTCCTGAATCATTGCCGCTATAGAAACCTTGACATTTTAGCTGGTGCATTAGGTCCAGTATATAAAATGGCACTTTTAACCATATTAATTTTTAGGGTTTAGATCTCCTAATCTGATTTGTTCATCTTCAGGATTGTGTTTTGCCACAATTCACAAAAAATGTGGCAAACAATTCAAAGTAGCACATTCTCATATACAGTACTCGAAGATTTTGACACCTCTAACAATCCACATTACCCACCCTGAATAGCAAAACCACAACTAAAATACATAGAAAATATGATTTTATGTCAAGCAATTTATTGATCATTAAGTGCTTCAAATGTCATTCTTCACAGAACAGGAAAACAAATGACAGTAATCAATGCTCAGACAGGTACAATCACTACAGTTTGGCTGGAGTGGGAAACAATACAGAATGCCAGGTGCTGGAAAAGAAATAGCCCTCAGAGGTTCTGCATGTGGGACAGATGTTACAACAAATGTAAACATAGCTATTGGGGAACTCTTACTACTATAAAAATGTACTAATCTATAGCAAATTAGAACAACCATCCTTCAGATTTGGTTGTACACCTGAAAAGACCGTATGCGCACAAAATGGTGTGTACATAGCACAAGACACAACTTTTCCAGGTTTGGATTCAGTTTGGCCAGACTCTTGGATTGGTCTGAATCCTAAACATAGGCTATTTGGGAATGCCTCAGCATTTTTTTTTCCTTAACGGGTTAACCTGTTCAGACTGGCCAATTCTAGCAGAAGACAGCAATTGCAACGTGCGAATGGCAAATAAAATGTTTTAGAAGAGGGAGGAGAAATGTATCCACTACAGTCTCATGCATGTTTATATCAATGACAGTTCCCTTACAATCATATCATAATAGCCTCATTTGAAAAAACTTAAGGATAAGCCTGGACTAACTATTGTCTTAAGTACCATAAAGAGGTATGAACAGGGGCGTAACTACAGAGGAAGCAGGTCCTACAGCTGCAGGGGGCCCAGGAGGTATGGTGGGGGCACAAGGCCCTAATTAATGAGCAATTTCAGTATATACTGGTAAAAACAGGCCAACCTCCAGATATGTTGGGGGCCCTAAATTTGATATGGGGCCCAGTAACATCTAATTACGACACTGCGATCAAGGCGGTTTTGCCACTTTTAAAGGTCACCAGCCCTCTGCAGTACTGCCCCATATATACTAAATTTACCTTATAGGATCTTTCTAATGAGCCCAGCTTCAAGACCGGGGGTAGTACATCAGTGACCTGCCTCAGATTGCAGATTTGTTCCTGATCATACAGACCTGTATCTGGCACCCTGGGGCAGTGCAGGAAAGATTAGTATGCTTCCAAGTTTTGATATGGTTAATATAGGAGGATCCCCAGAGGTAATATATTTGGTAGATGTAACAGTAATATGGTAGGTCTTCACCTTAATACTTTATCTATTAACATGCATTACATGGGTTTCCCTTTCAGTACAACATATTTTCACTTGACATTTGCAGTTACATTTGGTACATTAACCTGATCAATTTAGTACATCGATAAACAGTAAAAAGGGAATAACCCAACTCATTTGATGGACCACTTTCAGACACCCATAGGAAGTTTTAGGAAACAAAACCATATCACCAAAAGAGTCAGAGTGCAAGAGGCCCACAATTTAATGTGAAGCTCCATGAAACTTATTCAGCATTCTCTTCTAACAGTATTTATAATGAATAGATGAAATGGCAGGTTTTTAAAGCTGCTCTCAACACTTCTTAGGCTGGAGACAAGACCTTTCATCAATAGATATAGACTACTTGAGGGAGTGCAGTCATGGTAGGGCAGAATAGTGTGCTGGTAAGTTGATCCAGATCAATAATGCCTCCTAAAACAAAGCTCTGCTATAGCTGGTTAGATTATCATTAACACAGACAGGTTTAATGGTATTTGCCCTTCACATTTATGCAGAATTGGGCAGCTGTACATTTGATTGGGTGGTTCAGTCTCAACTCTAGAAGCAGAGCCCTCATTATCTTATACAGCCTCCAGCTAGAGAAGTGTTCAGAGAGGTTACAGATACACTAACAAATATAAAGCCAAGCTCACAACAAGCAGCGCTAATACATTAGATACTAATAACAAGTAGCAAATATAATTATGGGAAACGCTGTCCCCGATAATTCAGAACACCCGTAGTGTAAAACGAGGGAACACTGCCCCCGATAACACACTGGTAGACACTGGTAGACAAAAACTACCATTTTTTAAATAGAAACCATTATGGAAGACACTGCTTCCGATAATGTCACCTTGATTTCATGAGAACCGGTTACTGGAATCTCTGCCGCAACCATTACTCCACAAATAGATCTACTGCAAAGTTCTGGCTGTGTTTTTTTTGTACTGAATAATCTTACACATGATCTAAGACACTGACTTAATTCAACAGTCCTTTAACCTCAAGGTGTCACAGAATTAAAGGTACTATTGGCACCTAGATCACAATTCATACAGTTAAATAAAGTGTAAAATTCATAAAAGCCCAATTGATTTCCCTACTGAGACAATATTCTATTTAAATAAAAATTACATAGGCTAATGCTAGCCTTATTAGGTTGTCTTTTTTGTAAAGGAACAGTAACATCAAAAAATAAGTGTTTTAAAATATAATGCAGTGTTGCCCTGCACTGGTAAAACTGGTGCATTTGCTTCAGAAACACCACTATTATTTATATAAATAAGTTGCTGTGTAGCAATGGGGGCAGCCATTCAAAGGAGAAAGTCTCATGTTACACAGCAGATAAGCTCTGTAGAATATAATGGTATTATTAGTTATCTACTATTTAACCTGTGCCTTTTTTCAATTTCCGCCATTGCTACACAGCAGCTTGTTTATATGAACTATAGTAGTGTTTCTGAAGCAAACATCAGTTTTACCAGTGTAGGGCAACAGTACATATTTTCATTGCTTTTAAAACTCTTTCATTTTTTGATGTTACTGTTCCTTTAACCTGTTAGTGTAAAGATCATATACAACCCAGCCGGAAGCAAGGCTTACCTTTACTAGTGTATGCCTGCAATTTATTGTACATTTGTAGTCTGAAGGTTTTATGATTTTGTATAACGAATAAATTTATTGACGAAGGCAGTGGAAGACTCATTGAAGTGTTAACTTCAGTAATGTGCTAATTCTTTTTGTCATTCAGCTTGCACTCCACAGGAGACAGGCTAGAGTGGTTTGAAAGGCAAGGACGGGAGGCAGAGATTCCTGTACTGTGTTCGATCAAATAAGCAGAAAAATAACAAAAACGACAGTATAACCGTCAATTATGGAAGGCACTGCTTCCGATAATTACCAAGAAAGCCTTTATAGTGATCGCTGTCACTGATAAATAAATAACTAGAACCTTTTCAGTGCGAAAGTTTCAAACATAACCAGTTTGCCAAAAAAGAGCTGGCTGCAGGATAGGACATGGCTCCGTAATGTTGCCCCGAACACAAGCACAATTCTGCTGTTCAACCTATAAATGGCAAAAGGCAGTTGTCTACCATCAAGTCTTATAAAACTTCTGTAGTGATAAGATTAATATATAATTTTTATTTGTGTTGAAGTGGATCGGCAATTTTGGTAAAAAGGTGACTCTGGCAGACATTATCTGCCAATTTACACTGGGGTTACTACTTCAAGAAGCCTCATATTTCATGTTAAATTGTCCTGTATTCAGGTGCCTTTTGTTTTGAATTTGTCAATAAATAAAATGGAATTCCAAGTTGTGGCTCTTAACTAAGCGTTAAAGACATACTGAACATAAAAAAAGAATGCTGTAGTGGGAAGCCACAGCCATTTCAACAATGACATACAAACAGACATGTCCTGCAGCCAGCACACAATATCAAGGCCAACATTCTAGAATAAATATTTAAAAAAAACAGCCGATTCTCAGGCAGAGAATAATGGGGCAATACTGCTTGACCCAAGCTGAAAGGCAAAGGAGTGTGGAACATTAGAGATCATGGAATACACCTTTGCTAAATTTCCACACGGTTGAACAATTCATTAAGATAACTCACAAATACAGTAGTAAGCTGTATATCAATTATCCTGACCATACCAACAGTTTAAGGGTATGTATTGTGTTTCTATAACATAACCTTTTTTGGGGAAGGGGGAGAAGTTGTGGATGGACAAGTATTTCTAGTGCAACGTGTTAACTTTTATATAAATGTAATAATTAGCAAGTCATTGTTGCTAGAGTCAGATGGAATATTTTTTGCTTTTGATGCATCTGTGAAGTGCTTTGAATCTAAATCTACTGTATATACCTCGGATAAGTAAGGCGAAATGGTTTTAGGACTTGTTCTTCAATTGTTTTTGTTGTTAAACTTGTGTGATGTTTACTTTATAAAAGCCTATGAAATTATCAAGGTCACGTCTGTATAGGAATCCTTGCTAGGGATGGGAGAATTTTTTCTCCTCGTTTTGCCGAACAAATGACGCCCATAGACTTGTATGGCCGGCGGCGAATTTTTGGCGAAGCGAAACGGGTCAAATTCGCCCATCCCTAATCCTTGCTGTACATTATTGAAGTGCTACAGCTTTTTGCATGTTACAAAAGATGGGATCAATAAATGCTTTCATTAGAACAGGGGGAAAAGAAGAAGAAGAATAAACCAAGAGGGTTAGGTACTTACAGGTAGATCTAAGAGTTCAATAATGTAGCCAAACTGGCCTTTTGTTCCCACAACAGGCCAACTTGGCTACACACACTGGAAGCTGAAATAACTATTGCCGACCCTGATCCAAGCAGTTATGCAAATATGCTTGGGCCCAAACGCAAAAGCTGGTTTGATCAATATTATACACTTTTGTATAATATACCAGATTTAAGTAAGCAAGGGTGGGATGGGGAGAAAAAGCGCCTCTAGACAAAACTTAACACATGCACACAGAGTTAGAAGCTACTGTCTATATCTCAGATGTTGCCTGCTAGAGAATTTGCTGCTCCCTGCAATGTCCAGGTAAGCATCGCTAGCTGGTTTTTAAAGAGATCCGCATCAAAAGCTGCCTTGTTGGTGTTTAGCAGACGGAGATGGTCCATCAAAGCTGCAACCCGTGTGATTTCCAGTACCATAGATTATATGACGGAATGGTGTATCCTTTGGTGAAACGTAAGGGGACAGCATGCCATGTTCAACCTTAAAATGATATTAAAGCGAGTTAGAAATAGCTTTATACATTAACACATGGTAAACAAATGACAGGTATATTCATGAGATGCAGAATCCAGGGAAAAATGGAAAGCCTAGACGGCCATCTTACATCAAAAAAGTGAAAACGAGAAAAAAAAAAATTGCTAGAAATGCTTTACTTTATATACTGAATTTAATGGACCAGCCCTACAAAATTAAAGATCAATGTCTTAAAAATTGCAGACAATAATCCTGTTGGTTCATCTCTCCATATTGGCTCTTTGGGGCTGTTGAGAAGCTATGGTAGGTGTCGATCAGAAAAAAAAAAAAAAAAGATTTATATGCTCCCATACAATGCAAATTTGAATTTATTGCAAAAAAAAAAAAAAAAAAAAAAAAAAAAAAGAAATCTAATTTGGGGGGAAGGCACGCTTTGGTTGGGATATGCAGTTTACCTTTGTTAATGAACTGGGGAAGAAGAGAGAAACATTCAGATTTACAGATCTTCATTCATTCTTAAAATGCACAGTAGCTATATCAGTCACATACTATATATGTATGGAAGATGCATAATTCAGTATAATTGTTCATAACCTAATATTGCAAGATGAAAAGAGAAAAAAAATAAAAAATAAAAAGTTACCTTCATGCGATCATTTAGGGAGTGTAGAATAAGTGTATTTTCAAGATCAGAGTGAGTAAATTCTTTGGTGAGAGAGGCAGCAGCCCTTGAAAAGTCTCCCCTTGCAGAGTTAACCCATGTCAAGGTGAGGTCCAAATCCTGAGGGAGTTTATAAAATAAAAATGAAGCCGAAAGACAAAATATTCAACAACAAATTTAATTTCATCAGTATACAAACCTTTATGGCTCTAATTTGCTGTTGAAGATCAAAAGAAACTCTAAGGAGCACATCACTGTAACTGCTGTAATCCAGCGGCAGCTTTTGTTCAGGAGTTAAACACATTATTATTTGAGCAGCAAAGTGTGCAGCAGTCTGGCACATACGATTCAAGTCAATCAACTGCTTGAAGTTCTCTAGGGTATCCATTTTAGTACCAAGATAAGCATATGGTTTATTGTCCTGTAAAGAATTTGGGGCAGATAGTAGACTATTAAGACAGTAGAAAAATCACAAAGGGTGAACTAGATCTAATAAGCCACATCAACCAGACATTTGTTTTCAAACAGGTGACCTTTAAGTGCAACCTGTGTATTAGTTGCTATGTGTAACTAGACTTCTAATAAAATTTGCAATACAGGTATAGGACCTGTCATGCAGAATGCTTGGGACCTGGGGTTTTCCTGATAACGGATCTTCCATAATTTGGATCTTCATAAATTAAGTCTACTAGAAAATTATATAAATTGAAATAAACCCAATAGGCAAAGTTTTGTTTCCAATTAGGATTAATTATATCTTAGTTGGGATCAAGTACAATGTACTGTTTTATTATTACAGAGAAAAAGGAAATCATTTTTTAAAAATATTTAGATTTGATTATAATGGAGTTTATGGGAGACAGCCTTTCTGAAATTCGGAGCTTCCTGGATAACCTGTCCACCTGCCACTGCTTATAATGATCCATGTTTTACACAAAGAATGTGAGTGAAGAGATTCTTGTCTGTCTGTAAGAGAATTTGGTCTGTTGGTATGAACTTTTTGGAATTTTTTATTCTGTTTTCACGCCATCGTTGCACTATGGTCTAAATAGTTAAAAACTTTTGCTATGTTTTATACAGGAGCAATGGCCAGCTCTATGTTGTAGCTCCCATCATCCCCAACTACAATCAGGTGATCCAAGCCTTGTCCAATAAAAAGGGTAACCATTTGGGATTTTAAACTTTGGAAAGCAAATTGCAGGTAAAAACGTAATCCCCATGACAATGTAATAGCAATGAAATGGTATCTAAATGAATTTGAGGAGAGTGTAGGACCAGCCAAACCAGAGATGGCGGACATAGTACTGCAACATATGCACAATCTATTTTGTGAGGGCAGTTTTAGAAGCTTTATGCACTTAATGCCCTAATGGCATATTATACTAAGAACGGTGGAGTGCAGAGTAGCTCTCGTTTTTGTATAGATGTAGTGGTAACAAGCTGATATCTACACAAAAGCAATGGCGGATTAGCATAAGCAATTTTAATCATGATCAAATACAGTATGTGTTGCAGCATAGAAGCAGTTGCTTTTTTTTTTACTATGAAAAAAATACACATTTTTTTTTTTATTTACTAGATCTTACCTTTTGAAAACTATAGGAAACTGAAGGGATCCCAGAGTAAGTAAGGAATGGGTAAGCAGAATCTTCAATGGAAAAGGGTACACTGTAGTAGTAAATAGAAAAGATTAAAATTGTGCTGTATATGCAAAACACCTGTAATCATGATGCTAACTAGATCAAATTTTCAGTATTCTTAGGGCTACAACGCTATGTACACTGAATGTAAATGCATGAACAAATTACGCCATCTCATACAACTTTAAATTCTAGCTATAGTGGGATCAGATTTCATAGCAGCCTTCAAGTCTCATGGTTTTGCATGGCAAAATCAGATAAAATCTGATCAAAGTCTCCCATGTAGTTTTACCCTTAAAGAAAAAACAATGCAAAACAAAACGACTCTTTAAAATGTAACAACTTACAGCCTAACATAGGAGAGAAGGCTGGAATAATTTTCAGTCAAATTGTATTTGTATATCAAAAACCAGTGAAGACCAACAGACCGCTTGGTACGATCTATGCCCAGGGGCCCCAAAAAGTTTTTTTTGCTGCCAGCATCAGCAGAATGGACAGTGTAACTCGGATATATACAACCCAATAAATTGTGTTCCAATTAAGAATGATGCTTCATTTAGAACATGAAATTTAAGCCAATGCTTCACACACTTACACACTGTCTTTACAAACCCAATGAGAAAAGGAGGACAAATAAATGTAGGACATGCTTTTAGAAATGTAATCACGATACTGGGAACAGGGTCTTCATATAAGGATTACTTTTCTTTGATTAAAAGAAGAAGTATTGGACTGCGAAATCAATAACAGACACAAAATTGTACTGCCCTTAATTAGTTGGGCACTAGATGAGGTCACTAAAGAGTGGCAAGTTGTTCAGCTCTCATAATACTCTTAATTTTATGGTATTTAGCAAAGTGAAGCTTTTGTATTTGTGAAAAAACAAAATCAAAAGGAATGCTCAAATTTGTAATATCTTAATACAATTTAGAAATACTTCTATTACTTTATATATTTTAAGATAACCCAGAACACCTTATAAAACACAATCCTTAACAGCACAGGTGTATAAGGACATCTTGTTAGTACATACCAATATACTAGGTAGGGTGGTGTGTTATTGCATCCTAGACTTATTGATTGGCTAATTGTTGGAAGAACTATGCCATACATGCTGGACACAGCATAGACGGGTTATGTTTATTACCAGGGACACACTTTCTGGGGGTATGTGCAGGACAAAGCAGCAAGTTATTGTTTTTAGCAGTTCCACAGGGAGGATAGGAATGCCAAAAGCTGCTGCACAGAAGACTAACAATAAATTAAAGTTTACATTATTTTTGACAAAGCTTGAGATCCAAGTTTTGTATACAATGTGAAGTCTGTAAAACAGGATCTGCTACCTGCATAAGGGGGGAAAAAAAAAAAAAACAAGTATAAAGTATAAAAAAACTGACCTGATTCCTCACCTCTTTTAGAGTTTGTAGTGTCACCTTATTCAATAGTGGGCTGGCAGACACTTTAAAGGTTCCAGAACCTGTAACAACAATGCAATGAATACTAAACCCCAGGGAGCTTTGATTACTTGAAATATTCAATACAAATGGTAAACTTGGATGGCACATGCTCTAATGTGGGGCATTAAAACTTTAATAATACTTGTGGTGCTGTTCATATCGTTCCTTGACTACATTTGCTGGTGGAAAGTGGCCACTGGAGAACGTGCACCCGTCCAGAGAAACCAAGAAGATTAACAAGGTTGTGCTGACTACTTTTGACTGCACATGCTCTAATGTGAACATGTTGGCAATTGCACTAAGCAAACTAACTTCAAAATACTCACAGTGTTAAAGGAGAAGGAAAGTAAAAAATTTTAATCCTACTTCATTGCGTGTCCCACCAGGCCCCCTCCTGAAACGCCGTAGTAAAAACTTGCATATCACTGCTGCATCTGAGCACTAACACTCCGAAGTTACGGCACTTGTAACAGTTTGGCGCGGCCATATTCAAACAGGCAGGTCACTTCCGCCTTGCGCTCTGTTGTTAATGCGCATGCGTCTCTTCGTGACCCTGTGACGTAATCGCCTGACATTGCGCATTCAAACTGCAGGCAAGGACCCACACCTGCGCGATCAAAGCTGTGTTACAAAAAGGATAGTACATAAAGGATAGTGCACTGTTTTCATTCAAAATAAAATGTGTCTTTTGCCTTTCACATTACTACAGACTTCAGTCAGACAGACCCGATCGCTGCCTGCCTTTCTTTAATCTCAGCTCCTCAGCAATGACGAGCGGAGGTGTCACGTGACCGCATCGTCATCGCTGCAGATAGAAGAAAAATTATTCTAGTGCGCATGCGCAGGGCACGGATGCAAACGTTTGCGCATGCGTGTGCCCTATTCAGAAGGATTTGTGGACAGAAACAAAGGTATGCTATTTCATACTTGCTTACACTTTTTTAAAAAACAATTGCAGCTAAAAGATTGAGTGAAAATCTAATGAGAGATTGCTTGCTGGTACTTATATCTACTATTTATAGGCAACATTTACAGCTTAAGTAATTTTTGGCTTTCCTTCTCCTTTAACCATGGTTTAGGAAGTTATTGGCATTCGGTTTTCATATAGAGGAACTGAAACGTATTGCATTACATATTCAGTCTCTATGTAGTGAGATATATGAGAATAACTTAAATGATACAGGAAACACATTCAAGTCTGACAGCTTTAAATTGATTATTCCATAATACATGGATGACTTTGCAACAGACTTCAGCTCTTATAGTAAAGCAGATTTTCTGGTCTTCTCATATGGCAACACCTTTCTACTTATACAGTTATATGAAAAAGTTTGGGAACCCCTCTTAATTCGTTGGAGTTTCGTTTATCATTGGCTGAGCTTTCAAAGTAGCAACTTCCTTTTAATATATAACATGCCTTATGGAAACAGTAGTATTTCAGCAGTGACAACGTTTATTGGATTAACAGAAAATTTGCAATATGCATCATAACAAAATAAGACAGGAGCATACATTTGGGCACCCCAACAGAGATATTACATCAATACTTAGTTGAGTCTCCTTTTGCAAATGTAACAGCCTCTAGACGCCTCCTATAGCCTTTGATGAGTGTCTGGATTCTGGACCATTCATACAAAATCTCTCCAGTTCAGTTAAATTTGATGGCTGCTGAGCATGGACAGACTGCTTCAAATCATCCCATAGATTTTCGATGATATTCAAGTCGAGGGACTGTGACGACCATTCCAGAATATTGTACTTGTCCCTTTGCATAAATGCCTTTGTAGATTTCGAAGTGTGTTTAGGGTCATTGTATTGTTGGAATATGCAACCCCTGCGTAACTTCAACTTTGTGACTGATGCTTGAACAATACCCTGAAGAATTTGTTGATATTAGGTTGAATTCCATCTGACCCTCAACTTTAACAAGGGCCCCAGCCACACAGAACTAGCCCCACAGCACGATGGAACCTCCACCAAATTTGACAGTAGGTAGCAGGTGTTTTTCACGGAATGCGGTGTTCTTCTTCCACCATACAAAGTGCTTTTTGTTATGACTAAATAACTCAATTGTCTCATCAGTCCAAAGCACTTGTTTTAAAATGCACCCAATCCACTATTTTGGTTTCGGCCAAACCCTTTATGGAAGATTTGGCCGAATATCCAACTTAATCCTGGATACGGTGCATCCCTATCTAAAATTACTGTGGCTTGTCTAAATGAGCTTTTGCATACAACAAGCGACCGTTTGTGGCGTAAATGCAGAAAGGACTTCTTTCTCATCACCCTGCCATACAGATGTTCTTTGTGCAAATTGCGCTGAATTGTAGAACAATGTACAGTCTTTGTATGTGATCTTTGGGTTGTCTGTAACCACTCACAATCCTCTGCATATGCCGCTCCTGTATTTTTCTTGGCCTGCCAGACCTGGGTTTTACAGCAACTGTGCCTGTGGCCTTCCATTTCCTTATAACATTCCTTACAGTTGAAACTGACAGTTTAAACCTCCGAGATAGCTTTTTGTAGCCTTCCCCTAAACCATGATACTGAACAATCTTTGTTTTCAGATCTTTTGAGAGAGTTGCTTTGAGGATCACATGCAGTCACTCTTCAGAGGAGAGTCAAACAGAAGCACAACTTGCAATTAAATACCTTCTCATGATTGGACACACCTGCCTATGAAGTTCAAGGCTTAACGAGCTAATCCAACCAATTTGATGTTGCCAGTAATCAGTATTGAGCAGTTACATGCATTCAAATTAGCAAAATGACAAGAGTACCCACATTTTTGCGCAGTCAGTTTTTCACACTTTTAATTTCATACAACTAAATACTGCTTCACTAAAAATCTTTATTCGGAAA